>BSBM01000484.1:14182500-14902500 GCA_027924585.1 Larix kaempferi
TGGTTAAAGGGCCCGCAGGTCCTACCGTTGATCAGCCAACATGAGATAGGTCGACGGTGTAAGGAGACTTCCGCACTGTGGAGATGTGCGGCAAGATAGAGGGAAAGGCGGTTGCGGAATCCGAAACTGTTGGACACATGGCAGCCCCTCAGCATTCTGCAACTTGGAAAGGTGGTAAGGGAAACAACTAATTTGCCATGCCGAACCACCTGCGGTAGGTGCAGATGTTAAGATCAACGATGGAGGTTGGTCATGGATTAAATCTGACGGCAAGTGATGATCGCACGAGGGAGATGATAATGGGACCACAGATCCGACGACCCAGATTGCAGCACGAGGGATCGACGATTAAGGTAGATGACCGCCAGAAGAGGAGCAAGGAAGATAGCCGGGGTCGGGTTATAAAAGGTGAAGGGTCACGTGAAAGTTGACATTTGTTTTTTCAGCAACAGCGTCAGAGAGCTCTGGACAGGTGTGCTGTGAAGAAAGCGACAAAGGAAACTAGGGTTGTGAGTTGTCAGTGACAAGTAGGCCCTGAAACCCGTGCAGTTGTTAAGAAAGATTATTTTATTATGGAGGAAGTTGTAGAAGCCCTGAGTGTCGAGAATAACAAGGTTGAAGATTCCCTAAAGGATAGGGATAGGGACGTTTTTGACACTATAGTTAAGATGTCAGTTAGGGAGGTAAAGGAAAAATTAGATAAGTTAAATAGGGAAGGTACCGATGTCCATAGGGTTTTTCAGTCGTCATTCATACACTTCTTCCCAGACCAGTTAATGGGGTGCCTTGAGTTCGTGTCATGGTGTGTAGAAAACTACTCCCAAGTTGAGAGAGTTGTAATGAACGCCCAAAAATTCGTTACCATCTGCCTTGTCGAGACCACTGTTATCAGACGGTCACTTATAGTACCCCAGCCACAGTCCCATGAGCCAAAACGTTTTTCCGAGGAAGCCCCTGTGACTCTTTATCGCCAGTCCTCCCCCGAAGCCAAACAGGTCTTCCTCGCAAGTTGCCTCAAACTAGACCTAGAAATTCAAGACACGCCCTATCCCTTAGATTTGAATTTCTTTAATGAAAACACTCAGTTGATCTTGTCTTTGGTCACCCAGTTCTTAGGTCTCAATAGCGATGTCATAGAGACCGAGGTTCAGTTATGCCTCCTTTTTAGAATAAGCTTTGGTTTACCAGAGGTGGAATACAATCACGTACCATGCCTCAAGTTTGATGAATCCCTAGCTGAGAATATCCATTCTCAGCTAGTGGATTTCCACCATACTCGCCATTTCAGGTTCCAGTCTCATCTGATGAAGATGTTGATTTTCTCAAGCCAGGAAACTATAAGGTTTTCGCCGAAAGTTTTTTCAGATTCGCTGGAAGACAATATGTTCAACTATATGAACTATATTGTTGCAGAAGTCTACAAGTTGATCTTTGGAGAGGAATTGGCACGAGTCTTGCCAGAAATGAGAACTTCTATGTAGTTAAAGCAAGATTTAGTAGTCGGGGACTGGTTTTTATTAAAGCAACATACAGTTATCGGAGTGTACGGATTTGTGAAGGAACCCTACATGCTGCCAGCATTTTTGACCTCAAGGGTCTTTTCCTTGGAATTTATTAGGCAGAAGCTAATTGTTGAAGATGAACACTTCTTGGCCTTCAAAAAGGCTTCTGATATCAAGTTCCCCCTGAAGGTGGGTCCCTTCATTGTGAAAAGTAAGCATGCCCTCTCTTTTATAGAGAAGCAATTGGAAGGGTTGGAATTCAAAAAAGATATTGTTGTTAGATATGACCCGTGCCACATAATCTCTGATAGAAGACAACAAAATAAGAATAGAGCCTCCGATCATGAAGAGGTGGAAGGTTTATCCAAAAGAGCAAATCTTCTACAGTACGAGTCCGATGAAGAGGCCCCGTCATGTACATGTTTGGATCTGGATGCCCCAGAAAATCCCTCATCCGAGGTGATGCTTTCAGATGCAGTAGAGAATGCCGACAAAAGGAGCTTTGAGGAGATCTTTGACACAAAGATAGAGGAGTCTGAAGGGGCAAAAAGGTTCAAGGCAGATGTTTCGAGTGATTTGGTCGTATCCACGAGGGTGGAAGAAAAGAAAAAGGAGAAGTACCCAGCTCCCGAAATTCAAATACAACAGTACAGTTTCCAAGAAGCTAAGGAGGTGGGTGACACCAAGAGGTTCTAGTCAAGAGCCGAAATGTATGTGAAGTATGGACAAGACAAGCACACCAGCTCGAAAAAAACATGCGGTTTGTTCCCTAGAGTTTGAGATATGGAAAATTTGCCAGTCACTTCGGTGGCCAGTAGAGATGTCTCTGAAAATACTTTGAATCTGCCTGTGTCATCTGATGACAAGGTGACCGAGATGAAACTAAACTTGAAGAAAATAGCAGTCCCCGACAAGATTCAGCTGCATAGGCAGATCGAGGAAGTATTATACGAAGATTTGATGAAGGCCACTCTGAGGGTCTCTAAATTGGAAAGCACTGTCAACAGACTGGAGATCCAGTTGAGATAGGAGAAGACTGAGAATAGGGCCCATCAGCAGAAGATAAAGAAGCTGCAAATAGATTTGGTTGAGGATGGGGCAAACAAAGGTAAAGGTGCTAAGAAGTTGTTAATGGAGAAAGAGAACACTATCCAAACGCTCAAGAGAAAGCTCAAGATACCATCCACGCAGTTGGTAGAGGCTTCTGAATTGACCACGTTGGAGCAGGAAAAAGAAAACTTATCCCAAGAACTAGATGACCACAAAGCGAAATCATTGTAATTTCTGGAGAAAGAGGTCGAATGGGAGAAGGACCGAATAAGCCTCAAAAGTCAAGTTGAGGATCTTAAAGGGAAATTAGAAGCCGTGGCGAGAGAGCAACCAAGAACTAGTCAGGCCAACAGAGGAGGAAGTACAGATGATATTGTGCAGGCCATGTCACAGGTGAGCCTAAGGGATGTAGAAATAAAAGAGTTGAAAGAAGAAAAAAGGAAACTGTAAGAGGAAAACCAGAAAATGGATGAAGAAATGCAGGCCTTGAAAAACAAGAACAAGGAGTTGATAGATAGAAACAAAAGATTTATAGTGCAGGTAACAGGGCAAACCCCAATGCAGGGGCCAAGCACATGATTTGGGACTCCATCATAGCTGAAGTTATCAAATTCAGGCCCTACCTGAGTTTCATGAGGGAAAAGGGAAAAGTGGCAGATGATGCTCTGTAGAGTTGTACGGCCATGAGAGAGAGTTTAAATAGAAAACCCAAAGACACTGCTCAGAACACCGTGGACTTTATGAATTCCCTGACCAGTGATGATCTAAAGGCCATGCAGATAACAAACATAATAGCGATTATAACCTAGGCAAGGAGAGTCCTCGGGAAGTATGCGCATGTGGAAGGTGTTCAGGCTAGGGCCGAACACATAAGGAACCAGGTGACGGACTACAAGAGAAAATTTGACCAACTGATTGAGAAGGGATTGCCTTCGCTCTGGGATGAAAACGGTGACTTGATTCCTCAAAACAGTCACAAGGATCTGCTTTTTGAAGCCAGGACCAACCATAACAGCCTTGAGAATTTAACTCATGTTTTGACAAGCAAGATTTTGTTGGAGAAGCTCACAAATGATTTTGAGATTCTGTAGAGATGGCTATGATGGGTGAAAGAATACCACAGATTTCGACTGCCGAGCATATAGAAATGAAGGTACTAGTGAAAGAAATGACAGTTTATGAGCTGCCCACAGCCGATCAATGGAAAACAGTGGAGAAGTATGGAAAGATGAAGTACACCCTGCACTCCTGAAGGTTCGTGGCTCAAAGCTTCAACAAGTATTCTCCATCCAGCAAACAGGGTACCAAAGACTCATGTGTTGGGAATTTTGACAGGTGTACCATTTTGTCTGAAGTAAAATATAAAAGTGAAATCCAAATATTTACCAAGTTAGTTACAAGTTTGTTAGGGTTTCATTTCAAAAGTGCTATAAAGAAGCCGTTGGGCCGTCATTGTAAAGGAGAGTGCTTCGATTATTGTAAAGTTTTTCCTTGCAAAAATAAAGCTCATTTTGGATAGTGAAGATTCATGTGTTGTTTGTGTTGCAGTCTGTATTTTCCCTTTTCTTTGTGAATTGTTTTTCCAGTGGAAAGATTCCATGTTGTTTTGCTTCTTATGCTTATGGTGAATGTGTTATTTTTAATACAGAATTCATGCAAATCATGCTCTGTCTTAATCGCACCTAAGTGTTCCATGCTTTCTTCTAAAGTCAATATTAAATTCATCTGTGTTGATGCTTAATGTTGATGGGTTTGTTTAACTTTCTTTCAAATATCACCTGCTAAAAGAACTTGACTCTGGGATAGCAACTACCTTGCCTTCATCAAGATTAATGTTGTTTATTTTCTGTTGGTCTTTAGAAATCTCAGACATGACTCCATGCCCAATGTGATTCATATGTTTTCAGCCAAACTTTAAAATAGAAATATCAGTTTCTTGAAGAATGTTTTTGGCCATCGTATTCATCTTTTGAGAGAGCCCTCTCTAGTAGGAAAGAAGCCAACTCTCCTCCTAAAGGTTGGTTTGAAATAGTCACCTTAGGGTTATCCTTCCGCAACCAAAGGGTAAATCCTGAGTGATAACACGGTGAATAAAATATGGCCATAATAATAATAATAAACCATAAAAATCCTGAAGAATGGCCAATAATGATCAAACTGAAGCATGGAACGGTGTACTGGACACATCTAGGTGACAAATAAGCAATCTCAAACTACTGTAGTCATATCTGCCTCGGGACCTGTGTTGACCATGCCAAACTAGGTTTGACCAGGTCAAAAATAACCAAATTGAAGACAGACAAAAATTGATCCATCTTGTGTGCAAAAGTGGTGAAGGATTCTCTCTTATTCGTATTATTAGCCAATTAAAACATCAATAACATGACAATGGTGATAAATCAATCAATCAACCAAAATAATATAACTTGTGTTAGAGTAGAATACATGATCTTTCATGAAGCCCTTTAGATATACTCATTTACAAACTTAACCAGGTTGCTATGATGGGTGAGGTGGATGAAACACGACTAGGATAAGGGGAGTTGATTGTTTGACCTTAACATAGTGGCTCTCAGAGAACAGGGAAACAAGAATCCACTCAGACATATGCAGGATAGATAACGCTAGGGAATGGGGGTCTCTCACATATGGGTAGAGTGCTTAGAAAGTTTCCAATAGATTCTGACAAGTTTCCTTTGACTCACATCCAAGCCTAGTTCAGGCTCCGTGAGGAATAGGATGTTTTCTAGAACCATTGTGCTAGATGCACAATCAACCATAACTCTGAGGTTCTAGGGGACTCTTAGAATTAGCATTCCCTTACTCTATCCCACATCCATGCCCTTTTGGGCTCCGTGGGGAAATAATCATTACATCACATGGCCAGCAGTCATTTAGATATTCAATTGTTCATCATCTGCTTGGCCTCTTTGCATTTCATTCGATGTCCCTTCGAATTTTACATGTGCTTAAATGCACAACTAACTGCAGCTTTCATCCAGGGAACTTTCATTTAATTTCAATAGCCTTTTGGCTTGCCTTTCATTTGAGATATAGCATATGTCACAATAATGTCTGTAATGATGAAAGAATAACCTGTTTCGAGGACTAGAGGAAAACAATCTGGTGACATAGGCCACACATCCAATCCACAAGGCATCATACAGGAAGACAGGAAGGAACCAGGACACACACTCCAGATCCGAGACACAAATAAACATGGAGTCTAACCAAAATAGAGCTCTAAGTGGGGGAGAATCTTCGAGATCAAAAGTCCAAGTCCAAGTCAAGGTTAAATCTCAAATAATGGAAAATACGAATGAATGGAAGAAGGTGGGAAGGTGATGCCATACATAGCAAAAGCAAGGCTAAGTATGTATAAGGTAGGAAATACTAATGAGCATATAAATAGGTCTTAACATTCAGGATCATAAATTTACTCTTAGTAACAAGTTCATGAAAATATCCAATAATATATAATCACCAATGTCAATCACCATGTCAAGTTAAGGCTAGTAATATGAGCAAGACAAAGAATACCACCCAAGTACATATGTATACCTGCTCATCCATATACCTATCTCTGCATGAAGATCAACTTTGATTGATCATGGGGCAAGGGAAAAAAATCAGTTGCCTGCTCTGCTCTGCCAAGTGAACCATGACTAAACCAAGTCCATCTCAATGGGTCATGCAAGGCTAAGTCATGACATGGGATACTACTGTTGTTGAATAGGCTCTGAAAATGCTCAACCACTGATGACCACTGGATGAAATATGCTCAACACATGCGGGATTGGCACTGACTGGAAGAAAAATAGGGTCTACTACATAATGGTAGCTCCAACTACTATGTATGTGATAACAGGCACATAGAATGGGTTCTTGGCAAAGTTGAAACGAATATTACTCCATAGAAAACATCGACCCACAAGTTTGTCTACTTCTTGTCTCTCCTTTATCTCAACCATTGACCTTATACCTGGTTGTCCACCAGGTGTGGATCTTGAAACAAAGAAAGGAGATGTAGCTGAAGGCACTGTGGACGGTGAGGAGAAGGTCTCACTCCCCCCTCCCCCTGAAGTGTGTTCGATTGTCCAAGATCCTAATGCCACTCTCGCTCCAAGTTCTTGCCTCAAAGTTTTCCTTTGATCTTTCTTCTTCCCAATACTTTCAATTGAGAGTTTGTCCTTATGAATGATTTCTAGAGTGGATTTTTATAAATATCCACCTCATGCCCTATAATTTGTGCAAGGTGGTATTTGAGCCTACTTATGCCCCCGTCATTTCCTTCCCACACAAATTGCAAGTTAGCTTATGCCGATTATGAGGCTCAATAAGTTCACCAAACTCCCAGAATGGATCCAAATCCTTTGGCATGTTTGTATGGAAACTTGGAAAGAAATGAAGTTTGAAGTTTGAACCTATAACCAGTTAAAAAAAATGTTTTTAGCATACATCATTGCTGCAAAATTCAAATTAAACAAATAACGACAAATCAATGAGATTTCATCCATTAAAGCTTGGTTTTGAAGAGGGAAAACTCATGGGCGATTTCATATGTAAAGGAATGGACCTAGGGCAAAAAAAACAATTTTGAGCATACATGAATGTTGTAGATTAAAAAAACAATGGGAAATCCATGGCAAATGATTCATTAAAATTTGTTTTTGAAGAGGGAAAACTCAATGACATTGCAAAACTACCAAACTTTGCCTTGGAACAATTAGAAATGATAACTGGATTCATTTACATACCTTGAAATGTGATTGACCATGATTGGATTCCAAATTTCAATCTCCACTCCACAAAATCAATCCTCAATGGCAAATGAAATGAGATGTTTTCTCCTCCTTGACCCAATGCAAAATGATGGTCTCCTCCTTGGCTCTCCTCCTCCACACTTCAATTGGAAAATAAACAAAAAGAGGGCAAAAAATGGTTTTTCTCGTCAATCCACATGGGCCAGTCAATACATTCTCATCAACTCATGATATATTTGAAAAAATCACCATAAAATCGCAATAAATTAAAAAATCGGAGAAAAACAGCCTAAAATATCGGTCAATATATTGCTGATATATCGACTAGGATTTAGCATCGCGATATATCACAATGTTGCTGATATATCGGCGATGTTTGTAACAGAGCTAAAACTGCATTAACATGCCCAAGATTAACCCTCATGCTGCTTCTTATGCCCAGGTTGACCAGGAATGTGCCCAGATTTGCTCTTTAAAAACTGCTTAGGTGTCATAAAGCTCCATCCATATACAAGAGAAGAATTGCCTCAATGCACAAGTCAAACAGAATTATCCATGTCATTAGAATGATTAGGTAGTGATTCAGGGCATCAAATTTTACACCAGCATGACACTAGACCATCCATGATCTAGCAAAACACTATCATTCATCAACATGTCACCCACACTAAAGTGTGATGCAAATCACAAGTGGACACCCATGCAAAAAGAGGGGTAACAAAGAGGATCAACTTAAATTGTCCAAAAATATGACTATAGAGGACTACACTGTCAAGCCAGTGTATGCTGCCAAATTTGAAGAAGATTGTAACGTCAAGAAAGTCTGGTGGTGGGGAACTATTTGGAAATTATATTGCCCCTTAAATTCCAGAATCTTATTGTGGTTGGCCCTAGCTAAGAAGCTCTTAACTTGGGATAATGGCCAAGCTCTTTACTCCTGTTAGGATCAAACAGGTCTGAATTATGTCAAGGCCGCCCATAATTAGAGGTTTCTTGCTGCTTACCACTGTTTTAGTACACACCTCTTCAGAACTGCCCAGATTTGAGTAAAGTGCTGTTTTGTTGCTATTATGATGCTCAGAACACGACCATAAGTGCCCAGATCTGAGTATGAAGGTGTTGACAGATCTAAAACTGCATTAGCATGCCCAAGATTACCCTTCATGCTGCTTCTTATGCCAAGGTTGACCAGGAATGTGCCCAGATTTGCTCTTTAATCATCCACAAAACTGCTTAGGGGTCATAAAGCTCCATCCATATACAAGACAAGAATCACCACAATGCACAACTCAAACAGAATTATCCATGTCATCAGAGATCAAGTAATAATTCAGGGCATCAAATTTTACACCAGCATGATACTAGATCATCCATGACCTAGCAAAACCCTGGCATTCATCATCATGTTCAATCAAGGCATCAACATGTCATCCACACTAAAGTGTGATGCAAATCACAAGTGGACACCCATGCAAAATGGGGGGTAACAAAGAGGATCAACTAAAATTGTCCAAAAATCTGACTATAGGGGACTATACTGTCAAGCCAGGGTATGCTGCCAAAGTTGAAGAAGATTATAACATTGAAAAAGTTTGGCGGTGGAGTACTATTTGGAAGTTGCATTGCCCCTTAAATTCCAGAATCTTATTGTGGTTGGCCCTAGCTAAGAAGCTCTTAAGTTGGCATACTGAGCAAAAGAGGAGATGGGTAGGGCCAAACAGATGTATCCTCTGCAAAAGTAGTGAAGAATCAGTGGATTGCTTGTTTGTGACTTATCCCTTTTCTAGAGAGGTTTGGAATGAAGTATCACAACTTAGTACTGGTAAAACTAAATGGGTTGAGATGACTCTGATTGGTTGTCTCTTTGGCCGGTTAACCGACAAGACAGTCTCAACCTATAAGGCTCTCCCTTGTTTGTTTGTATATGAAATTTGCTGGTTCAAGAATTAGATGGTTTTTCAAGATTCAGTCCTCAGTTTCACAGGTTGCACACTAGGTCAGACTAGCTTGGGCTGATCATAAAACCATTCTTAGAGAAGCTTATACCAGAGTATTACTAAGACCACATTTTAATCAAGAAAGACCATGGGATTACTCTGATAGAGCAACTCAAGGAAATCCTAGTATCTATGGTTCAGGGGCAATGCTTTATGTTGATTCCTCACATTACATTATGATGAAGTATGTAGCTGTTCAAGGAGCTCCAATAAAATGGAGCAGAAGAATGAGGCCTCAAAAACCTTCAAGTCTTCTGAGATTCCAAGATTCTAATTGACTGGGTAAATCACTAATGCTCCATGAGAAACGTAGGCCTCCAAGCAATCATGAATTCTGTCCAAGAGGTCAAGCCTCAAGGCTTCCTTTGATCTATTTCATTCACTCATTTATATCAAGAATTTAATATCTGGGCAGATAAGTTTTCTAAAGAAGCTTTGATTTGCAAGAGGGTGACTTACTTGAACAAGAATTCAAGGAGGGCACTCTGAAACTAGCCATTGAAAGAAATTTATACTAAGGGGTCTTATGCACAATATTTTTGTTGGTTTGTTGCTGCTATACAATTGTTTTTTTTTTAATGTACTGAGAGTGTAACTCTCATCTATATGTAAATCTAAGATGCTTTTTGTTGGAACTAGTGGTCTTGCATACTAAAACAAGCTTGTTTTTGGTTGTTTTAGGTTTTTGAAGATCTGGTAGATGGAAGAATTATGTAGATTTAGGTTTTAGATGTTGGAAGAAGTTAGCTATGGCAAATTAGATAGGATTTGAGTCCACCCAGGACAGAACAATGTATATTTTGATTTGCTTCTCAAAAGTATCAAATATAACGATTTGAAGTAGGAAAGACATTACATAACCTCTTCCCAATTATTTATCATTAATACTGAAGCACTTTAGTGTACTAAATTTACAGAAAGTAAATTCTAATTACTAAAGAATGAAAGACCATTATTATTAATTACACTAACATTGCAAATTGAACTCATCGATAGGACTCTTTATGTGGATTTAATAAGTAGAATGGACAAAAAACCAACTAAACAAGACAAAAAAGACTAGCGATTCTAGAAATCACAAACATCAACTATGGAAAAATTACATAAATCTTGCAAAAGTGGAAAGAAAATTGAGAGAAGCCCTAATTATAGTGAGTTACGAGCATATTGATGCTCTAAACTCAAAAAGCAATGGTATCGACGCACTTGCAGATCACCTTAATTGCTTGGAGTTGAGAGCTCAAGGAGAATTTTGGGTAGAAAAAAATCCCAAGGAGGCCAAAATTGTAGAGCTCTAAAGATGCCCTAATCTTAAGGTTCTAATACCACCAATTGATATGGGCACAAAACAAAAATGCAAATACTTGCATATAAGAATAGTAAACCCAAGACATCATGCATCTTATGCATCTAATGAGGATTGTTGACGCCTAAAATACACTTGAACACGGGTAAATCTCCCAACCACTGTGTGTGTTCCTGAGGGAAACTATGAGTCAAGAACCCAATGTCACCTCGGTCCTAAAATCATCCATTTAGACCACAACTCGTAAAGGCCAAGGGGGGTAGTCCCTAATTACTAAGAATCTTTTGTTTTTGGGAGTTGTAAGTTACTAAAAATTGAAAATGACAGTCAGCGTGCAATGATGCAATTATTTCAATGACAAGCAAACATTTTGACAATGAGTCAAAGATGTATGTAAGAGAGAAATAACTAATTAACCAACAAGACCAGTGTCGTCTCTACTCAGGCTATGGAGTCACAATCTTATCAAGTACTTTTCCGAAGTATTTACTCATTTACTTACACAATATAACAAGAAATGACAACTTCCAGTAAATGAACAAATAAACGTAAAATGCTTGTAACAAGATTATCAAGATATCACATAAAGCATTGATTTACAGAATATGAATAACTTGATGAATCAAAGATACATAAAACATGATTAAGTTGTAAACAAATTACTTTGAAAGTGAAATGCCATGAACAATTGTAACAATGTTATGCAAGTGGTCCGGTAAATTTTAATAGAGTTTATGTCTCTCTTTAACTTAGGGAATTAAGGTTTGTTGCTCCAATGAAAAATAAACTAATCTGTGTGTCTACCCCAAGAGACTATCTCTTTCGATTAGAGAGAGAATGTTGGGTGCTCAACCTGAGAACACTAGGTTCCCAACTAGATCCACGGGTCAATCTCGAAACTTGTTGGGTGCTCAACTGGAGGACACAAAGTGCCACGAGACTCCCCCCAGCCTCTACCCCACTAGCTCCATAGGTCAAGCCTCATTTTCTCCTTTCTAGTGAAGATATATTTTCGAGTGGCTATTAAACTAGCCAACACAAACCTTTTCCCTTTCTTGTCACCCACGATCCGTCGAATCGGCGAGGGGAGAGAATACAGGGCAAAGATGGGGCTTGAGTTAAATTTTAATCCTTTAAGCACTAACTATAAATTTATAATCCAAAGATCACTACTCCCTCTGGATAGCCATGAGATCTCAAGCAGTTCGAGTCTCGTATATCAATAAACTCATAAAGACATAAAACTAAACAACTAGATCTCTTTACAACATAAAGACAATCATTCACACATAAGACACTACATATACCCTGGAAACCCCAAACGGGGAAAACCAGCAATCCCGTGGGGCTATCTTCAGTCTCGAGCCCAGAGCAATATATATAAAGAAAGAGATATAAAACAGTGTTACCTCAGATGTAACACTCAATCCCTGAACTAGTCAATGCCCTAGATTTGCATGCATCAGTTGATGCATGCACTAAGGAAAACTGCCCTAGCTGTCAGTCTAGATCTAAGTCACCCTGCAAGTAGCTCTAACCGTACTACCTCTCTCAACCCTCTGCTTTGATCTGCTCTTCTCCGGAAGAAGGCCAACTGTTGAATGCGTCCTCCTCTGCATGGATAAGTGCGCCCTCCCTCAAGATAACAAATGCTTGTACTGGATCAGATCTCAGTAGATCTGAGCTATGATCGTCACAGACCTTCCTCAAATGCTGAGTCAAGGCTACTTTGAAAGTCTCAGACACTCAATCGCTCAACCGGATGCGGTGCGAGCTTCTCTCTCCTCAAAGAATGCGCCCTCCTTCCCTAGGAAAGTCGCCCACCTCTCAACTGATTCTATCTCAGATCAGTTGGCTCGGTCAAACATGATAGACACCTTATGTCTCCTTATATCAACTCACTAAAAAATTAGGTTTACCAAAAACCTAAAAGTGGGTGCATGCAAAAATTTTCATGCACTCCTTCCCTGGTTAACTTTTTAACACTCCCTCTTAACCAGGAAAGGATTCTGAACTTTTCATGCACTCCTTCCCATGTAATTTCCAACCAAGTACAGAAGCAAGAGAGATAATTGTGCGGATAGTAGTATACCTGGCTACTGGTGCGAATATCTCATCATAGTCTATACCTTCCTTTTGGGAGAAGCCTCTGGCAACAAATCTTGCTTTGTACTTTTCAACACTCCCATCAACTGCATGTTTTATCTTATATAGCCATTTGGTTGAGACACCTGACTTATTTTTGGGCTTGGGAACTATGTCCCATACATTATTCTTCATGATGGACTTGTATCCTCCAACATGGCATCTTTCCAAACATGTAATTTGTTAGCTTCATTAAACAAAGAAGGTTCAGCATCATTAATGTTACGTACCAAAGCAACATAACCTGCAAATCTTTGAGGCCTTTTTCTCTCTCTAAAGGTTCCTAAAAGGGCTATATGTTTCTCTACTTCTTGCAGAGTTTCTTTGAACCAAGCAGGTCTTCTCTTGATAGGAGGTTCTTCAAGAGACCTTTCTAACATCTCAGTAGGTTCCAACACTGAATCTTGATCCATTGGATCATCATGACTTTCCTCCCTTTGAAAGTCAGAACCAAAAGTCTCGGTTGGAGGAGAATCTGGCTCATCATCGATCTGAAGCTCTCTAGATCGTTTAAAAACAACTTCCTCAAGGAAAGTTACATCTCGGCTAACCTCGATCTATTTCTGACCTGGGATATAGATTCTGTAAGCTTTAGAAGATTCGTTCTATCCGACAAAGATCCCTTTCTTTCTTGAGGGTTCCATCTTTGTTCTCTTCTCTTTAGGCACATGGATGTAAACTGGGCACCCGAATATTCTTAAGTGATCTACATTTGGTTTCTTACCATAGAAAGCTTCTTCAGGAGTTTTATCTTCTAGGATGGCACGTGGACATCTATTTTGAATGTATACAGCTATGGCTGTAGCTTATGCCCAAGGAGAATTGGGTAGATCTTGATCAAACATCATAGCTTTTGCAGCCTCACAAATAGTTCTGTTCTTTCTTTCAGCCACGCCATTTTGCTGAGGATTGTACGGAACAGTTAACTGACGTTTGATACCAGCTTCCTTACAAAAACTTTCGAACTTACAAGATTCATATTCCCCTCCATTATCAGATCTTAGAATCTGAATGTGTTTTCCTGTCTAGTTTTCTACTAAAGCTTTGAATTCTTTAAATTTGGAAAAAAATTCACTTTTCAACTTTAGAAAATAAATCCAACATTTTCTAGAAAGATCATCAATAAATATGACATAATACAAAAAACCATTCAGGGAAGGAGAAGACATTAGTCCACAAGTATCAGAATGAATAAGCTCTAAGATCTTTTCAACTTTTCTACTACTGTGAGGAAAAGACTTCTTTGCATTTTTTCCAAGTAAACAACCTTTGCATACTTCATTTTTATCAGAAGAAATAGAAGGCATACCACATACCATAGATTGAAGTCTAGGAAGAGCTTTGAAGTGAAGGTGACCGAATCTTCTATGCCACCACTCGCTAGAACTGACTGTAGAATGACCAAGAGCATGAGTAGAATGATTCGTTACCTTGTAGAGACCTCCTTCTCGAATTCCAATGACTTCAGTTGAACTTAGCCGACCACCTTTCGGCCAAAGAACTGCTTTACCATCCATGAAGGCCACCTTGTAGCCTTTATCTTCAAGTGTAGAGACTGACAACAAGTTCTTCTTCATGCCAGGAACAAATAAGACCTCATCAATATGAATGATGGATCCAGACTTTAACTGAAGAGAGATGGAACCAACCCCTTTGATATCATAACATGAGTTGTCACCCAGCTGAACCTGCACTGAGCAAGACTTCTTCCTATAATCTGAAATAATATTTTTGTAACCAGTCATATGTTTTGAAGCTCCACTATCAACCAACCAAGTATTCTGATCAGTAGTTAGATGACCAAAAAGAGCATACACTAGGTAGTATTCTTTTATGTTCTCCTGTCTCTCAGGAGATTCACTTGCCTTTTTACCTGATCCTCTTTCTTTAGCAGTAGATGCATGATGCTTCCTTTTATGGAAGATTTTCTTCTTGGATCTGTAGTCTTTAGAAAAATGTCCCATCTTGTTACAACTATAGCATGTAATTTTAGACATATCAAAATTTTTAACTTTGAAGTTTCCTTTGAGCTTGTTTTCCTAGAAATGCCTTTTAAAGAAAGGTTTCTTTCCTCTTCTTGTTTTTGCAACCAAAGCAACACTATCATCATTAGCAACATGATTTCTTGAAGTCATGCAACTTTCCCCTTGAAGGCAGTCATGCCATAAACGCTCAAAAGTAGGCTGAATCTCTCTACCATTCACACTAGAAAGGAAAGTACTATATGAAGATGGAAGACCATCAACTATGGTTTGAACAAGATCGTCATCATCAACAGTTACCTCTATGACAAGTAACTGATCACGAATCTGAGCAATTTTAGAAGAAAAAGATGCAACAGACTCACCTTTCTCCATCTGTAAAAACTTCAATTTGCTCTTCAGATTTCTCTTCTGACTGGGTGTAGTCTTCTCATACAACTTCACAAGAGTATCATAACAGTCTTTAGTTGTCATCAGAGAAGTTAGTACAGGCATGATACTATCTTTTACAAAATAAAAAATAACTCTCTTTTCCCTAGCTTGATTCCTTCTAAAGGCTGCCTTACCAGCATTAGAAACCGGTTCTTCCACCACTGTAGTCACAAAATGATCTAGTTCTAACTCTTGGAGAATATTCACAATCCTGAGCTTCCAAACATTAAAGTTTGAAGCTCCCTCTAGCCTATTTTCAGACCGAACAAAAATAGAAGAAGACATGCTTGAACAGGAAACTTAGGACTGTGCTTTATAGAACTTAAATCCTAGGACCTGTGTAGGCTCATGAACTACAGAACTGAGCTCTGTTCACACCCAAAGCTATGATACCATGTCATTTTTAATTCAAGCAGCGGTATATGTAAAAAATAAGATGCACTAATGTATTCCACATGAACACAAAAAATTTATCCTAGAGAAAACCCTTAGAAGGGAGAAAAAACTCCAGCCAAACAATCCTTCTTATATAAGATATCAGGTTCAGATTACATCATCTTCATAAACTTCACTTTGGCTGTGCCAAGACAAAAATTAATAACAGAAGTAACAACTTACACCAGAATTGTATTACAACCTTGAACTCTGCTCACAATATCCCCTGTATGCTGCAAGTATTCTGCTCTGCTTGATGCTACACATACTGCTGTGCAATGGACAAACAAACCTCACAGCTGCTGCACATATTAGTCTTCAATGGACAGACAGACCTCACAGCTGCTGCACCTATTACTCTTCAATGGACAGACATACCTCACAACTACTTCAAGAGGATAAGAAAAATTGAGTGAAATAATGGGGAGGGGTGGCTCCTATTTATAGTTTGGATTTGCTGCCCGAAGCAGCCCCCTAAAAGTATAACACTTGGCATGTGAAAAAGCCCCCCTATACATGACACTTAGCATGTGAAGCAACCCCCTATATATGACACTTGTCACTTGGCATGTGAAGCAGCCCCCTATATATGACACTTGTCACTTGGCATGTGAAGCAGCCCCCCTATACATGACGCCTGTCACTTAGCATGTGAAGCAGCTCCCTATATATGACACCTGGTAGAAGTTTAGTGATGATATTTAATAGCTTCTGAAGCTATAATTTTAACAGTAGACACACGGATTGATGGCTTACAACAAAAGGAAGAAATGAGGCAAAGCAACAATGAAACAATAGAAAGGAAAGATGGACAAAAATGGAAAGCCATAAAGGAAATGGATGACATAGTAAATGGAATAATGAAAAATGAAAAGAAAAAGTAAATGACAAGGGAAGAGGAGCAAAAGACAGATGATGGTAGTGGAACAAGCAAAGTATAAAATAGAGAGAGTGTGCGCAATGGCACCACATCCAAATAGCTATATAAGCTTGCGATGACGACATATTACTTGGAAGCTTATTTCCTTTATGACATTCGAGCTTAAGAGTTTTGTGACCTCTTTTGCAATTAATTTCTAATCAAAACTTTGTTTTTCCAATTTACATAGCTTCCATTTGGAAAGTATATATCCAAAAGATATGGTAGTTCATTTTGCATATAAGATATTTAAGGTTGATGTTCGACTATAGAGTTCACTCATAATTACACCTCTTTTGGGATTGCATGAAATCTGCTAGATGAATAGTGTTAATTCATTTGTAACGTTGTATAGAGTGGAATAGTAGAAAAATTTAGAATGTTGCTAAGGAGATCTCAATCTTTTGGTATGTTACAGGAAAAACATGATAAACAAAACTATAGAACATGACAACATATCAAGCTGTTAGTTTTTATTGCTAACCAAAAGATTCAAATTTGTTTATTCAAAATATTGACATGCAATTGTAAACTTCTAAGTGAATTTCCAGAAAAGTATATAATATACATATGATATCTAAACTAAAAATCTCAAGATAAGATAACCCAAAAAAACTTACTTTGGTCGTTGTCCACGTCGTAGAACAACAAAAGAGAACTTCTCATCTTCATAACCACGCAATGGCTTTCCCTTAGATCTCTACAAGTGAATAAAAAAATAAAGGAAAAGATGAAATTAACAACAAATAATTGTGAACTTCAAAGCCAACATTAATCACTTAGGAAAAAAGAATAGTATGCTTAAAAAAATAAAAAAGTTCTAATCATTTAATTATCATGGAAAGATAATGAACTTTGTAAACTTTCATGTAAACAAAGAAAAACTTTATAACTAGTGTCCCACAAAATCAAACATTATAAAAGCTTGACCTACTAAATAAAACTAATCAGGTAAGGAGAATTTATACTAATGTGCTAAGAGCTCCAAAATCCTTCAATAGAAAGGGCATAAAAAAAGCCTAGAAGTTCAGTGTGAAAAATAGAGTTAGTGTTCCAAATCAGGACCAGGTATCTAAGTTGCACGAAACGGGAAACATCTGGAAGTTTCCGAAACAGGTACGGCAGGAAACGTGACCTTCCAAAAATGGAAACGCCGGGGGAAACACCGTATATAAAATATTAAAATATATATATATATATATATATTAAAAAACACATTGCCTTGCAAGAAAAACATAATGAAACTCACAAATAAAATCAAGTAATATCTAATTAAAAATTATTCTCATAGTTAAAAAGTAAAAAAAAAAAGTATTTTGGGCCAAATTGAGGGACACATAGCCCTATTTTCCGGCCGTACGGACCCACACAAGCTCAGGAAAGTCACGAAACGTGATCCGTACAGGCCGAAACCCGCCCGAAACGCCCCCGTCCATACCGTACGACGTTTCGTACTCGCGAAATGCCGTTCAGTACAGCTGCCGGCGTTTCGGACAGGTTCCGTACCCGTTCCGGCGTTTCGTACCGTTTCGGGTACTGGTATGGCTGTCAGGCAGGCGTTTCCTGCAACTTACCTTTGGCAGTATGTTAAAATGCTTAGGTGCCCAAAATAACAAAACGTTGTACGGTATGGATGGGGGCGTTTCGGACAGGTTCCGTACCCGTTTCGGCGTTTCATACCATTTCGGGTACTGGTACGGCTGTCAAGCAGGCGTTTCCTGCAACTTAGCTTTGGCAGTATGTTAAAATGCTTAGGTGCCCAAAATAATATATTTTATGTGGAGCTAAGTGTAAAAAACAACTGTAATATGGTTTTCCAGCCAATACTTAGACTTTACATTGTTTAGTCTGCTTTTTGGGTACCAAATGGTTTAAGTTGAGATTGGTTTGGGATTATTCATGAAGCTGTTTCTCCAATCTTATGCTTTTTTTAGAGAAGGTCTTGCTTAAAACAACTCTTCTCCACTCCAGCTTAGAATACACTTATGAATATAAACTATATATTCTTAAACAATGCACAGATGGGACAGTAAACATCATCATCATCAGAATCTTCAGTGATGTGCCTTTTAAGATTCAACAATGCAAGGATGTCAAAGGTATTTACTATTATATGCTCAATATATATCATCAGTCCAATGTATAAAATCAAGCAATTCAAGTAGAATGTTGACCACTAAATTTCTAATTTTGTTGATTTTGAGTTTCCATAGAATCTGTTTCTTCATAAATATTTATTCTTCTGAATCACGAAGGTAGCAGTATTTCACAAACTGTACCTGAAGCATTTGGTTCATGCTTGGGTTATGCAACAAAATAGTTTAGCATCATTGGAAAAAACCATGCACACAGGTTCCAACAGTTTGCAGAGAAAACATAAGTTATAATGGGCATATTGTGTTATAATCAGTCAAATTATATCTGCAGGAAAATCTACTATTGCTTGCTATCAGAATGTATCCAGTATCAGCCCCAGATTACCTTATAGGTACGCTGTGAATAGGTTCTTTCCAAGCGCTGAACAAAATGACAAAATGTTCCAGTTTTGTCCATTGGGCATACTCCATCATGTGCACACTACAAGAAATAGAATAATGTCAAACCTGATACCAATGAAAAAATGCCACTAATCATCTCAGACACAAATTCTCTGATAGAAGCAACTCACAGGAGCTACCACAAATGCACCAGTGTCTGAAGACGATGAGCTATTCATTGTGCTTTCCTGTGCTTCGGATGACTCTTTGGAGGTTGTTTCACTCTTCCTACACTTCTACAAAATTCAATAACCAAACAGAGTTAATGAGATTGAAAATATTAGTTAACACTGATCTAAAGCACATTTATCAACATCAACACAACTTTATATAAAGGATTAAGTTTAAATAAAAACAAGGAGAGAATGCAAAATGGTAGACTAGAGCATCAGGAAAGGGCATCTAACAATGTTAAAGAAATCAGATAGTAGCGAACAAAGGAGAAAAGTAGTAGCGAAGAAAGGAGAAAAGTTCATTATGGTATTTGCAAACAAAAGAAACTAACGTAGTTGCTTATCATGAAACAGAATCCATTCAAGATTCCAACTTTATTTTAATTGGAATGGAAATGTAATAATAACTATTGATAAAAAATGAGGCAAGAAGAAAATTATGGTCAAAATAAGGATCCTTCCATATTACCCTTTTCTCCATCCATAGAATGTGAGATCGAATCTGACGAATAGTGCTTGACCCTCCTGGAGTCCCAGGCTCGATTAATACCTGTCACATACTTATTAATACAATAGTTAATAAATAATAATACAACTTATGGCCCCCAGTTCTAGATAAAAAAGGCATTAACACCAAGTCTTCTTCTAACAATTTCATAATTAGAAGTTATTTGCTTATGGATCCTTTTACTGAATGCAAACTTTAACACAATTTTTACCAAGAATATGTGAACTGAGAATACATCTCAAAATTCAAAATATACCAAAGCACATCCATCTATGTATCTAAACATAGATATATAGATGCAGAGAGAGAGAGAGAGAGAGTATAATAGAGTGGAATAGTATTTTCTTAAATATCCATGAGACCAAGTAGTCTGCAGGATGACATATTACATCTCGCCACTCAGTGCTTCTGACCTTTATAAATTGAATGGCTAATAGAAAGTACATGAATGCCAAAAAAAGAAATGAAGTGTAAAGCATAGGGGTGTTGGATGTCTAGGGTCCAATCCTTATCTGAGAGAGAGAGAAAGAGAGAGAAAGAAAGAGTTTAAACAGTCCACAAAGCCAAATAATCTATGGGACAAAGCCACTCACATGAAATGCAACAGTTTTAGTAAATATAAGGAGAGAAAAGAACAAGAACAAAACAAAGGCCAGGGACAAAGTCTGGTACAAAGAAGATTCGGACTAATCATCTGGACTTGACCTTCTTCTTCCATGTCAAGAATTGTTTACCCTGCTGTAGATATCTGCTTTCAAAAACTTGTTTCTTACAGGCATCATTCTTGTGGCCTGCTTTAACGTGTCTTGCTCCTAAAATGTTGTCTCCAAAATGCCAATTTGCAGATTTGTTCTCTTCTGGATGTCATCATATGCCTCACAGCACAACAAGAAATTTTGTTCGGTCTCTACCTCTCCTTTCCCACACACCCGGCATGCCCTTTCTTCCCATTATTCCTTGGGTTGTCTCTACCTTCCTGTTTCACAGCTTAGTCTACAAGACCTGGTTCTTCGTGGAGCTATAATCTGTTTTTCTCACCAAGAGGTATTGAGATTCTAGTAGTCTTGGGCCCTGATTTAGTCTTTCATGTTGAACTTCTCTATATAATGCTGCTGCTTCCTCCTGATGTACCTCCTCCATTTACCATCTTTGTAGCACTCTTGTAGCCTTTCCAACTCCTCCTTATTAGTTGATAAGCTCTCCTCCACTATGCCCCAATAGCTGAACCAATTTATACACTGCAAATTCCAGGTGCCCTTCCCACCCTTCATCTCTTCTTGCCTGATTTTAACAGGAATCCTTTTACTGCCGTGCCTGCCACTCTATGTATAAAATCAGCCTTCTTGCTGCCTCTACCGCTATGGGATATACTCCTGTTTCGGCCAAAAGTATCTCATATGGAGTGTTGAATTTTACCCCCAGAAAGCCTGTTATTAAGTGTTTTTGCACTCTTTCCACCTGGCTACATCTATTTCTGGGTGTACCTGGCCCCCATTTCTCACACCCATACCAGAGAGGGAGAGAGAGATTACACATGCCTAAGATAACTCGACATGACTTCATTAAAACCTTGTGCCTTGTATAATGATATCAATCTGTATGTTAGTATTATGTTATAAATAAGTATACATAAAACATTGTATATTCACAACCTTCCAATAACTATTATACATTATATAAGTGGTTTTACACATTCAAAGTAATATATAGAGACTTTTACAATAGTGTTATTCTTATAAAGCATTAATTATTAAATATACTCTTAAAAAACTAACCCTTATGCAAGCCTGGGCTACTTAAGGCCACATTCATGGAGGATGATTGCCACATCCCATGCATTATGTGCATCCCTAGGGACATTCAGACCATAGTGGAAAACATCGCCGAAAAGCCACCGATTTCAAAAAAAATCGCGACTTTTTCGGCCTGCTGATTTTTTGGAAAAATCGGACTTCGTGATTTTTTTTTTTTAAATCGGCGATTTTTCCAAAAAATCGCATGAAGACCCAAAAAATAACCATGGAGTTTTGAAAACCCGGATTGTCTAATAAATTTTTTTCCAATTTTGTACAAAAGACATTAAAGTTAGTAACAGTAAAAGTGACATTCTCCTTATCTTTTATTTTCCATCCTTTTACTTAAATTTTTAACATTACCATTAATTGTTTCAAGATGTTTGAGAGTGATTCCAACCTCATCGGACTTCATATGCAAAAAGTAGAATTTTAGATCCCATTCAAAATTCAATAAACTTAATAGTTTTCAGGATTTCGGGATTGCAATGCTTCCAATGGATTCTATCATGTATGAGGGTAAGGGATTGGAATTTAATCAAGCACATCAAACTAGGTACGTACCTTGATGTTGGTGGTGTTGATGCTTGATTGTTGAAGTTGTTAATTTATCCAGAGATCACTACTCCCTCTGGATGCCCTGAGATCTCAAGCGGTTTGAGTCTCTATAAATCAGAAATACAGTAATGACTTAAGATACAAACACTATAGATCTCTTAACACTTCCAAAATGAAAATACACAGCAATCACACATAAACTCACAATATACACTGGAAACCCAAATGGGGAAAACCATTTTTCTGTGAAACTTTCTTCTTTCTCGAGCCCAGAGCAAAGTAAGAATAGATTTAGTACATACAGTTCTTCAGAAACAAATAACCAAACCTGACGGGTTATAATTGTTAAAGATAGTGGTATCTCGGGATGTCCTTCATGATTCTAATGCCTTGCATGGAGGTACATCAACAGTATAGACAACAGGATGGAGTAGAGGGTGAGATGCACTCTACTCAGTGGCTGAATCCATCAGCGGGTGCATGCAGACCTTCTGGGATGTTTTGCCTCATGCATGCATGAGATTTGCATGTATAGTTATTAATTAAAAGATGCATGCAAAAGTGACTTTTTGCATGCACAGATATTAGGTTTTTGGTAAACCTAATTGATTAGTGAGATTATATATAGAGGCAGGAGGTCCCCGAACGAGGTTACTCAGTTGACTTATCAGAGAGAAATCGGTCAAGAGTGAGGAGGGCGCATTAGTGCATGCAGGGTGACTTTCTGAGAGAGAGAGAAGCTTCTACAAGAGGGAGAGTGGGGTAATCTGAGCTAGATCAGTCAACACTTGACCAGAGGCACTTGGCACCCAGTTCTGTGGAATGAGAGAGTTCATCAAAGTGGTTACTGCAGATATTGAGGACGACAACTTCCAGAGAGAGGGAGGGGTGCATTACCAGAGGAGAGAGGAGTTCGTTATGGCTAAATCTGAGATAGATCTATCAGATCTGTGAGAGAGGAGGCCAGATCTGTGATCAAGAGAGGTTCTTGTATCATTTTGTGGATTTTTCAGTTCATAAGTTATGGCCACTAGCTTGAGAGTGGAGGACAGGTTGGATTGCGCCTCCAACTACAATGCATGGAGGGCACGGATTGTGATCTTATTGAAAGAGGGCGAACTGTGGGATGTTGTGGAGAGCACAGCCACAAATCCAGTCACAGTTCCATCAGATGCAACTGCCAAAGCAGTATATGAGAAAAAGAACATAAGAGCTCGGAGTATCCTCCTTGATGCAATCAAGGACCTGTTACAAGCTAAGTTGTACTTAGTTGGACTATCAAGTGAGCGGGCAAAGTTGAACATGTTACATGTTCGTTTTCGATGATTTGATGTCCAGCAAGCCTTTTAAAGGCCCCCTTTTTTAATTTTTTCCACATGTCCATGGCCCTGCGGGGTTTGTAATCAAATGTACTAGCATGGTGTTTTGTAAAGGACTTGGTTTCCTAGGACTTTTTGGCTAAGTCAGGTATTCCAAGGAATTTTTTCACCTATTAATTATGTCTTGCATTAGTGCATAACATAATTTTGGGGTTTTCTCTTGCTCCTCCAAAGCTGGAATGCCTGGGGAGGTTAATGGGCCTTAGGGAATTGTTAAAGTCCATAGGTCAATGTATATGAACATGCTAGACATTATTTTTGAGTCATATGGACATGTGCTAAGTCCCCCTAGGTTGTTTTTTAATTTCCGGCGAAAAATATTTTTTCCGTGATTGAGCCATTTTTAATGGTTTAATTAGAAAATTTGTAATCGGCATAAAATTGTGGTCTAGGGGTCTTTTTTGCCTTGGGGGTGCTCGTTTTCTAACTCAGAGCACCCACCTTACCCCTCAACCCACTTTCTATAGTCATTTGGTCATTTATTTTTCACTTATGGAGAAAAAATCAAAAAAGATGAAAAGTGAGAAAAATTTGAAAAAAGTCATAAAAAATTAAATCCATAATTTTGGGGATTTAATGTCAGAATCAGATCAACATTGTTTGTGGAGATTTTTGCGCTGATTTATATGACGTATGGGCAGCCCATATTGTGGGAATGACCCCCATTTGAGGGAGGTGCATTTCCTCAACTTGGGCACATTTCTAAATTGAGTGGGGCCCCACAAATCAAGGGTATGGCAGCATGTTTTGTGGCTGATATGGGGCTGCGTTTGGGCAGCATATTAGAAGGGATTGGCAGCCCCTATCTCTCCATCTATCAAGCCATCTATCATACCACTCACTCCACCCATTCCTCCTCAACTTGGGCACCCCCTCTCCTTGAGTTTTTCTATATAAGCAAGTTCACTCTCATTGTTTTCTCATGAGAAGGTGGAACCTCTGCTCCTATTATTGTAATAGTTTTGCATTTGTTTATGAATAAAGGCTTTGGAGGCAAATCTATGTGTGGATTCTAGTTGTGTGGATGATCATGTTCTATTTTAACATATGAGGTAATCTGTGTCTTTACATGTTTATTCATGCTTGTTTATTGATCAATCACTAGCTTTTGAAGGAGATGTTTATCTTAGTAAGGTAAAGATAGTGTAATCTAATTCATTATTTTTACTGTTGGTTATCATAGAGAGGTTAGATTTCAATGTTATTTTTGTTTAAATGCTTGAATCTAATTCTCTATTTTAGTTTACACTAGTTGCATTTGATCTTGCTTGTGTGAGTTGTCTTTTGTGTCTACAGGTTGCTAATCTGAACAGTTGGTGGAGCTTGCTTGCATCCATTGGTCTTCGAAATTGATTCAAGGAGAACTAGTCCCATTGATCCCCATGGTGGAGGACCCCATAGCCCAAATTCAAGACGTTCTTTCTTCTTCTCATCAACATAAAAAATCTTCAAACTTCTCTTGGTTACTTTGATTTGCATATTTCAGACCTCATTCTTATTTAAATATCATAAGTAGGTCTGAGTTTTTGTATTAGATCTTAAGTTCATCTCAAAGTAAAAACTTTATTTAGATCTAATTGATGCATGCTTCTTGTTAAAGTGTGATTTTTCCGAATATTTTAAAGACTTAAACAAGTAGTTTGTTTTACTGAACTTCAAGTTTATTTGGCTGATCTAAAGAGCATATAATTTGCAACTCATAAAGCTTGCAAAGACCCCAAGCAAAAAAGCATCAGTGCTTGCTTTACTTGGTTAAAATTTTGTAATTTCAAGTAGTTTTAACACTTAGAATTTTTTGGTTTTTTTACGAGGTGTTCCAAAGACACTCTTAAAGTGTTTTTGGGCATTTTATACTAATATTTGCTTGCTGGTTTGTAGCAAAAGACGAACAGGTAGAAGGATCTGCTGCCGAAATTTCAAGGATCCAGGCATTCCGGAGAACCAAAATTAAATTTTTTGTAAAACTAGTTATTTTTCCTTCAAAATTGTAAGCCGCCAAGTCACTTTAAGTAGACTGGGGCACTTCTCTGTCCATTGTAAAAGATTATTAAACGAGAGCAAGTGGGTTAACCAGTGCCCACACCCCACCCCCCCAGGGGTGGCTTGTGTCGTCTCTTTTCGTGGTGTGATTTTTAGAGTAGTTTTATTTCTTTTATTTTTGGCATTTAATAAAACTAACTAGGTTTAAAATTTACCTTGTTGGTTCGTTCCACTGGCGGGCCACAAGTTCACTCAGGACATAGATTTTTATCATTTTTTTTACGAACTCAAACACCCCATCGCTTTCCTGAAGTAGGGTTTCAGGATAAGGGCTTGCCCGAGTACTAGCCTGAAAAGAGACTCTTTGGGTTTTAAAAAGATAAAATTTTGGTTCATAAATTTTTTTAAGAATTTCCAAGGTCTTCTCCCGTATGCTCTATGGAAAACTTGCAACTCAGTTTGATCATGTTGGTATGCATCAGAAAGGGGAAGATGACTAGTAATAGGATCTAACACCACCCCAATAAACAAACCTTCTTGTGAAAATCCGACACAACGCGAGTATTTTGTTGTTGTGGGCAAATTTTTCAAAGGACTTGGGACAAAACTAGGTAGTGACCTCTTGGAAACCGTTAGGCTTGCCCTCGTTGGTGCAGCATCTGAACACCTCCTTGAGACTCCGATCCAGCCCAAGTCTGAGTGAGAAACCACACATCAAAATTCTGGACATGTTCCCCGTACCTTTACGTATATTGGGAACCCACCAGCCCTAATAAAAAGATCCAATGTTCCACGGGGACGCGTCCCGGAGGGTCAGGGACACGTTTCGGCGTTTTTAGCGTCCCGGGGACGTCGAAACTCCAGGCGAAATGTTTCGGCACGTCCCGCTTTGGGCGAAACTCGGCGAGACGCACAGCGAAACGTTTCGGCAAGCGGCAAAACGCGTTTCAACTCGGCGAAACTTCCTGGCGTCCCGCCCGAAACTTCGCCGAGACTTCTAGGCGTCCCCACACCATTTTTGTTATTTCTCAACATAAATTATTTTTTTTTAAAAGAAATAAATATTAATTAAGAAATTTAAAATTATAAAAAGAAATCATAAATTAAAAATTAAAAAACACACAACAAAACATTAACAAACCTAAAACGTTAAACGATTTCAGTAATTTCACATAGCCGCATGCATCACCGTGAGAGGAAGCAATTCGCAGCCGAGAGGGAGGCAATCCACAGTCGAGCATCACCATGAGAGGAAGCTGAGAGGGATACTAAGAAGAAGCCCGTGAGTGGGTCGAGCATCACCGTGAAAGGAATCCCGTGAGTGGGTTGAGCCCGTGAGAGGAAGCCCGTGAGTGGGTTGAGCCGCGACCCACTGAGTGGAGCAGCAGTCCCGTGGGCGAGGGAGGTTGGAGCCATGGTCGATTTGCAGTTGCAGTCGGTCAGCATTTCACATTTGTGACCACGATTTGCTGAGATTGCAGCCACCCAATTCGCTGAGGAAGAGGCCGTGAGCTCAGAACTCAGCTAAGCTACCAAGGAGAACTCAGAACTCACAAGTGGAAGTTTGTTGTTTGTTAAGGTAAGTTCAAGTTGACTGTTTTTAAATTTTAACATTGAATCAATGAATACTGAATTCTGAAGTCCAATGGCTGCCTGTTAGTGTGTTTTTTAATTTTTATTTCTGAGTTTTGTTGACTGTGTTTTAATTTTTGATTTTTTTTGTCTTTTTTAATTATATATAGCAGTAAATTTAAAATTTAACTCCCATTATATATTTAAGAACATAAAAAAATTTAAAAACATTCTTGCAGGTTATCAAAAATTATAAAACAACACAGTCACATTCACATAACAGTTTCAAAATTCAAACCAGCAGTAACCAATATAAGCAACAACTCTGGTTGGGGCGACGGCAGTGGCAGTGATGGGAGTGATTCAGATTATGATTCTCTGGCTCAGTGCAATAGTAATACTAATGTTGGGACAGGGGTTGGAAGTGGAAGTGGGAGTGCAGCTCCCACTAATCATAATGTGTTTGTAACTTTGTATTTACATTGCATGATTGCACAATGATGAATGTAGTATCTACTATTTAGTATTTAGTAATTTGGTAATTTGCATGGGATGAATTGTTATTGTTGGGATTTATATTTTTCCGATTTTTTATATTTTAGAATTTTTATGGCCCCAACGTCCCCCGTCCCCCCCAAATTTCTCTAAAATTTGGGGTGGTCTCCACGCGTCCCGAATGTGCGTCTCCCTGCTCCCGCGTCCCACCGTCCCGGAAACTTGGGGGAACATTGAAAAGATCACTACCACATTAAAGTTAAAATAAACCAAGAACACTTGCACAACATTTACTTTCTCTCAACTCAAGCATCTTTTTCGACTCCATTCAGGCACTGGTTTATATTGTTATATTTCATGTTGTTGATGAATGTTGTCTATGATGATAATGTTGAATATTTGCAAATGAAATGTTGATGAATGATGCTTTGCTTTATATGTATAAATGTATGTTGCATTAGCTTGGTTTCAAAAAAAAAAAAAATTCTAACTCCTAGATTAGACACCATAGTTTCTTTTCATTTTTAGAGTCCACCCCCCTTGGCTTCGCTAGGAAAGCCTAGACGGAGGAGTCGAGTCCCAAGTGACAGCACTTGACTCTGACTTGCCCCCAAGGCCACACCAGCAGCTTGAAGACTTCTGCTGCATTTTCCCAGGTGTGGAACCAGGCGACAACAGGATCATGTCATCCCACATTTCTCAGCCAAAAACAATGTATATGACATGTGGGATGCCTTAACAAATTTGTACTAGAGTTCTAATGCTAACAGAAAGATGGTACTCAGAGAGAAACATAAAAGCATAAACATGGGCAAAGATGAGAGCATGTCCATATATCTCACCAAGATCACTCAGGTAAGGGATGAGTTGGGAGCTCTGGGTGAGAAGGTTGAGGATAGTGAGTTGGTTCGACAAGCCCTGAATGGCGTGACCATGCCATGGGCAGTATTTGTCCAATCCATCATTGCTAGAGAGAACCTTCCCAAGTGGGATCGTCTATGAGATGATTTCACCCAAGAAGAGATCCAGAGAGGCTATATTCAGGGATCAGCTTCCGCCATTCCTGAGAAGGAGGATGTGGCACTTGCAGCAAAAGGGAAACAACAGTTCAAACAGAAGAAGGATTTGAGCAAGATCAAGTGCTTTGCCCGCAATGAGTATGGACACTGTGCGAGACAGTGTCTGCATAAGAAGAAGGGTAAGCAGGAAAAGGATGAGCAGTTGGCAGCAGCAGAGGAGGTGGATGAGTTTACCTCTAAATTTGAGAGGGAGTTCTCATTAGCTTCAGTTATGTCAGGATATGATAGTAGTCAGCCAGAGATCCAGGTTGATGAGAAATAGAGAGTTGATTGCATGCAGTGCATTCACATGACTAGGATGCGAGATGCATTCCTTGTTCTTGAGCACACACCTATGCAGATGATTAGAGGTGTGCAAGGGACAGATCACTTGGTCACAGGACTGGGTAGAGTTCGTTTTCTACTTGACCTTGGAGACTTCCTGGAGGTATCAAGAGTGTTGTTCATTCCAGGACTGAGAGGGGGTATACTCTCAATGGCAGCTTTGGGTGTTGTCAGTTACTCTGTGGTGTTCTAGAGGGATCTGATATTCACTTATCCAGAGGGAGTTGATCTAGTCTTGATGGGTCACAGGATCGACGGTGAGTACTTGGTTCAGGGACAACCCACATCTGGCACATCAAGTTGGTTGAGTGCATCCTCTTCAGAGTCAGAGGGGGATAGAGAGTGAGATGCTCACAGCAAGGATGATGCTATGAGGAGTGAGTCCTTTCAGCAGATGGGTGAGCGAGATGCTCACCATGATGATGAGGATCAGAGGAGTGATTCCTTTTATCCGATGGATAAGCGAGATGCTCATGGTGTTGATGAGACACAGGGGAGTGAGTCTTTGGACTCAGATCAGATGGATGAGCACAATGCTCAGACAGGCACCAGTCGGAGATTGAGTTGATATGAGATGACTGAGATGGGCTTCACGCAGGAGAGAGTTGAGTCAGCTCAGAGACAGAGGGAGTTTACCAACAGGGAAGTAGATCTGCTTGATAGCATATTGGGTGCTTGGTTACAACAGAGATTCAGAGGGAGTTTGAATAAGAGTTTAGTGACAGAGTCAGTAGTTGATTAGAGGGCTTCTTCAGGGGCCACAATGATGGATTTAGATCAGGGTACTACAGGTCAGAGGGCAGCAGTGACAGATGGGACAGTTGGGCCAGTGTCAACAGTAGGGGACTTGTTGGATCCAGACATCAGTGGTTGGACTTCCCTCGATAAGAGGGAGTGTTAGAGATAGTGGTATCTCGGGATGTCCTCGATGATTCAGATGCCTTGCATGGAGGTACATCAGCAGTATAGGCATCATAATGGAGTAGAGTGTGAGATGCACTCTACTCAGTGGCATGAATCCATTGGCGGATGCATGCGGACCTTCTGGGATGTTTTGCCTCATGCACGCATGAGATTTGCATGTATAGTTATTAATTAAAAGATGCATGCAAAAGTGACTTTTTGCATGCACAAATATTAGGGTTTTGGTAAACCTAATTGATCACTGAGATTATATATAGAGGCAGGAGGTCCCCAAATGAGGTTGCTCAATTGACTTATCAGAGAGAGATCAGTCAAGAGTGAGGAGGGCGCATTAGTGCATGCAAGGCAACTTTCTGAGAGAGAGAGGAGCTTCTACAAGAGGGAGAGTGGGGTGATCTGAGTTGGATCAATCACCACTTGACCAAAGGCACTTGGCACCCAGATCTGTGGACTGAGAGAGTTCATCAAAGTGGTTACTGCAGAGATTGAGGAGGACGACTTCCAGAGCGAGGAAGGGGCGCATTACCAAAGGAGAGAGGAGTTCGTTCTAGATCCGATTAACCGATTGAGCAACTGAGACTTTCGGAGTATCCTTGCCTCAGTGTTTGAGGAAGGAAGGACTGTGACGATCAGAGCTCATATCTGTTGAGATCTGATTCCGTACTAGCATCTGACATCCAGAGGGAGGGCGCACTTTTCCATGCAGAGGAAGGGCACATTCATCAGATCTAGCAATTGGTCTTCTTCCGTAGCAGAGCATATCAGAGCAGTGCAGTAGGAGAGACAGTACAAATAGAGTTACCTGCAGACAGATCCAGATCCAGTTGACAACTAGGGCACATTTCCTCTGTGCATGCATCAGTTGTTGTATGCAGATCTAGGGTTTTGACCCTGTCAGGTTTGGTTGTTACTTCTAAGGTAACATTGTATGTACTCACTTGTGGTAGAATTGAAACAATTGTCTGTAAACAAAAGGTTTATGTCATCCGTCTTGGAAATAGCTAGGACAAAGTGTTCACTATGGCCTAGCAATGTCCATCCACCTAGCTATACTTTGTTGTAGTAATCTTGATAACTACTTAAATAGAACTAAGTAGATCCCCATCCTTGTTGTATTTCACTAGACTAGGCAACCTATTACTTGTGACAATACTTATCTATAGCTGTGAACCTCTTCCAAGACCTTTAGTCTTGCTAGATCTATTTCTTCCACTTTCAATTCTTCCACTTGCAATATATGGCTGAAGTTGATCCAAGTATGGAAGCATCAAACATAGAGGGTAGCCCATCCATAGCTATCCCATATGGCCAGTTTTTCACCTCCTTCTCTATGCTCATCATTCTAATCTGTGTTACTCCATCCCATCCACCAACATTTGCATATAATTTTTGCATCTGGTCATAGTGGCATCGCTATAATAATATTACTTGCATCATCTAGCTTCCCGGCATCCCCAAGTAGACCAACCATGCCTACATAATGATCTAACATGGGTATCTTACAATTATCTTCTCCTGCAAATGAAATGCGACAAACCCTCATTCAAAAGACCTGCATGGCTGCAAACAAACATGACACCAGGGATTTTGATATAATCTATCTTCACACTTGCCTATTCCATTTGGTAGAAGAGAGTGAGATATTCCATTTCACCTCCAGGCATTCCATGTCCTTTGACTCAAATCCATTTATGATGATGTAATTGTGGATTTTCATCTGTTAGAGTAGATATCTTAAATGAGGACAGATTGGAAGAGTGATTATCACAATGATTGAATCAGGTCAAACGTCTGAACTATCCATTTAACAATGGAGGTTCTAATCCTTGTCAGAGTATTGATTATATGAACAGCTTGCAATGACAAATTTCCATGAAACCACATCCTTGAGAGATGTCATGTCGAATTCTCGGTCTTCAATCTCAATGCTTCTTCTTCTCAGGGTTTTCTTTTCTGGGTTTAGAATTCCTTTAGCTGGTGTCTTCACAGATTAGGCTTGTTGTCATTCACCTAAGAAATTTATGGCATCATATTGAGTCATAGGTGATAAGCTGGCATGGATCTCCTTGCTTGCAAAGGAATTGGTGGCCTAGGTGTAGTGAGTGAGAGAATGAACACTTGTTTGCTGCTAAAATACTACTCAAAGAATTAACCAATGCTCCCCCAAGTTTTCGGGACGTGGGAGCGTGGGAGCAGGGAAACGCACATTGGGGACGTGTGGAGACCACCCCCAAATTTTAGGGAAATTCGGGGGGGACGGGGGGGCGTTAAGGTCATAAAAATTATAAAAAATATAGAGGTTTTAAATACCAGCAACAACAATTCATCGCGTGTAAATACAATTTAAGCTGCTCCCTGTAAATACAGTCTAATTCTTCAATGATTCAATACACTTCAACATTGTGTGAATCGATGGCATAGATGTTGTAATGGGGAACTGTGACTTGAGGATCCTATTTCTTCATGATTCTAGAGGAAATCACATTATTTGAGGCTTTCAAGTCCAACATACAATTATGTAGGAGTGAACTATTAATCCTATAATGGGATCCTATTCATCAATAACACCCTGTGCCCCCCTCCTCTAGGCTCTTAGCCCTTTCCTCTACCTTGAATTTCGAAGTTGATCCTCGAGGGACATTACTCAACACCCTACAATTTTGATGAAACTTCCTAAATCAAGCATTAAAATAAGGTAGAATTAGAAAAAATTTCCCATGCTTAATAAGTGATTTTTGCTTGACTAAAGGGAACATTTTGATTAAGGTCATGATAGAGAAGTTCAACAATCAACACCACCAACATCAAGGTACATAGAGAGGTTGATGCGCTTGATTAAATGCCAATCCCTTAACCTCATACATGATAGAATCCAGTGGAAACGTTGCAATCCTGAAATCCTGAAAACTGTTAAGTCTGTTGAATTATGAATGGGATCTAAAATTCTACTTTTTGCATATGAACGCCGATAAGGTTGGAACCACTCTCAAACATCCTGAAACAATTAATGGTAATGTTAAAAATTTAAGTAAAAGGATAGAAAATGAAAGATAAGGAAAATACCACTTCATCGGTGCGCGATTCAAAATAGGGGACGAGCTCCCCCATGCGTTTCCTGAAGTTTCTTCAAATTGGGGACGAGGGGAAACGTTTCGCTACGAGCCCCCAAGTCCCCGGGGCGTGGGGAGCGAGGGGGGCGCGCCCCCAACCCTAGGGAACGCGTCCCCGTGTAACACTGGAATTAACTGTCTAACCCCTCCTTTAGTTCTCAAATATGAATATAAAGACCTCTTCCTCCTTCAACAGGGTCAACCAACTGCTGGGAGAAATTGGTAATAAAACACATAAAGAAAAATCTTGGCATAACTCATCTTATGATTTTCCATTGTTGTTTAGAGCTCTGTTGCGGGGGAGCCCCCACCCCCCCCCCCACCCCTCGCTCCTGCTCCCGAAGCTCTCTCCCAAAACAATTCCAGTTTTTGGAGCACGCTCCCAAGGCACTCCCTACGTCTCCTATACTAGAAGCTCCTATACTAGGTTGATCATTTGATGACAATGTTATGCTACATCCCTTCTTTGCCAAGCTCCTATAAAAGTTGTTATCGTTGATCATTTGATGACAATGTTATAAGTTTAACTACTAGAGGATTGATGTTATATGGTTTAATCCATGTTTTCTATAGCTAATTCAACATCCTACATGTTTTTTAATATAAATCCTTCAAAATATATTAAAATGTATACTATATAAAAAAACGCTCCCAAAACGGGAGCTTTTGAAAATTTCGCTTTTCGCTCCCCACTCCCTGCTCCCAACAGCATAGATCACGACTCTCTAAACACAGATCTGTAAACAGCACTCTCTCAGCACCTCGTTAACTCACCGATCCAGCCCTTAAAACCTGAGAATGACCTTCAGATCTGCAAGTGTTGCACATAGTTTGCATGCACGATTGGGCCTAGTAAATGAGGACAAGCAGCCTTCATACAACCACATAGTTTAGTGGCAATGCAAGCCTTTTTGTCGATATTATCAGTGGCTTATGTTGGTAAACCTAGAGGAGACTTCATTAATATCCTTTTTTTCCTCATGAAGCAGAGAAGAAAGATCAATAATCTTGTTATGATCAATATTTTACGAACCCTAATTTAAAAAATGGGGCTTCATAATTTTACATGATAGTAAGTTTTGAATGAATTTGGGAATATTGAAAAAACAATCTCTTGGGGCATGTCATATGATGCATATTCAACATAAGGGATCAACACAGATTGACCATATCAATGGCAACATGAGCAAGTGATTCACAACATCATCTAATAGTTGTGATCTAAAGACATATTGCGATTAGGCACTAATGCCATAAATAGAAAAGAAAATATATCCCAACGTTATCTCTGAAAGCCTCATTGGATTTGACAAATGATTCTGACTTTTATTAAGCATGGACTTAGATTTTGTCTGCAATGTCCAGCTGATACCAAATAAGCCCATAGCTTTTACAAGCCCTAGAAGTTAAGCTTATGTGCCCTACCTATGGAGAATATGAAGGGAGGTTGGATTTTGTGGGACGGGTATAATAAATGGATAGTAACGAAGGAGAACAGATCCTTCATGGTTTGTATATGAATTATAATTTTATAGTGTATTGTTTATTATTTTCTAGTGCTTTCATTGGAGGAACCTTCCTCTGAAAGTCTTTAATTCCTTGTCTTTAACCAAGCACATCTTGTTGTAACCATAGGTAGCTTTTCAAATTTTCCAAGTGAGGTAAAGATCATATAAATAAATCATTCTGAAAATTCAAAACCTGTAGAACAGCATTTCTTGTGGCTTCCATGGAGTTGTCAAGCAATGATCAAGACTCCCAAAAACCAAGATAACGCATCTATCAGAGAGATTTAATGATGGGCACTGTTCCAATAGTTAAGATGGCCTGTGATTGGCTGAAATGGGTTATTACTTATTATTTTTTCTGTACTTATTAGGATCACATCTTAAAAACACAATAATGGCAGTTGTCCGTGAGTTGGTTATGCATCGTTATATACTCTTGTCCAAGAGGTTACTATGTGGTAATATGAGAATGAAGGTTCCATTGTCATTTTAAAAAAAGAGTTACAGAGTAATAACAGCATTAGTAAGTTGAAAATGGGGAAATTGCGAAGGTTTATTCTAAAGGTGAATTGTCAATTGTAGCATTCAATAGTCACTTGGATTGTGGTTAAAGGCAAATAATAACCACCAGCAGTACAATATTAGTGGTTATATACACTACTCATATATATATATATAGAGAGAGAGAGAGAGAGAGAGATCTCAGACCTCTGGTGTATATGACAGAATATATTATTATTAATATTGTATTGATTGGTTGGTACTGTTTGCCATGGTTTAATGCCTATAGCTATTATTTGTGGTAGTGTTTAGTTTAACGAAATTAATTACAAAAATATGAAAGGAATATAATAATGATAAAAAATATGATGATATTATCATTCATCTTTACTATAAAAAAAGATTAGAGAGAATTATTCATTTTGGCTTTCGTGAATTAACAAATTATGAATATTGCATATTCTTTCCTTCTGCAATGTTTTGAGTTTTCTTAATTATCTTCCTTATACTATGGGCTAATGATATTTTAGGCTTAAAACTGCATGAGAATTATTTTTCATTTTTGCAAGGGTGATCATTTAATAAGTGAATTTTGATTATTTCCAAGAATAATGTTAGCATATGTTTTTAGGCAATCACACTTAATGAGATAACTATTAAATTTCTGTCTACATCATGTATAACCACTACTCATGTCAAGGAACACAGCATTCCTAAGGTAATCTTTTTGTATCGGTTTGAGTACAAGGTTCACACACCCCAAGAGGCATAGCAGGGAATCGGTATTTTTAAGGATTGGATAGTGGCTAAGCGATAACGAGACCACGCCCTAGTGGATAAGTCGGTTGGAGGTATAAGAATTTTAAGCAAAGCTTCTCTATATTCAAACCCTCTGTCATTTGGTCGTAATTCAATGAGCTGTAGAAGGAGCCGAGGTTTATCCCATTCCGCTCCAGGTGCAATACACATGTGCCAGTACAAAGATTGAATCAACATCATTGGGAAGTATGAAAACCCTTGGATGGAATGCGTTAGTGTAGCAACGCACAAGGTTCAGGGAAGGGGTGTTTTCTCCTCAGGCCTTGATAGGTTTTGTTGATTAACAAACATGGACTTATAACATACCCTAATTTATAAATAATCCCTTATGATGCACTTGCTAATTAAACTATGATTAAAACTCCCCTAGGTAAGCTCTAACAAATCCTTCATTGATGGTAAATTATAGAGAATCATGGCCCCAAAACGTCGTAGACAAACTAAACCCCCTCCCGAGGTCAACACGTCGATCGAACGGGTTATTTTACACTCTCTAGGTGACGTATTTGGTATGTTCAAGAAATGGATGGTAGAGTAAAGTCAGTATCAAAATGCGGGACAGGACCCAAATCAGAGTCAGGACAAAGAACTTGAACAAAAGAAAAACCAGGATCATGACCAATCGAAGCTAGTAGCCAGTCTTGAGTGTTTTATTTTTTTGTCTGTTCCTGCAAAATAATAAAATTTGAATTTATGTTAGTAGATTAGTTTTCTTTCAGCATTTCATTTCAGTTATGTTGTTTTGATATTTTTGTATATACATGCATGTTTCTGACGACCGGTCTGTGAGTTTGGTATAGCTCTTTGCATTTTGCAAATAATAGGTACATTTTGAAGATGATGCAGAGCTAGAGTGCATGTTCCAGGATACGAGTAGCAGAGTGATGAGGACCAGAGACTCCGAGGTTCTCAAGCACTCTATTCAGTAGAGCACTTGTCCCAGCTGAAGCCAGATTTATCACATTTATAGTAGTCGGGACTACCATATCTTCAAATCAGATTCCAGTCTTTTTTTTCAACCAATCCTTTTGATTGAGATGCTTGAGATCAGCATCAGATGAGCATTCATTCGAGGATCACTCTTATTTTCAGAGCAGCCCCTGAGCATACAGTACAGCCTTATGTCATGACTGAGCCTCATGATCTCAGATTCGATGACCGATGTAGCCATTTTTACCATACAGAGCAGTATGCAGTAGTAGTATTCCTGTTGATAGTTGATGGTTCAAATGGTTGGTACAGGTATATTGACCCAACAGTTATATTGATATGCATTGGTTATAATGTCTTTCTCCTTAACTCATTATGATAGCTTAGCTTGGTATCTTGTAGTTATGATCTGGCAGTCTATATATGTTACATAGATATGTGTGTTTCAATGGTTATCTAAAATGATCTAATTTACTCTGAATGTGAAATTGTTGTTAATACTCATCGATTTACCCTCCTTAGGAGAATGGACGTGGTCATTCCACCTTTCATGGCTTGCTAGTTTTGGCATCACCTTTCACTTTCCCCATCCATCCGTTCTCTTCCACTTCTTGTTTTTACCTTGACTTACACTTTAGCCTATGATATGGAGGACCTCCCCGCTTTTGCCTCTTTGTTGGATAAGCATCCTTGTTAGTTTGTGTCTCGGCTCTAAGTTGTTGATTGAGTTGTGTTGGCTAAAACCTGAAGCGAATAGTACTACCATCATTACATGTATATGGAAATTAGTGTATATCTCTTGTGCAAGCCCATTGAAATTAAACTAAAACTGTGCTTCTAAGCACAATGGAAAGAGGGCTATGAAATGAATGAAATCAATGAAATGAAATACCCTGGATGAAAGCTTGAGTAGTTGTGCTTCTAAGCACATGCAAGATCCCCAAAAAGGGTTATCAAATGAAATGAACTAAAAGCACCCTGGATGAAAGCCTTAGTGGTTGTGCTTCTAAGCACATGTAAAATCCCCAAAAGGGTCAATAAAGGCCTAAAGAAAGTAGTGGTTAAATATATGCTAAATCCAAAGACTGCTGGCCTGGAAACAAAAATATAATGATTAATTCCTCACGAAGCCTACGGGTTGTGATGTGAGATGGAGTAAGGGACAGCTAATTCTAAGTGTCCCATACAACCTCAAGTTACAGTTGGCAGGGCACCTAGTCATGGCGGTTCTAGAAAAGATCCACACAGAGTTGTTTCAGCTTGGATGTGAGCAGTAGACATTTGCCAAGGTTGAATAAATACTTCTCTAAATAACTTACCCATTTGTGAGACACTGCCATCCCTTGTGTATATTTTATCTAACATAAGCTTAAGTGTGTATTCCATTTCCCCTTATCCAAAGTATCACAGTGTTAAGTCAGTATAGTCATCCCCTCAGCCTAGCCTTGCATTTTTCACCTTTACCCAATCCTAGCAAAATGATCATGGCCATGAAGTGAGTATTTTCTCGAAATTCTATTTAAAGTAATTGATTATTTTTATATAGTGGATGTTATTATTATTGCTTAAACCACAAGTGATATGCTACTTTATACTTTGAGTTTTGTTATTAGAATGATTGAAAGGAGAATGCTTTAACCATTTGCATTTGCAGCAGCAGGCAGTTTGGCTTGGGTCATATTTTGGTCAGTTTTGACCTGGTCAAACTTAGTTTGACCAAGTCAACCGGAGGACCTGAGGTGAGTTGGACCAGTGATGTGTGAGATTTATGATCTATGGTCCTTATATACCCATTTGATGGGTCCATGCAGCAGACAATTTTCAGATGATGGTTTGATGATTTTCATGGTTATTATTATTATTATTACAAACCATTTATTTTTATTTGTCCGCGCATGGTCATGGTTACAGATGATTATACAGATGGTCACATAGTGTATGGGTACTCATTCTTAGTGCATTTGGACCTTCTGCGTCCATTGGGATACTCAATTTGCAGTTTCAGGCATTTTCAATTGAGATATTTGTCAGTTTATCACTTTATTGCAGATTTTCCATTTAAAATGGTCTGGCAGCTCAGTTTGATTTTTTATCTTGTTCACCTAGGGCGCTAAAGAGGAAGCATGGGGTCCAGCCACTTGTTATTACTATATTACCATGCTTCCGGACATTTTGGTGCAGTCAGTTTTGGCCCCTAGGTACCAGGAAGTGAGCTACAGGCATTTTCTGCTTTCACGGGTGACTTTTCTAAGGAATAAAAAATGGTAAAATGGCTACAGAGGAATTCGATTTGGGCTATTGAGGCAAGGAAAGGGCATGAGGTTGATTTTGATGATGTGTGTGATGCTTCCCACACCTTCCACAGCAGGTTGCAACATTCAATGGAGCCCACACACTCTCTGGGCTTATATTTTATGATTTTATTGTATCATTGAGGGGGCACGATTTGGCCATGTGGTCACAGTATTGTATTTTGATGATGTCATTATATGTTATTGTGCCAAGGGGACATGCTAGAGAAGCATGAGTACACCTCCTGGCCCCACCATGAGCTTATGTCATGTTCTCTAGTCACTTTTAGGTGGTACGTCCCCCCTAGGGCGACTTAGCTAGTGCACCCTCTCTATTTTTGAGTTGATCCATGTACTTTATATTTGGGCTCATCTTAGCCATTGATTTTCACTTATGTATCTTTTGATCTCAACCACTCGTTAAAAAGGTGGTTAGGGTTTTGGTCTCTCCCATTGATATTTAAAGGAGAGACCCCCTCATTGTAAAGGGACTTTTGGCTCTATATTTTTGGCAATAAAGAAATATTTTGGGGAAAAACTCTTGTGCCTTTGTTATAGATTGTTCTTGTGCTTGATTGTAGCTTTGATAGCCTGTCACATCTTCATTGTTTGATGAGTTTCCATGCCATACATTTTGCTTGATGCGTTCTCTGCAGGAGGGCGAATTCATTGAAGGATTTCGTGAGGGTTCTCCAGATCTATTCACTGGAAGAGTAAAATAATCAGGGAGTAGTTCTTATTGTATCTTTGATCAATATTTATGCTATCTGATTCTTCTTGCATCATTTACTTTAATTTTTGTAAATCAATTCTCATAGAGATTGTCATTTGCAGGAAGGATGGCGCACTTGCTATTGGGGAAAATTGATTTCATCTTGGAAGCTGTCAAATTAAGTTGGAGTTGCTTCGAGGGAGTTGGAACATCATTGCACTTGGCATCTGCAAGTCATAGGAGGTAAGTACTTTAGATTTTCTTGAGCTATTCATCCATTCCATCTATCTACTGCTATTTCATTCACAAACCCTAAGCTACTTTTCCTTTGAAAAATTCCTTGGCTCATTTAACTTAAAATCTTGGCAAAAGATTTCTGGGTTTTCCACTTTAGGCCCAACCCAAAGTGGGTTCTCAAGGGCGTCACCCTTGAGGGACTCCTTGTGGCCCATTTCCCTTGAAACTGATCTTTTTGCCCATGCGCACTTCCAGACTTAGCCAATTTTTGGGTTATTTGATCCCTGTTTTGGACTTGTGCTGCATAGACACTGTCATACCCTTAATCAAGTCTAATATGAAGGTACTAGATAGCCCCAATCTTAATCTTAACCTTTCTAACTTGGACATGTTTCCCAAGGCAGAAGAATTTTCTATCATTTGCTAGTGCCTTGATTCTGGATCTTTTGTTAAAACACATAAGTCACTTGTATTATCACATTGGATCAAACTTACATCTTTTAAGCCTCTTGATCCAACCTTTAACTCACCTTGTGACTTCATCCATAGATCTAGGGTTCATCATACCTCACACCTTACGTACTTCATTCATCTGATTTAATCTGGTGTTTTGGTTAGATCTCTCCTGTCGGGAGTTGATCAAGGTCTCCCCCATTGTTATCTAGGACTTAAATAACACAAAGTGAAGAGTGCCTCGATTGGCGTGACAACCAATCCATCTTGGGGATCGAGGCCCTCTTGTGTCACCTCTTTGGTTGCTCGTCCCCTCTGTCGTCCTATATAGGATCATCCACTGGGGCAACTACGAGTTGTGTGATAACAGGAGGGTCCATAGAAGAATATGTAGCAGAGTTTTACTCTTTAGTAAATTAGTACATCATATGACTAGATGGCGGATTGTATTCTACCAAATAAGGATTCTTCCTTTTTGTATATGTTTCCCTTGCTTGTTTTACTATCACTGCTCTTGTTCGGTTTGTTGTTTGTTTGTAAGACTTTGTATGAAGGTTTATTTATCCCAACTTACATGCATGTCATAAATAATCATTATAAATCCCACTACATCAAATTAGAGAATCTTTGTTGAATGTGTAAATCTGAATATTCCAATCTGATAATAAGATTCACTTCAAACAAATCAAGGATAACTATATAACAGTGAGGGACTATTTCTGACCTTATACAGTGCTGCCAGGAGGATAAAAATGGTGATAATAGCTACAGATGACGTTCAGACTGATAGAAAGAGTTGGCTGTAGGTGCAAGTCTGATATGCACTCCAAATAGGCGGAATACAGGCCCTCATAAGTAGATTACTCCCTTTCTTGATGAATTAAGACCCAAATCTTGACACACGATTTACTTTGGCTTTCCAACAGCGCCCATGCATGAGATCGTGATCTCTCCCAAGCGCTGTAAGCTACATCTATGCATCACGCCCTTTCTGAGATGGTTTGGGGCCTCTCAAGCAGTGTTGACTTGCATAAGATTGGATCGTTGCTATAGGAAATGGAAGCCTGCCTCAGTAGATAAATTTCAGACCTCTCTCACGTGAATAGAGCCCCTCCAATGATCACGACTTCCTCTAATAAAATACGCTGCATTAAATAGGGTGATCTCTGTCCCAATGAGCGAAGAACACGCCTTTGCTTAATGGAGAGGATTCCTGTCCCAACTGATAATTATTATGCCCTGGCTCTGCCACAAGAACACTTCTAATAGGTGTGCCTCTCCTTCTTAACAGTGACCACGACTTCAAGAGATAATCGAGCAACACTTGTAAAGAGTCTCACTGCCCTACACAAGAAGAATGTGCCCAACCTCCTACAAGATCAATCTCTATCCTGAAACTCGAATCTTCTTTGTTGTCTTGAAGCACGATGATAAGTCTGGATGACCTACCCCTGTATTAACTAGGATGGATAGATTTCACCGTCAAAACCAATATTGGCTAAGGCACTCGCCCTCAACCCTAAACAGCTCTCAAAGCTCTCAAACCAATTCTCAACAAATAATAATAACAATCGATACCTAAAAAAGCTAATTTGCCTTTTTTTATTCTCTTTTGATTGCATACAACTCACTTTTTGCATGGCGCAACTTAAATGGTGCATGTTGCATGCAATTTGATTTATGGCTTGCATGTCATACATGTCACTTGATTCTCGCTTAGTTGATCATTTTTCATCTACTAATGACTTAATATCACTGCTCAAAGTCTTCTTTTATCCCGTGTGGCGTCAGTCATCAATTAATGCCCTGTTGATTAGTGCTCGCTCGAACCTATGGGAATTAAATAGGTTAGCGGGTTCGTTCCTAGTGCTTGAGCAGAAGGGGACATTACACTGATGATGGCAGACATGCCAGGAAATTCCATCACGAGATAGACCTGGATGTTCCCAAAAAGGTAGCAATGTGGAACCCAGGCAAGTAAAGAAGAATATTTATATGGGAAAATAGGCACATGCACAAGCACCCAAGGGAAATCTCATACCTACTGGTGCCAAACAAATTGGGGGCAAAAGAGTCAGTGATCAAGGGGGTCATTCAGGGGCAATCAAGATGGCCAATACATCAACCACTTCATGTATTAGTCCATCAGCCACTCCATATACCAAGGGGTCGAGATATGAGTCGCATCAACACCGAGGTGGCGACCGAGGTAGGGTTGTGGTGGTTGGGGATAGACAGTTGCCACGGCCCCAGCAGGATTAAATGTTATGAATGCCAAGGTCCCCACTATAAATGAGACTACTCGGTGAGGCAGGTCAGAGCGGGTCATAGAGAGACACGAACACGAGAAGGCTAGTGGCAGGGTCAGCACTAAATTCATGTCACAATTAACCATCATCAAGCAGAGCACCAGGCCATGGTTATGGAGTTCGAAAATATGATAAAAGATGTTCCTTTAACTATTTTGATAGATTTGGGGACCTACTTATAGCTTTATTTCTCCATCTGCATTAGAGAAATGTGGGTTGGCGGGTCGAGCACAAAATTAAGAGAGATATTTCTCTACACTTTATTTCAGCAGCCAAGGTAAAGAAATGCATGAAGAAGGGGTGCAGAATTTATGTTGTGCAAGCAATGAGTGACAACATTAGCACATTAGTGGAGCCATGCCCAATCCTCTTTGAGTTTGCAGATATCTTTCCCCGGGATACCAAGGTTACTTCCTATTACCACCTAAAGTTGCACTTCAGTTGGACTTTAGAGAGCCGCCAATGTTGCACAATTACTTGTGCTCTTTCAGAGTTCAGAAGTTCCAAGTTTGGCCTTTTCAAGGCCCTTTTTTCATTTTTGTAATGCATGACCATGCCCCACCGGGTTTGTAATAAAGTGTGCCAGCATGGTGGTCTTTGAGTGACTCGTTTCCCTAGGACTTGACAACCAAAGAAGGTATTCCAAGGAGTTTTTCCCTTGTCGATTATGCTTTGCCTTTCGCCGAGTATAATCGATGAGTTTTTCTCCTGCACCTCCAAAGCTGGAATGCCCAAAATGGTGGTTAGGCCTTAGGGGGTTATTAGAGTCCATTTTGTAACGTTTATAAACATGCTAGATGCTAAAATAATGTCGTTTGGTCATGTACTAGGTCTCCTAAAAGTTTCAGTCAGTTCCGAGAAAAATAATTTTTTCGCATTTTTAAGCCAGTTTTTAATGGTTTAAGTGAAAAAATTAAAGTGCTGATAAAAGTGTGATCTGGAGTCGGAATTTGGCGTAGGGATGCCCGTTTTCACGCTCATAACATCCTCTTTACCCTGGAACCCGATCTTCCTATGTTTCGGGCGACCAAATCATCCCGTGGAGTAGTTTTGCTTATGAGAGCTACAAAGTGGCATTTTAATGCTAAAATGCATCAAAATGCACCATTATCAAAACATTAAAAAATTAAAATTTGGTATTTGGCACATGCCAAACGACATGGCATAAGTTCAAATTAGATGGGAAACTTTATTGAAGGGACAAACTACATGTTTAGAGGACGAATTTTGAAGGTTGGGCAAGTACTTTATTTACATGCTACCTAAAAGGAAGTTCACGTGGGCCAACCTCCTCTACACGGCCGTGTACAGATTTTGATGGAGGATAAGATCATTTTGGTGGGCGCCTACCTCATTGTGAAGGGGCACAACCCACTTGGATCAGCTCCTAATTAAAGCCTCCAATCGCAGCTCATCAACATAAAGCCATCAAAGCAAGGAAACATCCACTCGCCCTCTCATCCAAGCGTGAGCAGCCTGTTATTACACAAACTCTAGTTGTTTGGTAGTAGGTGTCCCAACAAGGATGGTAGAGGTGAACAGCTAGGAAGGTGTAACCAGCAATAGCCAGATCCTCCGTTCAAGGAACGGAAGTCACACCGGACAAGGCTACTGTCGCTTTAGATGAGGCTCGTGGCCAAGCCAGGGGGGAGACCCCACTCAATTAGTGATGGTCGAGAGACAAAACACACCCAAATCCCAAAGATAGAAAGAAATATAGGACAAGAAGTGAGTGTAAATAGGTCCTAAGCTTAATCTCAGCCACAGGCTGGGCACAAGTATGAAATAAGTGTAAAATAATGTAACGTGACCAGCGATCAAATAAGGTGAGTAAAATGAGATTAGATTAGTGTTTGTGGCTGGAAATAAGCAAGGGACACTCAGTTAAGCTAGAAGTGAAGGAATGAAAATGAAGTTACCCAAGGAAAACAGTTAAATAGTGAAATAGTGGCCCTAGGGCATCAACAAATACTCATTTTAAAGTGCTTCTAGCAATGAATAGCTTGATATCTATTGATAAGAAGATGATTAGGACCAAAAACAAGACTACCCAGAACCCCTAACTGACCCAAGCAACCAGAATAGAAAAACGCCCCAGGTGGGCGTTTTTGCTAAGTAGACGAGTGCCAAAACTATGGGTAGATGGAGTCGGAATAGTACCAAACTTGAGATATAGGCGTTTAGGAACAAATAATAAGCGGGTTTGCAATAAAAATAAGGTTTAACGGTGAGAAATTTAGTTATCAATTTTTAGGGTTTTCTTTAATGTTTTGCAGCCTAGCATTCACAATGGAATTGGAAACAAGAGAAACGGGCGAGGATTGCCTACCTAAAACAATGGAGAAGAAGAGCTTGATGATGAACACAAATTATGAATTCCAAGTATCGAGCAGCTAAGCGTTTTCTTTCAACGTTTGGAGCAGCCAGTTGACCAAGTGTGCCCTTATACCTGCCAAAGAGAGAGCTAAGTCAGAAACTATGGCAAATAACAAGGAGAAATCAGCAAATAAATGACAAATGATGAAAGGAAATAAGATAACAAAGTAATTTTTACTCACTTTTGTTGAAACCACGAAGAGAAAGAGCAACGTGGAGCTGCTAGGCTCAATGGTTGCGTCCCCCTTCAAGTGGTCAGTTCACCTGCAGTTCGTTTGGCCAAGGAAATGGATGGAAATGGCACACAAACACTCAACAATGCATCAGCAACAAGCTAAGAGTCATCATTTAAACACTTAATCACCATGTGCACAAGAAGATCGAACGAAATGCTTCTCTATTCACAAGTTACAAGCTTACAAAAATGCCAAGAGACTCAACAATGGAGTGAGTGCCTTCTCTTATAGAGAAAGGTCACTCTCAAAACTATTTCCCACCAAAATGGAGGGCTGAGATCAAACCCCCATCAAGTAAAACGAATGGTGGAGATCTCTCCTAGTGGGGGTGCGAATTGCCCAAGGATAGCGCACAAGTGGAGGAGAGGGGCCCATTGTGGGGCCATACAATAGATAAAACAATGTTGGGGGGTGTCTATATGGGGTTTTATCCCCCCAACTCAATACACAAGGTCCACATACAACCATACATCAAAAAAGAATTGTGCCAAGTGAGAACAAAAAACGCCCCCATGGGCAAATTCGACCTCCTCTAGTGATTTGGTCCAATGGAGGGACCCACAATACATACTATGATGTCCAAACATACAAACATTACCTTAGAAATCACCCTTGAATTAGCCAGCCATTAATTTTTTGCCCTTTGCTATAGTTTCCTTTGTCAATTTTTTATTTTCCATGTATTTTATTGTTGGTTTTTATTGCTGAAGATGTAATGTGGGCTTTTGACCCACCTAGAGTGCCCGGATTGCCGAACCATCTGCTGCAATGTGATCATGGACCCCAAAATTAGTAGGAATGACCACTCGAACGACCCCGATCCATCACATAGGTGTAATTTGCCCAAAATCCATGATTTTTTATTAAAACAAGTCATTAATGACCAATGATAATTAAATATCTCACAAACGCCTCGATCTTTTTGCATTATGTCACTTGGAAGCTCATATGGGTCCCCTGTAGATAATAATTAACCAAAATCAAAATTCCGGTCGCAACATTTTTTTGGGCCCATTTTTTGCCTGGTCAACCTAGTTTGACAAAGTCAAATCTAGTCAACAATGGTGCTAGCTGAATACCTGTATGCAATCATGAAGTGAAAGGCTTCCTTATACAAGTTAGTACATTACTAAACAATATGATGATAATATGGTGATAAAAAATGCATTAAATCTCGGAAAAATACAAGGCCCTAGCTGAGGTGGGCCCACCACATCCAAAAGACTCAACTGCTATGCACAACCTATAGACTTGACCACATAGCTGACTTTGGGTGATGTGGAATACACGGTGAAGGATGAGGGATGACGGGGATAAAGATCATGTGACCTTTCGGATAACTCGGGAAAGTGGGGTCACTAAGATAAGCATACCATGATACAACACGGGGAAGGGCGGTGCCTCACAAATGGGTATAGTGCAGGGAAACTGCCACTGGTCATCTAACAAGTATCTCACAACTCACATCCGTGCCCGAAGACTCCGTGAGGTTCTTTTCTAGAGCCGCCAAACTGGGTGTCCGGCAAACCGTAACTTGAGACTCTAGGGGACAATCTTGAGCTTGTCCCTTGCTCCCTCTCACCTCCTTGTCCCATAGGACTAGGTGAGGAAATAACGACTACAAATGCTGACATGTATGGCTAACCTGTGTCCATGTGTGTTTACAAACACATTGCATGGATTTTACAATGAATTTCATACTTAGCCCTTTTCTGGCTAGATTTACATTTACAAAAAGCCTTTTTAGCTTGCTTTACATTTCTTCATTTCTTCAATTTACATCACGGCCCTTTTGGGCTAGATACATATCTCAATAGATATAATCATGGTGCTCATACTGCCAAGTAATGGGGGTGAGCAATACATGCTTCGATGACCAATGGGGAACACCCGGTGAGGTTACACAATTCTAACTGCACTGCAACATTGGGGGCAACCGACAGGAGCAAATCCCAGGTTTGAGAGTGCATCTCACACACTAAAGAGCCGAGGCACAATAGACAAGGAATCACGACATACTCAGAGATCAGTGGGGAAAGGGATCCTCAAGGTCACAAATCGGAATCCAAGTCGAGAAAGACTATCATGGATGAGTCGGATGGATGGAGAAGGTGAAGGTGGATCCAAAGTCAGTTTCCTAAGGGGACTAAGTGACCAAGTCTATACCAAGAGTAGGGGTGTGACCCGGTGTGCATATATAGGGGCCTACTAGGAAGGGGTGGACTGACATCACCAAGGGCCCAATCATATATCATAACAATAGCTAGATCACCAAATCAATCATCATATGCAAAGTTAGTGTACTATCATGTATAAACAAGTCTAAGCAACAATCATGAGCAATAAACATCAAATGCAATACCTGCCGCACCATATACCTGCTGCTAAGGCTGTCTCTGAACTGGATCTCTGCTTAATCCGGGCACAAATAGTAAACCAGCAATACTCTATGATAGTCTCAATCAAAGCAAGACTAGGAAACTATCTCAATGGGCTCATATCAAAGCCTGGCAAGGAAGGGTGACCCTGCGGTCGATGTTAAGTAACATGTCTGGACCACTGTACAACCATCTGTCCCCTCTGATATGTCTGCTCGGGGCAATCTGAACCAAACTGTGTGCCTCCTCTGAAGGCACCCGATCTCTGATCTGGAAAAAAAGGTACTGTGTGGTCCTCAGCCACATAGTTTGCAGTATGGTAGCTCCAGCTAACATAGATGTGATAACACAGCCTTCATCAATTCGGCACATTCCATCGTTAAAGTGATTTTTTCTAGTAAGGACTGCACCTACCTCTCTTGAGGTGGCGCATCTCCATGGGCTATTAGCTACCTTGCTCTACAATCTAGGAGGTTGCCCTCCTTAGGGTTTTGTGCCCTAGCTTGCTTACCTTGTGTTACAAATTGAAGAGCTTTGGTCCATTGTTAGACACTGAAAGGTGGAACCTCTGCTCTATTTTCTTTGTAATATTTTCTTTGAGAATTGGAATAAAGAAGAAAGGCTTTGGAGGCTTGTGCATTGTGTTATTGTCTATTGTGTGGATGTCTGAATCTCTGATCCATTGAGGTAAATTGTGTCGCTTTACAAGTTTGTTTATTGTTGGAGTTCTATTGACCTTTGAAGAGAATATACATTCTAGTAAGGTAAGAAATAGTATTTTACAATATATTTCTTATTGAATAACCAAATAAGATGATTTAAAATTTGTAATTTCTTGTTCGAATGAGCATTTCTTTATAAGCATTTTTTTTGTGGTGGAGCATCGATAATTTAAACTCTCTTGTGCAAGTTGTTGTGAATGTCACGGGTTATCTAAGCTGGAGAATTGTAGCAAGCATGCTAGCATTGCTACCTCTCAAGTGCATTCGAAAAAAAAGAGCTTAGTCCCTCTCAATACCACTACAAAGGAGACTCCATTCGCCCAACTTCTCTTCCATTCTCTGGGTTCTATCTTTCTAACACAAAACTTATCATTCTATCTTGGTTACTTCGCATTTTATATTCAGATCTATAAATATTGCAACATCTAGAATAGATTTGATTACTTGTTCATTAGATCTTAAATCCTAACTATTCAAAATTTCTCATAGATCTAGTGAAATCGCTCTTCCTTTACAAAGTTTTTTTTTCAAGTAAAAATCTTGAGTCTTGTTAGGAGGTGCTTTTGTGCTTATTGTTTTCACTCTAACTGATTGAAGAGTCTTGCATTGGTTGCCCTAAAAGAGCAATCCAAGATCCCAAGAAACGAGTTTTACATTTGAAAATTACATAAAATTTGATTTCAAGTCTTCAGAAGTCATCCAAAAAGTCTTTATTACAAACTAGTTCAATCTGCTTTTTTTTTGTATGCATTTTGTAGTGTAACCGAAGCATTCTTAAAGTGCTTTTGGCCCTTCTCCTAATAATAAAGCTTGTTGGTCGCCCTTATTTGTTTAGCAGGTCCAAAGTTTAAAATGGCAAACTCTTGGGTTTAAGAGCTTCCACGACGATCCAAAGACCCTTTCAAGCACTTTCTTTTATGCAAACCTTATTGTAAACTGACTTGTTCCCTGTTGATAAAGGGCAAGCAGTATTCCTTCTAAAGTTTCCAAGTTGTAAACTAAAAATAAAAAGAGCGCAACAGGCTATTCTAGCGCCTGCCCCCAATCCCCCCAAGGGGGATTTGCGTTAATTTTCTCTTCTTTTTTTTTGGTTTAGATTAGTTCCTTTATGCTTTAGTAATTAGAAAACATACACCAAGCACACAAAGCGTCCCAGGGGGGACTTACAATTTGTTTTCAATCATTAATTTTTGTGCTACAAAATAAACCACAATTGTTCTAAAAAATACCGACTAAAATTAACCCCCCTTGCTCTACTGAAGTACTCCACTATTTGGTGTGAAGAAAATATATTATTGGGGTTTAGTGTAGATTAATCATCCACTTCAATCATAATAAATCGGACCAACACCCCAAACCCAAAGTATGCTCTTAACCGCTGCAGCTTAGTCTGAACATGTCGGGTTAATTAGAAACAGGTGTAAGCTACATAGCTTTAATAGGACAATCCAATCTCATATTTCTTGGCGGATTCGGGAGGTTGCATGGGTGTATACCGTAGAGTAAGCAGACTACATTAAGAAGGTTCATCCTCACCTGGTTGGACACTCGGTGAAGCCGCTAAAGCACTCAATCCAAAGAGATAGATTCGGTTGGGCCTGTTATCACATTTATAGTAGCCGGGCTACCATACATTATTTTTCTGATGCCAGTACACTATTCAGCCAGTTCCCCTACATTTGAGATGCTGAGATGAGCATCTATATTGGATCACTATCAGATTGTGGACAGCAGTGTATATTCCCCATGCCATGACTAAGTCTCAGGACACTCAGAGAGATGACCGATGTAGCCATTATACCATTGGTACAGAGCAGTCAGTAGTGCCCAGAGTTACAGCAGCAGTTTCAAAGGACAGATGATCGTACAGGTTGATGAGCAGTCATGCATATGACTCAGCAGGTATATCATTGTGTCATGGTTATATTGCTTTTATATTTATTCTTATAGCATGTCTTAGCACTGAGTATCATAATCTGGTGATCATATAGATATGTGGACCTGGTTGATCTTATTATATATATATTATATTGTCCCTACTCAGACTTAGAAGTTCACTATTCATACTCATTGGTTTTACCCTCCTTAGGGAGAATAGAGGTGATCATTCAACCATATCCTTGGCTTGCTAGTGTCGGCTCCATTATTCATTGTCTCCATCCATCGATGGTCTACCTTTTAGTTTATCACCCTGACTTACTCCTTGACTAGTGACATGGAGTATCTTTTCCCCACTGTAGCCTCTGTATTGGATGAGCTTCCCTGTTTATTGTGTCTCGGCTCTGAGTTGGTGACAAAACTTACCTATGGTGAGTTGGAGTTCCTTGTGAAGTCCCCCTAGTCACTAAAGTTGTGTTGGCTAAACCTAAAACTTTTAGTGCTGCTATGAATACAAAATCTTGGAAAATGAAATGCTATATCTTATATGAAAAATCCATTCATGCAATGTGTTTCTAAAACACATGAATGAAAGGCATGCCAAATGAAAATGGCTATGAAAATAAAATGTTATATCTTTTGGAAAATAAATACCTAGGTAAACAAGCTGTCCATGACACACCTAGAAGTGCTCAGGTAAACAAGTGCCTGAAAAACACCCCTGCAGCAGAAAGCCTAAAATAAATGTAAATCTATGCAATGTGTTTATAAACACACATAGATCAAGGCTATGGAAACTTCTGGCCCAAAAAGCAATGGAACTTAAAAGCTATATCTAAACAATTGCTAGCTTTATTTGTATTATGGATTGTGCGCATCTGTGAAGGTGAATAAACCCTCTTTGAACAACTCATCCATTTGTGAGACACCGCCATTCCCTATGTTATTGCTCATTCAGTATATACTATGGTGTGTATTCCCTTTCCCTTGCCAAAGTGTCACAAAGTTAAGTCAGTCAAATCACCCCTTAGCCTAGCCAGTTATTTTAGCCTTCATCCTTCACTAGCAAATTGATCACAGCTATGAAGTGAGTATGATCTTGAAAGTCTAGTCTGAGTAATAATAATAATTAATGACATTATATATTTGGATTTAGATCGCCAGTAATGATTACTTTGTGCTATAATTGTTATTTGAATAAGTTGTAGAGCATGCATTAACCTTGGACACTTTGCAGCAGCTTATGATGATGGTCTGAGTTATATTGGGTCATGTTGACTTGGTTAGGCCTAGTCTGACCATGGTCAACCAGAGGACATGAGATGGTTGGACCTTATGATGACATGGATAGATAATATATGGTCTATGTATACATGCATGATGATTCTATGCAGCAGCTATAGGGTTATGATGATGATTCTTGGTTTACAGCATTATTTGATCATTTACAGATTATTATTATTGGCCCTGTTCCAGTATATTGGATATATATTTTGATCATGCAGAGACTCATATGTTGTATGAGTACACATCTTGGATGGATTTGGACCTTCTGAGTCCAATGAGACAGTTTGTTTTCAGTTCCGGGCACTTACAGTGATGATTGAGCCTCAGTAGGCTATCCCGGTGCAGTTTTGGTCTGTCGGAGGCCCTGTCGGAGCAGATGTGATTTTTATCCGGTTGACCTAGGGCGCTGATGATGGAGGGGGTGGTCCAGCCACTTGTTTTTACCATATTACCCCCCTCCCGGACACACTGGTGCCCTCACCTTGACAGCGCAGGCACTCCAGGGGGCAGTTTGGGGCAGTTTCACGCTTCTCGAGGCATTTCAGGATTGGTAGAAATGGCTATTGAGGAAATCGATTTGGGCTACTGAGGCAATGTTATGGCATGGGATGATCAGTGATGATAGATCGGGGTCCTCCACACCTTCTCCAGTAGTTTCAGCTTCATCGGGACCCGCATCCATCACTTATGGCACTTTTTGAGGATTTCTGAGGTCTTTTTGAGGCCTACGATTTGACTATGGAGGCACGATTTGGTACATTGATGATTATTTATTGATTATTATGCTATGGGGATTGACCAAGGAGGGATAAAATTACCCCTTGCACCCACCATAAGCCTCTTATTATATTTTGTCATCATTATTTGGTGGGATTCCCCTCTTCTAGGGCGATTTTGTCCACTCACATAATATTTTATTAGTGATCCATGTATTTTATTGTTGAGCTCATCTCAACCATTGATTAGACATTTGTATCTTTTAATCTTAGCCACTCATTCAAAAAGTGGTTAGGATTTTGATGCCTCTCCTTCCTATTTAAAGGAGAGAGCTTCTCATTGTAAGGGGTCTTGGGCTCTTGGATTATTGGTATAGAAAAATATTCTTGTGGAAATTCTTGTGGTCTCCTTTGCATCTGGTGTTCTTAGATGGTGATTGGAAAGTCTATTGCAACCTAACATTTGGAAATTGTGGTAAGATCTATCTTTTTTGGAAATCATTGTTTGTCTACAGGAGGGCGACTTCAACAAGGGCGATTTTGCAAGGTTTTTTCAAATCAACTTTTTTGGCATTCGCTTGTATCAGGGGGTTATCATTAGCATCATTGTGATCTATGCTATCTTTATGTTACTTCTCTTGTGGCATTAGTCTTATCTCTTGATTACATCAAATTTGATATTGTTGACGTTTGTTGTGCAGGAGAGAGGGCGCATTGGCTTCTTGGATCAAATCGACTTGCATAGAAAACTACCTCAAAGCTTCTCAAATTGATCGGGTTTGCATAGATCATCATCATCAAGGCATCTACAAGGTTACCCAGGTAAGATCCACAGGTTTGTTTCTCTTACCTTGATCCAATCCATTGACATAGCTCATAAATTGTTAAAACCCTAAATATTTCAAAACCCCCATTTTACATTTTCTCAGATCTACTTAGATCTAGTGGGTTGTTGGGCATAATATTGAAAACCCACCTCTATAGCATCCACGGCATCCCGGATCTATAGTTTGGTGAGGATTGGCCTCCATTTGACCCCTTTCCCAAGCCAACTTAGCTTCTCCCAAGCAAGGCGCACTTCCTGGTGGTTGTGAGTTGACCTAGATCTAGGTGGTGGGTAGTTGAGATCCCGCTTGATCCTTAACCTACACATCAAATAACCTACCCCCAGATTGTTACTTTTCTGATTTTCACCTTGTGGGCACCATTCCACATTTTAAGGGATTTAATCCCCATTTTGGACCACTTGGTGCATTCAAACTCAGATCTAGTAAGATCTAGCCGTCGGATTGCCACGAAATTATAGATCCACACTCCTACCTGACCAACCTACCCAGATCTAAAGTTTGGATGCCATCGGACTTGTCTTGACCCACCTAACCCACTTTTTAGGCCTCCTTGGGTAAAGTCGCACCACCTTGGAGAAGTGAGTTAACTCACTTCTAGGACGTGGGTACTTGAGATTCTTGCGGATTTGGAACGGGAATAATTCAAAACCTAGGTCTAGTGTGCCATTTTGTCAGATCTTGCCTTGGGGATAGCATTCCTTGTTTTAAGGGATTGTGGTCCACTTGGGTTAAACCTAGATCTAGACCTACTTATCCATCAAGACCTTTATTGCCCACTTGTCCCATGTACTAGGAGTCTTCAACCACAAGTCAACCATACTTTGACTCCATTATCCCAATTCCCAATGCACTGGTTACTCTCCAAGTCAATTCGACTTTCTTAGATTGTTGGATTAACTTGTGGTTTGACCTTAGTGTGGTGAACCAAACCCTTGATGCCATCATGTATCATGGTCAAGCTTGTCATGTGTGCTAGTTAGCCCCAATTCAACCCCTAAACTACCCTGCATTGGATACGGTTCCCAAGGCAGTGGATCTTCCAACATTAACTAGTACACTAATCCTAGATCTCACTTCAAACATTATAAGTCACTCTCACATCAACTATGAACCAAAGCTATACTCATTGAACCCCTCACTTGGCTTGTGACTTCATCCTTAGGTCTAGGATAAACCATACACCTAACTTCACTTAGAAATACCCTGATTTGGTGTCTTGGTTTTGATCTCTCCTGTCGGGAGTAGATCGGGTCTCCCCCTTTGTTGTCTGGGCTAGATAACATAAAGCGAAGGTTGCCTCGACTGGCATGACAACCATATATTGGAGGTCGAGGTGATCGTGGTTGCACCTTTTGAGTTTCCCTTCCCTATTGCCATCCATGACTGGATACATCCATAGGGGTAACTACAGTTTGGGTGATAACAGGGCCAAACCAACAATTTTACCCATTCCCTAATCCACTCATTTAATAATCTTAAAATTTACCAACTAAGACACTGCAATACTTTCACTGAGACCACAGAAGCAACCCTCACAAGCACTCCATTTTCATCGGCACTGATCTTTAATATTTCCCCTTTTCTGTTTAAGTTGATTTTTACCAATGTCATGAATTGTGTTGTATCTTAAAAGCTGTGGGTTTTAATTTCATATTGCAGTGATTTATGGTTTATTTTTAAGTTATTTCATCATAACTCCTTTAATAGACTTTTAATTTTAAGAGCCTTAGTTTAATTTTCATAGGGACCACCCCCCTTGGCTTCGCTAGGAGTAAGCCTACACGGAGGATTCGAGTAATCAGGTGATAGCACTTGACTCTCACTTGCCCCCAAGGACACACCGAGCGGCTTGAAGGTTTCCTGCCACGTTCCCCCCAGGTGTGTATTAGGCGGCAACACTTCCAGTACGAGAGTTTGACTTCACCGTTACCTTTTTGGTTTTCATGAATGATGTAAGGGCTCCTTTTGGTAACCATGTTTTAAGCCTAATTAAATAGCAAATAACTTCAGTAATTTACAAAAAAATAATTAATGTATCATGTGTCTATTGACAATCAAATTCATTAACCTTATAAATAATTAGTTAATAATTCCAATACAGCTCAGACATCTAGCAAAATTAAAATTGTAATCTAAGGAGAAGACCCTCTACTTACCAGATCAATGACCAACTTAACGAATTGTGCAAGTAGACCTCGGCCTCTATCAATCACCAACTCCACTATTAGCAAGAACAGTTAGGGGGTACAACTCTCCATCCAACCAAACCCCAAGCAAAAGCTGAGGCCCCTGAGCCCTCAACAATCAACTCTATGCCAAACCAAGTAAGACATTACTCTATTCCCCATCAACCTCAGTACAACAACCTCCACCTCCTTAGCCTTCCCCTCCAACTGTTGAACTCACAACAACCAAAACAACAACATAAACAAGCAAACCCCAAAATCAACCAGCAAGACGAGAGCCCTTTCCCCTTGGTCTTTCCCCCTTTTTATTACTTAATTTTCTAATTTCAATCAATTTCATAATTTTGCATGGATGACACCACTTGTCATCCATGCACCTAATACCAATCTAAGGTTTATTTAAACTCACTTAATAACTGACCTATTACAATGCACATATTCCCTTTTTATTTATATGTATTAATTAACTTTTTTACTAATGCCATATGATATTCATGCTTATACTAATGTCATTGATTAATTATCCTAACTAAGGTTGGAGTTTTACATTGGCACAACTATTAAGGGTTAGTTGAGCCTTGGAGACCACATTTGGATGTTTCATGCCCTTTTTTTAGGAGGACGAACATAGGAGAGGCCACATGTGCGAGTCTTATTTACTCTTGGGAGCCACATGTGTGGAAAGATTGAGTCATCATGCATATTTTAGGAGGGGTGACTTGCTTTTGGAAGAGTTTCGAAGGTTTTTTGTTGACTTGGTTTGATCTAGTTGCTTACTTTTGGGGGTGCGTCCCACCTCTAGGAGCTCTTCTACTTGGAATTTGTACATGCAGCATCACCACCAATATTTTAATACTTGTTGAACTTTCCCACTAAGTTAGTTAGTTGAATATTGTTAGTTTATGCATTCCTAGATTAGATTAAGGTTATAGCATGGATATTATTATTTTATCATGGAGGTTTTGAGTCTAGAACTCTATATAAGCAAGGCTCCTCCATTTGTAAAGGTTGTTGATTGCTTTGAGAAACTCTGGTGAATTGCTTTGGTGTTATTCGAGATTAATTGAAGTTATGCATTGAAACCTTTTTGCTGAATTTTCTTGAGTCGAATTACTTGTTGGAGATCTATGTGTGAATGGCATCGAATTGGTAACATCTATTTGATTTGAAGTAGCTCGTAGTGAATGTTTTCCTTCTTGCTCTTCCTATCTTAAGCTTAAGGAATGTATGTCATTAGTTACCTAGTATCATTTACTCAAAGAAAGTACTAGGAATACATAACAAATTGATGGTGGTTTACAACAGCTCTACGATGTTAAGCTTAGTTTGTTTGCATCACTAGTTAAATCTGCCCTGGTAACATGCAAGGAAAGTAGGTTGTAAGCTTTTCATCTGGTTATATACATCTTTTCCTTTGCAAGAAGAGTCCAGAATCAAGATTATGTGCTATCCTATGACCCCATATGCCCAACATATTGCTAGGCACTAGTCCTTCAACCACTAAAAATTTCATAAAACCTTTTCATCTTTTGCTGTGCTAACAGATCTGAAATCAAATAAAGTTAGCCAGTATTTTCAGATCTGCAAAACAAGCTGTTAAACCTCATTGTTTATTACCTAGAACAAGATTCATTAATCCTATTTAAATCTGTAATTTGTACCAGCAAAATATATTCAAAGCGGATTTGATTTGCCCTTTAATTCTCCTTTAAAATCTGTTTATTGTGCTGTTGTTCACAGCATAATAAATCTGGAAAATATCTTGCAGAAAATCATTAAAGCCAGATCAATATTTAGTCTAGCAAACTCCTCTAAATCCATACCTAAAGATCTAGACTATATCATATAGGGAAGCTCCCCTTGTGCTGGAGGAGAGCTAGTCTAAAGAGTAGAAGTAGGAGCCTCCCTCTTAGTTACCCTTGAGTCATCAGCTTGTGAATTGGGAATATGACACCATGGCTGAGGGGTTAAGTCGTAACATATTGCAAGATAAAAAAAGTAAGCAACTTCAACTTGTAATGCACATGAAGCGCTCATTCAAATAAAATACACATCCACAAATAACCTCCTATCAAGCATCTAAGAATAGCAGTCTTACCAGAATGTCTCGGGTGAGACCCCAAAGCTGTCGAGCTAGAGTTATGCGCTGCTTCATAGATGGAATCTCCGCAAGTACATATGACTGGAATTATCACAGAAAATTGAATTACTTACAGTGTAATGTTAAGATTAAAATATTATTAGAACAAAAAGGAAAACTCATACAAGCGGAATTTACTCTTGAAAATATAACTAACCTGACTACACATGCTACACTTCACTCTTGAAAAATTATTTCCCCTACCCCCTCAAAGGATAAGGACAACATATTTGTTTTCATTGAAACACCAATTTGATATAAAAATTATAAATATAAGACTAATAAATTATGGTTAACCACCATAATATATTCAGTGGCTTCAAAGAATATAATATTTGCCTGACCTCAGGAATTTGTTTGAGATGGAAATCAATGCAACAGGCATCACACAAATCTGAAGTTATATAAAATGTTCATTGGGAGGATGTACAAAGAGAATTACCTTGTAGATTTCATGAAAATGATGATATATGCATAAAAAACAATATAAATGACACAAATCTCCATATTTCCAAAAAACACAACTTCAAGATATAACAGCAGCATTCATGCTGGTTCTTGGTCCACATACAATTCTGAAGGCAGTTCACATGTCAGCAAGACACCTTACAGAATAGACATAACATCTATCTACGCAATTACATGATAATAGATAGGCACTTTCCTCAGACACAAGTAACTTCTTTTACAACAAAACTTCTCTTATAGAAGGTTCTAGTGTTTGACGACATCGTCAATGGCACCATTACAACACCATCATGACAGCATCCTGGGTACTAGCCAATACAGCTGACTCATCATCACACATTCCATTGACAAACCCCCACCCCACGCCTTAATTATCTTATTTTGCTATCCCAAACACAAACAACCAAGCACAAAGTCGTGGGCCCTATACTTTGAGATCTTAGCAGCATGACCAAACTAGACCTTCCCCAAGTGGTAGAAGACATCCCCGGGGCCTTAGTGGTGGCCTACCTCCAAGCTAAATGGAGGTTCTCTAATCGAGCAGGTCAAGCATCGTCGAGCAGCAAGCACCGTCAAGCAGGGAAAGCATCGTCGAGCAGGAACCCGTCGTGTAGCTCCGTGCAATCGAAGCACCGTTGCAGAGGCATCATCAAGCAGCAACGTTGTACTCTCACGTATAAGCACCATCGAGCTAACAGCCTAGCACTGTTACAATCGAGGAGGGGAAGCACCATCAAGCAACAAGCATTGTCTAGTAGGGAAAGCGTCGTCGAGTCGAGTAAGCATCGTCGAGTAGGCACAGTTGGGCAGGAACCCTTCATGTAGCTTCATGCAATCAAAGCATCATTGCGATTGACGAGTCTTGGATTTGGCATCTTACTATAATCATTTTACCTTACTTATAAACCTTTTGCTTATTTATAACCTTGTATTAATCCCTTCTAATGCTCATATGCGGGTTTTTATGCTCAAGGTGTTTTTCTATTACATGTCTTGGTATTTCATTTCATTTTTTACTAACATTAGGGGGATTAGTGTACTATGTATTTGCTTTGGATATTGACTCAGTTGTTAGAAAGCAGCTACAAAGTCTTTGAGGGAGTTCTATAGCAACTACAGATCCTCTACAGGTATATTGTGAAGGTTGTGAAACCTTTGAAGGAAGTTGCGGAAACTCTACAGGCCACTGCGGAACCTTTCTATGCAGCTACGGAAACTCTACAAGTAGCTGCGGAACCTTCGGCAAGCTACAGAACCTACGAGCTGCAGAACCTTTACAAAACCTATGAGCTGCAGAACCTCTACAGAACATGCGAGCTGCAGAACCTCCTACAAAAACTGCAAGCTGCAGAACCTGTGAGTTGCGGAAACCTATACATAACCTACAGAAGCTACAGAAAGTCAAAAATTCAAATTTACCTTCAACCACCAACTTTGGAGAAAGATATTCCTTGTGAGTAATGGATTATTTCTATTATTCTTATATGTCTCAAATCATGATGTTAAATTATTTGAAAATTAAAGGTGGCAAATGAAGCTGGATATAAGTGCATATTTAGCTTATCCACAAAGATTTGAAGATCTCTATCAAATATATAATGGACCTAAGAAGTCAAAAGTTGTTAGGAGACATTTGCGATGAATTCTAACAATTTTATTATAACATCTTTTCCTAAATTCGAATTTGACTTCAAAGGTATTCTAAATAGCATGTAGTTAGCAAAGATCTTGGAGTTAGTTTTGAATTAGCTTTGAGATCCAAATTTTTAGGAATTTGTTGGGGATATTTTGGATCCTCATTTATTATTTGTTATGGAAAACTAAGGTATAAATAAGAGATCATTCTCCATTCAAGAGAGAGGACTCTTAGAGCAATAGTCCAAATACTGATGGAATAAACTCCAATTTCATCTTGATTCAATATAGAGCCTAGTTTTAGAATTCTGTGCAATATGATTTTATTATGTTGATGTAGTTTTACTACATTCCTTAGTTTCCATGTTTTATTATGTGTGAAGTTTATTTTTGCAATTTGATGTCAATCCGTAGATTAGTGTTTTAATTGTTCAATCATATTTACTTCTATGGATTATAAACAGTAACTTGTATTTGGCAAGGATATCTTTTAGATTTCATTTCTGCAATTTACTTTCTGTCAAGTATGGTGTGAATTGCAATTTCTACAAGAGGGATTTAGGATTTCAATTTTGCAATTAGTCTTACTGCACATTGATGGGGTTGCTTTGGGAGACAGTTGATTCATACGCATGATACATGCAGCTGGTGTGAATTTACTTTCCTCCTCAGTGTGAACGTAGTTTTAGAATTTACTTTTTCCACACATTGTGGATTAGCTTTAACATTTACTTTCCAGCAAAATGTGAATTTAGTTTAGAATTTACTTTCTAACAGAGTGTCATTTAGTTTAGCATTTACTTTCAAGTAAAGTATGAATTTAGTTTTAGCATTTACTTGCATGTCGTGTGATTTACTTTCCTTGCAATTTAGTTGCAACAGTTGTTTAGCTAGGTAGTTCCTTGCCAAGACAGTGTAACTGTTCATACCAATGTTTGTAAGTAAGTTTATTGAACTACAACTTCACAGTAGATAAACCAATGTAAGAAGAAATTGTGGCCCGCACATACAGTGCACTGTACTGTTATCACATAGATTGTAGCTGCCACTAAAGTGTATCCTATCCGGGACGGTAGAGGTGGGGCACCTAAACCTGTAACACTGCAAGGGCCTCATTCACCTTTTGATTGAGTGGTTGTCACACTGAACGTGCTCTTGTCGCTTTAGATCGAGCTGAGAACATGATCAAGGGGGAGAAACTAGCCAACCAATGAAGGCTAGCGAACAAAGTTACAAACACAAGACACACCACAAAATATGAACTTGACTAAACAATGAAGCCTTGAGTTGATTATTCTAGATCTCTAAAATGACTGTGGGAAAAAGGAGTTATGGACTGGTTGAGAGGCTTTATAGATATAATAAATGTTCAACCTTAAAGATTTACCCCTACAAAGAGAATTATGAACTAGATCTAGATAGATCTAGTGCCAATAAAAGATACCCAAATTGCTCCACCTAGGGTTTAAGCAATAAAATGTAAGATGGCTACAAATGGGTGTTTTAGAGGATTAATCATTAATGGCACTTAGATTGGTTGCTTGGGCTTAGATCTAAGCTTTGGAAGAGAAACAAGCAACACCCAAATCGCAGATCGTGGTAAATGATCAATTTCCCAAGGAGGGTGAATTGCCCCAAAGAGGACCAGTGCTAGATCAAGGGCAAATGGAGTCGGTTTTAGCTCAAACTTGGTCTCTAAGGGTTTATGATGATTTCCAACTTGGATTTTGAATTACAAGCCCAAAAGATCACCCGATCTACTACTTCTAACGAACTAGGGTTTTGAACTTTTGATTTTATATGACTAATGGAGTAGAAATTTGAAACAAGAGAAAAACTTGAAAGATCTTACTTGTAAATCTTGTGGCCGACAAATGCAATGATGATCCTTTCACCTACTTACAATTTCGAGCTAGATCCGACGATTTCCAAGCTAGATCGATTGGTCCAAGTGGAGGAAGTGCGCCCCTCTTCCCTGGAAATGCAAACAACAAACATTAGATTTGATCTACAAGAAGAAGCAAATAGAAATGCAAGACATCTCAACAAATAAATCAATGGTACAAAAGACAATTGGATACTCCCTAAGATTGAACGATTTGGAGAGAGAGAGAGAGAGAGATGGATATCCCTCACAAAATCACCCTCCACCAAATCCCAACCCTACAAAACCAATTTAGCCTCCACAAAATTGTCTTGAAACCACCATGATTTTGCTCAAATGTCTAAGAAAGAGGCTTTGCAATCATGCATAAGAACATTCATCAAAGATTTGCAAGAATTTTCTCCAAAATATTTTCTTTATTGCCAAAGATCCATGAGCCAAGAGTCCTTTACAATGAGTGAGAGATCAAATAAATAGATCCTAAGAATACAAAAACCCTGAACCCAAAAATATAGAGGACTAGGATCAAAAGATAATACATCGAGATCAACAGCTAATGATGTGCCAGACAATATACATGAGATCACTCAAAGAGGAGGACGCACTGTCCTCAATCACTTAGGGGGAACATAACATAAGTTATGACACGGTACAACATAATAACATAAAAGAGGGGGGGCTAGGATGTCCAAAGTCACTCCACTAGCACCCCCTAGTACATCAACCTAAGACATGACATGTAATCATCATGGTACAACTAGGAAGGCCGCGCCCTCTATGGAACATGACACCCCCAAGGAGAAGAATAAAATCACGTGCACCCCAACAACTGATGTAGACCATGCCAGAAGGTGTCTAAAGGATCAATAACATACATCGAACCAATTTCATGCCATTTCCTTGCCCCATTTAGCCAAATCGGTTTCCTTGATGGCCATTTTCACCTTTTTATGCAATTTTTCCATAGTAATCTGCTCCTGGAAAAAAAACTGGCCATATCATCATGTAACTGTGCCCGGAACTGAGATCTGAGTGTACCAATGGTCTCAAAATTTCCAAATCCACTAGGAATGAGTACTCATACACCATATGTCCATCAAGAAATAGATCTAGAAGCTCATCCATGCCAGAATAATAAAAATATGGCCTGTAAATGCTGATAATAATAAAAATAATGCAAGCCACCATGAAAAATCATTGTCTAAAGCATGGAACCATCTAATGAACATCAAATGGCTATGAAACACCAAAATCAAACTCTATTGGCCAAACTCATCCCGGAGCCTACTGTTGACTTGGTCAGACCGAGCCACAAATGATCAAAATAATGACCCAGACTGAAAACCATGGATCCTGCATGTACAAATGGATGAAATATGCTCCCTTATTAATATTAGTAGCAAGACTAAAGCATTAAGTGGTGTTTTAATGGAAATCATGAATAAAAATCATCAACAGTAAGTATAGGTCAAAGCCATACATCACTCCAAGTAAAAGCCTCAAGTGTATACTCATTTACAGACTTGACCATTTTGCTAGCTATGGGTGAAGTGGATGAAACAAGGTTAGGCTAAGGGGAATTGACTTGACAACCTCAACACTGTGATCTCTCGGACATAAGGGAAAGGGGAAACCACTTATACATATGTCGGATAGACGACACTACGGAATCGCGGTGCCTCACAAATGGGTAGAGTGCTTAGAAGGGTTCCAATAGACTCTAGACAAGCATCATTTGATTTACTACCAGCCTTTTGTACATTTCAACTTTAACATTTAACATTTAATACTTCGATCAACTTTCACTGGCCAGCCTCCAAGAGTAGGTTGCCTGAATAGCATTGCGGGCCTCAGATAATGACTCGGTCTTACCACCATTGCCCACCACCATCCATAGGTAGATGGAGTTACCACCTTGTTGCCCTGTAGGGGCAAACGACCTTACATCATACAAGGGATGAGTGCTCATCCTTTGGCCACTAACTAGCTACAAAAGAATTTTTTTTATTTATTTGCTTACTGTTTAAAAACACTTTTGTTGCTGACTTTTTGCATCCATTTAGATATTAGCGTTTAAGCGTTCCGATGCTTTTGTGGGAGTAGTTGTTTTTGAGGACTAAGGGAGAACATTCCGGTGACACTAGCCGCACAACCGATCCACCTGGCATCATACAAGCAGACTAGAAGGGACTCGGCCACACACTCTGGAGATGAGACACAAAGTAAACATGGAGTCTATCTAGCACAGAGGCATAAGTGGGGAGTGTTACGGATGAATTAGCAACTCAATTCATCGATAAGCAAACGCACCAACGTATCCCAATGTCACCTCGGATACAATGTGCCACTTCTTTGGAAGCCAACACCTACAAAGGGAGAGCCCTTGGATAGATCACCTGAAATCAACTACATGGCCAAATACAAATATATCTATGTGAAAGGTGCCAATAACCAGTGCCTTATGGAGTCAAATACACAAGACAAACCGTGGAAATCACATCCAATAATCAAAGTGATATTTAGCATTTAACATTCATATTTTATGTCAGAAGCGTTATAATCGATTAAAGAACTCATTCAAAGTCATTTAAGTCAATAATGCAAATGTAAGAATCAGATGTACTTCTGAGTGTAAATGATCATCAAGCATTACCAATAGTCAGCGTGACAACAACAAAAAGGAAATAATAGCCAATACTGATTTTGGCGTATAAAGAAAAACTTGTAGCAATGTTTAAACAATTAATTCATCAACCATGTAAATAAGAAATCCAAGTTTGAAAGCGTGATTACAAAATCAGAACTGTTCTAACTCCAAAATATGAATTACAGATCTGTATAGGGATGCATTGACACAGTAGAGTTGTAAGAAATTATGTGTATGTGATCAGTGTTTGTATCAGTAATAATCAAAGGATTACTACCCAGTTTACCAACAAATATAATTAGGCTGAAATAGATGTAAAAAGAAAATTGAAATAACATCTTTGCATGTACAATGAACTTTCAGACCACTCTGTATGTAACTTTTCACTCGTTAAAATATAATTTCAGACCTTCAAAATTCCATACATTAGCACTAAATATTAATCCCTTTTATTGTCTTAATGTCTAAGTGTTGGGAGAGGTTTTGGATAAGGCCAAAGGGAAAGGTCTGCAAATTATTGCAGACCTTAAGACGGCCTGTGGAGAAAGGTGCTACAGGGGGTTATTAAGGAGGGGACAGCAAAGAAGGAGAAGGAAGGATGCAAGGAGGAAGAGTGGAAGGAAGGGAAGGTAGGGGGTACAAGGAAGAGGCAAGGGCTCGGATGGGTTGGAATGGATGGCAGCAGAAAGAAAGGAGGGAGTGGACAGAAGGTTTAGCAGGTTGACCGAGGTAGGAAGGGACAAGTCCGAGCCTTGGAGAAGGCTGGCCGTGGGTGAAGGTGGAGGCCGAGCTGGGAAGGAGAAGGAAAGAAGCAGACCCGAGGGCTGCAAATGAGGCAGCGAAGGGGTGAAAGAGGGGACCGAGGGTGTAGTCTTGGAGATGAGAGCGAGCTTGAAAGCAAGGAGAGCGAGGGTAGAAGGTTAGAGAAAGGAGGAGGCCGTGGGAGGTTTAGGTCTGCAGCTAGGGCAGAAAACAGAAGATATGGTCCTTTTTTAGGGTTTTTATAAAATAAAAATAATATTTTTTAGCTTAAAAAATAAAGAAATAAAAAGATAAACAGAGAAATGACTAATCTAACCAACAAACATGAATAATAATCTAATATTTACAACAACTTCAACTCAGAAAAATGGTTTTAAAGATTTGAAATTAGGGCAACTTAAGGTTTGAGAGGACTTTAGCCTAACACTAGGGCATCAATGAGAGAGACTTCCCCTCAAGGGTTGGTTAAAGGAGACCTAGTTGTAGTAAAGCTTGAAGACCTAAAGCTCAAGCCTAAGAAGGGCTCATTTACGAGCGGTCCTATCAATGCTATGGTGACTAAAATCAGAAAATGAACTAGTTGAGACAAAATGCAGCATTAATGGCTACCATTCAATCCTAGACAAGCATCATTCTCCAATAATTAACAAAGAGACATAAAAAAGAACATAGATACCTCCTTGTGCATGTGTTAAACCAACAACTCTAGCATCACCATTAACAAGAAGCATGAACAAGAGAAACTCCAAGACAATTGCTCCAAACCACAAGTAGAACTCTCCTCAAGAGGTGCGCATCAATCAAAGAGCCCTAGTGAGGGCAAAAATCAGACATAGAATGTTTTATCCCATAAGTTGTTAAGTTAAAATGAAGTGAGGAGAAGTGTATTTATACTTTTTTCACTTTACAAAAATAAAAATATCCAGGCCGACATGCCTTTTTAAAATGTCAATTTGAAATTATAAATGTCAACTTAAAATTAAAACAATAATAATATAAAATAATCAAATCTGTGGGTAATTTGGGGCATTTTCCCCAGAATTTATCCACATATGGCTAAAATAGCTAAAAATGACCATATCGGTCTGTTCTGAAGGCTAGACTGCAGAGGTGGGGGGGGGGGGGGTCGTCACACCCCATCTAACCCCAACAGTAATGAAAATCCCTCAACACCCCCCCCCAATCAAGCATAGCAGCCTGGCCTCAAGGATGACATCATCATCAAAAAGGGGCCCAAGAGAGAGGGCGTTGGTGAAGTAGACGGCCAGGAGGGTGTGTAAAGTGATCTGGATGATAGACATGTGCCTCAGTGTTGAAACATCTGCCGCTGGAATGATATATCAAGGTCAAGGTCATGTGACCCAGTGATCCACCCCTGGAAGCCCCAGACACCAACCTCAGGGCTTCAAGCCCTTTCATGAGGTAGTCAGCGATGCCACTAAGCCATAGTACTTCCAAAGGAGAAACCAGAGGGTCTAGCCATAACCCCTACTATGGAAAAGTTGGCCAAACAACCCTCTTGGTCAGAAAAATTAACCCCCTCTCCCCGGAGACCTTTGTAGATGCGTTGGTATTGGTACCACGTAATAGGGGGAGTTCTCGATCTCACTAGTCAAAGTGCAAGTTGGGATCAAACCAAAGACGGAAGATAACGGATGGATGGGGACAGTCGAAAGGTGATGCCATGACTAGCAAAGACACTAGGGGAATGACCAAGTCCATACTATGACAACGAAAAACCAATGAGTATACACAAGAACCTCTCACTCAAAGAAAATCAATCACTTCTACTCTAAACCATCAATAAGGAGTAAACATATGAGATCACCAATGCACAGCCATTATATACTCAGTTCAGCTACTAAGATAAGTAAACGAGCAAAATAAACATCCAAGTACAATAACCATATACTTGTTGGGTCATATACCTGTAACTGCATATATAGACATCTGAGAGACACTGGTACATTGCTACTGTGTGCATCATGGGGCACTACCATCATCCATATATGATCTGTCAAGGTGAAGAATGGCTAACTCAGTCACCGACCTGAGGTCATAGGGCTCAGTTCTGACATGCAATTGATTGTGTACATGCACTGGACCCACTGAATATAAGAGTGATCATCATCAAAATGCTCATCCGCTACTGGTCTCGTGCATAGGATAGCATAGGATTGGCTCAAGAATATGCACAAAACTGCTCTACAATCATACTCGCTCCCTGCTACTATCAATGTTACAACACGTACTTCGCAAGTTCCCAATGAACCGCGGGTTGAAAATTAACGTACAAATTTCTTATTTATCCTCTAAGAAATTGGAAAGTAATTAAAAAGCCCATCATTTTGGCACTGTTGTCGGGGAGTTACCAGAGGCACAATTGAATCTTGCATTGGTTCTAGAAAGCATTCACAGGTTAAAATTTATGTGTTTGCTCATTAGTTTTAAAATGTTTTTGTTTATGAAATAATTTCATTCATTTCATCAAATTAGTTTTATGATGTCTTTTCTTTTCAAGAATAAAAATAAAGACCCGAGAGGATGTTTCTGTCGTGCAGTAAGAGCCACCCATATTACTAATTTGTCTTTTGTAGGAAGCTTGGAAGGAGGAAGAAACCTTGGTGAATGATGATTCTGTTATCACACCATAGTAGTCGGGCTACTATCCTTGCTAAGCAGATATCTGCACATTTCAAAGCTTTGCTTTTACAGAGATCAGTTATGATAAGCTTGTATTTTGAGATCACTCATGATCAGAGCAGTATATTATATCAAACTTTTGTTAGACCTTGTGCCAAGGCTGAGCCTTGAGAGCTTAGATTTGATGACCGATGTGACCCTTTGTTACACACAGTTTCAGTTCAATCCCTAGTGATGTTATTGCAGCAGTGTTTCAGATGATTTTTGACGATTATTATTATGATGTTATATTACCTATGGACTTATGATTATTGACTGTGACCTATTATCTTGTCGCTTTAGTCATCTTCATAGCATTAGCTTGGTATATGCTTCAGGATGTGGCAGTACTATTTAAAACTAAAATTGAATATCTTGGATAATGTTATAACTATTAAATGGAGGTATTACATGCACACTTAGGTTTCCTGACAAAACTCATCGGTTTCATTACCCTCCTATGAGCATAGATATGGTCATCCTTAACATTCTTGTCTGCTAGCTTAGGAACCACTTTCATTTGACTCCATCCATCCGTGACCTTCCTAATTTGAATTTAAACCTTTCACTTGCCTTCTTGACTTCTTGATACTGAGGACTTCCTGTTAGTTTTTGTACCTAGGGAAGTGTTCCCCAAGTGACATTTGCCTAATGTCACTTAAAAGGGGGAAAAAGGTGACCCTCACATTAAATGCACATAATGAGACTTTATAAAATGAAAGTCACTTTTTGATAAAGTTAAGTGGGTGAGTGAATTTTATTTATGAGATTTAAATAAAAGGTAATTTCACTCTCATTCAATCTCAACCATCAGATTAGATCTAATCTTGACCGTTGGATTAGAACTCACTTAGGGTTTGATCAAAAAGGCATGAGGGAGGCATTTCACTTCACTTTTGTTGATTGAAGAGAAGAGAAGAGAAGAGAGAGAGCTGGGAGAGGGCACAAAAATCGAGGTAGCCATTTCAGAAGTTTCTTATTTGGTTAGCACGAATATTGAGGCATAGTATAGCAGCACGATTTCCAAGGAAGATTCCAGCACAGAAATCGAGGAAGATTCCAACATTAATTGCAGGCACATTTTTCTAGACAGTCGTACTGTACGGATTCTCCAGCACGAGTTTCAAGGTTGATTCTTGGCACATATTTCGAGAAAGATTCTAGGCACTATTCCCAAGGCTGTTGCATTCATTTCTGGCACAAATTTCGAGGCCATATAGGTGTATTAAATACACAGTCCGTATAGTACGCAGTTTGAGACTGTTCTGGGCACTTTTCCCAAGATTCTGGGCACACAGTTCGAGGACTGTACTTCAGCATTAATTGTTGTACGGTACAACCATTTTCAGCACAGTTTTCGAGGCAGTTTGGGCACAGATTTCGAGGGCAAAACAGAGCTGATTTTTGGCATTAATTTCGAGAAGGAATTGCACAGAAATCAAGGCAGTCACCTGGGTGCATTTTCTGGTTGAGATAAGTTGTATTTTGACTGAAAATTACTGTTCTGATTTTTCTCAGAAGAAATAATAAAATCTCTCTCTCTCTCTAACTGGGGTTTTTCCAGGGCACAGTTGCCGAAAATTCTGAGTCTCTATCTTTTATGGTGTGCATGTTTAAATATTTATTTCCTGCCTGTTAGATGATTTTACAACTTGTTTAATTGTCTCATAAAAATTTAATAAGTAACTTTCAGCCTATGCAAAACCGGCTGAAGGTGAAAACCACTTAAATGTTGACATAAACCAGTAAGCAGTAAAACTCAGAAAATTTACATGGTATCAGAGCGAGGGGGGCAGAAAATAGTGATATTTTGCAGACACACAGAAAGTTCCAAAACACATAAATTTTAGTATTTTCTTCTATTAGTGAACAACACTTTGTTGGGTTGGATGAAAGATGGCTACAGGACTTAGGTTGGAGGATAGGCTGAATGGGACGGTGAATTTTGTGCCATGGAAGGCTAGAATTTTACTGATATTAGAGGAGAATGAACTATGGGAGGAAGTGGTTAGGAATTCTACAGCAAACCCAGTTCAGATTCCTGCTGCTACAGATGCAGCAACACTATCAGCCTTCAACAAGAAGGCCTGTAAGGCTAGGAGGATTATCCTTGATGCAGTTAAAGACCACATAATCCCTCACATTTCAGGGAAGACTAGGGCACACTTGATGTGCACAGCTTTGACCAGTTTGTATGAGAGTACCAATGAGAACCGGAAGATGGTTCTCAAGGAGAAACTCAAGAGTATAAAGATGAATGGAGGAGAGGGAGTCACAGCATACCTCACTAGGATATCTGCAGTTCGGGATGAACTGGCAGCGGTTGGGGAAGTGGTATCCGCTACTGCGCTTGTATGTACAGCAGTGAATGGGGCTTCAAAGCCCTGGGGTGCATTTGTGCAGGCCATAGTGGGTAGAGAGAACCTACCGTCTTGGGAGAGACTGTGGGATGACTTTGTGCATGAGGAGACCAGGAGAGGTCTCGTACAGGGCAGTTCATCACAGAGTAGGGTAGATGAGGAGAACGTGGCTTTGACAGCCAAGGGGAAGAAGAAGAAGGGTCCCAAGAAGGGTGGGGCCAAGCAGCAGCAGCAGGGTGGACAGAAGAACTTGAGTAAAATCAATTGCTATGGTTGTTAGATGTTTGGGCACTATGCTTCACAGTGTCCAAACAAGAAGAAGAAGAAGGGATAGCAAACAGCAGCCTCAGCTGAGGTTGATGACTTTGGAGACAGGTTTCAGAGGGATTTTTCCCTATATGCTGGACAGATTGAGAGAGAGAGAGTCTCGTTAGCCACCAGCACAGATATGGATATGGAGAGTGAGCATTCATTATTGGCAGGCCATCAGACGAATCCATCCACCACTAGTACTTGGTACATTGACAGCGGAGCCTCGAGACACATGACAGGTACTCGAGAGTTGTTCTTCGAGCTATCACAGACAAGTAGAGATGTGGAAGTTGTACTTGGAGACAATACCATTGTTAGACCAGTTGGTCAAGGGACCATTACATTTCAGAGGGAGTCTATGAGTCCCATGATTCTGAGGGATGTGTTGTATGTCCCTGGGCTGGAAAAGAACCTTGTTTCAGTTTCCACTATTGAGGACAGGGGTCTTGGGGTGTGTTTCTCAAAGGGGAGAGTGCAGGTGTTCCCCAGGACTACAGGTGTATCTACCCCCATGGACATTGGAGTTAGATGTGGAAGACTGTACAAGTTATTGTTTCAGCCACAGCATGCTCCAGCACACAGCAGCAGCAGTGAGCTATGTGAGCTATGGCATCGGAGGATGGCCCACTTACATCACCCAGATCTGAGATTGTTGAGGAGCATGGTTACAGGTTTACCCGAGTTCAGCACTGAGCAGAGTGATGTGTGCAAGGGGTGTGCTTTGGGAAAGTACACCAAGACAGCTTTTCCGAGCAGTGACACGAGAGCAGCAGCAGTGCTTGACTTGATCCATTCTAATATTTGCGGTCCTATGTCATTGGTCTCTTTGATTGGTTTTGAGTACTACATTATCTTCATTGATGACTACTCCAGGAAGACCCGGATCTACTTCTTGAGGAGCAAGAAGTCACACCTAGTTTTGAGTGTCTTCCAAGGGTTCAAAGCCCTTGTGGAGAAGCAGGCAGGGAGGAAGATCCGGATGTTGAGATCAGACAATGGGGGTGAGTATACCTCCAAGGAGTTCGATGCTTTCTGCAGACAGGAGGGTATACAGAGACAGCTGATAGTTCCCTACACTCCTGAGCAGAATGGAGTAGCAGAGAGAAAGAACAGGTCGATTGTGGGAGCAGCGAGAGCGATGCTTCATGATCAGGGGTTACCATTCTTTCTATGGGCAGAGGCATGTAGCACTGCAGTTTATCTACAGAACAGGAGTCCTCACCGTGCTTTGGGGAAGAAGACTCCAGAGGAGATGTACACAGGCAAGAAGCCTGAGGTGAGCCACTTTCGTATATTTGGTTCTTTGACTTCTCTCCTGTCCCTTCTGAGAAGAGGACGAAGTTTGAGCCCACTACTGAGAGAGGCATATTTGTGGGATATGACGAGACTTCGAAGGCCTATCGGCTTTACCTACCTAGCCAGAAGAGAGTTGTTGTTAGGCGAGAGGTGAAGTTTGATGAGGAGAGAGCCTTCAGGAAGTCGAGAGAGATGGAGCAGGGGGGAGCCACCAGCTCCCACACCTCAGTTGACACAGGCTTCTTCGATACAGGCTTCAGGTCCACAGGTTTCTGGAGCGACTAAATCACAGAGTACAGGCACAGCTTCTATAAGTTCAGTGGTTCAGGTGACAGGTACTTCAGGGACAGCTTCAGGTTCGCAGGTTACAGGTTCTTCAAGCACTGGTTCATCGGTTACTGGTCCTCGGGGTGTTGGACCTTCTGCTTCTGGGAGTTCCTCAGATGAGGATAGACCAGTTTGGGAGGAGCCTTTAAGGAAGAGGAATCCTAAGTCGCTTAGGATACCTTGAAAGAAGCAGAGGCATTTGGTAGGCCCCAAGAGGAGGTTAGGACAGTTGTGATGCCAGACAGGTTGGGCATGGCTCTTGTTGCGAGTCTTCGTGACTCTGAGCCTTCCACATTTGAGGAGGCTTCTCAGCATCAGGTATGGAGAGATGCCATGATGGAAGAGTACCATTCCATCATGAAGAATGATGCTTGGGAGATAGTGCCGAGACCTAAGGGGAAGTCAATTGTGACTTCCAAGTGGCTTTACAAGATAAAGCATGCTGCAGATGGCAGTGTGGAGAAGTACAAGGCTCGGTTTGTGGCTCGGGGGTTTTCACAGGTTGAGGGAGTTGACTATGATGAGACTTTTGTGCCAGTTGCTCGGTATTCTTCCATCAAAGCAGTGACATCTATAGCAGCAGAGATGGGTTGGAAGATCCACCAGATGGATGTGAAGACCGCTTTTCTCAATGGTCTTCTGCAGGAGGAGGTGTACATAGAGCAGCCACAGGGATTCAAGATTCATGGGAGAAATTCTCATGTGTGCAGGCTGAGGAAAGCCTTGTACGGACTGAAGCAAGCTCCTAAAGCATGGTACTCCAAGATCGATGCATACTTGACTTCGATGGGATTTCAAAAGAGTCAACCTGATCCCAACCTTTACTACATTGTGGTTGGTGGAGATCCTCTCATTCTTCTGTTATATGTTGATGACTTGTTTATCACTAAAGATGAGCGTCTCATTGCACATTGCAAGAGAGACCTTTCAGCTGAGTATGAGATGACTGATATTGGGTTGATGCATTACTATTTGGGGATGGAGGTTTGGCAAGAGCCTGGACATAGTTTCCTTGGACAGGGGAAGTATGAAGTTGATATTCTAAAGAGATTTCGGATGGAGGACTGCAGGCCTATGTCTACACCTATGATCACCAACTGGAAGCAACTTCATGCTTCTGAGGGTAAGTTGGTGGATCCTACACTTTACTGTTAGCTCGTTGGATCATTGATGTATCTGGTCAACACCAGGCCAGACTTGTGTTTTGCGGTGAACACTCTTAGCCAGTTCATGGTGGAGCCTAGGAGTGTACATTGGACTGCCGCAAAACATGTGCTGAGATACCTAGCAGGCACAGTGGACTATGGTTTGGACTACAAGGGTTCGGGTGGAGTCAACTTGGTTGGTTTCACAGATTCAGACTGGGCAGGTTGTGTGAGGGATCGGAAGAGCACTTATGGTTGTTGTTTCAGTTTGGGCTCAGCAGTAGTGTCGTGGTTCAGTCGGAAAAAGAAATCTGTTGCATTGAGTTCTGCCGAGGCTGAGTATATGGCAGCCAGTCAAGCTACTTGCAAGGCACTGTGGCTTTGCAAGTTATTGGTAGATTTATTTGATCAGCAACTTAGACCTACGGTGATCTATTGTGACAATCAGAGTTGCATTCAGCTCTCTGAGAATCCAGTGTTCCATGACAAGTCAAAACACATTGAGATCAGGTACCATTTCATCTAAGATTACATCCAGAGAGGAGCAGTTGAGTTGCAATATATTTCCACTAATGAGCAGGTAGCAGATATCCTGACGAAGTCTTTGGGGAGGGGGAAGTTTGTTTTCTTCAGAGATAAGTTGGGAGTGGTGCAGAACACCTTCCACGGTAAGAAGGAGTGTTAGTTTTTGTACCTAGGGAAGTGTTCCCCAAGTGACATTTGCCTAATGTCACTTAGAAGGGGGGAAAAGGTGACCCTCACATTAAATGCACTTAATGAGACTTTATAAAATGAAAGTCACTTTTTTATAAAGTTAAGTGGGTGAGTGAATTTTATCTAGGAGATTTAAATAAAAGGTATTTTCACTCTCATTCAATCTCAACCATCAGATTAGATCTAATCTTGACCGTTGGATTAGAACTCATTTAGGGTTTGATCAAAAAGGCATGAGGGAGGCATTTCACTTCACTTTTGCTGATTGAAGAAAAGAGAAGAGAAGAGAGAGAGCTGGGAGAGGGCAGGAAAATCGAGGCAGCCATTTTATAAGTTTCTTCTTTGGTTAGCACGAATATCGAGGCATAGTATAGCAACACGATTTCCAAGGAAGATTCCAGCATAGAAATCGAGGAAGATTCCAACATTAATTGCAGGCACATTTTTCTAAACAGTCGTACTGTATGGATTCTCCAGCACGAGTTTCAAGGTTGATTCTTGGCACATATTTCGAGAAAGATTCTATGCACTATTCCCAAGGCTGTTGCATTCATTTCTGGCACAAATTTCGAGGTCGTACAGGTGTATTAAATACACAATCCTTATAGCACGCAGTTCGAGACTGTTTTGGGCACTTTTCCCAAGATTCTGGGCATGCAGTTTGAGGATTGTACTTCAGCATTAATTGCTGTACCGTACAACAGTTTTCAGGACAGTTTTCGAGGCAGTTTGGGCACAGATTTCAAGGGCATAACAGAGCTGATTTTTGGCACTAATTGCGAGAAGGAATTGCACAGAAATCAAGGCAGCATTAGCACAGAAATCGAGACAGTCACCTTGGTGCATTTTCTGGTTGAGATAAGTTGTATTTTGACTGAAAATTACTATTCTGATTTTTCTCAGAAGAAATAATAAAATCTCTCTCTCTAACTGGTTTTCCCGTGGGGGTTTTTCCAGGGCATAGTTGCTGAAAATTCTGAGTCTCCATCTTTTATGGTGTGCATGTTTAAATATTTATTTTCTACCTTTTAGTTGATTTTACAGCATGTTTAATTGTCTCAGAAAAAATTTCATACGTAACTTTCAGCCTATGCAAAGCCGGCTGAAGGTGAAAACCACTGAAATGTTGACATAAACAAGCAAGCAATAAAACTCAGAAAATTTACACTTCCCCATTGGTACCTCTGTGTTAGACCGCATCCATGTTTGTTTAGTGTCTCGGCTCTGAGTTGGTGACAGAACTTGCCTTTGGTGAGTTGGATTGTAGGCCTAAATCATTCTGGTCGATTGTCCCGATGTTTGGCACTGGCAGAAATCCCCCTAGTCACATGAGATGTTGGCTAAAACTGAAAGCCCATGTACTACTTATTTGGAAATGCACTATGAAAGCCTGTGAACTTAAAATTCTAGAATGTGTTTCTTAACACACGTGAATAAAGGCTATAGCGATAAACTACTAAAAATACTCCTCGAAGAGTATAGAAAAGGTCCAAAAAGCAATGGTTACTCACAGGTATATCTATTATTGCTGACCTTGTATATGTATAAACATGCCCCGGATGCAAGCTGCGATTAGTTGTGCTTCTTAGCACATCTGAAATTTGAGGGATTATGTAGGCCAAAAAGGCCATGAAATGAAATGAATGATCCTAATGAACTTGGATCAACTTGATGTAGACATGATGCCTAAGTTGAATAAACACTCTCTAAACAACTTATCCATTTGTGACGCACAGCCCTTCCCCGTGTGATTTGTCCGGCACAAAGTGTAGCTCCCCCTTTTCCCCATCCAAAGTGTCACCTAGTTGAGTTTGGTCAAGTCATCCCCTTTGCCCAACCTTGTCTTAGCCTTCACCCTTAGTTAGCAGTTAGATCATGTCCAATGGGTGAGTCTGTCATTAAAGCTTTTGTGCAAGTAAAGTATAAATAACATTAAATATCTATATGTACTAAACTGCCATGGAATGATGATGTACTTTAAGTTAAGCTGTGAGTGTGATTAGAGGAACATATCTTAGTCTATTGATATAATCCTGTCCTTGGTTGTATTTTGACCTAGTCAAACATAGTTTGACCATGGTCATTCTTGGGATCCATGATGATGTGGACCATGTATGCTTATGGATGATGATTGATGGTCCCACATACTCTTATTGATAATACCATATGGTGGACATATGATTTAGATGATGGTTGATGCAGTTCAACAGATTTATTATTATTTCCGGATCATCAGATTATGCATTGTGCAGGTATGGTGGACCCTACAGTTGACCCCTTAGGTCAACCCATGGTGTATGAGTACACATTTCTAGTAGATTTGGGTCTTTTGGATCCATTGAGACACTTATCATTCAGTTTCGGGCACTTCTAAAAGTGATAGATGCAATTATCCACCTGATGACCAGTTTTGGGCATGCATTCCCAGCCTATCCAGCAGAGGCATTGGAGGCTAGTTTCACCTAGGGCACTATATGAGAAGGGGGTGGTCCAGCCACTTGATTTTACCATTATACCCCCCTTCTAGACAGCTTGGTGGGCTCAGTTTGACAGGGCAGGCACCCTAGGTGTCAGTTTGGGCAGCTTCAGGGTTTTCTGGAGGGATAAAAAAATGGAATAAAAGGGTCACTGAAGAATTCAATTTGGGCAATTGAGGCAAGGTTTTGGCACTTGGTCTCTTCAGAAGTTTTCCAGGGTGAACCCCCCATCTTCCATATCAGTCAGCATCAGTTAGTGGGGTCCATAGTGGCCACAGGAGGCCTTTTATTGCATGTCTCTCTCAGTTTTGGAGACAGGATTTGATCAATTGTATTATTTTGACATGTCATAGTCACATTAGTTTATATTATTGTGCCATGGGGATGAGCTAGTAAGGATTGATGCCTCCTAGCCCCACCATGAGCTTATTGAGTCATGTCCATGTCATATGTGGTGGGCCCATGTACTTTAGACCCCTCTTAGGGATGGCATCACCCTCCTTAGTCTTCTTTGAGGGATGACGTCACCCTCTCTTTGACTCTCTTTGAGTGATCCATGTGTTATGTTGTAGGCTCATCTTAGCCATTAATTATATTTTTAGATCTTTTGATCTCAACCACTCATTTGTTGTATTGTAAAGTGGTTTTGTGGTTTAGGCTTTTGGTCTTTATTATCCTATATAAGGAGGAGACCCCCTATTGTAAAAGCACCTTTGGGCTCTGGAAACCTTGGAATGAAAATAATATTTTAGAGATCTACTTCTTGGCTTTGATTGGGTTACTCTTGTATATGGTCTTGCATCTCTTGCTTCTAGACATTGTATGCTTTTCAGGTGAAATCAACATCAAGAGAGGGAGGCTGAATTGCTTGAAGCTAGCTCAACGTTTTGCTTGATGGGAAGATTGTAGGGGTTGCTCACATCCCCCATGGGAAAGACGTCTTCATCTTGAGGGAGTTTTTTCAATTGTGCTTTGTCCATTGATTGCTTCTTTGATATGACATGCTTAGATCTTATGGATTTGTGGATCAAATCTAACTTGATGCAGTTTGATTTACAAGTTTTCATGAGATATCTCTCCTCCTAGGGCTTGGACGTTTTGGGTTGAAGACACTTGGATCAAGCTTGGAATTGTAACTAGGGCAAGAATCATCCATATGCTAAGAGGCCGCAAGCTTTGAAGTAAGATCTACAAGGTACTTATCTATTTCGCTTGTTCTCCATACTATTGGTCACAAAATCATTAAAATCAAAAACCTCATTTTTATATTTTCTTAGATCTTCTTGGATCTAGCTTGGCTTTGAAGATAATAAAAAGAACCCACATCTATAGCATCCACAGCAATTCGTATCTATAGTTTGGTGGCATTTGGCCTTAATTTGACACATTTTCCAAGGCACATTAGACTCCTTGAGGGAAGTCCCACTCCTTGAGGGAAGCTATTGGGGCTAGTTCCAAGTTGTGGGTAGGTGAGATCCCCCTTGATTTGCATAGATCTACCTTGATAACCTACCCCTAGTGCTTCACCTCTTTGATTTTTGTCTTGTGGGCCCCATTCCTCATTTTGAGGGTTGTGCCCCACTTAGGTCATTGAGTGATGCGTTTTAAATCTTAAATCTATGGAGATCCAGCTCATATTGGGGCATGCCACTTAAAACCCACTTTGATAATTGCCTTAACTACCCCGATCTACATTTTGGCATCATTTGGACTCCATTTGCCCCCTCATCTCAAGGCACTAGTCTCCCTTGGTCAATTCGCACTCCTTGGAGTTAGTGTCATTTGCTAGATCCCATATGTGGGTATTGTCTATCTCTTCCTATATCCATAGATCTACATCCTTGCATACCCCTTAGTGTCATCTCACCCTTAGCTTCACCTTGTGGGTCCCATTTGGACCATTTCCATATTTTAAGTGGGCCCCACTTGTGTATTTTCATGGTACTAGATCTATCCATTAAGTGGCCCTATTTATTTATTGGTTGAAACACTTGTCACCTCTTAAGCCTTTTCAAACATACTTAACTCTTGGGTCCACCTAATCTAATCAACTCATTGGTTTCCGTAACTCATCATTTACAAGTTTCCCTAGGAACCTTTGGGTTACTCAATCTTCATTGATTGGCTAGGGTCTCCCCCTTGGTCTTGACTTGTCTTGATCTAAAGTGAAGAGTGCCTCGGTTATCGTGACTCCCAGCTTGCATTGGGAACCGTGGCATCTCCTGGGTCACCTCTTTAGTTGTTCGTCTCCTCTACCATTCCGGATGGGATACCTTTAGGGACAACTACAAGTTGTGTGATAACAGATTCTATTGAAGGATTTAAGATGATTCAGGGGGAAGCCATTGAAGGAGTACAAAAGGCTCAAAAATTTCAAAAAGGGGTCTATAATATGTCATTTGATTCATAAAAAATACATCCTATAGCATTGAAATACAATTTTTTAAAGTTGGCCTATAATCATTTATTCATATCTTGCAAACTTTTCATCTTTTTGGGGATCGTAGCTTAGCTACAGATCCTTCAAAAACATATATGTAGGTCAACTTAGGATTTGATTTGTTGAATTTTTTTGTTATTTGGATGTCTTAAATTGAAATTATGGGCCTAAAAACATTCACTCCCATCTAGATCATGATTTTAGTGAGAAATTGACTATTGGGGCATTTTGGCTTGTTGGACTTACCGAAAACACAGTTGGGGCAGCCATGTTTTGACAGACCATATGGGCACAATTTTAAAACATGTTTCTATCCAAAGTATCCCTTGAAATCTAGTTTCCAATCCAACTTAATTTTTTCAATTTGGTTACCAAACGAAAAAGATATTGTCAAAATACCAATGTTCCACGGGGACGCGTCCCGTAGGGTCGGGAACGTGTTTCATGCGTTTCTTGCATCCCGGGGATGGGGGGACTATAGGAGAAATGTTTCTGGGCGTCCCTCTTTTGACGAACCTCGACGAAACGAATGGCGAACCATTTCTCCCTGTTGCGAACCTCATTTCTTTAGGGAGAAACTTGGGAGGGACTTCCTGGCGTCCCGCACGAAACTCTGAACCTCCTCCGAACCTTGTGGGCGTCTCTCCACGATTTTTTCACTTTCCAAGCATAAATTTTAAAAAAATTTAAAATGAAACAAAATTAAAAAATTAAAAATGAAATATAAAAATAAAAAATCTAAAAGTCTAAAACATCGGCACGGGTATGTTACTATGTTATTGGCATTTGCAAGAAGCCGCGAGTGACAGTGGCCGCCATTTCTAAGAGTTCGGGTGACTGAAGTCTGAAACAGTGGCCGCCATTTGCAAGAGTTCGGGTGACAAAGTCTAAAACAGTGGCCGCATTTGCAAGAGTTTGGGTGCGACTGAGTGAAGCTGCTAGAGTGAGAGTGGCCGCATGGGAGATTGCAGCTGCTCATGGAAGTTTGTAGCTGCATGGAAGATTGCAGCTGCCCATGGAGAGAAATTGGGGCCACGTGGGAGATTGCAGCTACTCGTGGAAGATTGCAGCTGCGGTGGAGAGAGATTGGGGCCGCTATTGCATCCACATGGGATAGTTTCCAGCTTCCTGTGGGTTTAGTTGAAGCCCGATTCTGTGAGGTGGATCAGAGAGAACCCGTGTGGTGGATGAGAGTGTCAGAGTGAAGCCCGAGGAACTTGGAAGAGGCTGCGGGTTGGACTGGTGGGGGCTGTGGGAAAAGAAGGGAGTTGCTGTGACTGTTGTCGACTGACAACTTCCAAGTTGCCAAGAATTCTGTCAAGGGAAGCCTGCCATTTTTAAGGTAGGGGGAATCACTGAACATTGAACAATTTCTGAGTTTTAACAATGGCTGACTGTTAATGTTTTTTAATTTCTGAGTTTTTCTATGTTTCTGCTTGATTGTTTTTAACTCTTTTAATTTCTGAGTTCTGTTTTGTGTTTCCGCTTGACTGTTTTTCATTTTTTTGAGTTTTTTTTGTGTTTTTTAAATCATTTACAGCCATTGAAACAATGAATTTCTCCCTAGGGCATGTTTATATACAATTATGTATTAAAATACATAAAACATATTGTTGCAGGTTGTCAAAAACTATAAAGCAACACACAACAGATTAATTTTTTAAATCACTCAAAAGTCAAAACTGAAATATATTATACGAATATCAAATGACAAAGACTCACAAGCAACAAACATGAAATATGATGATAATCATATATGATCATGGTGAATCATGTAGTGTGTTTGCATTATTAATTTATTAGATTCTAATTTACATTGCTTGATTGTATAATGATGAATGTAGTATTTACTAATTTGCATGGGATGAATTGTTATTGCTGAGATTTATATTTTTCATAGTTTTTATATTTTTATAATTTTTATGACCCCGACGTCCCCCCGTCCACCCCGAATTTCCAGTCTCCACACGTCTCGAATGTGCGTTTCCCCACTCTCACGTCCCGCCATCCCGAAACCTTGGGGGAACATTGCAAAATACTAACTGGGTGTAGGGTAGGCAGCTCAAGAATAGGGTTGTGATAGACACTTTTTTTGTGCCTAAATGGATGAATTTTTCAAACCTGTTTTGGAGAAATATTCTCCTATGAATCTAGTTTACAACGCAATTCGAATCACTCAATTCCGATATCATACGAGAAAGTTATGCCTCAAATACTAACTGCCTATCCTAAATCAGCACTCTTAGAACACTGTCTCCTAGACTGTTCATTGGCATATTTGGCCCATCAATTTTTTCTGTCTTCAAAACCTGTTTCTATTGAAGGTACCTACATGAATCTACTTTCACCTCCAATTGGAATCAAGTAAATCCATCGTCAAACGAAAACGTTGTGCTCAGATTAATAACTGTTGGTCTGGGCTGGAAATTGCAAACAACTCTGTCATGCAGGATGTTCTTTAGCAGATTTGGCATCCCATCTTAATGCATTTTCAAAACATGTTTCTAACTTTCTACTAAAGGTATCCCTCTAAATCTACTTTCATTTGGCTTTGAACTCACTCAAATAGGACGAGAAACGAAGAAGTTATCAATAAAACACTATTGGGTAGTCTAGATGGCCACCGCTTTCCCGCAGGTAAAAAAAATGAATTTTGTTTTGTTTATCATCCTTGAATTTGTTTTATAAGCAATTTTTTGTAGTTTTTTGGTGTATCTATGGGATGAAGAGAGACTAATCACCTCTCTTGTTCCATGAGCTCACGTTTTATTGTAGGTAAGCGCTATTTTTTTGCAGGTCCTGAGAAGATAAAAAAAGGTCAATCTATACATGAGTGATTCGTGAAGACCAAATTTCATCTCAAAGGGGCATGCCTTCCAGACATCCAACAATGAATATGCAATATCATGAGATGTGCTTAAAACTCAAGTTCATGTAAGCCTAATCCAGCAATGTCTCACTTGAAGACAACAACAAGAAGACTTTTTATCAAAGGTTGCAGATGGATCCAGAATGAGACACATGAAGAATTGATTTGAAGAATTTGAAGACCATTGTTCTAGAGGTCAAGTGCCACTGCCATATTCCCCATTGCTACATCTACTACACCATTGCTACAAAAGAATCCATCTAGAAGACCTAAAGTTCATCATGCTCATTCACAAGTGCCATGGTATGCCTATGTATTTCCTTCTTCCCATGTTGAAGTTAACAAAGCTTTTATTTTCTTATGTGGTTGATAACTCTTGATCATGAACTTCATTCATGTCACCACTACCATCATATTAACTTCAGCCTCCTCCATTCCATTAATTCCATACTCACTACTCCATCCATCCCTAACCCACACAATAAAGTCAGCTTGGCTCACTTACAATGTCGAGCTCCCTCACCTCCCTACCCCATTTTTAAATAAAATTTGATGGTGAAAACTTATCTCAGGCGACACCAAACCTTGGAATGCTTGAAAACCAACTTGTTGGCGAGCATCCCTTGGGAATAAAGAATTTTTTATTGTGAAAACCCTCTAGGCGCAGTCAAACCGATCTTGTTTAAAAACCAGCTTGTTGGCCGACAAGGTTTGCAAATAAGTGAGAAATAAACTATTCCATCCAAGTTGCTCTTTAAATCAAATTTCCAACATTTGTTACTCCATCAAAAGATCATTTTCAGTTTCAGATCCCAAATGCAATTCATCATGCTTTGAGCTCCAAATTCCACATTTCTTGCAAGTTTCTACATAGTTGTGGACCACATCAAATCTCATCACTCCTCAGACAAGCCATTTGACAGGCCAAAACTGCACTAGGAAAGCCAACTAACGCTAAAAATCACTGTAACTACCCAAAACTGAAAACAGACTGTCTCATTGGACTTAGAGAGCCCAAATCCATCTAAGGTGTGTACTCAGACACCATATGGATCTCTGCATAATCCCATAAAATATCCAATATGCCCAACAAACCAAATAATAATAATCTGTAAAAGTGTTGAAAAACACTAATCATCATTATAAGCCTAAAATCACTGCATATAACCATCTAGTGACCTGTACCAGGCCATATATCATATCTCTGCATCATCTGAGGTCTGCCACCTCATGTCTTGTGGTTGACTTTTGGTCAAATTAGGTTTGACCAAGTCAACATCACCCAAAATATAACTCAGGCTAACATCAAAGCTGCTACAAGTGTCAAAGGTTAATGCATGCTCTACAATTCATTCAAGTAACAATTATAACAAGAAGTAATCATTTCACTAGCGATCTAAAACCAAATATAAATGAGGCTTTTAATTATTATTATGACTCAGACCAGACTTTCAAGACCATACTCACTTCATAGTTGTGATCAATTTGCTAGTGAAGGGTGACGGCTAAAAATTAAAAGACTAGGCTAAAGGATGACTACTGACTTGACATTGTGACACTTTGGAAATGGAAAGGGAATACACACTCTAGCATATACTGGACAAGCAATAACACAGGAGATGGCAGTGTCTCACAAATGGATAAGTTGTTCAAAGAGTGTTTATTCAACTTAGGCATCATGTCTACTTTTATAAAAGATGATCCAAGTTCATTAGGATCCATTGATTTCATTTTATGGCCCTTTTGGCCTACATAAACCTTCGGATCTCAAGTGTGCTAAGAAGCACAACTAATCGCAGCTTGCATCCAGGGCATGTTTATACATATACATAAGGTCAACAATCGTTTTGATATAGAGTTTAAGAACCATTGCTTTTTTGGACCTTTCGTATACTCTCCAAGGAGTATTTTTTAGCTTTTCATTGCTCTTTCCCTTTACTCACGTGTGTTGATAAACACATTCTAGAGTTTATAGTTTCCTGGGCGAATTTACATAAGTTTCCATAAGTAGTACATGAGCTTTCAGTTTTAGCCAACAACATCTTAAGTGACTAGGGGGACTTCGTACCAGTGCCAAACATCGGCACAACCGACCAGGATGATTTAGGACTACAATCCAACTCACCAAAGGTAAGTTTTGTTACCAACTCAGAGCCGAGACACAAAAAACAGGGAAGCTTATCCAATACAGAGGCTAAAGCGGGGGAAGGTCCTCCATGCCACTAGTCAAGAAGCAAGTCAGGGTAATAAACAAACTTGGAGGTAATGGATGGATGAAGATAGTGAATAATGAGACCAACACTAGCAAGCCAAAGTATGGTGGGAATGATCACCTCTATTCTCCCTAGGGAGGGTAACACCAATGAGTATGGGTAGTGAACTTCTAAGTCTGAGTGGGGACGACATAATATATATAAAGATACAACCAGGTCCATATATCTATATGACCGCCAGATCATGATACTAAATGCTAAGATGAGCCGATTCCAATTCTATGTGACAACACAAGTGCCATCAGCATCTCCAAGAATCCGGTCATGCACTCCAAGACAAAGCACATCCCTATCAAATATCACTTTCTTCGTGAACAAGTCACAGAAAAGCACATCAAGTTGGAATATATTGGGACAAAGGAGCAGATAGCAAATATATTCACCAAGCCACTTCCTAAAGGGACATTTGAGTACCTCCGAGAAAAATTGGGGGTCATTCCCTCTTTCCACTAAATTGATTCTTCTTCCTCACGCAAAAATGCCTGGTGTTTGGGAGAGCATGTTCTGAAGGGGAGCGTTACTTCAAGGTAGTACCCTTTGCCATTGATGCCAAAGGGGGAGAGACGTTGTAAACAGGGGGAACCTATTTTCAGGGGGAGCATAGGTATTGTCATCAATGACAAAGGGGGAGATTGTTGATAAAGTTTTGTCATTGATGCCAATAGTGCCCTGGTGAGGGCTTGTGGTGTCGTGGTGCCCCTTGTGGAGCCCCTGAGAGTCTTTTGTGTTGTTGGAGTCTAAGGAGTCCTTTTGTGGTTGTCCAAGCCCAAACTTGAAGCCCTTAGAGGCCTTGGGGCAATTACAAAAGCCCTATTTACCCCTTGACATGGTTGCGTTGCCCTTAATAAAAATTCCTTAAGTTCTAGTGTCACCCTTTCCAATCCCTAACCTTAAACTAAAACCCTAATAATCAAATATATTTAATAATTAAATAATTAATAGAATAACTTAAAAATAAAAGTAAAAAGGGGGAGGCCCTAAATAAAGGTTTAAAAATAATAATAATAATCTAAATTAAAATTAAAATTAAGTACATTTTAAACAAATCCTAATAATTAATAAATTACACTAAATGAATTTAAAAATTAAAGGAAATAATTAACATACATTAATTTTTAGGAGGGGGACAAAGTAAAAGTGTTTTAATTATTTTAATAATAAATTTTAGGAGGGGGACAAAGAAAAAGTGGTTCTATTATTTTAATAGTAATTTTTAAATTTTAATTACTATCCTAAAGTAGACATGCCAAAAGATTTCTTTTTAATTAATGTTAAATTAAAAATTTTTATCTAACCATATATGTCGGCCCCATAACTTAATATATTAAAAATTCAAATTTGAATTAAACTAATTGACATGTCGGCCTCCCTTAAAATCTGGAAAAGTATTTTGGATAAAAAGGAAGAAAGATTACGTTGTTTAAAAAGTGATGTAGGTGTGATAGAGGTTCGTATAATTAAGGAGAGATAATTCGTGGGTGCAAGTAGGAGAAACAGAAGCTACATAATTTTGGACATGAAGATAAATTCGCTGGCAACTTCTTAATGGACAGAATTGGTGAAGGTTGGCCTGAACATCTTCCAGGATTATTTGCTGATAGGTTTGGGACTAAATGTTGATGGACATGACTGTTTTTTTTGGACAAATTGTTGTGAAGTAAGAGCTCTGATTTAGGGCATCAAATCAGCAGCATACATCAAGGCTTTTATGTTGATGTTCCACTCTGAAATTTCGTGGATCCTGACTGAGGCAAAATCGTGGGTAAAACTAGAGCAATATATCTCTGTCTAGGGCATCAAATCAGCAGCCCGAAATTTGTGGAATATTTTTTTTTTTTGGTTTTGTCTGAAAGCTTCGGTTCAGTGTGAGGCAGCCAAAGTAAAAGAGACTGATGTTGTTTGAAGCTGCTTGCTATCACAGTCACGAGCCTGTACACAGAACTGAGCCTTCAGAAACCCAGTCATACTGGTATGCTGTTGGAGGAGTTAAGTCACAAGGTGTTTGAAGTCTCCACAGTTCATGAACAGGTATGTTAATTACAGTATGAATGTTTATGTACAGTTAGGTAAAAGAAGGGCATATTAATTAATTCCCAGACTTGATCACTATATTTGAGGGTCATACACTCTAATTATGGGCCATATTTACCATTGCTGGGGCTGACTTCTAATTTTCTGGGAAGAAACATTACTGTGTGGACCAATATTTCTCTTGTTGGGCGAGGTTACAGTGCTGTACATTAAAGTTATTAACTGTGGGAGTGTCTTCACTTATATTACTGTTGGGCAACATTAAATGATATCACTATTGAGTGGATCATTTCTACACTACAGTCTCGTTGTGGAAAGATATTTGGCATATCTAAGCTTTAGTACTGAGGTTATAAGACTTCATCATTCACTGGGCATCATTTTGTATATTTTCGGGAGTCAATATACCTTGTGAGCAGCAAGTAACTACTGCTGGGTGGTATCCATAGCAAGGAAACTTCAATCTCTGTGTGTGGGGAAACATCATGCATCAAATCGGCCAATGACTTTTCAGACCTGATTATATTATGAGCAGACCCTTGATTACTTGGGATGAGTCTTTGCAGCAGGTTGTGAAGGTTTATGAGCAGGGTTTTGACAGATGACAGTATTGACTATTGATTGATTGACAGACAGATCTTTTAAGGAATTGATGCTTGGGCAAACTTCATGACAGTGATAAAATTGAGCAGATAGATAACAGGAGTAACCAATATCAGATTGACTTCATAATTTCAACAGTGGATTGAGTTGGCTGTGTTGCAGCAGTATTGAGCAAACTTGGATATGTTGCAGCAATGTATTCGGTTAGTGATGAGCAGCACTATTGATGAACAGTCTGACATACAGGATTATCACAGGTTGGCAGTATAAACACATACAAGATTGATGAAACAGTTTGATGGTTGAGAAGCGGTGGTATTTTGGTAGTGATCACAGAGCAGAGGCTATTAGCAGCAGGGTTTGTTATTTGACAGGTCCACAGGTTCAGCAATCTCTTTCTAAAGGGTGGTAGGGTGGTGCTAGGGCTCACAATCTTGTGAGTTGAGCTGTTGTAGCAGCTTGTCAGTTGTGGCTGACGAAGCCTAGGGGTTGTAGCCCCTTCCAGTTGTAGCTGGAGAAGTTGTATTAAATTTGTAACCCCAGTTGTTGTTGGGTCAAATTTTATTATAAAAGGCTTCCGTGGTTTTACCCCCAGGACTTGGGTTTCCACGTAAAAATCTTGTGTACTGTGCATTTTTTTTATTGTTGATGATATACTGCTATGATTGGTGATTAGCAACTTGCTCTCGATTAAAAAGTTTATAACTGGCAAATACTGATTCACCCCACTCTCAGTGTTTCAACACTGTATAAATGGCTAAATGGCTACATTGGTCATCTCTTTCAGCATCCTGAAACTCAGTCATGGCATGGGGAACAAAACTGTTGTCCATAATATAATCATGATCCATAATAGATGCTCATCTCAATGCAAGGCTACTGGCTTAAAAGTGTACTGGAATCAGAAAAATAGTGTATGGTAGCCCAGCTACTATATATGTGATAACAGGACCCACATCTCGGGGTATTTCATTATAAATGTAAGGGTAAAAGGGTTGACCCAATGTTCATCATTAGCATCTTGAAGAGATGGAATAATCTCATCCTTTTCAATAGGGATTTCTTTGATTATGTCTTCAATATCCTTGTCCGAGGTAGTCATGACTTCTTCATCCCAAACAATATCAAATTCTAGCTCAAACTGATCCATATTAGCCTTTGATTTCTCTGTGAATGGCCAAATGACTTCATTAACCTCTTCTTCGTCACTGCAACGTCTGGAAACAACACTACCAGGTCTCGAAGAATCATAAAGTGGAGGACCATAAATTTCCAATAGTCATCGTCCTCATCAATTATGTCATTATGCTCCAAGAGATCTGAGATGTCAGAAGAAATTGTTTTGTGGTGGCAACGAGAATCCACCCTTTCCTTTAGCTCTTCAAAATTGGAATTTTTGGTCTCCATAATCATAATCATCTTCATGAGGAACTTCATTTCTAGACATTGTGCTTGAGATATCATCAATTAGATTATGGACAATAACTTCTTCAACCTGATTTTCGTTTTGGATTTCTTTACTGAACAAGTTCCTCGCATGCTCGACATGAGGGATCCACCTACATTGTTTTCCAGGGCACCAGCATTTACAAAATATTTCAATCAATTCTAAAAGAGAACATATCTTATCTTTCAGCAAGTTTGTGAACCAAATGCAAGCCTTTCCTTCTAGGTGAAGAGCGAACAATCTCAAATAAACACCTTCTTCCAACTCAACTTCCTTTGGGAATAACAGCAAAAACTTTGCAACCAGGCCTTTAGCATACAACTCACTCTGATCATTGAAAGACCTCCATAATTCGTGTGGCAGTCCATCTGAATAACCTAGGAATTTTGCTAGGTTGAGCGAAGTGAAATATACTTCCATTTCTGCAACACTCGGATTATCCGGATCTTTAAACTCAAACAGAATATCTTCCCTGATTTCTTCGTTAGGATCAACTTGCTTCTGGATGTTTCCTAAGGTCTCTTCCCATATATGGTTGATCACAGCCTTTCTTTCATGTTCCTTCATATCATGATCCCATTCCTCACTGAATGCATCGATCAACTGCCTAAGTGAAGAAAAGTTTTTATGAGGAAATCCTTCATACCAATTTCTGACATCCCAATTGTCCTCCAAGTTGAGACACAATAGAAAAAGCTTCATTCTAATATCCTCATGTATGAAATTGCTTCCTTGGAGAAATTGCATGAACACCTAGACATCTATTGTTGCATGATACTTATATTCATGAAATAATGGAAAAAGTGTTTTCCCATCGTCTTGAATAACATACTGATGTGGATATCCCGGAATGTATGAAAAATCCAATAAACAAGGGCTTACTCGAGATAATGGTGATTGAGTTCCAGGTGGAGTCGCCAGATAAACCTGTCAAGTTAGTCCTTACAAAATTATATATATATTGAGCACAAGGACATACCTTAAGATTTACCAATGTGTCAATCTTGCACGGATAAGTCACCTCAATTGATTTAGAGGTCCCTGGCAATGGCACCAAAAATGTTACCGGATGAACTAGCAGGTCTAGTATCCGATAAACAAATGCAAAAGAGAGTCACCATTGTCACCTTAGCCACTTCTCCAACTTCTTCGGAGAGTCGGAACCTCCACGGGGAGAGCAAACCATAGATCTCATATGTTTAACTACTATATGTGATGGAAGATCACATAGACAATAATGATCAAGTCACCCCTACATGTTAGGGGGTAACACCTCCAATATATAAGATAAAGAACAAGAAGAATACCATGCATCAACAAGAAGCTCCAACTTTAACCTCCAAAACCCAAAACAAATATTAAGAATGCTCTCAAAATTACAAACATAGCTCTAGGGTTTGGCACATGCTATCAGTTTGACATTAAAATCGAATTTGATGAATAATAAAGTTTTCAAACATTTGAAAACAGCTTTCAAACCAAGAAATTAAACTTTATTGTTGAAAATAAATATAAACTAGAGCCTATCTTATTTAATCATGAAAATATAATAAAAATAAACTAGGGTAGCATAAAACTGAAAAAATGAAAGGAATACATGAACTAGGCAAATGGAAAAAATGGATGACAATGAGGTAAGGGTTGTACAAATCTAAAGAACAACTATGGAGATAACAAGTTGTTTAGAGAGTGCTTATTCAACTTGGGCGTCATGTCTGCAACAAGTTGATCCAAGTTCATTAGGATCATTCAATTTCATTTCATGGCCTTTTTGGCCTACATAACCCTTCGGATCTCAGATGTGCTGATAAGCACAACTAATTGCAGCTTGCATCCAGGGCATGTTTATATATATATATGAGATCAGCAATTGTTTAGATATACAATTTAAGAACCATTGCTTTTTGGACCTTTCTTATACTCTTCGAGGAGTATTTTTAGCAGTTCATCGCTCTTGCCCTTTACTCACGTGTGTTCAAAAACACATTCTAGAGTTTTTAGTTTCCATGGGCGAATTTACATAAGTTTCCATAAGTAGCACATGAGCTTTCGGTTTTAGCCAACAACATCTCAAGTGACTAGGGAGAGTTCGTGCCAGTGCCAAACATCGGAACAACCGACCAGAATGATTTAGGCCTACAATCCAACTTACCAAAGGCAAGTTTTGTCACCAACTCAGAGCCGAGACACTAAACAAACAGGGATGCGGTCCAAACACAAAGGTAGAAAAAGAAAAGGGAAGTCCTTATTATCAAGAAATCAAGCAAGACAAGTCAAGGGTAAAAGCCAAATAAGGAAGGTCATGGATGGATGGAGTCAAGTGAAAGTGGAGCCTAAGCTAGCAGATAAATGGTGTCAAGAAAGACCATATCTATGCAAGGTAGTAAACCAGTGAGTTTTGTCAAACAACCTAAATGTGCAAGTAAAATGTCCATTTTATAATTCATCATCAAGATAGTTCATTTTAAGTTTCACAAAATTTGCCACATCATGAATTATATACCAAGCTAATGCTGTGAACATGACTAAAGCAACAAGATAATAATCCACATTCAATGATCAGAAATCCATAGGTCATACAACATCATCATAAGAATAATCATCATATATCATCTGAAATACTGTTGCAATAACATCTCTAGACACTGAACTAAAACTATATGGAATAAAGGGTCACATCGGTCATCAAATCTGAACTCTCAAGGTTCAGCCTTGACACAAGGTCTAACATAAGTCTGAATAATACACTGCTCTGATCATGAGTGATCTCGAAATATAAACTCATCATAGCCAAGCTCTGAATAATCCAAGCTCTGGAATGTGCAGATATCTGCTAAGCAAGAATAGTAGCCCTACTACTTATTACCTGAAGACAAGACTCACCATAACTATCCAACTCCAAGGATTGAATCAAGGTATCCTAATCAGGGATTGACTGGGAACGAGTGTCAGATTTAGATGAGTTAAGTGAAGGATTGTTTGAGAACTTCCCATCATCAGTTGGACAATGAATGGGGAATTCTATTAAGGAAGGTTCTTCATCAATTTGATTCACTAGCCCATCCTCATCATGAGATTTCTCTTCAATTGTTTTATCATTGAATTCACATGTTGATAATTAATCAAGGATCGTATCAACAACCACTTAATCATTTTTATAAATTTGATCGCTAAGCATGAAATGATCAAATGAATTCGTTTCAAAAGAAATTTGGTTGTCGTCCATATTTTCTTCTTCTTCAATATGATGATCAGAAATATCGTTAATTACATAAGGAATGTGAAAAGGCATCTCAAAAGCATTTTCAAAGGATTCACTAAAAGAAGACTCAGCCATGGATGTTTCCTGATGGAAACCATTGGTATCCTCCTCTTTATCTGTGACTTCTTCAGGTAATGATGACAGGATTTTGATAAGTTCCCCTCTTATATCAATGTTGAGGAAATAATCCTGAGGAGTTGAAGTTTGCTCACCGTCATACATTATTTCCTCGTGAGACCCTATCAGCTCAAGAGAAGGGGAATCAATTGGATAAAGACAATCATTAGTTAATTCATTATCAGTATGATCTTGATCAACTTCATCAAGTTGTTTTTCATCAGGACACTCATTGTCTGACTGTTCTTCCATAGATCCATTAATGTTTTCTCCCCACTCACTTATTAACAAATCCATGAACATATCATACCCAGTGATGGATCCTGGGGCTAAATGATCAAACCATAGTCAGGTATCCCCTTCTAGGGATGCACCAAGGGCCCGCATATAGACATCCTCACCATCAACACGCATAGATTCCATATAGTCCCATAAGGCATCCAAATGACTTTCAATAGATGTTCTATTATTTCCATCAAAACGAGGCAACCTCCCGATGTATCCATTTGGCATACGATGAGGTGCCCCATATATTTCTAAAAAGTCAAAAGGGGATGGCTTGGGTTTTCTAAAGGTTCTAGTTGCTTGAGTTGGGCGAGAATCATTTCCCAAAAGCCTCGGTTGGGTTTGATAATTTCTAATTGGTTCACTTAGGATATTTGGGGAAAAAATATTAGATGGATGAGGCAAATGATGGGTATCATAAGGATCTTGATATGCAGGTTCATACCCATAATCATTTTGATAATTATCCTCATACCTAAATCTTGAATTTCTTTCATTATCCTCTTTTAAATCTTTTACGGCCTGCATTAGATCACGAAGAAGATCTGGGTCCATTATGAATTATACATTTAAGATTTCCCAGTGGAGTCTATATATGGGTTCGCTCCTCAGTAGAGTCACGGTATGGAGTCGCTATGTGAACCACACAAGTAATTCACCGAGAGGATAAATGTCATAGGCGAGGTGAGATAAGTGAATTAAGATGGTGATTGAGATAATTATGAAAATTGGAAAATGTAATCACCAAACAAAAACCAGATGCGATAGGATATATGATAACGCACGGACACTCACAGACACCAAAGGTAAGTCTCTACCAGCCCGACAATGGCGCGAAAATGTTATCACCAATCTTGTAGTTGCCCATAGAAGATGAATCCTATATAGGACAGTAGAGGGGATAGGCAACCAAAGTGGTGAACCTCGAGAGCCTTGGTTCCCAAAAGGAATGGTTGTCACGCCAACCAAGGCACCCTTCACTTTATGTTATCAAAACCCATGATATAAAGGGGGAGACCCAGTTCTACTCCTGATAGGAGAGATCAAATCAATCAAAATGAAGTACGTAAGATGACACGTATGGAACCCTAGATTTAAGGAAGTGAGATTATTGTGGAGGCTTAGGGAAGATATGACTTGATAAAGAATGATTACACACAGTAACTCAATGATTAGGTATAATTCCAGGATTCAGGTGCTAGTTTAAAATTTGTCAAATTCAGCTGCCTTGGGAAATGTGACCCTTCAAACAGGGAAAGTGTCCCAAAGAGTGGATCTGAGGTTTGGGGCTTTCTAGCACAGCTTGATGAATTGATGTGATAGTATCAAAGTATGCAAGCTCAGCAAACAAGATCAAATGACAAAGAAGCCAGTCAAACAGGGAATGCCCAAGGGTTTAGAGGCCAATGTCTTGGGATTTGGGCCTGATGAAGTCCTCCAATGATGACGCCTAGGAGAACCCACCTAGGGATATGCAATAGCCTTAAAACCCAGAAATGGTTATGCTGTTAACCATGCCGTTTGATCTAGAGAATTTTCCGAAGGATTTAACTTAGGGTTTGAAGAAGAAATGACAGATGGGTAGGATAGAAGAATAGAAATCTTACCTTGCAAGCGTACCTGAATGCTGGATATGTTTTCCAAGATGTTGAGGATTGTTCCCGCAAAGATCAAATGAGAACTTGTTGTTTTGTCTTGCCCACACGAAATGCCCAGCTCCACATGTGCGCCCTCCTCTTCCTGTCGAACCAAGGACAAATAGAATCAATCGGATCAAGCAAGAATGGAAGAAATACAACTGACGAGCATAATCACAAAGAGTAAAAGGTACAAAGACAATAATACTCCCTGTAACCAACGAAGCGAAGAGAAAGAAGCAAGGAGAGTCTTCTTCAGCCAGTGCACCTTCCTCACCAATTCGTCCTCCTCACCTGTAGATAAAAACGTGGAGAAAAAGATGTGCAAAACATTCACCAAGATCCTCAGTGCAGAGGAAGAACAGTTTCAATCAACACCATTGACATCCAAAACCATAAGACAAGGGTTTGCAAAATATTATTTTATTCCAAAAGCAAAGACCCAAAAGTCCCTTTACAATGAGAAGCTCTCTCCTTTAAATAGGAAGAAGAGATACCAAAACCCTAACCACCTTTTGAATGGATGGTTAAGATTAAAAGATACAAAAGTTATAACCTACCGTTGAGATGAGCTCAACAATAAAGTACATGGATCAACTCAAAAATATAACAGTCACGTGGACAAAATCGCCCTAGGGGGACGTCCCACTCCAAGTGACTAGGAAAACATAAGATAAACCTCATGGTGGGTCTAGGGAATGACATATAACTTCCCTAGTGTGTCCCCATGTCACAATAAACATCAAATATATCATCTAAGCATAAAATCATGCCCAACAAGGAAAGTCGTGAGCCTCCAAAGGCTCTATGAAGCCTCAAAATGAGTCAGAGAAAGATGTGTGGGCCCCACTGGCTGATGCAACCGCTCTGGAAGGTGTGGGAGACATCATACACATCATCAAAACCATTCCTATGCCATTTCCTTGCCTTAGTAGCCCAAATCGAATTCCTTTGTAGCCAATATCACCATTTTGTATGCCTTTGTAAATCACCTGAAAAGTATAAAAATGCCTGTAACTCATTGCCTGGTCACCCGAGGCCAAATCTGACTGCATCAATGTCTCTAGGAATATAGCAATGTAGTAAAAACAAGTGGCTACACTCCATACCCCCTTTGTAGCGCCATAGGTGAACCAATCAAATCTTGACACTGCTCTGACAGGCCACTTTTAATGGCAAATCTGCACTGAAGTGATAAACTGAGAGAAATCTCAACTGAAACTGCCTGGAACTGAAAACTAACTGTCCCAATGGACTCAACGAGCCCAAATGCACTAAAGGTGCATACTCATACACCATATGGATGACTACATAATCATATAATATCATCACCATGCTCGGACAAATAAAAATAATAATAATCTGCAAATAATCAAAATCCTCAAAAACACTATAGAACACTATGTGAACCAGAAACTGCTGCATGGATCTATCCGATGACCAAATAAGGATCACACATCATCAATAGCTATCATCCAGGGTCTAACTCATGTCATGTCTTGTGTTTGACTTTGGTCAAACTAGGTTTGACAAAGTCAAACTGACCCATAATATGATCCAAATCATAAACATCAAGGTGTTGCAAGTGCATTTGGTTAAAGCATGCTTCATTAATCATTCTAATAGCAATATAAACATGAAGTAATCATTTCACTGGCGATCTAAAACAAGATATCCAAAATTTTCAATAATAATAATAACTCAGACTTTGAACCTCAAGACTATACTCACTTCATGGTTGTGATCAATTTGCTAGTAATGGGTGAGGGTGAATAAATGCAAGGCTAGGCTAAGGGATGACTGTACTGACTCAACACTGTGACACTTTGGAAGTGGAAAAGGGAATACACACTAAAGCATATGTTGGATAAGCAATAAGACAGGGGATGGCACTGTCTCACAAATGGATAAGTTGTTTCAGAAGTGCTTATTCAACCTTGAAAAATGTCTACAACTCACATCCAAGCTGATACAGCTCCGTGAGGATCTTTTCTAGAGCCGCCATGACCAGGTGCTAGGCAACTGTAACTCAAGACTTTAGGGGACACTTAGAATTAGTTGTCCCAAGCTCCATCTCATATCACAACCCACAGGCTAATGAGGAATAATCATTACAGTATAGGCCAGCAGATCATTAGATATAGCATACATTTAACCACTGCTTTTTAGGCCTTTCATTCATTTCCATAGCCTTGATCTGTGTGTGTTGAAAAACACATTCTTGGATTTACATTTATTAGGTTTTTTTATCCATGTGTGTTAAGAAACACATTCTTGGATTTTACATTTATTTTCACATGGCCTTTCATTCACGTGTGTTGAAAAACACATTCTAGAATGGGCTTTCATTTAAGATATACAATAAGTTTTCTAGATACATGTAATGATGGTAGTACTATTTGTTTCAGGCTTAGCCAACACAACTTAGGCAACTCAGAGCCGAGACACAAAACAATAGGGAAGCTCATCCAACAAAGACGCTAGAGTGGGGAAAGGTCCTCCATGTCACTAGTCAAGTAGTAAGTCAGGGTAACAACAATATCTGGAAGGTATCGGATGGATGGAGATAGTGAAAATGATGCCAACGCTAGCAAGCCAACCAATGGTGGGAATGATCACCTCCATTCTCCTAACAGGGTAAAACCATAGTTTTAAAAATCGCCAAAATCAGAAGCGGAATCGGAATCGGAATCAGCTGATTCGCCGATTTATGGCACGGCCGGTTCAAACCGGATCGGTGGCAAAAAATCAGCCGACTAAACCAATTTTTTACATAAATCGATCTGGCCAGACAAATCGGTCTGGTTAGACCGATTTACGTCAAAAATCGGTTCGGTTTGAAGGTGGGCTCATGGGGCATTAAACAATGTTTTTTTTTTATATTTAAACCTAAACCAGTTACTTACCTACCCAACCCGACCCAACCTACACTATTTTACATTTATCACTTAGAAGTTAGCAGCCGTGTGGACAGTGGGAGTTTCCGGAGGCTGGAGCAGCGTGGAGTTGGAGCATACGTCGTCGATTTGTGGTCTGTGACGAGCCCTGTCACCTGTGCAGTGACTCGTTAGCTGGACAGTGGAGCATTGCAGTGGAGTTTAGGGCTGGCTGGGGTGGTCTGGTGGTGCCACAGGAGACTCGGGGAGACTCGGAGAGGGTTGTGTGCAGCGGCAGCCTACACTAGTTATTGTACAGCAAGGTATTTCAAATTCAGACTGTGCACACATTGCATGGACCCCATGTGCGGCACATTGCATAGACCTCATGCTTGAGGATGTATGCAAACAGGACTGGATCAAGTTCACTGTGGAGTATGCCAAAAGCATCACGAAGTACATATACAACCACAATTGGGTATTGAGCTTGATGAGGAGACACACAGGGGGCAGGGAGCTTGTTAGGCCCGCAGTTACTAGATTTGCAACTCACTTCCTCACGTTGCAATCTCTCCTTTCCCAAGAACAAAACTTAGAGAAGATGTTTTCAAGTGATGAATGGAATTCATCTATTGGGCTAGCACACGAGATGGAAGAGACATTAAGAAGAAAATTAAAAGCTCTTCATTTTGGAAAAAAGCAGCAGAGGTTGTGGCAATTACTGAGCCACTTGTTAAGGTGTTGCGGTTGGTGGATGGGGAAAAATTGGCCATGGGATACATTTATGAAGCTATGGATCAGGAAAAGGAGCAAATAAAGACAGTACACAAAGATAGAGTAGCCAAGTATGGGCCTATTTGGGAGGTCATTGATAGAAGATGGAACAATCAACTACATCGCCCTATACATGCAGCGGTGTATTTCTTGAACTCGAAGTATAATTATAGAGATGACATTGATGTTGATCTAAGTGGGGAGATAGCGGATGGATTGTATACTTGCCTTGAGCGCATGGTCCCAAATGAGGCGACCCAATTGGAGATACATCAGCAGATCACCTCTTTCAGTGAAGCCACGAGTCTCTTTGGCAAAAATGTGGCTAAGAGTGCAATAGAGGAGGGCCAACCAAGTAAACAATTCCATTGTTTTATTAAATTATGTTGTTTAACTTTAAAGTTTAAATTGTACAATGTAAATTACTAAATACCTTGATTCTTAATTTCTTAGCCAAATTCACAATCTAATTTGTTGACTTAACTGCCTTGACTCTTCGCATTTGCAATTGCAGCACAATGGTGGAAGTCATTTGGTAATCATACAAAACAATTGCAACAGTTTGCAGTTCGGGTCCTTAGTCAAACCTTCAGTGCTTCTAGGTGTGAGCGCAATTGGTCTTTGTTTGAGCGGATTCACACAAGGAAGAGAAACCGTTTAGAGCAGAAACGGTTAAATGATCTAGTCTTCGTGCAGTACAACCTGCGACTCAGACGCAACCAGTTGATGAACAAAAGACCTAATACGGATCCCATTATGTTAGATGATATAGATCCAACCTCAGATTGGGTAGTGGAGACCGCAGAGCCAGAGTTTCGTCTTGATATGGATATTGAGATGGAGGAAATGTTGGCGCCTCGGGTTGATTTAGATGCAGATCCTTTATTGTCGATGCCATCAGTTCATACAGGTGTGGATCCCGATATTCCAGGCACGGCAGGCACTAGTGGACCAGGACCTCTTACTTATAGGCGACAACGACGCCGGAGTAGGCATTCAGCCAGTACTACTACTGCAATAGTAGATGACCATGCGCCTGAGCCTGAGGAAACTGAGATTGAGCCAGATGTTGATGCCTTTGCTAGTCCTTTAGCTTCTGGTTCATTTGGTTCTACTTCTACTTCTACTTCTACTCCTCGCCGTACCAGTGGTGATGAGTTTGATCGGTTTGATCAGTTTGATTGATGTAGTTGACTATATATCATGTTATTTTTTGGACTCTACTGGCCATATAGCCTATAGGCCTCATGGATTATGTATTTTGTTCCAGTTCCAGTCTCCTAGATATGTATTGCACAATACACTTTGTGGCATTTTGATATATTGACTCTTATATGGTATATACATGAGCAAAGATTGGATATTTTGTTTCTAATGCTATGGAATAATGAATTAGAATCTAGAAAATGTTGTTTTTCTTAAAAAAAATTATATATTTTATGTATTTTTGAGCAAACCGATTCATTAAATTCAAATCAACCGATTTATGACCTATTCATTACCGATTCTGATTCCGATTCCGAGTTGACCCTCGACCAATTCCGAGTCCGATTTCGATTTTTCAAACTTTGGGTGAAACTAATGAGTATAGACAAGAACTTCTAGTATCTGAGTAGGACACTAGATAAATACATAATAAAGACCAAGTCCAATATATATATATGATCGCCAGATCATGACACTAAATGCTACAACATGCTACTAAAATGACTAGGAAAGCAATATAAACCAATACACAAGATAATACCATGCTAGATCATAATACCCGTACAAACCATCTGAACCATCATCTGTCTACTGGGAACCTGCTGCTGCAACTCTGGGCAAGGCATACTGCTCTATATGGCAAAATGCCTACATCGGTCATCAAATCTAAGTTTCCTGAGACTCAGTCATGGCAAAGGAATATACTGTTGCTCATCATCATAAGAGCGATCCAAAATAGATTCTCATCTCAAGCATCTCAATGTAAAGGACTTGCTGAAAAATATACTGGAATCTGGAAAAATATATGGTAGCCCCAGCTACTATAAATGTCCTAACACTGTCTTTCTCACTCTCTGGCTGAAAGCTATGAGCAAGAAATCTCTCTGTGTGTATGTGTGTCCTCTCCACCAAATCAATCTTCCTTTTAACTCAATGGCCAAGCGAAAACCCTAACTTCTCACTATGGATCAATGGATGAGATCCTCCAATGAGATCAATGGCCAAGATTAAATTAGCCATCACTTAAATTATTTTCACTTGAACTTTATAAAAAGTAACACCATTAAGTCATTTAATAATTAGATCACTTAATGCACTTTTCCTAAGTCTAAACTTTGGAAAAGACATTAATACATTTGGCTTCATGTTTTATGTCTTCTAGCATGCAAGGACACGTGCAATGATAGAAGACCTTCCTTGTTGCCACTTTTTAACACTCCCTCTCAACGAGGAAAGGATTCAGTAGCAACCCCAACTTGTGTCTCAGACTCTGAACTTCACAAACTTGTGCCTGCAAAGTGCCTTGGTGAATATGTCTGCCACCTTCCTTGTTGCCACTTTTTAACAACCTGATGCCTATACTGAAAATGTACCTCCATGCATGGCATCTGAACATGAAGGACATCCCGAGATACACCTCTATCTCTTAACACATGTTAGGAGGTAACACCTCCAATAGATAAGCTCAAGAACAAGAAGAATACCATGCATCAACTATAAGCTCCAACTTTAACCTCCAAAGCCAAAAGAAAATATTAAGAATGCTCTCAAACTTACAAAGATAGCTCTAGTGTAGCTCACCAACAACCAACAACAAAAATAAGATAAAAGTGGTTTTTCTATAGGATGAGAGACTCAACCTCTTCTCATTAAACTAATATTTTTTCAATCTAGAAGATTCAAAACTCACATAATCCCTCTTGACATAGTAAAATAATAATAAAAATGCTATGAAGTGGTTTAGACAAGTCAAGAAGGAGGGTGCTTGCCTTAGAGATGGGAACCACTTGGAAAAAAGGAGGGCCAAACTGGTTAGGAAAGGGAAAAAAACGGCTTGAAGAAAGGGGGTGACTCACACGTATTAGCAAAGAAGGTTCAATAGAGGGGCACGAGTCGCAACTTTTGAAATGGCAGTTCTGGGTTTTCTAGCTTCCTCGATATTTATCAAATTTTCCATTATAACCACTTTTCAAAATCCCACGGCCACTTTGGATCTAATGGCATTGAGATAATTATTCCCACGACCACTTTTCATAACCCTAAGATGCCTCGTACCCTAGCTTTGAGAATAATTATCTTAGGTGGACTGCATGGGGATACATGAGACTACATAAAAATATGTTGAGGGTCTTACATGAGAAAGTGTAACAAATAATTAACAATAAATAAATATTAATATAATTATTAATATTAATATAAATTAATATTAAAAATTATTAATTATTAAATAAGAAATAATTAATTAAAATTATGAAAAAAGTCAAAAGTCATGCCCTTCATTGAAAAGGTGCAAAATGGCTTATATAAACCCAAACGAATGTAATTGTAAAATCATCTATCATATTAACATTTATTCTTCTATATCCTTTATGGATTATTTATACTATTTACACTGGGTTTTTACCTAGAAGTCGGAATTATCCGCTTCAGTGGTATCAGAGCCAATCTAATCCGGCTAGTGACCATCATCTCATAGTTTCTCTGAACCTTGGCTCTTAGCCATAAAGTCTAGGGATTCCCTAAATCAACCCTCACACCATCCCACACTCCTCATATTTTTCCCACATTTATGCATTTCCACACTCAAGCTCCACGCTGACTCCTTCTCTACATCCTGCTCCCCACTGCATCTCCTCTGCATTTTCCCCACATCCTCCTATATCCGCGACCTGCACTCTCCCTCTCTCCTTGACTTCCCGCCTTCCGCGCTCCCTTCACACCTCCTACCTACTTTCCCTCGCGCTCCCACTCCATCCGCGCCACCTGATTCTCATCCCTCTCCAAGGTTCTTCCCACACTCACTATCCCCCCTTCTCACGCCATCTCCTTATCCCTTCCCTCCTTCAACATGCTCCCTATTACCGACACCACCTCCACCTTCACTACTGCACACTCCCACCTGCTCCCGCTCCTCCCACCACCACCTGCACCTACGCCTCCTCACCCCTGCCCTCCCACCTGCCAACTCCATCCTGCTCTACATTCTACCTCCCTCGCGCCTGCCTCTTCCTTCCCTTCCCCGCAAGCCACGCACACCTCCACCTCACAGCCTACATCCCTCTCTGCACCTGCGATCTTCACCTGCGCAACCCTCGCATTCCACTATCCGCCATTCAACTCCCCCCCCACGCGTTCTGTCTTCCCTCCATCATCCCTTCGCAGCCACCGCCCTCCACCAGCCATCTCCATCGTCGCCGCTCTCCATCCCCATGGCCTTCACACCTGCAAACAAAAAAAAAAGAACAAATAATAAAAAATTTATAAAACAAAATTTTATTAAATATTATTTAATAATATTTAATTTTATTTAACATTTTGTTTTATTAAAGCTTTTATTAAGTTTTTTATTATAGTGATATATATAACTATAATAATAATACTAATATTATTATACAATTATTATTTTAAAATAATAATTATTTTTTTGTTGAGAAAAAAAAAACTATATATTAAACTATAGATATAGTTTATATAACACATTAATAATAATATTATTATTAATTAATTAATTAATAATTATTATTATCATATTTTCTTGCAAAGATAAGGTTCTAAATTCCTTATAATAATAATTATTATTTTCTTGAAATAATAATTATTTGGTAAAAAAAAAATGGAGTCTTATGGTGACAAAAGAGGAAGATTCCAGAAGACCTACTCAAAGGTAGTCGTTGGCATACTAAAACTTGAAGGGATTATTCAGAGCAAGCCTATTAACATCGCTATTTGCCCAACCATCAAGGAAAATCACATTAAAGTCAGCTTGGCAAACCAATTATTAATCCCAGAATCAAGTATAATCGAAAAGAGATATAATTATGTTGAAAAGCAATATGAAATTGCGAACTTACAACTAACAATTGATGAGTACAAGTTCACATCCCAATTCAAGGTTACAACTATATATTTAAACGAAGTTGACATCATTCTAGGTTCACCCTGGATGGAAACATTGGGATCAGTCATCTTAAATATGAAGAAAAAGTTTTTAACGTTTTCGTATAAGAAGAAGAAAGTCACACTGCAGGATGTTTCAATGAAGTCAAATTCAGTGGTTGTGTCGTCTGAAGACTTCAAAGACATCTCGAAGATGATTTCACAAGAAGATCAAAAATCAAGACAGAAGATGCAAGAAGAATTAGGCAAAGTCGTCATGGACAAAGAAGAAGAGATCACTCGTTTAAGATATCATATTCAGAAGTTGCTTCTTCAAATGAAGGTGGTGAAAGATAAGTCACAGTACCATCAAAAGATAGAGGAGGAAAACCGAGATCTTCATAAGAAACTATTAGAAAACATTGAAGAAAATAGTAACCTTACGAAGCATAAAAATCTAATGGATCGGATTCAAAAGCTTAAAGAGTAAAGACGATGCGAAATCGCAAGAAGAAACGATCAGGAATCTTAGGAACGATAAAGATTTGTTCGAAAACAAGTTAGTGAAAATTCAGAAGAGGACATCAAAACCTTTGGGCTCAAAAAACCAAGTTGAGGAAATGGAAGCAAATACAAATAGAGTCATCCATACAGTTCAAAAAGAAGTCGGTCCAGCAGAAAAACAAACAACAAGAACTCCTTATCGACACCTGAATTATAAACGTCATTTTGACCAACGACAGGGTCAAAATGAACATACACAGAAGAGTTATGTTGTTGGACAAGCAAGAACATCAAATCAACATACTAAGCAACAAACGAGGGAACCCATCCCGCAAAGCGATCAAGTAGCTCTGATAAAAATAGATCTCGGATGGACCACATCAAAGACAATGAAACAGTTCTCCTTTGGAATTCGTAACTCGTATCGTCTCATTTCATCAAGTGTCGCAAATACTAAAAGAAAAGATCTAGAGATGACGGTTCAAGCAGAAAAATTAGACATTACCTTGCCTTCAATAAAGCTTTGAGGACAAAGCTTCCCTTAAGGGGAAGGCAATGTAACAACCAATTAATAATAAATAACTATCAATATAATTATTAATATTAATATAAATTAATATTATTAATTATTAATTATTAATTATTAATTATTAATTATTAATTATTAATTATTAATTATTAAATAAGAAATAATTAATTAAAATTATGAAAAAAGTCCAAAGTCATGCCCTTCATTGAAAAGGTGCAAAATGGCTTATATAAACCCAAACGAATGTAATTGTAAAATCATCTATCATATTAACATTTATTCTTCTATATCCTTTATGGATTATTTATACTATTTACACTGGGTTTTTACCTAGAAGTCAGAATTATCCACTTCAGAAAGGGAAACTTTGAGTTATAATGTTATTGAACAATTAGACCATTAAACCCAAAGTTGGAGCTAGGAAAAACGAAATGCTAACCTTCTAATTTGTTTTTAACCATTAACACATTTAAATTATTGTAAAACCATGTGTAAGAGGGACTCCTAAGACTCTAGACTCTAACTTGACTCTACATTAGTGTCCATGGTGACTCAATACATGAGAGATGTTATACATTACATTGACTCTTACACTCTGTTGTGGGGGAGCGCCCCACGGAACCCCCCCCCCTGCCGCTTCCGCTCCCAAAGCTCGCTCCCTTCAAGAGCTTGCTCCCAAAATGCTCGCAGTTTTTGAAGCGTGCTCTCAAGGCACTCCCTACCTCTCCTATACTAAAAGCTCCTATACTAGGTTGATCATTTGATGACAATGTTATGGTACCACCCTTCTTTGCCAAGCTCCTATAAAAGTTGTTATGGTCGATCATTTGATGACAATGTTATAACTACTAGATGATTGATGTTACATGGTTTAATCCATGTTTTCTATAGCTAATTCAACATCCTACGTATTTTTTAGATATAAATCCATCAAAATATATTAAAATATATACTATATAAAAACGCCCCCGAAACAGGAACTTTTGAAAATTTCACTTTTCGCTCCGCTCCCGCTCCTTGCTCCCAACAACATAGCTCTTACAGCTCAAGTGCTCGTCAATATATGGTGATTTGCACATAATAAATGTCCCCACTTTGAAATATTTTCGAGTGAAAATACTTCAAAAGACTTCAATAATAAAGATGTAAATCTTCTTCGGTAAAAAAACACGGAAGAGACATTCATAGATGTGCAACCATCATAGCAGAGCTGAGTATATGTTAGAAATGAACCTTTACATACAAAATACATCTCAATTATATCATTACACTACAACATAGCCAAGGATCACTTGATACAATCACAATGATGACACAGTTTACAAAATTGGCTTCGACATGCCATACATTGGACTTCTTCTAGATCATCAACATCTTTACCCCTTGTAAAATTCCTTGTACACTCTAAAGGGTAACACATCCAATACTGTTACAACAAAAGCTCACATCCCAAAAAGATACATTGGCTCACAAAAATTATCATATAAAAGTGGAATCGCAATAAGAATTATTGTTGAAATGGAGTTCTATGGCATAAAATTGAAAACACTATACTTCACATAGCCACTTGACCTAAATATTATTTTGATAGAGGTAACTCCAGATAAAGTACTAAAAATTAGCATTCAGTTCCAGAAATAAGGTCTTGGATGGAAAGCCTATATCCATGGACAACTAAATTAATAGAGATCCTTACAAATGTCCTTCAATTCTAATAGGTGGTGCTTTAATAAGCTTCAAAGGGAAATAAGCTTAATTATTCTTCAAAATTATCCCATATATTAGTTACAAAACATACCAATAGTCAATAACTGTAATACCATCTTCTAGGCCCAAACACTGAAATAAATTCAATATAAAAAACTTACAGCAATCACAAGGTCATGCTCACGCTCACTTTTGGTAACATTACGATTCAATGCTTGGATATTCTCGTAGCTATGTATTATAGGTAATCCCTTCACATCTTCATAAGATTAAAGAAAAATATCAGAAAATCAGAAAGTCTCAGTATATAGTACAAAATACTACCAGGCATAACTCTATAGGAGCATATTATGTATTCTGCATCATAAAATTTAAAATGAAACACCACTATCAGCAATCCCTCAATCATGTGCATATCACTTCATAAAAGAATGATTTACTCATTCCTTATACTTTGAAGTTTGAAGTGCTCAGACATGTACAACTGTGCTAAGTTGCTAACTAACAGTTGAACGACCATTGTGCTATGTTTGAATTTGCAATGCTTTCTAAATCGAATATGTTATTCTTCATGAAAAAATTCTGATAAATGTGATAAAATTGCAACCAATGACATGCAGTAAGCCGAGCTTCATTGTAATTGTTAAGGGACACAAATTTCAAACTATGAACTATGAATCAGTAGCAAAACATCTGATGATTGACATTGACATGTTATGGCCCTTCTTAAAAAATTGAAGTAGAAAGATGAAATCAATACAAGAAAATACATATTCAAAGAATTAGACAGCTTAAATAAAGGACAAATATTTGCATCAAAAAGGCCCTAGAAGAAAGAATAAAGATCAATCATCAAATTCATGGCAGTCATTAATGGCAACTATAATCTCACTCATGGCAGACCACCCTTCACGTTAATGGGCAGCCAATATAAACATTTTATAGCAGCCTCCATGCATTTATGACAGCTTCCCTACATTTATTACAAGGCTGACCTAGCATTTTAATTTAATACACATTGACCTATATAAATAGGAAATCCGGAAGTAATTTTCCATGTAATATTCAATTGTTGTCTCTATTATTTTAGTGTGCAATTCCTCTGAACTGCAGTTATTTCAGCCACAATTCCGACAAAAAAAATTATCATTAAGATTTATACTTTTAGGTACATAAAAATAACCAGATTATCATACCTACAATGCAGCGACTTGGTTTTGGGGCTTAAATAACTGTAATGTCAATCATTCAGAGTGAAGCACCACAATTTAAGAAGGAGAATTCAATTGTATCACTTACAGAGAGACAGAAGCATTGCAGAGCTCTTTCAAGGTACACAAAAATTTACTCTTACAGTAGGTTATGATATGCTATAATTTCTTATTTAAAAGATAGATGCTCGTAACAAAATGCATTAGTTCTGGCCTAAAAATTGGTGATCATAATTATGCATCTCTTGGCTTTGCAGCTATACTTCTGTGAAAATGTAAAAAATATAAATGACAATGTAAAAGTTCCTAAAATGAATAGTGTCATACAAGTAAATGGTATAAATCGGTGTCATACAAATTGCTAGTATGTGTGTTGTCCTACAATTGATAGATTTAAAATGGCAGTTTTGGATGCATGAGGAATGGTAATAAACATCAAATGACGTTCACAATGTGAGGTTCAACCATGGTTATAAGGTGACAAGGAGACCTATTCATAATAGTTGTATCAATTAAGTTTAGAGTTTCCCTCACAACTAGCCAGCCATTACAAACAATAGCAAAACAAAATAACCACTCTAGTTTTGAAGAAAAAACTGAGCACAAAACAGATTAGATCAACTAGCAATTGAATTGGAAGAAAGTTTCCCTCTCTAGGCAATAGAATTGGAAGCAATACAAAGGTTGATGATATATTGTAATGTCCCTGGCAAGATCTGGACTGATTTTTTTCATCAACTGCTTAAGTAATCTGGTTAGGGACTTTTGGCAAACACTTTGTCATCAATTTCTTTGAATTTGATTTGACTGTCTTGTAGTTGGTTTGGTATGGGTTTAATGATTTATATTTCAGATCTCTTTAATACAACAAACACCATGGATTATACAAACCCAGAACTCATTTTGCTTGCATTAAATGACCAACAAACAGTCCTCAAATATATATATATATGCAACAGAGGTCATCTATAGCTGTAGCAACACTAACAATTCAACAACAAATTCAGAACTGTAGCAGCAGTAAACTTAGGCACATAAATATGACATACTTGTTTGTTATGACCTGTAGATGCTGGTGTTAAGTCAGCCCTCTAAATGCTAATGCAGACCCCCCTTCTGGTTGCCACAAATGGTAAGCAACAGCCACTGTCCAAGAGAAAGGCAGCCCTTAAACATGAACAGAACATTCCCTCAGAGAACACTGTAGTAACCCCTCTCACTGCTGCTATGGTTTTGTAATGACTGCTGTTGTGTTTCTGGGTTGCAACTTTCGTCAAAACAGTTTGGGTTACAATGTTCTGACATAACTATTGTATCCCCTCCTGGATCTACTGCTATGTATTTGAGTATACCGCTGTCATATTAGTGCTTGCTGGTTTAGAACTTTCGTCAAACAGTTCACAACAGCTGTTCTTGTTACCACTGAAATGCCCCCTTACTGTGGATCTGAATTTTTGTATGACTGATTTAGGTATGTGTACTGCTGATTTTGGTTCTTCAAGTGGTTTTGCAAGGATAACATATAAAATAGATGCTCGATAATATTTCATTGCATTCCATGAAGAAAGACAACTTACATATAATGGTTAATAACATTAAACTTCCTGAACAGCATCATAACAGTGACAACTTCAGCTGAAATGACTGACCTGAGCTACATGCATTGACCCAACAAGTGAACAGAAATATAGATTTGGCCTGTACGGCCTGTAACAATAGAGATAAGACCAGCAACAAGAGGGTAGGGCCTGGAAAAATGATGCCCAGTCTCTCCCTTTGTTCCCACGAATCAACTGACGGTACAGTCTGTAAGGTACGGCCTCTCCTCAAGCAATAAATACCACAACCACCCTCCAGGAAAAAGGCCTGCTGTAATAAATAGTAAATGGACTCCCCAAGGACCCATGTCTTACTGCAAATGAAGAAGATGGCCTCTAGCTGAGTGACTGTGCCCTCTTTGTTTTGTCCACAAACAGTAAACAGCAGCGTCCTCCTATTCTCAGATGTATGAGGCGGCAGTAGGAAAGGAAGATGGTTAGATGGTAGATACTCAGCATCCCTCCTTGACAGTGCGCCCTCCCTCTAAATCCATTATGAACTTTGAAATCTACACAGATCTGCAAGAGAAACTTGATTTACCTCTAGGAAATGAAGCACAGTGAAAGATCAGAGTGATATTTCCTTCGTCGTCAATTAGGGTCAATAGTCTCACCACCAAAACCAATGTTCTCTTAGGGTTTCTGTCCCAAGAGCCAAAAGCCACAAGAGCTCTTCAAATCTCTTTTTCAAAAATGAAATGTCTTAAATGAATGAGAGAATAGGTCGATTTGCCCTTTTATTTCCACTTTCACATTTTTCTGCCATTTTTATCATTTTTCCGCCTTGAATTAATAAAGTGACTTTTTCCGCTCCAATTAAATTATATAAAGTGACTTTATAAAGTACTCGCATAATATTTCCCCAAAGTCACTATAACACCCTTTTTAATTTAATTACTCAATGCCGCTTTTTAACGTTGCTTTTCGCCCAATTGACATTGAATAATTAATTAATCCCCTCTGATCAAGTTGACACAAACACCAAAAATCATCCCCATTTGCAAAGGAAGAGAACCCAAAAATGGGGGCATTACAGTTGTCCCTTCCCAAAGATTGCTTGTCCTCAAGCAATGCCATCACAACTCCTCGATCAACAAGGTGAACCAAACTAAAACTGAGAATGATCCCTGGGTCCCAAACCAACCTGGAAGATGTGAAGCACCCTTTGCTCAAAGCACTGTCCTGTAACTTGTAAGGTATTAACACAAGAGGCCTCTGCAATCCGACTGATGAGTAGAGCAATTAGATACTGCAAAAACTTGGTCAACCCCTCAGAGAATTGCTCTTCTAGGAAACCAATCCAATGCACCATAGGAGTAAACTCCTGAAGGTAAAAACTGGCTCTTCCCTCTTTATTAGTAGCTGAACTGCCAAACCATGTAAGCCCAGGGTTCCAAACTAGTCTCAGAAAGGAACCACCATCCTGATGCTGCACCACTCTGATCATAATGGTCTGACCATCGTGCCCAAACTGCATTCTCCTCTCCTAGAATCCCAAAAAGTAATTATCACCAAAATCCAAACTGAAATATCTGCGAAGGATAAAATCTATGTCATGAAAAGTATCTTTCCAAGGTGCCACAGTGAGGCTCACGTCTGCAATCTCACCATTTGATACGATCCTCAGAAACAAAAAATATAAACTACTCATCCCCAAAGAATAATCCTCAGCATATCTCCTCGCAGTGTCTCGAAAGTGATGCCAATCATTCTGTAACTGGAAGCTGATAACAATAGTGTCATCTCTAGAATCATGCATCCTAACAATGCCATCCCAATCATAGATTGATACTCCCTCACCAACACCTAATATCCAAGCGTCGACATGCCCATATCGAGCACACAAACTCATCCAATCGACTGCAATCGTCACAGTAATGTCTGTAGATATATCCGTCAACACCTCAAAGTGATTGCAGTAACCATCACTCATACTGGTGGGAGCTAAAAATAACTGCTCTAACTCTGTAAATCCTCCCACAACCTGCTACCAAAAAAGTGGTACTCAAAGTCCATCTGCCCATAGATTGATATTGCCCATAATCAACGTGGTAATGCTACGGCAACAACCGTCATAAATCATTAGCCCTAAAAATATAGGAAATGTGAATGTGGGAATGACCAAAGGAACCCCTCCAATAACCAAATTACCTCTACTAATCAAACACCAACTGAGAATTATTCCACTGCTGGGCTGGAGGTACTCGCCAATCCATTTGCATGCTATCATTCAATGTCCAATGTAGGCTGATTAGAAAATGGACAGCGGTACCAACTCTGATGTTTTGTCCACCACTCCAATATCCTCGGTAACTGTACCTGGATCCAAAATCCTATGATTACCACCAAACATACTCACACACACAACCTCATGTTTGTTGCAACACATGATGAAAGTCCTGATAAGTCTGAAAATCATATCTATAACCACCTCGGAATTGCCTCTACTGTCATAATTTGATAAGGTCTTGTCAACATTCAAATCACAAGTGCTATAGTGACAAACACATGCACACCAACCCATGCAATCAGCTGCTATCATCATTGGTGTCTTCATGGATCTCATGCACACCTTCCATTTAAAGATGTTCATCATTATTTATAGATTCCAGAAATATATCACACCCATACCAAGACATTAGACTGCTATTAACACTCATTGGATCCACATTTTCTTCATTATTTTCAATGATGTTCTCATAGGTTTCATTTAATAAACTGCTGTTATGATGGAAACTAAAATCAGTGTATCTGCCATATGATAATAGGATCTCATCATCTTGCCAACCACCAATACTGAAGTAGTGATCCCAACTTCTCCAATCCATCCAAACAACTATTGCCCTCAAGGTATACGCTAACAACTCTCTGACCAGCAAGATAGGACAACCATCTACCAACAATGTAGGTGGTAGAAACCAATGGGTTAGGGCTGCAATACTTCTGCCTTCATGCGTAACTCCATACCATAGATCATAATCTATCTGAAACTCGAACATATACCCCTCAAAATCAAGTACATTGCAACCTCCATCAAATGATTCCATGACATGAGTCACCCGTTCTGAAATCATGGTGGTGTCATATACTCCTTTTACGAATCTTAAACACAAGAAGACTCCTCAAGCCCATGCAAATCTGAATGTTCCTCATGTTTGACTAACACAAGAGGCACTTCACTCACATGATGAGTATCACCAACATTCTCATGAGATATGGCTGCCATAGACAACTGATTTTTCGCTGTGGATGATGAAAATTGAGCTAAACTTAACTCCAAGTGAAGCTAATCAAGCTGGATCTCTGATTCTTGAAGGGCCATCTGAGTGCTCTTCAAGGAATCCGTGGTAGGGTTCGGATTCTCCTTGACTTTGGAGAACTCTTGGAGGTGTTAGGACTCCTATTCATTCCAAGACTGAGAGGGAGCATACTCTCAGTAGCAGCATTGGATGTTGTTGGTTACTCAGTTGTATTCCGGAGGGATCTCATATTCACATATCCAGAGGAAGTTGATCCAATGTTAATGGATCACATGACCATAATACTTGGGTGCTAGTTTATTGTCCTTATGTAGTTGCTTGAGGACCATTTGCTTGTAAGATTGTAACCTCAGAAATACCCAATCCCCTTCTGCCAAACTCCTTTCATTGTGATGTTGATCAACTTGTTGTTTCATCGTTTTTTTTGACATAGCCAGGTTGTCCTTAAGTATCTGGATAACTTCTTGCTTGTGCTCTATGCTATCTTCCATGGATTGAACTTTAGATTTTCCTTTTAAAGGAAATGTGATATATGGAGGCTGGTACCCATAAAATGCCATAAATGGAGATATTTTTGATGATGTATGGAAAGAAGTATTGTACCACCATTTTGCCAAAGACAACCATTTCACCCACTATGTTTGTTTATCAGATGCAAAGCAAAGAAGATAGTCGTCCAAACATTTGTTCACTATCTCAGTTTGCCCATCAGATTGAGGATGATAAGATGAACTCTGTGCGAATTGGGTACCCAAACAAGAAAATAATTCAGTCCAAAATTTTCCACTGAAAATTGGATCTCTATCACTTACAATAATCTTCGGATTTCCATATAACTTCTGAACTATTTCCATAAAAGTTGCAGCTACTGTACTTGCTTTAAAAGGGTGAGAGGGTGCACAAAAATGTGCATACTTCGTGAGTCTATCAACAACCACCATAATAACATTCTTTCCTTCTGACTTGGGTAGACCTGTGATAAAATCCATTGAGACTTCCTCCTAGCGTTGGCAAGGTATGTCTAATTGTTGAAGAAGCCCTAGGGTCTTAACTGTTTCAACCTTATTCTGTTGGCAAACAAAACATTCGGCCACAAACCTTTGAACATCAGATTTAAGACCTTCCCCAAAAAATACCTTCCTAACCCTATGGTAAGTTTTCAACAATCCAAAGTGGGCACCTATAGGAGAGGTGTGTAATTCCGAGAGGACATCTTGTTTGAGTTGGGAGTTTTTGCATAAATATAAGCAATCCGTATACCATAGTGAATCATTTTTCCACACAAAAGTATCTCATACACTAGGATTGTTCAGTAGCTTTTGAATGAGGGTCCACAGAGATAGGTCATTTTTCTATTCTTCTCTTGCTACTACTACCCATTCAAGTTGTAGAATGGCAATTGCACAAACTAATGCCCCAACATCTTCATCTTTTCTGGAGAGCGCATCTACCACCACATTTTGTTTCCCTTTTCGACAGATGATTTCAAAGTCATATCCCAACATCTTGGTTACCCATTTTTGTTGCTCTTCTGAAGATAGTCTCTGTTCCAGGAAGTATTTAAGACTATCATGATTTGTTATGACCTTGAAGTGCCTACCTATTAGGTAAGGATGCCATTTCTTAAGAGCATGTAGTATTGCCAACATTTCCTTCTCATAAATGGGCTTCTATAAGTTATTTCCCTTATTGGATGGCTTGTGAAAGCAAGCGGGTGTCCTTCTTGCATTAGAACGGCACCAATTCCATTTCCTCAAGCATCACATTCCCCAATAAAGGTTTTTGTGAAGTCTGATGCGGCCAAAACAGGAGCTTTGCAAATTGCCTCTTCAAGCTATTGAAAAGTTTGAGTTGCCTCCGGAGTCCAAGAAAATGCATCTTTCTTCAATAATGTTGATAGAGGTGTTGTTATTTTTAGATAGTTCTGAACAAACTTGCAGTAGTACCCTGTCAAACCTAAGAATCCTCCAAGATTCTTCAGGGTTTTGGGAATCGCCCATTCCATTATGGCTTTAATTTTGTTAGGGTCTATCTTGACACCTTCATGTGATACAATATTCTTAGTGTTTCATACATTTATAGCATAATAATTCAATTGCATAAAATCAATAGGATCACTAGAAGAAAGACAAAGCATAGAAACAAAGAACACGAGAATTTATCATGGGAAACCCAATTGGGAGAAAACCCAGCAACCTTCGTATAGAGATGGATAATTCTGAGAACAGAGTACAGAGATGAGAGAGAGAAAGTAGAAAGTCTCTCTAACCAAAAGCCCCAAAAATAAGCTTCTCCTTGCTGCAGGTGCGAGCTCCTCTCCAAGTGATGTGAACTTGTTGTGTATCAGTGAGTGAACAAATGAGGCATACGACCTCTCTATTTATACACATGCAAAAATGCCTTTTTCCCTTTCTGGGCCGACCTAACTTTTCCCAAACAGGGCCGACCTGACTGGGGCAGTTCTGCCCATTGTTTGGGGCAAACTGCCCACTGTTTTGGGGCAGTTTACCAACTAAGCCGACTTGTCTAATTTTACAGGGCCGACTTGTCTTGGGGGAATATAAAAATACATTTAATAATTATTTTCTTCTTAATTTTCTTCCCAAGGTTTACATTGATTCTTTCAAGGGTTTACATGATTAATTACATCAAGATCAACTCCCATAGGAGATAAAAATAATTAAAATAGAATATAATAAGAATAAATTCCGAAGTTGCACAAAATCCAACACTCCCTCTCAACAAAGAAGGTATTCTTCGGTCATCATCAGCATCACGATCATCTGGGTTTCATCTGTACATCTATATTGTCTCAATCATCTCTATGCATACTGAAGGTTGTCAACATAGTCTCTATCCTTCGAGACGTGTCATCATGCATCAACTCCACCAGTCCTTCGGTGTGTCCAAGAGAATCTCTCCATTCTACCTGGATGTCAAAGAGGTAGGCTTTACCATCTACTACCTGTCTGTCTCATCTGCCGATGGGTTCCTCCCATACTTGGCTGAGAACCTGGACGAGTAGAGGTGCACGAACATCTACTACATGTTCGTCTCATCTGCTGATGGGGTACTCCCATACCTGGCTGAGAACCTGAATGAGTAGAGGTACCTGTGCAATCATCACACAACCATCTACTACCTGTCCATCTCATATGTCGATGGGATTTCTCCCATAGCTGGCTGAGAACCTGGACGAGCTAAGGCACCTGTGTGTAACCCGACCATCTACTACCTGTCTGTCTCATCTGCCGATGGGGTTTGCCCCATACATGGCTGAGAACCTGGACGAGTAGAGGCACCTGGGTGGAACCCAACCATCTTCTACCTGTTCGTCTCATCTGCCGATGGGATTTTTCCCATACCTGACTGACTGAGAACCTGGACTGGTAGAGTTACCTAGGTGAAACCCAACCATCTACTACCTATTCGTCTCATCTGTCGATGGGATTTCTCCCATCCCTGGCTAAGAACCTGGATGAGTAGAGGTACCTGGGTGAAAGCAAGGTAAACATCTCTATATCCTCTCTCCCTCTCAAGGAGGGACACGTTCTCTTCTACTCCAAGTCTTCCGCGAAAGTATTCGAAGTTCATCCTCGGAAGAGGCTTAGCGAGAACATCTGCAGTCTGGTCATCTGTCGGAACATACTGTAACTTGATCGCAGCTTTCTGCACCATATCACGTATGGAGTGATATCGAATCTCTATATGCTTCGACCTGCACACAGCTCTGGTTATCACAGTGAATCATGGTTGGCTCTGAAATCTAGCCAAACAATCCTGCAAGGAGTTTACAAAGCCATACTGCTTCTCGGGTTGCTATACTAGCAGCCATATACTTGGACTCTGCAGTACTGAGTGCTATTGAGTTATGCTTCCTGCTGCAATAGGAAATCACTACAGAACCCAAACTAAAGCAACATTCGGAAGTACTCTTCCTATCTGCAGCGCATCCGGCCCAATCTGAATCTATAAACCCTTGCAATCTCCGGTCACACTCTGAAGCATATCTCAGGCCATATCCCACAGTGTCACGCAAGTATCTAAGCACATGTTTTGCAGCAATCTAGTGAATCCGCCTTGTTTCACACATGAACTGACTGAGATCATTCACAGCAAAACATATATCTGGTCTGGTCTTCGTTAGATGCATCAAGGACCAAATCAGTTGGCGATACATAGTGGGATCAATCAAATTTGAATCTGAAGAGGAATCCCTCAGCATCTTCAAATTTGCATCCATCGGAGTGGTCATGGACTTGCAATCCAACATCCCCAATCTCTTCAAAATATCTATGGTGTATTTTCTTTGGCCAAGGAAAATCTCCTTTTGTCTCTGCCATACTTCTAATCCCAAGAAGTAATGCATCAATCCAAGATCCTTCATTTCGAACTCAGAGGCAAGTTTCTTCTTACACCATATGATAAGTTTCTCGTTTCCAGTGAAAAACAGGTCATCAACAAAAAGGACCAAAATCAGTGGCTCATCATCCACAACCTTGTAATAAAGGTTGGGGTCTGCATCACTCTTGGTGAATCCCAAACTCACCAGGAATCCGTCTATCCAAGCACGGGGTGCTTGCTTGAGTCCATACAGGTCCTTTTTCAATCTGCATACGTGAGACTCCTTTCCATGGACAATAAACCCTTAGGGTTTATGGTTGTTCAATATATACTTCTTCCTCAATAACACCATTGAGAAAGGTTGTCTTGACATCCATCTGATGCAACTTCCATCCCATAGTTGAAGCAATAGCAATGATCAATATGATGGAAGTATATTGAACCACAGGAGCAAATGTCTCATCATAATCAACTCCCTCTTTCTGAGAGAACCCTCTGGAAACAAATCTAGCCTTGTGTTTTTCAACACTCCTATCTGTTCCAGGCAAAGTCTGTTGTGCCCATCTAAGCCTCTTCCAGCCTACTGCAATATCTCTGGGAATATCAACTGGCTCAACTGGATAAATGTAATCGATGGGTTCATCCTTTTATGCTAACTCCCTCTGAACTGGAGGGGGAGATGATCTCATCTCCTTTGGTTCTAGCATTTCCTCATCATCGATCTCCATGTCTGATCCTCTGCCTTTCTTGGCAGGCATTTCTTCTTCAAAGGACACATCCCTGCTGAGTTAAATCTGTCTGGATTCTGGGATGTAGATTCTGTACGCCTTTGAAGACTCATTGTATCCCATGAAAGTTCCCTTCGTGCCTAAAGGTGCTAACTTCATCCTCTTCTTCTTGGGCACATATACGTAGACTGGACAGCCAAAGATTCGATGATGGCCCACTTCTGGTTTCACTCCTTTGAAAGCTTCTTTCGAGGTCACCCTTCTAGGCTGAGAGACATACTCCTGGAAGCTTCCTGCTGAACATCAACAAGATTCATGTGTCCACCACTTGTTCATTGGAATAAGTCTCATCATCCTTCTCTTATAGGCCATATCACATGGCATTTTCCCTACAAGTCAAATCTCGTCTGATGATTAGTGACATTGCATAATCAAATTTAACCAATTTCTATTTCTATGCAATGACAATAGTTTACACTAGGCATCTTGGCTAATGCTATAGCACGACAATCATAAACATGTCTTCCAAACACCTGGGAACTATCTAGATGTCCGATATCTCCACTAGAACATGCCATCAAGAGTGTGTGCACTACTCTAAGCATGCAGGAAGGAGATATCATCTAGACTAGCTCCATCTCATGTTCATGAAATGAATAACAAATACAAAAAGAGCCTATGGTACATCAAAAAGTAAACTATATCAACTGCTCAACACACTTCCTGATAGATTTACATATAATGGTCATGAAGACATATAAGACAAAACAGATCTATGTAAGCAAGAAAACCAAATACTTATCTATTATTGTTTGTGTGTGGGCTCCCACTACCTTCTTGTGGGATCCAAGAGAGACCTCTGTTCTTGCAGTCTGAATCTTCATATTCAATAATTGGTTCCTCAATGTAAGGGTTACATTTATACTACTATGTTCAAACAACTTCTTTAGGGTTTTGAACATCTTTCTAGCAGTCTTCTTTCCTGAGATTTGAGGAACCAAGTGGTCTCTAACTAAGTCCACCAAAATCCTTCTTGCTCTGGCATTATTCTTCCTCCAGCGAGATTTGTCTTCTTCGGCTTCTGGTTGTAGGACCTTCTCATTGACAAAATGTAAGAGATCATTTTCTTCTAATAAGAGAAGAACCCTATACTTCCAAGAGATGAAGTTGGAAGCCCCTTTCAAACAATCTTCAACCTTCATTCCAATAATCCTAACTGCAAATCTGAAGCAGAAACCCTAGCAGGAGCTAGGTCAGAAATGAAAGTTGGATTCTTGGAAAATTGACACCACGGGGAGATGCGCCCTAACAAGGCGAGTTAAGAAAAGGTGGGGCCGAGCAAAAACTGTGGAGGGAGTAGGTCAAAAACTCAAACCCTAATATCTGTTGCAGCTACAGAATTCGGTCAAAAATTGAAAATTCTCAGAATTGGATTCTGCCTTCACCAAAAGATGCACCCTCCTTAGAGCGAAATTCCCAAGGATCTTTTTCTGCCAAAAAGTTGAGTGAAGGCTTTGAAAGATGAAACCCTAGTTCCGGCAATGGCTTCCTCTAGTACTACTTTGAACCCATGTTAGTGTTTCATACATTTATAGCATATTAATTGGGTTGATGACTTAAAACTTGACAAGGACTTCGGAAGGATTTTTATTGATCATGAAGAAGAATCCATAGAAGAACCCAAACCTAGTCGTCCCATCTATGCTACTGAGCAAGTTAGCAGTAGTAGTCAAGTTCCCCCTAAAACCTATCAACGAAGAAAGGATGGCCAAAAGCCCATACCTTTTAGTGAAAAGAGAAGCAATGAGCTGCCTAGTCCAGTGAGTGAGCCAATCCCTCTGCCTGAGTATGACTTGGATATCAACATCAAGAGAGAATTGGACAAAGTTATGCATAACATTCCACTCACTGAGTTAATGAAAATCCCATCAATAAAGGAGCAAGTGGTAGAGTTTTTCGAGAGTATCCCTGAGACTGCCACAAGTAGTGGTGAAGGTTCATCTTCTCAAAACTCAGCACCTAGTGCTATGGTTGATGAAGAGGATGACCCTCCCATTAACATCCAAACTGCCTTGTATGAGAGAAAGAATGGTGGTCACCAACCATTTTATCTTACACTTCGCATTGGTGATACCCTTCTTCATAATTGTATGTTGGATTCTGGTGCCTCCATGAATGTGATGCATTTGCAAGTCATGGAAGCCATGGGATTAAAAATAACTAGGCCTTATGGGAACGTTGGTGGGATTGACTCTAAACCAGTTAAAGTCTTTGGTTTGATTAAAAACTTGAGAGCTGACCTGTTTTCATGCCCCGACATATCCATGCTAATGGATATAGTAGTTATAGATCTCCCTCCAGCCTATGGTATGCTCCTTTGTAGGAAGTGGTCCACTGGGCTAGGGGGACATCTTCGGATGGATTTATCATATGCTACTATCCCCAACTCTGATGGGTCTTTGGTTAGGGTGTACCGGGAGCCATTTTATGATGGACATCTTGAGAATTATGAGGACGGTGTGAGGAACACTTTTGGTGAGGGTGAGTTATTACCTGAAGGTATCTCAATGGTCATGGGTGGCCACGATGATGATCCTAGTCCACAAAGGGAAAGTATTTGGAGATCATTTAGAGATGATAGTTCTTCTGAGGAAGAAAGGGAAAGAGTTATTGCTGTTAAAGAAGCAAACCTTGAGTCACTGCGGGGTGAAATGTCGGAAGAACATAGGACTTTGAACCAACCTAGTAGTATAGGGCCACATATTGAACAACCTGAGCCCACTTCTCAACTAAATACTTCTGAAGTTAACTTTGATCGAATTAGAAGGGGTGAGTATATACCTAGGATAGTACATGAGTGGTTTTTCCTAGTTGACCTTAACACAGAAAGAGGATGACAAGGCTTACATCACATCACTCCTTGGGAAAATAACAATGAAGGAACACACCTTCCCTCATATGAGGGGAATGATGAAGAACCAGTTGATTATCACTTTTCTGATGTCCCTGATCATTTGTCCCATTTATCCTTGGAGGATGGGGTTTTGAGGCAAGTGAATGACAACTCCATGAGTTGGCAAGAACATACCTTAATCCATGATGCCCCTGGGGAGGATTCTTCTTTGAACAATCTAGCCCTTTTTCAGGAAGAACCCGCTGAGCCAAGTTTGCTTGCCCCTTACCCTAGTTTCCTTTTGCCCGATGAATTGCCTATTGGTGAAGAGAATATGGACTCCACAGAGTCATTTCATACTCCTGTTTCTTCACCAACATCTTTAGATACAAGAACTCAGAATATTCCTAACACGGTTCCTAGTCGTATGTCCCTTCCTACTGACCATCTAGCAACTTTAGAAAATATGACCATTCCTATCCCATCTGGAGAGGGTAGTAGCAGAAGTATTGAAAATCAAAACCTACCGCCCATAGTCTATACTGAAAGAGATGAGGATGTTGATAGAGACTTTTGGACTGTGGGAGAAGCTCCAAAGTATATCATTCACCCACAAGTTGAAGAGCCAAGGTTAAAAAGCCCTCCTAGGAGAATATTGAGAGAAGTCTTGATTGGTAGGGTAGCTGTACCTTTAGACGGTGGATCTCCCAGATTTGATGCAATTCCTCCTAATAGGAATTCAAGCATAGCAACACCTCAACCTCAATGCACTTCTGATATCCAACCTATTCCTGAACGTGTTATTGAAGCCATCCCTCAATCTATAAATCACCGAAGGTTCGAAATTGGTGATAGGGTCGTAATGCCTAATGATTTATTCTATATACGATCCAGGGGATCAGGTGACTTTTGGGTTGGACAGCTCACTGTTGAGCGTTGCATGGGTGAGATGTGTTTTCTCACCACTTGGACTAGCCAACGTATCTTACTCCCCATCAACCAGAGGGAGTTAAGGAATTATCATCCCTGATTTTCCTTGCTATGCCTTGCCTTGCCTATTTAGAGTAGGTAGTTTCTAAATAAGCTCACTTGAGCAGTAGGTTTTGTGTGCTTTTTCTTTTCTGTGTGATGAATATTGCCCCTTTTTCTTTGGAGTGTCTGCTTGTTTTTCTGTTTGACTAAGTTGAGCCTTGCTCCTTCCTAAGCTTGTCGCTTCTCCTGCATACATTAAGGAATTTTTTTTAGTTTCCGTTTACATTTTTGGCTACCTGTGCAAGTGAGATTGCCTCCTTTAAAAAGTTCTCTTTTCCTCCTACACAGTAATAAAATGATGAATGATGAATAAATGATATATGCCATGTTAGATTTAAAATTTTCTTTTATGCATTTCATGTTATGCTTTAGAGTAGATTTCAGTTTCAGTTTTATTTTATATTTTTCCCATACATGCTCCATGAGGTATTCTAGTGTGAGCGTAGGTACAGGTGCAAAATAAAAGTTGAAAATAATGATGGTGCGGTGCTGGATTGAAGATTGATGCAGAGCAGTTCGAGACCAGAGATTCTGAGATTCTCAAGCGCTCTCTCCCTTAGAGCACTTGTCCCAGCTGGAGCCAGATGTTATCACATATATAGTAGACGGGCTACCACACATTATTTTTCAGATTCCAAAGCACTCTTCAGCCAGTTCCTTTACATTGAGATGATGAGATGAGCATCTATCTATGGATCACTATCAGATTTTGGACAGCATATGTATTCCCCATGCCATGACTGAGTCTCAGGATACTCAGAGAGATGACCGATGTAGCCATTATACCATTTATGCAGAGCAGTCAGTAGTGCCCAGAGTTACAGTAGCAGTTTCAAAGGACAGATGATGGTTCAAAGGATGAGCATTCAGGTATATGACTCAGCAGGTATATCATGGTGTTATGGTTATATTGCTTTTATATTCATTCTTATGGCATGTCTTAGCACTTAGTGTCATGATCTGGCGATCATATAGATATGTGGACCTAGTTGATCTTATTATATGTATTCTACTGTCCTTACTCAAACTTAGAAGTTCACTACCCATACTCATTGGTTTTACCCTCCCTAGGGAGAATAGAGGTGATCATTCCACCATACCTTGGCTTGCTAGTGTTGGCTCCATTATTCATTTTCCTCATCCATCCATTACCTACCTTTAGTTTATCACCTTGACTTACTACTTGACAAGTGGCATGGAGGATCTTTTCCCCACTGTAGCCTCTGTATTGGATGAGCTTCCCTGTTTATTGTGTCTCGGCTCTAAGTTGGTGACAAAACTTACCTCTGGTGAGTTGGATTGTAGACCTAAATCATTCTGGTCGGTTGTCCCGATGTTTGGCATTGGCTCGAACTCCCCTAGTCACTTGAGATGTTGTTGGCTAAAACTGAAAGCTCATGTACTACTTATGGGAACTTCTAAATTCGCCCATGGAAACTAAAAAGGGCAAGAGCGATGAACTGCTAAAAAAATACTCCTTGAAGAGTATAAAAGAAAGGCCCAAAAAGCAATGATTCTTAAAAGCTATATCTAAACAATTGCTGACCTTATGTATGTATAAAAAACATGCCCTGGATGCAAGCTGCAACTAGTTGTGCTTATCAGCACACCTGAGATCCAAAGGGTTATGTAGGCCAAAAAGGCCATGAAATGAAATTGAATGATCCTAATGAACCTGGATCAACTTGATGTAGACATGATGCCTAAGTTGAATAAGCACTCTCTAAACAACTTATCCATTTGTGAGACACCGCCATTCCCTGTGTTGTTGCTCATTCAGTATATACTATGGTGTGTATTCCCTTTCCCATATCCAAAGTGTCACAATGTTAAGTCAGTCAATCACCCTTTAGCCTAGCCATTTTATTTTAGCCTTCACCCTTCACTAGCAAATTGATCACAACTATGAAGTGAGTATGGTCCTGAAAGTCTAGTCTGAGTCATATAAATAATTAATGACAATATATATTTGGATTTAGATCGCCAGTAATGATTACTTTGTGTTATAATTGCTATTTGAATGAGTTGTAGAGCATGCATTAACCTTTGACACTTTGCAGCAGCTTCAGATGGTAGTCTGAGTTATATTTGGTCAATATTGACCTGGTCAAACCTAGTTTGACCAAGGTCAATCACAGGACATGAGATTATTGGACCTTATGATGACACAGGTAGATGATATATGGTCTATGTACATGTACATGATGGTTCTATGCATCAGATACAGGTTTATGATGATGATCTATGGTTTTCAGCATTATTTGATCATTTACAGATTATTATTATTTCACATGTTCCGGTATATTGGATATATTATATGATCATGCAGAGATCTATATGGTGTATGAGTACACATCTTGGATAGTTTTGGACCTTCTAAGTCCAATGAGACAGTCTATTTTCAGTTCCAGGCAGTTATAGTGATGATTTAGCCTCAGTAGGCTGTCCTAGTGCAGTTTTGGTCTGTCGGGGACCCTGTCAGAGCAGAGATGATAATTATTTGGTTCACCAAGGGCGTTGATGATGGAGGGGGTGGTCCAGCCACTTGTTTTTACCATATTACCCCCCCTCCCGGACACACTAGTGCCCTCACCTTGACAGCACAGGCACTCCAGGAGGCAGTTTGGGGCAGGTACACGCTTCCTGAGGCAGTTTTGGATTGGTAGAAATGGCTACAGAGGAATTTGATTTGGGCTACTGAGGCAAAGTTTTGGCATGGGATGATCAGTGATGATGAGTGGGATGTCTTCCGCACCTTCTCCAGCAGTTTCAACTTCATCGGGGCCCACATCCATCACTTATGGCACTTTCTAATGATTTCTGAGGTCTTTTGAGGCCTACGATTTGTCCATAGAGGCACGATTTGGTATATTGATGACTATTTTATTATTATTGTGCTATGGGGATTGACCAAGGGTGGTTAAAATTACCCCTTGGACCCACCATAAGCTTATTTTTATATTTTTTCATCATGATTTGGTGGGATCCCCTCCCCTAGGGCGATTTTGTCCACTTATTGTTATATTTTATGGTTGATCCATGTATTTTATTATTAATCTCATCTCAACCATTGATTACATCTTTTGATCTTTTAATCTTAGCCACTTATGTAAAAAGTGGTTAGGATTATGGTTTCTCTCCATCCTATTTAAGGAGAGGGCCTCTCATTGCAAAATCATCTAGAGATTTTTGGCTCTTGGCTCTTGGAATAAAATTTCTATCTTTTCGAGTACATGCTTGGGTTGGAGTGGATGTTGGTTGTTTTGATTGTAAATGCTTTTGTCCATTGCACTGGAGGATCTATTGTAGCTATCTTGCATATTTGCCATATCTTTTTACAGGTGGAGAAGACTTCTTCAACAAGTGCGAATTGGTGGGGAGGCTTGCCCTTCAAGCTTGGAGGAGGACATTTTGGGTTAAACAGGGAGTGGTTTTGTCTTTGCACCAACTATTCTTTGCTTATCTCTTTCTTGCTTGTATCTACCTTCAACATGTTAAACTGATTGATGCTTTGCTCCTTGGTTTTGACAGGTTAGAGGGACACATATGTGGCTTGGAAAAATCGATTTTGCAAGAGGGCTTCAAAAATTCTCCATTTGATCTTTGGCAAAAGTAATCCTCATCTCAACTAGCATTCATCTCTTCATCCAGGTATGCTCCAAAGGTATGATCTTCTTCTTCTTTGAATCATCCATAATTTCTAGATCATAAAAACCCTAATTAATCAAAACCCTCATTTTGGTTTTTCTTAGATCCACTTAGATCTAGCCTTGCTTTTGAAGAGATATCGAAAACCCACCTCTATAGCATCCACCCCTAGTTGGATCTATAGTTTGGTGGTGATTGGGTTAAAATTGACACACTTTTCAAGGCAATAAATCCCTCTTGAACCAAATCGCACTTCCTTGGAGAGGCTTGTTTGGTTAGATCTAGCACATGGGTAGGTGAGATCCCACTTGATTTGCAATCTACACACTTGATAACCTACCCCTAGACTCTTACTTTGGTGATTTCTACCTTGTGGGCATCATTCCACATTTTAAGGGATCAAAACCCCCTTTTGAACTACTTGGCACCTTAAAACTCAGATCTAGTAAGATCTAACCCTTGGATTGACTTAATTTTCTAGATCCACATAGATCAGTGCCTAAGCTTCTTGGATCTACAATTTGGTGGCCATTGGACTTGATTTGACACACCTTATCCACCTTTTAGCCCTCCTTGAGCAAGGTCGCACTTCCTTGGGTGACTGAGTTTGCCCACTTCTAGGACCTGGGTAGTTGAGATTTCAGTGAATTTGGAACGGGCATACCTTGAAACCTATATCTAGAGTATCATTTTGTGACGATCTGCCTTGGGGGTAGCATTCCTTGCTTTAAGGGAATGTGGTCCACTTGGGTAATTTCATGAAACCCTAAATCTAGCAAGATCCAACCACTTTACCTCAATTAGCCCACTTGTCTTGACCTCTAGGTGTCCCGATCTACACTTTGACATATCTTTTGACTCCATTAACCCATCCAACAAGGCACTAGTCCTCCTTAAGCAAGTCGCACTCCTCGGGAATTGTGTCAAACCTTAGATCCGGTACATGGGTACTCCTAATTTCAACTTAGATCCATAAATCTACTCATTACATATCCTCTAGTGCCAATTGCATCCCTTAATTTCACCTTGTGGGTATTAAGCCATCTCACATATCCCAAGAAAGTAGGACCCACTTGTGCAACATATGGTACTATATCTTATCATTTTAACTAATCATGTGGCCTAAATCATACATTGGTTGAAACACTAATCATCTCTCAAACCACCTTCAACCATACTTTAATTTCTAGGTCCAATTTACCTTGCATTGGTTTCCATAACTTACCATTTACTCATCCCTACGAACCTTTGTTTGGGTCCAATCATCTTTGATTGGTTATAGGGTCTCCCCCTAGGTCTTGATTCATCTTGACCTAAAGTGAAAAGTGTCTCGGTTGACGTGACTCCCACCTTGCATTGGGAACCGTGGCATCTCTTGGGTCACCTCTTTAGTTGTCCATCTCCTCTACCGTCCCGGATGGGATACCACTAGGGGCAACTACAAGTTGTGTGATAACATGTCCCTCACTATACTTGTTGTCACAATTAAAGCATAGGCCTTTTGCTCTTCTTTCATCTAGTTGCCGAGGTGTCAACCTTTGAAGTGGGTTAGAAGAAGAAACATTATTCTCTCTGTATGTGTTGGAGTTGGTCTTTCTAGTAGCCATCGTCATATTTTTACTTTCAACCTTCCTTGCCACCATGAAATCCTTCTCTAAGGATGGTGGTTCAAAGAGACGCACCTCATGTTGAATGTTTTCCTTCAAGGTTGCAATAAAGAGATCCAACAAATTATCTTCTGAAATGTTCTTCACTCTAAGACTTAGCTTCTAAAACTGCTTGATGTGCTTTGCAACTGGACCTTTTTGCTGGAGATTTATTAACTGGCTAAAGAAGGTGTTGCTATTAATATCCCCATAATGTGCAATCAATTCTTCTGTGAATATAGACCAAGATATAATAGAGTCCATTTTACGGTCACAAAGCCATTGGCACCATACAAATTGATCAGGCTCTAAATATAATGATGCAATAGTTACCTTTTGCAAATTTGGCACCTGGTGTAGATCAAAGAACTGTTCCATCTGGAATATCCATGTTATTGGATCATTGCCATCAAAATTTCTCATGTCAACCTTGGGAAGTTGGGTATGCCTTGCTGACCATCCTTGATTACCTCCATTACTAGAATCATTTCCTCTTGGAATATTCTTATTCATGTAATGTTTCTCAACATGGACCTTATATTTATCCTCCTAAGTATCCTGGAACACATCATCACCTGGAGAAGGAGTATCACTAGAATTTTGTATGTGCTTAGCAATACTTTTCATTTGTTACATCAACTTCTCCTCTAAATTAACTAAATCAATTGTTTTCATAAACCCTTTCATATTTTCCTCCATCTTATTATCCATATGTTTCATCAACTTCCCCTCTAAATTAACTAAATCAACTGCTTTCACAGATCCTTTAATCATATCTTCCAAATATGACACTCGAAAAGATAGGTCTTTCCTTTCATCGTACGTCGAGGATGAGCCCTCTGGTGGTTTGAGTGGAGTGTGATTTCTTCGACTTCCTTTTGGTGACATTTTGAACAATATAAACAGATATCACACCCTATGTTTCACCTCAAATAGATCCTTCTACTCAAAGTTATTGAAATTTAAAAAGGGGTACATTTTTCAAACCCTGATTAGAAGATTGTTTTCTGGCCGACTTGGAACTGAGGTAAATTTGAAATTTCCGCTCCTCTGGATCTACAACTTCGGCTTGTTATATCCTGATGTGTCCTCTTTCCAATGCCGCAGGTATGACCTTAATCTGATGTGCCAGTAAAAAGTTATTGTGAATCTCCCAACACTTCTTATTTTTTGTCCTTTCAGAAGAGCAAACTTGTACAGTCTGCCACGTGTCAAATATTTTGGATCTGGGTCTGAAAAAGCTACAGATGATACTGTTGTCCGTCTTCATTCAGATGGAATATGTCTCAGTCAATTTGGATGTTCCATGCCCCAGATATGATCTTTTTTCCAAGAACACTTGTTTTAAACTAGTTTTTGGACTAGTCAGAAACCCTATTTTCCACGGGGAATATCTTCGAACCTGTAATGGTTCAAGATCTAAAAATTGGACAACAGATAGCTCACCCTTTTTTCTAGACGGGTTTTGAGTTTTGTTGTCTAAAACCTCGTAGAAAAAAAATTATAGCAAAAATGCCAAGATGACTTGTTTTGAAGAACCTAGTCCCAAAGAAAAAGCTTTGATATCAAATGTTATGCAACAAATTTCCAAAAAGAGCATGAAAAGAGCAAAAATAGACCAAATAGAGTACTCGGCGCCTTAATAATGAAGAACAGAGATGAATAGAAAGCCACTTCGAGGGGGCAACCTCCTTATATAATGTACTGAGTACACAAGACAAGACAAGGGGGGAATCTCAAATGAAAAGATATCCTTCCTATATATAGTAGATTAAGAGGTACAATTACAACTTACTGACCCAAGTCGACATAACTAATATAACCATACTAATGACAATTACAACTAATGGACCAAAGCCAACATCAAAACTAATGCAATGTACCACAATATAGGGGGAAATGTGCCCACATTTAGGGCTTAACAATTAACTAGGAGGTTACCTTGATCAGCATGATGACTGGCCCATTGGGTGCACAGAATGGAAGAGTCAGTTGCTCGATTAAGAGAGGTTCCTACTAGGTAGATGAGCACTAGGCACTTAGCTTGGAGCTTGGGAACATGTGATATCCAACTTGGAGGTTGCGCACTAGACTTGAGGATGCTTGCATTGAGGACCATACCTCATGGAGGTTAGTGATGGACCCAAACATATGTTGAGGAGTATTGGAGCTTAGTGACCACAATGGCACATGTGATAGTAGTATTGGGCACATGGAGTACATGTGCCAAACAGGTAGAGGAGAAGTGCCTTGCACGAGGACACTTGGATAGTGGACCATCGTGGAAGAGGGAGCATTGGACTAACAACTTGTTGGATAATGGACCATATTGGAGAAGAGTCGGTGAGCCCAAGGACGATCATGATTGGAGGGTGTGTCACTTTGGGGCTTTGATAAACCCTAATTTGACACATGTACATTCTTGTATGTAGATCACTCAATGTGGGGTTGCCTTGTTGATTATTTGTATGGAATTATTTCATTGCTTTATGTTAGACTCCCTCACCTTATCTTATTAAGGGAGGAAAGAGATCTTGTATTGATCATCATCATTGTACTCTATTATTTGTATTGTCTTGGAGGAAGTCTTGTAGGAAGCAAGACGCTAGTGTTCATGAGGAAACCCTAGAAGCATGATGTTAGGGTTCATGAGGAAACCCTAGGATAAGACAAGGAGAGAGAGAGAGACGTCTTGGATGTTCTTGGAGAGAATGCTCTTGTGTGATGTTAAGGTTTCACTCTTGTGATGATAGGGTTTTCGCCATGCCTGTAAACCCTAGAGAAGAACATGACATTTGGGATGATGATAGTTATTATGGGTCTTGTTGTAGTGCTAGTGTTTCTATCTTAGTAGAAGACATGGAGAGTGGAGCTAATGCCTTGTTCTTATGGGATGTGAGGTTAGGGAAAGATCATGGAGAGAAAAACTTGATGAGTCTTGAACTTGGTGTGATGCCTTTTGGAAGAAGACTTGGTTATTGTATCCTCAATGTTCCATGGAGGTCTTGATGGTTTTGTTCCTGAAAAAGTTGAAGACCTAGGATTTGAGGACTCAAACGATAGTTTGGACATGTAGATTTCGAGCTAGTGCTAGAGTTGTCTTGACATAAACTTGTGTGACGCAACATGGCTAGGCTTTGTAAACCCTAAGGAAGAAACAATGCTAGTGTGGAGAGCTTATGTGATATAAGTTTGTTGTATGTGCCGAGGAGAACTTGCTAGTGTCAACACTGGCATGTAGAGGATCTTTGGTGGAGTGACCAGCTTTAGTTGGGGGTGATTCCAAGCTCGGAGGAGTTGGAGGCCAGGGTTTTCTTGTTAAACTATAATATGGAGAATATACAAAGAGACAAAAAGGGAGATGTATCATATCAATATACTTCAAAGTTACATAGAATGGTGTTGTATATATATCTAGCAAGTTCTATTATTCACAAGAAAGAAGGGGTCAATTTATAGCTTTATTTTACATGATGATGGCAAGATGTATGGGAAAGAATTCCTCTGGGAGTAAAAATGGCAATAACATGACAGCATGCTGAATCTATACCTCGCAAAAGATTCCTGCTGGCATATGACATTGACTTGGATGGTTCTACCAGGTTTACATCTGTTATAGAATGAGACCAGATTGCTCGCAATGCCCTGTAGCATATGAAATATGTTATTCATAATCAAAAGTTAGATATCCAATATAAATGTTTTAGGAACTAGATTAAAAAGATGGAAGATAAAAAGGATATCAACTATCCTTGAACAGGAAACATGCAAAACCCCTGATAAACTCAGAAAATCCTTACAGAAATACTTGAGTTATCACATCAGCTGAACCACATAGGAGATCATGACGTTCAACAGACCAGAATATTGCTTTTGTAACAGTCATGAATTATATCCCCTCTACAGTTTTTCTTCAATAGAACAAATAAATATCCAATATAACATCATTCTCTTTATGGAAAACATTTTGATCAACAAGTTTTATCTGGAATTTGTGTGCTGCTTCAAAGCCATGCAACATATTAGGGTACAATATATAAGTTTACCCTATTAAGGCACAAAAGATAGGTTACAAAGCAACTTTACAACTACAGTAAAATTAAATCCTCAAATTTTCGAGAAGATAGGTATCTAATTTACCACTAAGGAAATAATACAAGAGGATCAAATAGTCTGAAAAGAGCAGCTTTCTGATCGCACAACCATGGATCCTTTGAGCCCAAAAATCAAGGGATTTTGAGCTGTAATTTCGTGGGTCTTTGGAGCTGCAAATTCGTTGATTTCAGAGCTACAAATTGGAACTCTGAAGTTGCGGATTCTTGGGTTCTTGATATGCAGTGATGAAAATAGTGGATTCCGGAACTGCAAAATCATGGGTTCTGGAGCTGCAAATTTGTGGGCTCTAGAGTCTCCAATTTATAGGTCTGAGAGTTGTTAATCATTGGGCCTCTGGGTAGTTTTTAAGAAAGACTCTGGTGCCCATTTCCAACCAAATTTCACACAAATTCATGGCCATTTTCATCAGACATTTTGTGGGGATTCTCCCAGCCTCACATTGATAGGAGAAGACCCTTACATCTCACATATGCACCAAGAAAGATATATCCATTAAGCTCCAAGGATAGAAAATTCCAAAAATCCAACCATGAAAATGAAGCGGAAGGGCTACTCTTTATGTAGAAAGTGTAGCTCAACTTCCTTTACAATAAAATAATTTTTCTCTCCTAGATACACAATTTACTCATCAAACTCTCCAAATGGTTAGAGATCCACTTTTATCTCCATGGAAAACAATAAAATAATGCTAGTACATAACCAACTAATGTTATGAAGTCAACAATAAAGAAAATAATGCGGTTATGTAAAATGTCTTCTCCAAGGGAAACATCTTGTCAAACATGTGCAAAATAGCTCCAAAGGTAGGGCATCTCCAAGAAATAGGCTCTCCAAAGCTCTCCAAGTCAAAACACACCTTCCAAGTGGCACGTGTGGAACTGGTATTAGATTGCTCTGTCTTCCGAATATTTTTTAACAGAGCACCTCCATTTCTCTCGTTCCTCTCTGTCTACTTCTGGAACTGGTAGTTGATTAGCATTATCAATATTAATAAAAATTTCCTTATTAGCTGGACATATGGCGATGTTATTAGGACTTTTATAAAATGTGCCATTAGCCTTGAGCATCGCCATTGGCTTTTCTGATGGAACATTGTCAAATCTTTTTTTTCTCATGACTAGAATTTGTCTCTTCCATTTTTATTATTTCTTCTTTTTATCTCTCTTTTCTTTAATATGATCTCAAACCTTTAACTTCCATATTTGAAACATTATACACTTTCCACCAGAGAGGCTTTATTAAATAATCCTTTTTTTAATCGAAAACAATTATTATTTAATAATATAATATTATAATTCATCTTGTATATGTATGAAGTATATTCTTTAATATAACTCTTTAATGTAGTACCAATGTACGAGTAATGCTTTTGATAATATGGATTTAAAGCCCTTTTTAGCTTTCGAATATATTATTTTATATTCTAACTTCAATAATGTGCTAAATAAAGAATTTCCCACTTAATAATCAACACCTTTATAATTAGTGTCGATATGCTTGTATGCTTTATCACCTCCCACAAAAGCTTCGTTGATTTTTCCAACAAGAGGTTGGAAAATAAAACCACGTGTGGTTTTAATTTGTTTTTTCTATTCTTTTTTTCTTTTCTTTTCATTTTTTCTTCTTCCTTCTTTTTTTTCCTTGATTCCTAACAAACAGGATTCGTTCAAAACCCTCGGCATGTCGTGTCCGTATCGAATCGGACACAATTCGACCTGAGGTCGTGTCCGATTCGAACTTTCATCGAATCCTGTTTTCGGACACGCGGTTGAAGCGAATCGGACACGAATTGTTAACGTGTCCCGACTGTCGGACACGCGTCCCTAAAACAGGACACGTAAAGTGCGCTAAAAACCGGAAAAGTGCGGTCGGGTATGTTTTAAAACCAAAATTTGAGTTTCTTTTTGTCATTTGCAAGGAAGGAGTTGGCTGAGAGTGATTGTATGTGCAGGTGAAGGAGATTTGAAGGCGATTTGAAGGCTATCCAAGCAATTCCAAGTGCATTCCGGTGGATTTGTGGAGAGGATTGCAAGCTCAACCATCACACAACAAAAGGAATGTCTCAATCAGCTAGGGCAGGAGGTAGGGGGCAAAGGAGAGGGAGAAATGCACCATCTAGTGCCTCCCCTCCTATTCCACCAAGCACAAGCGGTTCTCCTCCTCCGTCAAGTGCTCCATCGGCTGCTAGTGGAGCTCAAGCTCATGCTCCATTTAACCCTGTTTTAGCAAGACAACAAGCCCAAGAAAAAAAATACCCTTTGTGGAAGTATGTGACAAGAAAAGATGGGCCCGGGGCAAAGCTTGGTGGGGGAGGTAATGTGTGTTGGAGATGCAATTTTTGCAAGCATGAGTTCATGAGCACATATTTCCGGGTTAAGGGCCATTTGTTGGCCCTTCCTTCTTGTGGGATTTCTTCATGCAAAGCGGTGAGTGTTAACCAAAGGAGGAATATGGAAAAAGAGGATCATGTTGGGTTAGGGAAGGTGGCAGCAGCAAGCAAGAAAAAAGAGGATGATCCTCTTCCATTTTTGAGAAAGCCCTCTAGCACCAAGCCTCCATTTCCACCTAGCTCTAGCAGTCATGGGCGTGGGGATACTCATCAAACAAGAAAGAGGCAATCTACCGGTGGTCCAATGGATAGGATTTTCCAACAAGAGGCGCAAGAAGAGGTAGACCTTACCATTGCATTTTTCTTCTACCTCAACTTCACCTCATTCAATGTTGCACGGTCACCATTGTATTTTGAGACGGTTAAAACTATCTTGGATCGAGCTCCAAGTGGTTATGTGCCTCCTAGTTCAGAGAAGCTTAGAACCACATTGTTGGTTAAAGCAAAGAAGGAGGTAGATAAAATCCTTGAGCCAATTAGAACAACATGGCCCTCATGCAGTGTGAGTGTTGTTTCTGATGGATGGACGGATCCCGCACGGCATCCACTCATCAATTTCATGGTATCTTCCCAAAATGGACCGTTGTTCTTGAAAGCGGTGGATGCTCTTGGGAAATACAAGGATGCACAATTTATGGGCGATTTATTCATCAAAACCATTGAAGAAGTAGGTGTTGATTCGTCTGTACAAATCATCACGGACAATGCACCTATTTGCAAGGCTGCTGGCATGATTGTGCAAGCTAAATATCCATAGGTATGTTCATTTTGGACACCTTTCATTTCTAATTTGCTCATTGTTTGAATTTGGTCATTGCAATGTTAGTGTTGTAGAGTCATTGATACATGCTTTTATTGCTCTTACAGGTTTTTTGGACACCTTGCATTGTCCATTCCTTGAATTTAGCACTGAAAGCCATTGCTTCGGATGTGACATGGATTGGAAACCTTATTGAGGATGCACGCCATATCCGTAACTTTGTACAAAACCACACAAATGCCCTCACCATCTACAAACAATACACACAGCTTTCATTGCTGAAGGTTGCAGATACTCGGTTTGCTTCCTCATTCATCATGCTCAAGAGGTTGAGGGAGGTCAAAACAGCTCTTGGGTCCATGGTGATTTCAGAGTTTTGGGCTTTTTGGAGAAAGACGGATCAGGCTGCTTCACAAAAGGTGAAGGACGCGGTGTTAAATGATGGTTCGTGGGACACGGTAGATCTTAACATTAAGATCATGGAGCCAATCATTTCTTTGTTGCGGTTTGTAGACACGGACCAACCCATCCTAGCAGAGGTTTATGAGGGGTGGGATTCCATGATTGAGTCCACGAGGTCCATTATCATGGAGAATGAGTGTCCCGAGTATGGGACATCGGCAGAGAGCTTATGGACCATTATTCGGGATATTCTTATCTCCAGGTGGGATAAGAATTGCACACCTTTGCATTGCTTGGCCCACTCCTTGAACCCCAAGTTCTACACTCAGGAGTGGCTCACTGGTGGATTGGGGGCCTCACAGAGACTCCCTCCTCACATGGATGTAGAGATTGCAAATGCGAGGAAGATAGCACTTAGACGGCTATTTTAGGATAGCGACATGCTTGATGAGGCGGAGGACAGCTTTGTTGATTTTTCCACTGGCACTGGGAGATTTGGAGGCTATGATGTGCTTAGAGATAGGGGGGTAAGAAACCCTATGCTTGGTGGGAAACTCATGGGGCAGCATCCCTTATTCTACAGAAGTTAGCCTTGAGGATCATCTCTCAAGTTACATCATCCTCTTGTTGTGAGAGGAATTGGAGCACATATGGGAACTTGTACAGTGTGAAGAAGAGCAGGCTTGAGCAGTCCAGGGCAGAGTCGATGGTGTATGTGCACTCCAACCTTCGTCTTATTTACAGGAAGAGGGAGGAGTGGGTGAAGGGAAAGACAAAGATGTGGGATGTCTTTCCTGGTGATATGGGTTTGGACAGCAGTACTGAGTTGGCATTAGCCAACATGGATCTTAATGATCCGTGCTAGAGCCGATCACTTTTGATGATAGTGATCGTACAGAGGGGTCATCCTCCATAGCAGCAGATGCAGATCGTCAGATGGGCAGAGAGGAGGAGGAGGGGGAGGAGGATGCGGATCAGGGCAGTGGCAGTGGCAGTGATGAGTATGTTGATTCAGGCATGGAGGAGGACTACTGACATATGGGATTCTCCCATCTTGATCCACCCCTTTTTGTATTTACTATTAGTCTATTTGGCATTTGCCAGTGCCCAATGGCATTCCGACATATATGTATACATTTTGATTTTGATGACTTAATGAGAAATATGGTTCCGACATGCATCTGTGTCTCATTGTGATTTGTGAATGACAAATGTGTTGTGAATCGTGAATTGTGAATGACAAATGTGTAATCATTAATGTGTTTTTATTCTAATTTCTATTGAATATTTGTAAATGTTCTAGTTTCTAAATATTTTTGGATCTATATGTCTATATTTTTAAATTTTAATATATTTTTAAAAAAAATATATATGTATATAAAACGTATCCTACGTGTCCTGATTTTGGGGGTCACCGTGTCCGTGTCGGACTCTCGTATTTTCATGTCCTACGTGTCCCGTGTCCCCGTGTCAGGTGACTTAGCTTGATTCTATGACTTTTTTTTGCAGGGGACTTATTTTCTTCTTCAATTGAAAGGGTAAAGGTTAAAGACAGTAAAAAAATTATGGTCAAAAACCAATTTACCAAAGAAACTCTGAATATGGATCGTTAGAAGCCAGTGTGAGGTCAAAAACTTGATTTCAAAGAAACTTTGACAATTTGACCACAAGCTGGAATCAGCGTGCTCTGATACCAATGAAGTGTTCTGAATCCGGTTCACAAGAATTACCCAAGGTGTAGTACAAAAAATCCATAATTGGATAATAAAATAATATAAATTTGTATAATATGAGAGACGATATTAAAATGATAATGTAGCCCGAATATATAGGCTTTACATGTTGACTATTCACTAAAGGGATAAGTCCCTTAGTTAACCTAATTAATGTTTTATTTTATTATTATTTATTAATGATAACTATTTAATAATTAATCCCAAATCTAGGACACCCCTCCAAAGGCTCAAAGATGATGTCCACATGCAAACAATAGTCCTTCAAGTTAGGATGTCACCTCCTAAGGCTTAATATCCAACATACCACCTCATCAAAACATGAGCAAAGAATAGATCCATGGAACAATGAGTCACCAATCAAGATAGTGGCATTAAATCAAGAGCAAGGTCCCCATAATACTCAACCAGCCTCATGAAGGAAAGGGATGGCCCCTTATTCAAGCAATAAAGTATAACCATACATCAAAATGTGTGCCAAGAGAGAAGATCAAGGGAAGTGTTCCACTAGCAATGATAACCAACCGTGTCAAGATGCCATCCAAGTGCCAAGAAGCAAGGACATCCAAGCAAAAGATGAGTGTATGGCTCAAAGTATGTGCTACAAGAGAGGGAGTTCCAAGGAAAACCAACACAAACCATCACCAAGTGTCAATTATTAAGTTTTTACTTGTTTAGCATAATAACATTAAACAATATACTAACTGAAAGAAATACAAGCACAACAAACACAAAGAACACAAAATTTCTCTCGAGGAAACCACAAGGGAGAAATCCCCGGCAAAACTTCCTCAATATAGAATTCACCAAGTACAAGATAAAACCCCAAGACAAAAACAGCTTCTCTCCTTCACTTGTGCGAACTTCTCTCTCTCCTATGCGAACTTGAGTGAGTGAGATGAGTGATACAAATGAGCAACTCAACCTCATATTTATATTCTTCCGTTGAGGTGACTTTTCCCCAACATGGCCGACTTGACCTAATTGACTGGGCCAACTTGTCAATTACATAATATAATATTCTTTTTTGGGTTCTTCTAGGCCGACACAAGTCCTAGGGTTTACATTGACTCTTTCAATGACTCTTACATTATCAATTACATCAATGACATCTCTCGAAGGAGAAATACAATAATATGATAGACAAGTACATTTAGAATATCTTCCGCGGTTACATTTCTTTAACATCAATCACATCAAATGAGCTAGAGCGCTCCCGTAGAAAGCCCCCAAACATAATCAAGTGATGCCCACAAGCCAAGCGCTCCATCAAAAGAGATTGTCCATGTCATAAAGATGTCAAATTAACCCAACAATGTTGGGATGCTCCATCAAGAAATGATCAATGTGTCATGAGCAAGTAGTATATGAGTCAAATGCACCACTATGCCCTAGAGTGTTTCAACTAGGATGCCTCAAACCCACTTAATTACATCAATAAATGTGTTGTTAAACATCCCATAGGCAACACTTCATCAAGGAGCAATTATTAACACTTTAAAACTTTGGGAGACTCTAAGTTGATGGGTTCCCACTCCATAAATGCACAAGTTTTAGATAATTCCATTCATGTTAATACTCCAACCATGCTAATATCAACATGAGGAAATCATATCAAGTTCAAAATACTATGGAGAGATCACATCTAACAGTTACTAGCATCAATCCATCATCCAATCAATCAAATGAGAGAAACAACCCTAGCCCAAAGCCCACATGTACCCCAATCCATCCAATGAATCATCCTACAAGCTCAACCTTAGTGATGAAAATCACAAGTGTAACCCTCATACAATATGAGGGGGAAAAAGAGTGAGACATTCATTAGAAGAGTTCACCATATGATCTATGCCACCCAAGGGTATGGATGTTGTGACAAAGTTGGAGAGGATTGAGATAGCAATGTCACTGATTGGGAGGCCTTTACCTAGGCAAGACAATTTGGAGTTCAGTGATGGGAGACAGAATGTGAGTGCCATTCTAACTTCCCCCAACACAAGCCCATCAAATCAAGATGGGGAGTGTTACTTGGTACCAGTACCAGCGCGCCTTCAGATGTGCCATGGGTAGAGAGGGTCATTTTTTTTCTTGACCGGGAGGGGTGTTATCCAGCATTTTCTAAGTGGAGGTTATAGTCAGATCCTTTGGTCCCTCTACTAGGAATACTATAGCTTAGTGGCACTGTTGATTGCCTCATGAAATGGCTTGAAGCACTGAGGTTGGTGTTCGGGGCTTCTAGGGGTGGGCCACGGGATCAAATGACCCCCACCTTGTTCTATCATTCCGGTGGCTCTTCCATCAGCAATGAGGCTCGTGCCTCTCCTCCAGGCCACCATCCACACCCTCCTGTTACTCAAGTTTAGCAGCGCCCTCCCTCCTTGGTTGTCTTTGATGATGATGTCATCCTTTATCCAGACCTACATTGCTTGATTAGGGGGGGGCGTTGAGGGATTTTCACTATTGTTGGGGTTAGATGGCGCATGACGTCTCCCCCCTACCTACTCCAACCTTCAGTTTGGAGTATTTTGCTCATTTTCAGTCATTTTAGTCACTTTTGGGTGAACTTTGGGGAAAATGCCCCAAGTTACCCACAGATTTGATTATTTTATATTATTTTATGTTAGAATTTTAAATTGACATTTTAAAGCATGTAGGCTTGGTTATTTTATAAAAAGTGAGTGTGAGATCATATAAATACAATCTCCTCACTTCATTTTTACACACAACTTATGGGATAAAATTCATTATGCTACTCTTTTACCCTAGAAGGGCCTTATGAAGTGATGTGCATCTCTTAGAAAAATGATGATTCTTGCTCTTGAATGAAATTGGATGCTTTCTTTGTCTTGCTAATGCTTTGTGGATGCTAGAATGATTGGAATAACTCATGCTCAAGTAAGTCTTTTACATTTTTAAGGTTTGCTTGATGAATGGTAGGTCAATTTTGCATCTTGAATGATTGAATGGTAGCCCTAGGGCTACATTCTCTTTGAATAAAGCTTTTCCCTGCTATTCTATCCTCATCGCACACTAAAAACGCTCCCAAGAGGAGGTTTTTACAAAGTTTGGCCTTGGAGCTCCAACTTTGTCCTAGTTTAAACTCTTGACACCAACCCTAGAGGTTGTTTCAAGAAGCCTTAACCTAGAAGCAAGGAGAATTACCTCCAAGAGGAAGGCTTGTCACCTTCCTCTAAGGCTAGGGTTTGGGGTAACATCCATTAAAACCCTAAGTCTGTCCATTTTCTCTACATCAAACCCTAGTTTGAATTTTTGTACTTTTGCATTTTTATGGTAGAATTAGGGTTAGAATTAGGTCTACAATTTTATAACAAAAACTCTAAAAATAAAAATAAAAAAATTTCATTTTTTGCCTCCCTAAAATTTTGGCCCTAAAATCTCGCCCCTAAATTCTCGCGGCCGTAAATTCTCGCGACCCCAAAATTTTGGCCCTAATTTCTCGCAGCCCTAAAATCTCGCCCCTAAATTCTCGCGGCCCTAAATTCTCATGACCCCAAAATTTTGGCCCTAAATTTTCGGGCCCTAAAATTTCAAGCATGAAATCCTCGGCCTATATTTTTTAACCCTAAACAGACCTGCAAAACTGTCAAATCTACTATACAAGCACCATCCTAACTCTCTCTATTACTCTATGTTTGACTCCATTTGAGGCACTAATCTATGTTTTAAGGTGTTTGGAAGGAATTTGGCATCTACTTGGCAGGTACATTAAAGGGCTCTCCCCTTAGGACAACATTAGATCCCGAAGAAGTTAGGAGATTGGACAAAGGTGACAGTAGTCAACGTTTCATATGTGATTGCCTTTCACTTGCAAGCCTAGCCTGCTAGTTTGAACGGTAACATTTTTGGCGCCACTCCTAGGGACATTTCAAAGATAGAAGTGGTTTATCCGGAGTCATTTACACCCTTGGCAAAATGACACTTGGTAAGAAACTTGAGGTAAGTCTTGGATTCGTATTTTGAAAACATTGTTGAGGACTAATCTTGCAGATCTTACCTAGTGACTCCAATTAAAAAGAATTTGGTTAAGTCCGGTGTTGAAATCATGTAACTTCGAAGAATATTCTACTTGTATTATTCCTCCTTCGGGAGATGTCATTAATGTAAAAGGGCATGTAAAAATCATGAGGTAAAACCTCCATTGTAAGTCGGGTCATTAGTACCCAAAAGAATGTAATATAAATATTATTTGAGTCTCCCTAGAGAGGTTAGCCCAGTCAAGTTAGTGAGGCCGATCTAGTTAGGTTAAATGCCAAGTAAAAAGTAAAGTATAAATAGAGAGTGTTTCCTCTCATTTGTACCATTCATTCATTCACTCACTCAAGCATTGTGCACTAGAGGAAAGAGGAAGATTGCGAGGGAGGAGGAGGATTGCTCTTGGCTCTAAAATTTGGGTCTTGTCTCTCTTCTTCATGAGACTTATTTCTTTGGGCATTGTACTTTGGTAATCTATATTGAGGAAGTTCTTGTTGGGTTTTCTTCCCCTTGAGGGTTTCCCAGGATAAATTGTTGTGTACCTTGTGATTGTGTGTTATGTTATTATTGTGAATATGTATTAAATGCGAGTGAAGTAGGAATCTAAGTTATTGCAGCATATAAACTTAACATCCGGCAATGCTGGTAACATTTTTGGCGCTAAAATCAAATTCTAATCTAGAACAGAAATTAAAATGCATGAAAAGAAGATACTAATCTAACATGTTTTATTTTTTATTTTTATGCAAGAAGTAAAGAAGGCTTAGAACGTAGCAAACTCAACTAACTCAGGAATCAAGAAAAAGAAAGACACTCAGCACTCAAAAAAAGAAAAACGTTCAAATGCTACTGCTCAAGTGAGCTTATTCGGTCCTACCTACCCTACTTTAACCAGTCAGCACAAATGCTAGGTAAAATCATAAATCCAGTGCAACCACTCATCAAACAGATCAATGATTTTTCTTTGATGTTCTTTTAATATAACAGGTCAGGGTTGGATTAAAGGTTAATGAATTTGACAGCACATGCTTCCTGACTTGTTCAAAAACTGAATAAGGGTTTGAATGGTGCAAAATGAATCCTACGGAGGAACAAATTGACCGATGCAAACATCCTCCATCAAAATACCGATAGGATCGTAGAAGTTATGCAAATGATTGTTTAAAATAGATGGAGGGAAAATATAAGGCACGTAACTCAATTCATTTTCACACAAACTACCCTCCTCATTCACTTCTCTCACATATTGAATTTGGTTTTCCCTGCGATTGATGATGGTACAAAAACCCAAGTGGAAACAAATTAAAGCTTAGAAGACGAAAAATCAAAATCAAACCCACTTGTTGCTCAAAAATAGAGAAAAGATGAAACTGATCTTTAAACACCTTTTCTAGCCACCAAGAATGATTGATAAATTGACAACAATTATTATTGTTCCAGAGTGATTGAAAAGGGAAATGAAGTGTTTTTTCTCCAATTATGGGATAATACTCATACTCCCTATTGAAAATTTCAAAAGCAAAAGCTTGACTAGACCAAAAACCCAAAGATGATTGAAAAAGCTGGGACGGGAGGGTGGATTGTGTTGCCAGCTAAGTTGTACTTAGATGGACTATCAAGCGAGCGGGCAAAGTTGAACATTTCAATGTTCTTTTTGTCGATGATTTGATATCCAGTTGGCCTTTTAAAGGGCCGTCGTTTTAACTTTTTTCCACATGTCCATGGCCCTGCGGGGTTTGTAATAAAACGTACTACCATGGTGTTTTGTAAAAGACTTGGTTCCCTAGGACTTTTTGGCTAAGTTAGGTATTCCAAGGAGTTTTTTCACCTAGTTATTATGTCTTGCATTAGTGCATAACATAATTTTTGGGTTTTTCTCCTGCTCCTCCAAAGCTGGAATGCCTGGGGAGGCTGACGAGCCTTAGGGGGTTGTTAAAGTCTATGGGTCAATGTATATGAACATGCTAGGCGTTATTTTTGAGTCATATGGACATGTGCTAAGTCCCCCTAGGTTGTTTTTTAATTTTCGGCAAGGTTTATTTTTTCCGTAAATTGGGCCATTTTTTAATGGTTCTATTAAAAAATTTGTAATTGGCCTAGAAGTGGCGTCTGGAGATCTTTTTTTTCTTAGGGGTGCTCGTTTTCTAACTCAGAGCACCCCCTTAACCCCTAAACCCACTTTTCCTAATGTTTGGGTGCTTCAATTTTTGCCAAAATCCAAAAAAGTCAAAAAACCCCAAAAAGTCATAAAAATTTGGAAAAAGTGACAAATGACTTTAAAAAATTAGTAATTTTTTGGAGTAATGATGGGTCAATTTTGGATCAGCACTCATCTAGGAGTGATTTGGGCTGATTGCAAAGTGTTTGGGCAGCCCCATTTGTGGAGAAACTTGTGCCCATATGTGAGGGGCGCATTTGCTTGACTTTGACGCACTTGAGGTATTGGGCATGCCCACGTTTTGAGGGAATGGCAGCCTATAATCATGGCTGTCACATGGGCTAACTAGTAGCTGCTACAGCAGCTTATTACAAGGAGTTTGCAGCCCCATCTTCTTCTTCATCCATGCCACCACTCCCACTCTCTTTTGGCAAGTGCGCCCTTCCTCACTTGGCCATTTTTTCTATATATTGTGAGCTCTTCTCTCATTTTCACTAGTTGGAGAGTGAGCAGAAATTTTTGTAAGCTTATGCTTTTTGGTTAATGAATAAAAAGACTTAGGAGGTCCATATGTGTGATATTTTGTGAGTGGTTTCATGGTCTCATGATGTGGAGTGATTTGTAGCAAGTTCAAATTCTGGGCATGTAATTTCCAGCCATCAACTGGCCTGCTTGAATGATTGGTAACAATTTGTGGGAAGGAACAGTTAATCTTGTTTGTTTTAATTTTTTCTTGCATTTGTCATATTGGTTAGAGATTCAGAATTTATATGTTCCATTTGTTTATGCTCATACTATTTTGATTTCTAACCATGTGCATTTCTAGTTTGATGGTTTTTTTGTGAGTTTTGTTTGCTACAGGTTGACAGGTGTGGAAAGGGGGATAGCTTGTTTGCTCTTCACTTTTTCTTCTGTGCACATTTTGGTGGATCTCACCCTCGGTTTCCCACTTTCAAGCTTTCAAAGTCTTTGGTTTCAAGGACCATTCTGTCTCTTCTCTCTTCCTTAGCTTATAAAATCAAAATTTTCTTGGTCACTGGTTACGATTGAAGAGTGATTCTTTGATTTATTTTTTGATTGATATATTCTTAAGTAGATCTGATTCATTCTTAGAGTTCTAATCTAGTTGTTTAAAGCTTTATCTTCCATTAGATTAGATCTTTCATTATCTATCATTACTTAATTTTGAAACTGGTTAAAAATTGTTAAAATCTTGAAAAGTTTGAAAGTAGTGTTAGATCTGATATAAAAGTTTATTTGGCTGTCCAAGAGCATACAATTTGCAGCTCATAAAGCTTTCAAAGACCCCAAGCAAACAAGCATCACTGCTTGTGTTACTTGGTTAAAGTTTGCATTTTTTAAGTAGTCTTAACACTTAGATTTTTTTGGGGGTTTTTAGGAGGTGTTCCAAAGACACTCTTAAAGTGTTTTTGGGCATTTTACACTAATATTTGCTCGCTGGTTTGCAGCAAAAGACGAACAGGTAGGAGGAGGTGCTGCCGAAATTTCAAGGATCCAGGCAATCTAGAAGACCAATTTTAAATTTTTGTAAAACCGGTTATTTTTTCATTGAAAAATTGTAAGCCGCCAAGTCACTTTAGGTAGGCTGGGGCACTTCTCTGATCATTGTAAAGGATAATTAAACGAGAGCAAGTAGGCTAGCCAGCGCCCACACCCTATCCCCCCAGGGGTGGCCTACGTCGTCTCTTTTCATGGTGTGATTTTTTAGAGTAGTTTACTTCTTTTATTTTCAGCATCTAATAAAACTAACTAGGGTTAAAATCAAACTTGTTGGTCCGTTCCACTGGCGGGCCACAAGTTCACTCAAAACGTAGTTTTACCATTTTTTTTACAAACTCAAAACGCCCCCCTTGCTTTCCCGAAGTAGGGTTTCTGTATAAGGGCTTGCCCGAGTACGTGCCTGAAAAGAGACTCCTAGGGTTTAAAAAAGATAAAATTTCAGTTCATAAAAATTTTCTAAAAAATACCAAGGTCTTCTCCCGTATGCTCTGTGGCCGACTTGCAACTTAGTCTGATCCAGTTGGTACACATCAGAAAGGGGGAGATGACTAGTAATAGGAGCTAACACCGCCCCAAATAAAAAACCCTTTATGTGAAAATCCGGCACATCACAAACATTTTGTTGTCGTGGGGAAATTTCTCGGAAGGTTTGGGACAAAACTGAGTAGTGACCTCTTGGAAACCGTTAGGCTTGCCCTCGTTGGTACAACATCTGAACACCTCCTTGAGACTCCGATTCAGCCCAAGCCTGAGAGGGAAGCCACGCATCAAAATTCCGGACATGTTCCCCCGTACCTTGCGTATATTGGGAACCCACCTGCCATAATAAAAAGATCACTTTCACATTAATCTTAAAATACACCAAGAACATTCGCACTACATTTACTTTTCTGTTCATGCATTTATTTGACTCCATTACAAGGCACTGGTCTATAGTAATGTTATTTCATGCTATTATGATGCAAATGAATGATAATGATAATGAATGAGAGCAAATGATGTATTGATAAATGATTGCTTTGCTTTACAAAAGTATATGTTGCTTTGTCTTGGTTATAAAAAATATTTTTCTCACTCCTAGATTAGACGCCTTAGTTTTGTTTTCATTCTTAGGGTCCACCCCCCTTGGCTTCGCTAGGAAAGCCTAGACGGAGGAGTCGAGTCCCAAGTAACAGCACTTGACTCTGACTTGCCCCCAAGGCCACACCAGCAGCTTGAAGACTTCTGCTGCGTTTTCCCCAGGTGTGGAACCAGGCGGCAACAGATTGAAAACATGTACTTTCTCCTAGATGAATAAAAATATTTGACCTTGGAATTTGACAAAAGGAAAAGCCTTTCAAAGTAACACTCTTTGTTCTAGGAATGATTTCAAGTTTTTGATCAAGTTCAATACTTACTATCTGAGGACAAGACTCACCATAACTATCTAACTCCAAGAATTGGATCAATTTATCTTGATTAAGGATGGAAACAAATGAGCATGGGAAAGGCATACTTAAGGATTCACCATAAGAAGTTGAACAATGATTCGAGCATCTAATGTGATTTACTAACTCATCCTCATCTTGAGATTGTTCTTCCATTGATTTATCATTAAATTCATATGAGCATAAATGATCATTTTCATTGAATTGATGAGGGAGAAAATTAACAAGTTTATTTCTAACATCCTGATTATTTGCACAATGATCACGTGAAATCACTACAAAAGGGCCTTGGTTGATGTCCCCATTTTCTTCTTCTTCAACAAGATGATATGAAATTGAACTATCGCTAATGATAGAATGACTAAGGAGTTTCTCTTCAAGAGGATCCTCAATAGACTCACTAATTAAAAGCTCAACCTCAGAAATTTCCTCAGGATCAAGACTAGGGCTTCTTAAGAATTGTTTTGAAGTTTCATCATTCATGCAATGATTAGGGATTTTCTCTTTCAAAAGAATTTCGATAGACTTACAAGTAGAAGACTCATCCTCAAAAGAAATTGGGCAGGAGGGGTCATCTCCGGAAGTTGACAATTCAATTGATATTTGATTATTAATTGTTTCAACAATAGGATCGGAAAGGGGAAGGCTTGGATCTTGGATTTGATCATCATATTCGTTTCCCCATTCTTCTAAGAATTTATGTTCAAACATGTCATATCCGGAAATGCTATTGGTCATTAAATTCATGAACCAGAGCTCAGCTCTTCCTTGAAAAGATGAGGCCAAAAGTTTCATACATAAATCATCATGGGTTATAGATAATTCGTTAATAACTTCCCTGTTATCACATATATAGTAGTCAGGCTACCATATTCTATTTTCAGATTCCAGTACACTTTTCAGCTAGTTCCCTTACATTTGAGATGCCGAGATGAGCATCTACATTGGATCACTATTTGATTATGGACAACAATATATTCCCATGCCATGACTGAGTCTCAGGAAACTCACATTTGATGACTGAAGTAGCCATTTAGCCATTTACAGAGCAGTTGGTATTGCCCAGAGTTGCAGCAGCAGGTTCTCAGTGGACAGATGATGGTTCAGATTGTTATGCACAGGTATATGACCTAGCAGGTATTATCTTGTGTTATGGTTATTATTGCTTTTATACTCATTCCTATGGCATGTCTTACCATTTAGTATCATGATCCGGCGATCATATAGATAGGTGGACCTGGTTGTATTATTTATATATATATATTGTCCTCACTCAAACTTAGAAGTTCTTGACCTATACTCATTGGTTTTACCCTCCTTAAGGAGAATAGAGGTGATCATTCCCACCATCTTTTGGCTTGATAGTGTCGATTTCATTATTCACTTTCTCCACCCATCCATTACCTTCCAATTTGTTGATTATCCTGACTTACTACTTGACTAGTGGCATAGAGGACCTTCCCCCACTATAGCCTCTTTGTTGGATGAGCTTCCCTGTTTTATTGTGTCTCGGCTCTGAGTTGCTTAAGTTGTGTTGGCTAAACCTGAAACGGATAGTGCTACCATCAATACAGTGTATATGGAAATGAACTGTATATCTTATGAAAGCCCATTCATGTAACAAGTGTTTCTGAACACATGTAAATGCAAGGCAAGCCTAATGAAATTGGCTTTGAAATGCAAATGTGAAATGTGAAATATAAATCTCTGGAATCATGTTTCTGAACACACATAGATCATAAAGCCTTATAAATGTAAATCCAAGAATGTGTTTCTCAACATACACGGATCAAGGCTATGGAAACTCAAAAGCCCAAAAAGCAATGGTTCTTAAATGTTATATCTAAAAGATTGTTGGCCTCACTTGTATTGATTTATCCCTCACTAGCTTGCGAGTTATCATGTGAGATGGAGTAAGGGACGGCTCGAGTTATGTCCCCTAGAGTCTCAAGATACGGTTTGTTGGGCACCTAGTCATGGCGCCTCTAGAAAAGATCCTCACGGAGCTGTATTAGCTTGGATGTGAGTTGTAGGCATCTATCAAGGTAGATAAGCACTCATGAAAGTAACTTAGCCATTTGTGAGACACTGCCATCCTCTGTGTTACTGCTTGTCCAGCATATGCTAGAGTGTGTATCCCCTTTCCATATCCAAAGTGTCACAATGTCAAGTTAGTAGTCATCCTTTAGCCTAGCCTATTGAATTTTAGCCTTCACCCTTCACTAGCAAATTGGTCACAACTATGAAGTGAGTATGGTCTGGAAAGTCTGGTCTGAGTCATAATAAATATTGAAAACACTTTATATTTGGTTATTAGATCGCCAGAGAAATGATTACTATTTGTTATAATTATCACTTGAATGATTTGTAGAGCATGTCTTAACCTCTAACACTTGCAGCAGTTTGATGTTAGCCTGGGTCATATTATTGGTCATGTTGACTTGGTCAAACCTAGTTTGACCAACAAACCTAGTTTGACCAAAGTCAACTACAGGACATGAGGTGGATAGACCTCGGATGATGCAGATGGATTATATGTGGTCTATTACACGTCACCGGATGGTTCCATGCAGTGGATACAGGTTTATGATGATGATTTGTGATTTTCACCATATTTGATCATTGACAGATTATTATTATTTTATCTGTCTGGATATATTGGAGATTTTATATGATCATGCAGAGATCCATAGGGTGTATGAGTACACACCTTTAGTGGATTTGGGCTCTCTGAGTCCAAAGAAACAGTTGGTTTTCAATTACAGGCGGTTATAGTGATAATTTTCCTTAGTTTATCATTCTGGTGCAGCTTTGCCATGATAAATGGCCTATCAGAGCAGAGTGATGGCATGATTGGTTTGCCTATGGTGCTACAGAGGGGGCATGCAGTATAGCCACTTGTTTTTACTATATTGTTTTGTTCTCGGACACATTGGTGCAGTCAGATTTGCCCCTAGGTGACCAGACAGAGAGTTACAAGCATTTTGATTCTTGCCAGAGGGTTTACAGAGGATTAAAAATGGTTAAATTGGCTGCTGAGGAATTCGATTTGGGTTACTGAGGCAAGGAAATGGCATGGGATGAGTTTTGATGATGAGTGTGATGGCAAGGGACTTTTGGCTCTGGATTTCTGGAATAGAATATTTTCTTGGAGATACTTGTGTTGTGGTGGTGAATGCTATTGATGTTCGATTGAAAATATCTTTCCATTGCACTGAGATTATTGGTGATTGCTATTGCTATATTTTTTCCACACGATTTTTATCTGTAGGTGAGGAGGCCGATTTGCTCAAGGAGGGCGCACTGGTTGGGGAAGACTCTCCTTGATCTTCTCTTGGTAAAATTGCTTTGGTTCAGGGAGTATTATTGTCTATGACCTACTTTTTGTATCTTTTCATCATTTGCATTTGCCTTAGCTTTTGTATTGCTGATTGATTTCATCCTTGGTTTTGCAGGAGAGAGGAAGGCGCACATGTGGGACAAGGGCATCATGTTTGGCATTGGTCTTCATCAAATCTTCTCATTTGATCTTTCTAGTGATTGTCCTCGGCATCATAGCAACCATTTCCATCAATCGGGTATGTTCTCAAGGTAAGATTTATATTTCCTTAAACTACCCATCTATCAAATTTAATTAAAACCCTCATTAAAATCCTTCGGAAAATTCTCTTGATCAACTGGCAAAACATTTCTTGGCTTCTGGCTTAGTGTAAATCCCAAGGTGCGTTCTCAAGGGCGTCACCCTTGAGGACTCCATTGGCCCATTTTCCAAGGCACTAGCCTCTCCTCAACCCTCACGACTTTCATGGCTTGCCTGTTTTTCCTGTTGTTTGATCTCCCGTTGATAACTTGTGTACTTTGACACTGACATATCCCTCAATCAAGCCTTGCTAGAAATCCCTAACTGTCAGATCTACTCTTTGGGACAGTTTCCCTGTTTTAAGGGTCACGTTTCCCAAGGCAGCTAAATTTGACCATTTTACACTAGCATTGAATCCTGGAATCATACAGAATCTTTGAATCACTGTGCTTAAGATCGATTCATCAAGTCATATCATCTCTAAGCCTCCACGGTGTCTCAATCTCCTTAAATCTAGGGTTCCATACCTGTCACCTTACGTATCTCACTTTATCTGATTTGATCTGGTGATTGGGTTGATCTCTCCTATTGGGAGTAGATCTGGGTCTTCCCCTTGTTACCTTGGCTTTGGTAGCAAAAGCAAAGAGTGCCTTGGTTGGCGTGACAACCATCCATTTGGGAACTAGGGCTCTCTTGGTTCACCACTTTGGATGCATATCCCCTCTACCATCCTTACGGATCCACCATTAGGGGCAACTACAAGATTGGTGATAACATTCCCTAAAGAGGTCAAAGTGCCTTTTAGCAGATACTTCATAACTTCCATCGAATTTAGGCAACCTTTCACGGGCTTGACGAGGGATTTGATGGGGATACGCAACAATTTTTGAGTAGTCAAAAACTTTCAATCGACCGAGAGTCCTTGGCCGTTTAGAAGCAGCCATGGATGACAATTACTAGAAAATTCAGGAGCTTAAATAAAAATTGATGCACCCCATGGGTTCTAGATATGATAGGATCGATCACCAGTGGATTCGCTTTTGTGGAGTCGCCAGGTAAACTATTGATCTTGTTTACCAAAAGATGTTAAAATAGCGGGGAGAGATGAGTAAAAAGAGATGGTTATGTATGATTTAAGAATGTAAATGATAACCATCCAAGTTACAAGACCGGATGAGATAAGATATCAGATGCGCACGGACACTCGCAGACACCTAAGGTAAGCCTCTACCTCCCCGGCAGCGGCACCAAAAATGTTATCACACAACTTGTAGTTGTCCCAAAAGGTGATCCGATCCAATATGGTAGAGGCGTTGGAAAACTAAAGGGGTGACACAAGAGATGCCACGATTCCCAATGCAAATGGGTTTCACGCTAACCGAGGCACTCTTCACTTTAGAACTAGCCTAAGCAAGACCAAGGGGGAGACCCTAGCCAGCCAATGCAGGCTAGCGAACCAACTCTAGACCTCCTAGGGAAATGTGAAGGTGAAATATGAGAAGATCAAGAGTAAATGGATCTAAATCTAGGGATTATAAGTGGTCACAAAGAGTTAGGTCTTAGTTAAGGAGGCTTATGGAAGGACAAATGCTCAACCCAAGTGGGGACCACCCTTAAATTAAGGAAATTGGTTAAAATGCGGCCCACAAGGCAAAATCAAGAGAGGAATGACACTAGAAGGGTTGCTAATCGACAGATCTGATGTTTTGATGAGGAACAAGCAACACCCAGATCATAGATCTGGAAAAAGACCACCTACCCCCAAGTGCGACCTCCCTTGGAGAGGCCCAGTGCCTTAGATCAGGGGGTAAATGGAGTTGGATGCCCACCAAATTTGGTCTCCAAGGTTTATTAATTATTTGTGAGGTGGATTTTAATTATTAAGCCCAAGTTATCGCCAGATCTATTAGATCTAAAAATCTAGGGTTTTAACTATGGGGGTTTGAAGTGACAAATGGGTGAAATGCATGAAAATAGATACATACCTTGTAGATCTTACCTCTAGAGCTTGCGGCTACCTTGCAAATTGATAATCCTTCCCAAGTGAGGCAATCAAGAGTAAGATCCAGCTCCTCCAAGTGAAATCGCTATCCCTTCAAGAAGACAAGTGCGCCCTTCCACTGCAAAAACGATCTATATGAGAATCGATCTAGCATGAAAATGACTATAAATTAGAAAAGATGAAACAAGTAGCATCAAATATGTCATGAAGATACAATAATGATACTCCTTGAGACAAAGAACAATCCAAAGGTATGATATGGGATTTTCCCACAATAGCGTCCCCTCAAGTCGTCCTCCCCTTCCACCACACGGCCTCCCTACAGAAAATCGTTTGGAGCAACAAGATCCACAGTGATAACACAAAGAAAACATTGTATATTCAACTTGCAAGAGTATCCATCAAAAACCAAGAAGCAGACCGACAGAATAGTATTTTATTCCAGTATTTCAAGAGCCCAAAAGGTGGCTTTAGAATAGGGGGGGTTCTTCCTTTAAAAGGAATGAGAGAGACCAAAACCCTAAACCACTTTATGAATGAGTGGTAGAGATCAAAAGATAAATACAATATAATCAATGGCTAAGATGACCCGGAACAATATAACACGGATCAACTCACTGAGGGGCTTGCGCACTCACTAAAAGAGGTCTTATGGGGGGTGTGCACCACATAAAAACGACTAGGACAAGTGCGTACCACATAAGATGACTAGGACAAGCAACTACGAGCACATGGTGGACAAGCAACTACAAGCACATGGTGGGGCTAGGAGGTTCTATTATCCTTCACTAGCATCACCCCATGGCACAATGATATAAAATATAACTCAATAACATGTCCAAGTGACCAAAGGACCAAATCGTGGCCCCCTCAATGAGAGAATAATACATCAAATCACAACCCGGAGAGTGGGTAGACCCCACTAAATGCTACAAGTTGATCTCCAGGGAGTGGGATACATCACAAATGACCTCTGAACAAGCCTCATGCCGAAACATTGCCTCAATAGCCCAAATCGATTTCCTCAATGACCTTTTTATCCCATTTTTATCCCACCTGAAAACAATCAAAATGCCTGTAACTCACTACCTAATGCTCGAGCACAAAATCTAATTGTACCAGCATGTGTGGAGATGGGGTAATATGGTAATAACAATTGGCTAGACCATCCCTCTGTTGATGTAATTGTAACTTCGGAAGATATTCACTTGTATTTTATTTGTACCTCCGACGGAGATGTTTATTCCTCCGGTCGGAGATGTCATTATTATATTTGGTCAAGTAAATTCATTGAGGTTAACCCTCCATTATAAGTCGGGGCAATAGACCCCAGAGTCAGTTTGTATTAGGGTTATTAGAGTCTCCTAGAGAAGTTGGCCCAGTCAGGTTTAATTGGGGCCGACCTAGCTGGGGAAAAGGTAAAGTGAAAGTTAGTGTATAAATAGAGAGTGAGCTCTCTCATTTGGAATTATCAACTGTATACTCCCACTGCGCTCATAAACCAAACCATACTCCACTGTGCCTCTGATGTAGCAAAGTATGTGCTTCGCAACTGTCCAATGTACTCTTCGAGGGTTCACCATGAACTGACTCAAAGAGTTAACTGCAAAGCTAATGTCTGGACAAGTGTTGACCAGATACATAAGCAACCCGATAAGCTGCCGATACAATGTAGGATCAAACTCCTCTGATCTTGATACATCAATCTTCCTCCAATTGGTAACTAGAGGTGTGGCCATAGATCTACAGTCCTCCATCCTGAATCTCCTCAAGATCTCTACTGCATACCTCCCCTATCCAATGAAGATGCACCCATCTCTCTGCCAAACCTCCAGACCTAGGAAGTAATGCATCAACCCAAGATATTTCATCTCAAACTCCACTGAAAGATTGGACTTGCAGTCCCTGATCAGCCTCTCATCTCCTGTAAGAAAGAGATCATCCACATATAGTACCAGCATGAGAGGTACCTCACCTGACAAGAAGTATAGGTTATGGTCTACCTCATTCCGCTGGAAACCCATCTCTCATAGATAGCTATCAATCCTCGAGTACCATGCTCGAGGTGCCTGCTTGAGCCCATAAAGAGCTCTATGCAACGTGCACATATGCGACTCTTTGCTCTCCACCTCCAACCCCTTTGGCTGCTCAACATACACCTCTTCCTCAATAACTCCGTTGAGGAAGGCAGTCTTCACGTCCATGTGATGAACGCGCCAACCCATCTCTGCTGCCAATGATAGGATAGTCTGAATAGAAGAATACCTGGCGACAGGGACGAAGGCTTCCTCATAGTCAATACCTTCATTCTGCAAATACCCCTTAGCCACGAAGCGTGCCTTGTACTTCTCCACACTTTCGTCTGTTGCATGCTTTACCATGTAGATCCATCTGGATCCCACCACCTTTTTACCTTCAGGCCTCAACACAACCTCCCATACCTGGTTCTTCATGATTGAGTCATACTCCTCAACCATGGCCTCTTCCCACACATCATGTCGTGCAACCTCCTCGAAACTAGAAGGTTCAAAGTCAATCAACTATGTCATCGGTGCCATATAGCTCAGTCTATCTGGTGGTTTGCTCTGCCTCATGGAGCTCTGTGGAAGACTTAACTGCCTAGAATCCTGAACAGTGGAACTATATGACCTAGGTCGTGGCCTAGTGTCTACCTGTTGTGGCTGTTGGATCTCCTCCTACTGCTGTTGCTCATCCTCCACATCAATGATAGGAGGATTCTGTCCACCTGACTCCCTCTAACTACCAGAAACTGTGCTCTGTGTCTATACCTGTAACTCCTCCAACTTGACTCCCGAGTCCTCAACTGGTTGCTCCTATGCTGGTAAGTCCATAGATCTTCTCAAGGCTCTATCCTCATCAAACTGGACATCCCTGCTCACAATGATCCTCTTGCGTGCTGGGACATATACTCTATAAGCCTTGGAAGTCTCACTATAACCAACTAGAAGCCCCTGCTTTCCAGAAGGATACAGCTTCTTCCTAGTGTCAGCATGAATGTGACAATAGCAGATACTCCCAAATATGCGTAAGTGACTCACATCTGGTCTAGTACTTGTGAATACCTCCTCAGGTGTCTTCATCCCCAATGTTGTGGGGACGCCTGTTCTAGACATATACTGCAGTCCGAAATGCATCGACCCATAGGAATAGTGGTAATCTCTGATCAAATAGCATGGCCTTGGCTGCACTCACCAGTGTCCTGTTCTTCCTCTCTGCCACTCCATTCTACTACAGGGTATGAGGAACAGTGTGTTCCTTCTTGATCCCCTTTGATGCACAGTACTCCATGAATTCTATGCCGGTGTACTCACCACTGTTGTCAGTCCTCAATATTCGAATCTTTCTCCCTATCTGGTTTTCCACGAGAGACTTAAACTCTCGGAAACGCTCGAAGACATCTGACTTGGCCTTCAGGAAATAGATCCAGGTCTACCTGGAATAGTCATCAATGAAAGTGACACAATAACTGTAACCACTGAAAGAGTGGACACTCATCAGTCCGCATACATCTGAATGCACCAAGTCTAAGTCCCCCTCGGACTTGTGCTCACTATGAGGGAAAGGTCTCCTAATGTTCTTCCCCAACGCACAACCCTTGCAATGGTTGTGCTTCTCCTCCTGTACTGAAATAACTCCGATAACTGCCTGTCTCAGATGCCTCAGTGCACCACGATGTAAGTGTGCCATCCTCTTATGCCATAACTCACCATCACTACTGCTGCTACTGACCAAAGCCTTTGCAGGCTCAAACTATAGTTTGTAAACCTTCCCACTCTTAACCCCAATCATCCTATCCAATCTATGATCTGACCCATGTCGCCTGATATATACTTTCCTGCCCCGGAAAGTTACTAGAAAACCCTTGTCTTCTAGTGTGGAAACTGATATGAGATTCTTCGTCATCCCTGGGACATATAACACATCAGCAGAGCTGATGGGCTTTCCAGACTCCTTCTAAAACGAAATAGTACCAACACCCTGTGCCTGATACCGCCAATCATCTCCTAACTCAATATGGAGATTTACTCCACCCTCCTACAAGCTCTTGAAGAACGATCTATATCCTGTCATGTGACAAGATGCACAGCTGTCCAGATACCAAATGTTGTTGCTGATGGAGTTTTCCATGCAAGCTATCAAGCAAAAGTCCTCGTCAAAACTCTTGTTGAAGTCATCCACCTCTGTTGAACCTGCCATCTGTGTGTTGTTCTTCTTTTTCCTCTCTGGGGCACTAGTCAGCAAACTGTCCATGCTTGTGGCATATGAAGCACTTGACTTTTGACATGTCCAAGTTCTTCTTACCAACTTTCTTCTTCTTTGCCTTTGCTTGCTAAGGCTAGAGCCTCTTCATCCACGATCTGTGGGGCACCGCTGGATGAACCTGAACCTTGACCCATACGGGTCTCTTCCTGCACGAAGTCATCCCACAATCTCTTCCAGTCAGGGAGCTTCTCCCTAGCCACCACGCCTTTAACAAAGACGTCCCATGGCTTAGAAAATTTATTGAGAGCTATACGAACTAGCTCCTCATCCTCAGTCTTAGAGCCCACTGCTCCAAGCTCATCCCTGATTTGTGTGAGCCTTGTAAGAAAAGGCACCACTCCTTCACCCTTGGCCATCCTGGTGCTACGCAATCTCTCCTGCAACACCATCTTCCGGTTTCCGTTCTTGCTTTGGTAAAGACTCTCCAAATCCTTCCACATTTCTAATGCGGTCTTCTTCCCAGACAGGTGAGGGACTATGTGGTCCTTCACCCCATCCAAGATTATCAACATAGCTCTGGAATCTATCTTCTTCCACTTTGCCAACTCTGTCGGATATGTGGGAGCAACCTTCTGGTCATCAATGTGCTCATCAACATCACTAACATCCAGGATCCTGGTGATCCTCTCTTTCCAAGTAGGAAAGTTCTGTGCCCCCTGGAGTCTATCCTCAACTCTCAACTGTACGGCCATAATGAATAGTACCTGTAAACCCTAGGATAGATATGTCCCTAATCTGTCCAACCAACTGCTGCTTTCTCTTAGTCTGCTCAAAAGAGCTCTGATACCATGTAAATTTCCTTAAAATCCACACTAGAGTTAATGAATGCCAGATTAATTAATTAAACCCAATTGCCACAGTTAACCACACATGGATTTCTTCACTATGCAGCGGAAAATAAATACTGAAAGAAATATAGCATCAATCACATCAATGGACTCAACACAATCTTTTGGGGTATAAACCCCCGAACAAAACCCAAGATGGGAAAACCGATGCAGTAGTCTGAGAAGAAATTTTATTACGAAGATACGAAGCGAATACAATTCAGACAACCGATTTAGCTAAATTGACAAAATCGAGCCACTGGAAATCACTGAGAAAACCCCCAAACTTGTTCGGCCCCCTATACGCAGTTGTACAACCTCCCACATCAGTTGTACGGACAGATCCGTACGGCCTCCTCTAACACGTGTGGGTTCCTCTGCAGTTGTTGTACGGCCCTCTCTCTATAAATCCGTACGGCCCTCTATCTCTGCCTGATCACTCTGACGATCTTCCTGCTGGATGCTCCTCCGTCTTCTACTCTACAAACTTCTCTCTCAAACTTCTCTGCCTCTCTTTTCCTCAATGTTTCCTCTCCACCAAATTGATCCTCCTTTTAACTCAATGGCCAAGCGAAGAACCTAACATCTCACTATAGATCTATGGATGAGATCCTCCGGTGAGATCAATGGTCAAGATTAGATTAGCCATCACTTAAATTAATTTCACTTGCACTTTATAAAAGTGACTCCAAAAAATCAATTAATAATTAGATCACTTAATGTAGTTTTCCAAGTCTAAACTTTGGAAAAGACATCAAATACATTTGGCTTAATGATTTAAGTCTTCTTGCATGCAAGGACACATGCAAAGCAAGAAGACCTTCTGTGTTGCCACTTTCTAACATAAACAACTCACCTTAATAAAAACAACTTTCCCAATACATTACGAAAATCCGACATATCAGTCTTTAATATTGTGTGGGAAAATTCTTCAAACGAAGCGAGAACCACTGGATAGTGACCTCGGGATACCGTTAGACTGCACCCTCATTTGGTGTAGTGTTGAACACCTCCCAGAGACTCCGATCCACCCCGCATTTCCAAGTGCGGAACCACCTTTGTCATAATCCAGACATATTCCCAGTACCTCACGGTATATCGGGAATTTCCTTCCCCTTAATCCACCCATCATCTTAATAAATCAAAACTGACAAAGTACACTAAAAAACATTTACTATTTTTCAGCAACATTCTGTTATTTTGACTCCATTGGCGCTGGTACAATTTTATTATCTTTATTTGCTTTCAGTCAAATATGTTATGAATGTCGTATATCTTTTTATGCTGTTGAATACAAATTTCACAATTGCAGTAGCTTGTTTCAGTAATCTATTTCGAAACTCCTAAATAACTTCACATCCACAACTAATAAATAATTGAAGAGCCTTAGAAACTCTTACATAGGGACTACCCCCATTGTCTAGGTTAGGAGTTAGCCTAAACGGAGGAGTCAGATCAGGTGACAACCCTGACTCAAGACTTGCCCCCAAGTACGCACCCAGTGGCTTGAAGATTGCTGCCACGCTAACCCCCTTTTTCCCGAGGTGTGTATCCGCTGGCAACATCTTTGGCGTCGTTGCCGGGGATAAATCTTTTTATTCTCGGAGAACGACTTTTGTTTTCTCTTTTTTGTTTTTGCTTTGTTTGATGAATGTTTAGAGTATATCTTTTTATTTTCATCTGGCAACTCCACTAACTGTTTTCTCCTTTTTATATAAATTTTCAAAGAAAAGCAAAAAATAGAAAATTTTGTGAGTATTTTAAATGCATATTTGTATTCTCACATGGCGACTCCATTGAAGGGATAAAACCCTTGTATCTCGTAAAATTGTTGAGACTTATTGTCTAGATGAGCCCATACAATACAAAAAAATTTAAAAGCTCACTGTTAGACAACTCTGCTTTTTCAGTAGCTGAGATCATTGATTTATACTATGGATAGTAATAAAGAAGGGTTTTGTGCTCACTTGTTTGAGGCATGCCCCTCAATAGATTTCTCAAATATCCATGGGTTTCCCAATTATTGCTATGATCATCATGGGCTATATAGTGTGGCTCCAGAGTTCTATGGAAATATTGGTGATTCATCCATTGATCATATTGCTTCCTTTCTCAAATTGGCGGTTGACTTCAATGTTATTCATGAGAATGATCTGATGACCATTTTTGCTTTCTCCTTAGTGGGGGATGCGGTGAATTGGCTCTATGACCTTCCTGACAAATGCATTACCTCCATTTCAAGTTTCTTTGAGATGTTTCTTGAACGGTGGCATGATGATGAGATTGATATGAAAGAATTTATAGAAAATTCCCTTCACATCCTTCCTAAATCAAAAGCTATTTCAGAAAGTAAAGAAGAGATTCAATAAAAGCACCCTCAAGATCAAAGAGACTTTATTGAAGCTCCTCCTTGTGTGGTTGAAAAAGAAAATATTAAAGATCTGGAGCTATCTCAGGATTATGAAGATGATCACATGTGTATGCCAAAGCTACCTCAAGAAGAAACTATTATAGAAGATCATGAAGGAATCTATGATATAATTTGGGATGTGTATGATGATACTCCTTCATGTGCTCCACATGGTGATGAAGGATTGGTAAATGCATTCACTTTTGATAGTTTTGAAACCAACCCTTCTAAAGATGATAATTATGAACATGAGGAGGACAAGTATAGCCTCGAGCATGATGTAAGTGATGAAGACTCTCTCATATCTGACATAGATGGGGGTGATGACTATTGGAATTTCATTGAAAACCCAACCTATGAGACTTTTGAAAATCTTAATGAGAATCCCATCTATGATATGTCCAGCAAGGGGAGTATCTATACATAGATTTATGGAAGACCAATTTATGATTCATCAAGAGAAGGGAGTGTTGATCTCGAGACGTGAGAAAGCCTTGTTATGGAAGAGGAACATGCTAACTTTTTATATGATCAGTACGAGCCATGCATGAGCATCAGCAAGGAAGACCTAAAGAAGCAGTACAATGAGGGTTCAGATCAGATACAGATAATTGAAGAGCAGTCTCAGAAATCATCTTCATATACAGTGGTTCCTTATGATTTGGAGCAGCTTGGGGCTTATGCTTTCACAGAAAGTTATCTTTAGAAGAGCCCTTCATATCAGTATGATGAGGTAGTGGATCTGCCCCATCATTCAGAGTTTTTTCTCAATCCCATCCAGTCATGGATGGAAGAGGCCTGCAGGAGGACATACCATTTAGGGAAGAATTTCAAAGATCTATTACATGCTTATGATTTCCCATCCAACCCTCCCATCCAGAATATCCACGGAGGTTTGCATTTTCTGATAAATGTATCCTTGCTTTGGCTGGTAACCAAAGACGAAGCAAAAATCTGTTATATTGATGAAATGTTAAGGTGGTTACATTGGATTTATCATTACACTTAACGTTTTGCTTTATATCATGCTTAGAGTAGGAAAATAAGCTCCTCAAAGAGAGCATTTACTTTACGCATTTCTTTCTAGTACTTAGGAATAATAACCTTTTTCCTTATTTAATTTTAGTTTTTATGAATAAATGCAATTTGTGATTCATTGGCTTGTTCATAAATCTTGTGTGGCTGAAGGTTTTTTGCGTCAAGTTGAGATGTTTTTACACGTATAAACCAGAGATTCTGGTGTTCTCGCATCCTCTCCTTGCCCGAAGGCCAGATCGAGTACACGTCCCATAGTTAGAGCCAGATGTTATCCACTAAATTGCACTTAGTGGATTCCGAGTGAACCATCGAAGACTTCAACAATCTAATTGTTCATCATCAATGTTCTGAGATCCATCAGGCCAAGTTTTGGCCCATTTTTTAATAATTGCATGTTCATAACCCCTTGGGGGATTTTGTAAAAATGTGCTAGCATGACAGTCTATGTAAAGAGTTTGGCTTTTTAGGACTTAGACATCAAATGCGAACATTCCATGGTGTTTTTTTTCCTTGTCAATTATGCACTGTTGAATAAGCGATGTATAATTGAGGAGTTTGATTTGTTCCAGCCATTGGATTTACTGGATTTAAATTATGAGACAGGGATGTAGGAGGAAATGGATTAGTTGAAGGGGATCCCAAGAAACGATTTGGAGAATCGAAAGAGTTCACAATTTTCCAAAAGAAATTAGATGATTGGGCTTTCGGATCTCTTCCATGATATGTAAGCGAGGTTCCTTCTGATTGATTCGTGTTAGCCCTACTTCTAAGATCGTAAGGATGTCTATGAGGTCGTTCCTCAGCGGAGTCACGATTAGGAGTTTCCAGGTAAACTTTAACTCTTGTCTACTGAAAGATATGTCGTGTAAAAGCAGGGAGATATGAGTGAAAATGAGATGGTTATGTATGATTTAAGAATAAAAATCATAACCATCTAAGTTACAAGACCGGATGCGATAAGATATGAGATACACACGAACACTCACAGACACTTGAGGTAAGCCTCTACCTTCCCGGCAACGGCGCCAAAAATGTTATCACACAACTTGTAGTTGTCCCAAAAGGTGATCCTATCCAGGATGGTAGAGGCGTTGGACAACTAAAGAGGCGACCCAAGAGATGCCACGGTTCCCAAGGTAAATGGTTGTCATGCTAACCGAGGCACTCTTCACTTTAGATCTAGCCTAAGCAAGACTAAGGAGGAGACCCTAGCTAACCAATGAAGGCTAGCGAACCTACTCAAGACCTCCTAGGGAAATGTGAAAGTGAAAAGAGAGAGATCAAGAGTGACTAGATCTAGATCTAAGGAAGATAAGTGGACAAATGGAGTTAGGGCTTGGTGGAGGAGGCTTATTCAAGGGACAAATGCTCAACCATGCATAAAATATACCACTTATGAGTTTAATTAAGTAGATCTAGATAGATCTAATGGCAATCAAAAGAACCCAAGTGGGGCCCACCCTTAAAATATGGAAAATGAGTGAAATGGGGCTCACAAGGCAAAATCAAGAGAGGAATGGCACTAGAAGGGTGGCTAAACTATAGATCTGATGATTTGATGAGGAACAAGCAACACCCAGGTGATAGATCTGGAAAAATCCCACCTACCCAAAAGTGTGACCTCCCTTGGAGAGGCCCAGTGCCTTAGATCTAGGGGTAAATGGAGTTGGATTCCCACTAAATTTGGTCTCCAAGGTTTATTAATTATTTGTGAGGTGGGTTTTAATTATTAAGCCCAAGTTATCACTAGATCTAAAAATCTAAGGTTTTAAGATGTGAGGGTTTGAAGTGACCAATGGGTAAAATGCATGAAACTAGATACATACCTTGTAGAACATACCTCAAAAGATTGTGGCCATCTTGCAAATCAATAATCTTTCCCAAGTGAGGCAATCAAGAGTGAGATCCGAGTGCTCCAAGTGAAATCACTATCCTTCCAAGTCCAAAACGATCTATAATGAGAATCAATCAAACATGGAAGAAGCTATACGGAAGAAGAGATGGAACAAAAAGCATCAAATATGTCACAAAGATACAATAATGATACTCCCTGAGACAAAGAGCAATCCAAAGGTAAGATATGGGGTTTCCCCACAATAGTGTCCCCTCAAATCGTCCTCCTCTTCACCCACACGGCCTTCCTGCAAAGAAAACGTTTGAAGCACAAGATCCACAATGATAACACGGAGAAAAGATTCTAAATTCAACTGGCAAGAGCATCCAACAAAGCTAGAGAAGTAGATCTGCAAAAGCAGTATTTTATTCCAAGAGTTCAAGAGCCCAAAGGTTCCTTTACAATAGGGGGGGCTCTTCCTTAAATAGGAATGAGAGAGACCAAAACCCTAAACCACTTTATGAATGAGTGGTGGAGATCAAAAGATAAATACAATACAATCAACGGCTAAGATGAGCTGGAACAATATAACACGGATCAACTCACTAAGAGGGGTGTGCACTCACTAAAAGTGGTCCTATGGGGGGTGTGCACCACATAAAAATGACTAGGACAAGTGCGTACCACATAAGATGACTAGGACAAGCAACTAGGAGCACACGGTGGGGCTAGGAGGTTTTATAATTCTTCACTAGCATCACCCCATGGCACAATGATATCAAATATGACTCAATAACATGTCCCAGTGACCAAATGACCAAATCGTGGCCCCCTCAATGTGAGAATAATACATCAAATCACAACCCGGAGAGTGTGCGGACCCCACTGAATGTTGCAAGTCGATCTGGAAGAAGTGGGATACATCACAAATGACCTCTGAACAAACCTCATGCCAAAACCTTGCCTCAATAGCCCAAATCGATTTCCTCAATGACCTTTTTATCCCATTTTTATTCTACCTGAAAAACATCAAAAATGCCTATAGCCCACTGCCTGGTGCCTAGGCACAAAATCTGACTGTACCAACATGTCCAGAGATGGGGTAATATGGTAATAACAAGTGGCTGGACCCCCCATCCCTTTGTAGCACCCTAGGAGAATGTGCCTCATTAATGCAACTGTTGGACAGGCCAACCCCAGGACCTGAACTAGAACCGGACAAAAACTAAGGAAAAAATCGGATCAAAAAACTGGTTGAGCAAAAATACATAAAATATTTATATTTTCAAAAAATATATATATATTCATGTCCATCCATGTGAATTCAAGCCATTATACACAAATATGCAAAGTTTCTCATGTATATAGCAAGTAAGAGTGTATAAAACCAAAATTCGGCTGTGGCACAACCCATAATTGAGATTTGATTCTAGACTCCCGAACGCCCTACTGCCGTGACTCGGTAATTCTTATGCTCAGCCCAGAAAAATCCAAAGATGATTGTGAATCGTGATTGCAATTGAGGGTCCCCATGTCAATATATAGTGTTGTAAGGTAATTATGTTAGCGGATGTGGCCAACATGCCCAAATATTTTGGTTTTTCATTAAAAAAAAATTCAAAACGTAGGTTTTTGCCCCAGAAAGACCCAGTCTGGAACCGATCGGGTTCCGTACGGAACCCGACCAGTTTGAGAAAACTGGTCGGTTCCATACGGAACCGGGCGGTTCCTGGTGGAAACCAGCGGTTCTGTACGGAACCAATAAAAAACGGGCTAAATCAAACGGTTGGACAGGAAAACCCTTGGAACCGATTGGACCGGTCGGTTTTGTCAGTTCCGGGGCGATTTTTATAACATTGGTTGAGTGTGAAGTTCAAGTACTTCGGCGACAAGCTTGGCGTGATGTAGAGAGACGTCCCTCGTAAGAGGGAGGGATGAGTCACATGTGCAATTCGCTGGGCTGTAGCTAAATTGTGCGGTAGCAACAGGTGGCCATTTACGGGCACGGATTACTAGACTTTGTGAGAACTGGAGAGAGTGACCAACGCTTGATGACTGGAGAGTGTGACCATACTTTGTATGTGTATCCAGTCGAGTTGCGTATCCATTTGGAGCTAGTGTGAGATGACTGGAAAGAATGACCAGCTCTTGTGATGATTGGAGAGTGTGATCATACTCTGGAAGATTGGAGAGCATGACCATACTTGCGATGACTAGAGAGAGTGACCATACGCTAGCAGGTTGGAGAGAGTGACCATACTTGTCATGATTGGAGAGAGTAACCATACATTGGCAAACTAGAGAGCGTGACCATATTTAGTATGTGTATCCAATCGAGTATGTGTATCCAACTGAGTATGTGTATCCAGTCGAGTATGTGTATCCAATCAAGTTGTGTATCCAATCGGATGTGTGTCTAGATTCTGTGTGAGCTAGACGAAGTCCCGTAACGACATAATGTGCGCTCCTGGCTTGCTAATGTGTTGCTACCGTGATGCCCCCGGATGTATCATGGTGAGTAATGCATGATTGAGATGATGGCTTGCTCATACAAAAATTCTAGTGATGTATAGATTCGAGAGATATCACAAGTCAATGGTTAGAATACAGAGTTTGCAGCAGCAGTGATGATGTTCGTGTCAGAAGAATACCTTCCTTGTTAAGAGGGAGTGTTGAAGATTAGGTAACTTCGAAAGATATTCTTATTATATTCCTTTGGAAGATATTCATATTGTAATTGATCATGTAAAAGCCCTAAAAGAATAAGTGAATATAGACAAGTCGGCTCCACAGAAGTCAATGGGTAAAACTGCCCCAAACAATGGGCAAAACTGCCCCAGTAAAGTTGGCCCTATAGTGAAAAAATTAGCCAAACAAGTGCAAAAATAAAGGGGTCGAATTCATCATTTGTATGATCACAATTTCGCTCAAGCAAGTGAATAAGTGCACATGGGAGAGTAGCTGCAGTTGGAGGAAGCTTATGTTTGGGGTTCTATCTTCTCTTGGCTTTGTCTCTTCTATTCTTGGGGCATCTTTGTATGAGAGAGCTTTAACTCTTCGTTGTATTGACACTGTACTTGTTGACAGAATCTATATTGAAGAAGTTATGCTGGGTTTTCTTCCCCTAGAGGGTTTCCCATGATCAACTGTTGTGTATGTTGTGCTTGTCTATCTTTCAGTGATCCTATTGCTTATGTTTATTGTGGAATAGTAGAATTTGTTTAGCGACCTAACATAACTACTATTCAAGTACAAATTCTAACAAGGCCTCATAAGATAAGATAAGATCATTTTAATAATGTCCTACGAATCTCATACAATATAAGTTTAACAATACGTAAACAATATTTCCAATTTGTAGAAGCATCATTTTCTATTAAAGAATGTAGCTCGGATAGGAACTTTCACACAAGTTTAGTGTGAATGTACCAAAAGTAATTTGGGTTAATTCTATTGTGTAACTCACTTTATGAATAAAAACTGAAAGTTCTATATTTAGTTGTTGAGTCTAATCAAATGTATTTTTTATACATTAGTGATTTAGACTAATCACAACCATACATCTCACTAAGAGATTAGGGTCTTGGCATATTAGGGTTCCAACTCAAGAAAGAGGGTTTAACACAGTTTTACAGGGACAACAACCGAAGAAAGACAATAGCGCATCATTCATGAGGTAGACAACAGCATAGACCATTTGTACATCCAGGTCATACGGTACAATACGTCCAACAAGACATATAACAGATCTGTACAATCGTACGGATTGGTACAGAATTGTTGTTCCTCGATTGTTTTTGCAAGAAGAAATTCTTCAGGAGGCCATAAACCTCAAGTTTGAGGAGAATTTATCTACTGTATAGTTGTTAGTTTGACAACTTGTGGAGGTTTCCTTGTAAGCTTTGATTATTTAATGAAAAGTTGATTTAAAGGAGTAACTACCTATGTTTTGTGTTTACGCTTCCACGATTTACTTTCCAGCTATTTGTGTGATTGTTGCTATGTGAAGAAGTAAATTTGGTGCAATTAAATAAATTACTTGTTTAGTTGAGAACACAAGGACAACATTCACCCAGGGTTTCAAATTTTCACATCGTATCACAGCTTCTCTAATTGAGAGGATCAAAAGAGTTTTTGGCAGTAGAGCAATTACAAAAAAACATCTACCAAAACCAATTGCTAGGGACTAGGACTAGCAATTAGAGGATTTCAGAGGTATTGCTTATCAAATTTGAGAGTTTGTGTGTTAGAGCTCAAAGATGGCATCAAGGAGCCCCAGGTTCAAGGATAGATTGGAAGGTGCCTCAAATTTCCTATCTTGGAAAGTCAGTGTAACTCTCTTATTGGAAGAGAATGATCCCTGAGATATCATCAACGATGTAGTGACTCCACTAACAAATCCACATGCTTTGACAATTCAAAAGAAGAAATAAGTGAAAGCCAAGTGGGAGGTCATGGATACTATAAAGGATCATTTGATTCCTCATATATCTGAGAAGAAAACAAAGAAGGAGATGTTTGATTCCCTAGTTAACCTTTACTAGTGCAAGAACATAAACAAGAAGATGATATTAAATAAGACTCAAATCTGTAGATAAGATAAGAAAAGATAATTTTATTAATGTGCTATTACAATTTTCCCATATGCAAATTGGAGAGTTAAGAGCTAGCTTATTTCATCAGGCTAGTATCCAAACTTGTTCTAGAGGGACAACTTTCATAGGTCAGAGGTTGGTTCCCACAGAGTTCAGATATAGGTTGTCTCAGTGATGTGATCTAGTTTCAGAGTTAGATACATTACACAGGTTTTTCATTAGTCTTGGGGGAGAAGTCTATTTTTAGCAGTTTTCCTATTTTTTGGGAAACAAAGTTCAAAGCTCCGCACAGCAGAGATGATCACATTTCTGGCATCCTTGGGAGCTCAGGATTCCAGTGAGGGAGCTCAGGATTCCAGTGAGCTTTTTTGGATGGCATGCATTATACTTATATTTTTGGCAATTAGGGTTTGACTTGCATGACTTTGCACAGCATTGCATGGCATTTCAGGGGCATGCATGGACTTGCATGTTTTTGCATGCCAAATCTTCAAAAATGCGTGACATGTGGAAAAATGCATGGGCGCATGCTTGGAACTGAAGTGAACTAGACTTGAACAGGATGCATGCATGAGACCTCCTCCACTTAACTCAACCTTAAAGAAGGCACCCTCCTCACTTGACTCAGACTCACCTCCACTTAACTCAAGCACCTCTAGTTGACTCAGACTAGAAGAGGATGCCTCCACTCAACTTAGCCTTGAAGCTCTGTTAAGAATCATGTCAAGGGTGAAGTGCACGAGGGGAAGTTCAGTTAATTGGGCCCTTTACTCGCACATGAATAACAGATAAATTGCAGCAAAGAGGGCGCATCAGTTCAAGCACGAGGACCACAGCAGTTGCAAGAGGGGCACACCCTCTCATGCTCAGTCAATTAAGGGGGTGCACTCCTTTATGCATGCCTGTTCAGTTAGTTAAGAGGGCGCATTAAGTCTCTTGTAGATCTATTTAATGAGGCTTGGGCAAAGGAAGAAGGGTACAATTTCTTCTTAGCAGCAGTGGCACATTGCTCCTCCATTCTTTCTTCATTTCTCTCTTGGCTTCTTTATTTCTGTGTAGGGATCATCACTGGATCAGCTTTGTTACTTCTCTAAGGTGTATTCAACCTTTTCGCTAATGCAAAGTAAAGTTTGACTATGTTATTCTTCTAGCTCTTTGATTTGTTGATGCATTGATGTATTTGTGTATGGATTTTAGAGGTAATAGGTCTTTATTTTGATAACTAGTTGCCATTTAGAATGCCTTTCTCCCATTCATTTACCATTTAAAACTATTGTATGCAAGAATTTCCACCATTAAAAATCAAAAAACTATTTTTATATCTCTTTGGTAGTTTAATTGCAAGACAAAAATCATTCTTTATTGTTGGTATATGAGTTTTATTGCAGATTTATAGGCTAGACAGCAGTATACAAAAATTAGGGACACCCCCCTGAGGTTGGCATCCACTAACCCAAATGGAGAGGAGGTTCATCGATGACAAAGTGGGTGAATTTTCCTATAAGTTGTACTAATTTCCATTGTTGATTTTCAGAGGTCTAGATCGTCATTACCAGTGCAGAAATTAGTGCTAACATGTCCAACGAATGACCATAAGAGACACAGTTTCCAATTACCTGATGAAGGTCACGCAGATTAGTGATCAGCTTTTAGCAATTGGGGAAAAGGTTGAAGACAAATAGCTAGTGAATCAGGCTCTGGATGGGTTCCCATCTCAATCGGAAACATTTGCCTAAGGTGTTTGTGCTCGGGAGAATCTTCCCTCTTGGGAAACACTGGGATGACTGTATCCAAGAGGAAACTCAGATGGAGTCAAAGACCAGCAAGCAGGGTGGTGACAGTGACCATGCCCTATTTGGTCAAACAAAGAAGGGCAAAGGTAAAGGACCTAGAAAGTGTGAGGTAAAGAGTGAGGAATCAACCTCACAGCCAAGGAAGGACTTGAGTAAAATCAAGTGCTCCATATGTCATAAGCATGGCCATTATGCATCACAGTGTCGAGAGAAGAAAAAGGGTAAAGGGTAGCAACAGCAAAATCAAGTAACGGCCTCCGTTAAAACTCAGATGAACGAGTTTGCCTCCAAGTTATATCTTTCCTTTCTACTAGCATGGTTCTGAGGAATGCTTGGTGTGTGGACAGTGGATTGTCTAGGCATATGACATCAACCTGAGAGTTATTTTAAAGTCTAAAAGAGCATGTCTCGGGAGTTCAATGTGAACATGCCGCAAGTAGTTCAAAATAATTCTATTTTGTAATTCACTTTATGAAGTCCTATGTTTAATTGTTGAGTGTAACAAAGTGTATTTTGTATATATTAGAGATTTAGACCAATATCAACCATATATCTCACTAAGAGATAACAGTATTGGTAGATTAAGGTTTCAGCTCAAGTATAAAGGCAAGTCAAGATAGAGGATTTAACACAGTTTTGTTTAACAAATGCAGCGACTGATGAAAGAGCATAGCACATCAGTCAAGAGGCAGATAGTAGCAGAAGAAGTTTGTATAGCCAGGCCATGTAGTATAGTCCATACAACAGGCCATACAGCAGTGCTGTTCCTCATTTGTTTGTGTAGGCAGAAATTCTTCAGGAAGCTGTAAACCTCATGTTTGAGATGAATTTGTGTACCATACAGCTGTTATTTTGACAGCACGTGGAGGTTTCATTGTAAGCTTTGATTATTTAATGAAAATCTGATTTGAAGTAACTACCTGTGTATTGTCTTTACGCTTCTGCTATTTATGTTTTAGCTACCAGTGTGATTGTTGCTGCAGGAAGAAATTAATTTTCTGAAATTAATTAACTTGCTTGTTTAGTTGAGAACATAAGGACAGCAGTCAACTAGGGTTTGGAGTTTTCACATTTTCAAGTTAAAAAAGATGACAGTTCATCCACCAACAAACTTTATCAATACAAAGAACAATTGCACATACAGGGAACATCTCAAATAGTAACAACATAATATTAAGGTTTTCCTTGTGTGAAGTGTGATAACTTAATTATTTTGATCCTATCTTTATATGATGCATTGATGGAGAGAATTATTGCCCTAACAAAATAAATATTTGTGTAAGCAGGGTATAGTTGTTACCAAAAAACTGAACCTGGACCTGAACCATAGTCCAAAGCTCTTGCCGGACAGAAATCTGGTAGTCGCCGCTTAACCTATAAGATAATATCAAAGAGGATATAAATAACTAGACCAGCATATAAAAAAACCACATCATGCATTCTTGATTTTAAAATAATATATAAATCCCTACAATATCTCAGACAGAATAAAAGTGAAAATAGGGTAAATACTTTTCTTTTAGATTGTATGCTTAAGCATAACATTGCAGTGAAAACTAACATTGAAGTTTATTAAGTACATGTTATCACATCCATGTTAGCTGGAGCTACCATGCAGCAGATTGTGTGGTCGGGGACCATACTACATTTTTTTTTCCAGATCAGAGACCAGATGGCCTTAGAGGGGGCATCTATTGTATTGAGATTGCCCGGAGCAGAGATATCAGAGGGGACAGAGTGTACTTTGATGGTCCAAAGCTACTACAGAGCAGTGATTACAGGGTCCCCCTTCTTTGCCTAGCTTTGCATAACCCCATCGACAGAGTTACTTAGCCATATTGTGATGAGAGCATTACAGAGTACAGCTGGTTTGCCACTTATTGCCCAGATTAAGCAGAGATTCAGCTTCAGATTCAGATTCAACAGCAGGTATATGGTATGGCAGGTATAGCATTTTATGGATATTGCTCATGATGTTTGCTTTCAGACTTGTTTATTTATGATAGTACATGGACTAGATGTATGATGTCTGATGTGGTGATCTCGTGCTTTATTGTGATATTGATGGCCCTTAGTGAGGTCAGTCCACCTTTTTCAGTAGACTCTTGTATATGCACACTGGTTCCTGGCCCCACTATTGGTATAGACTTGGTCATTCATCCTTCTAGGAAGCTAACATTGGTTCCACCTGTCATTTCCTTCCACCCATCCAACTCATCCATTTTTGTTTCTTTCCCGACTTGGACCTTGATATGTGGCCTTGAGGACCCCTTCCCCATTGACCCCTGAGTATGCCATGACTCCCTGTTTATTGTGCCTCAGCTCTTTAGTGTGTGGGATGCATTATCAAACCTAGGATTTACTCCTGTCGGTTGCCCCCGATGTTGTAATGCAATATAGGGTTCTGTAGACTCATCGGGTGTTCCCCATTAGTCATCGAAGCATGCACACTTGCCCCCTTTACTTTGCAGTACGAGCACCATTGTTATATCTTTTGAGATATGTATGAAGCCGGAAGGGCTATGAAATGTAGTGAAATGCAAAAGAAGCCAAAAAGGCTATCTGAATGTAAATCAAGCCAAAAAAGCTAAGTATGAAAGTGAAATGTAAAGTCCAAGAATGTGTTTCTTTACACACGCAGACACAGGCCAGCCATATATATCAGAGCATTGTATTGGTTATTTCCTCACCTAGTCCTGCGGGGCAAGGAGGGGAGATGGAGTAAGGGACAGCTATGCAAATTGCCCCCTAGAGTCTCAAGTTACGGTTTGTCGGACACCGAGTCATGGCGGCTCTAGAAAAGATCCTCACGAAGTCTGTTGAAGACACGGATGTGAGTTGCAAGGTGTGTGTTAGATGATTAGTGGTGTATGTTAGATGAAGGCACGGGTGTGAGTTGCCCTGCTTGATTGAGTTAAATACCCCATAGGCAGAGAACCAATTGACACTTCTAGTACATTTTATATCTCTGATTTCATTTCCAGCTACCAAACATCTCAAATCAACCATTTTTATCTTCAAAATCAGATCAGAAATTGCTTTAGTTAGTGCCCCAATCTATCACCAAATTTTTGTTTGTTGGTTGCATAAGAGTCTTAGATGTTTTAGACACCTCCTCTCTGCTTTCCACTGTTTATTTTGGGTTTGGGAGTGTCTATATTGAACCTCAACCATTGTTGGTTGAGTAGGGTCTCCCCCTTGACTTGGCTACTTGCCTTGTCTAAAGTGACAAACACCTTGTCTTGAGTGACAACTACCCATCCATGCAGAGGTCTTGGTGTTTGCAGGTGTCACATGCCTAGCTACCTACCTCTACCATCCCGGATAGGATACCCCTCTGTAGCAGCTAGTGATTTTGTGATAACATTTTTGGCGCCGTTGTCGGGGAGGTAGAGGCTTACCCTGTGGTTTTCGAGTTTGAGTCTTTTTGCTTTTTTCTTTTTCATCATCGCATTTATACTTAAACTCTGTTGGCTGATTTTCATTTACATAACTTATTACAGCCATCATCATTTTGCTTCACTCTCCACTCCCCTCACGACATCTTACCTTCGGTGAACAAGGTTCCTCGTTCACCTGGCAACTCCACCCCGCGGCTCCACTAGAGGCCGAACCCATCCCTATTACCTACGTCAGAAGAACCCTTGGAGAGCACTCCCCTAGTTCGTTTTGGCGAACAACTAATTCTACTGCTTCACCTAGCATCATAGTGCCACCCAATTCCACAACTCCTAATCCACCCTTAAACAATCAGATGGCCCACAACAACCCCGGTCCACGTGTCTTTGGAAACAGGGCGAGAACCTCACCTTTAGATTTTGCTCAGATTCAGGGAGCTCCCCACGATATGCCAGATAAATATTTCGAAAAAATACCTAAATTTATTGGGAGCAAGGCATTACCATTGAGGACCACATTGAGTCTGTGTGGCAACACATGGAAGCCTATGGGGCCACCGATGAAGATGTGTTCATGAGAGGGTTATTCATGTCACTTGAGGGCGATGCCCGCAAGTGGTTTGACCGATTACCAGCTGAATCAATTGACGGTTACGACAACTTCTTGACCAAGTTCACCGAGGACTGGTCGGTCAAGCTAGATGGCAGGTACCTACTTAGCCAACTAGCAAAAATAAAAAGAAGAGAAAACGAAACAATACATGAATTTAACCAAAGATTCGACAAAGTTGTGGCACAGATCCCTGAGACAATACGCCCAAAGGACCCAACCATTCTCATACATTACCTCAATTCTTTTGAACGATGGCTAGGGTACCATCTAAAGGATAAGGAACCCACCACATTAAAAATAGCCCAGGATAATGCGAGGAAAGTTGAAGCAAATGCAGCATCCATGGGAAAACATAACTTTTTCGACCATTACGCTCCCTCATCTTCACGCACTAATTCCCATGTCCGCAAGGCCAAAGAGCCTGCAAAAGAACACACTGAGTTTGAGACAGCAGACAACATGCAAGAAATGATAAATACTTTGACTCTTCTAACTAGAGACCTTGCAAAGAATAGGGAATCGGACCGATACAAGGCTCCATATGGCCCCAAGCCATATTGGAACCCCGACAGGAGGCCCAACACTGAAGAAAACAAAAGGCCATTTGTTGCCCCCAATGCCCCTGACAGGAGAGCCATCCATTGGTGTGTAAAATGTGAGGACGAGCATCCTGAGTCTTAATGTCATTTCATTGAACCTGAGGAACGCATGGAGAACATTGACTTCATCAATGACATACCTTTCGACTTGGACTTCAGCAGGATCCTCATTGAGGACGAGGAAGAAGAAGAAGACACTTTAGAGGATGTGGGCCCTTCCTGTTTGCCTGTTCACCCTGTAAGCGAGGATCTACAGAGAACTAGAATCTACAGAAGACACAGGGATGAACCAAGACCTACTCCCTTCATGGAGAGGCACGAGGTCACTCAACCCGACCTTGACACTAACCTCCACTCATCTGATGAGGTCTTTGGGTGCAATATCGAATTGGAGAGAGAGTTGGCGAGAATCATGCAGAGTGTCCCCATTGCCGAGCTTGCGAAGCTCCCTTCAATCCAGGACCAGATTACCGAGTTCCTTGATAGCATTCCTGTAGAGAGGGAGTTACCCATTGCCTCACAAGCGCCCCTAGTAGCACTGAGATCGACCACGAGGATGAGAGGGATGCGGAGGACCCCCCGATCACTATTCACACTGCCATATACGAGAGGAAGAATGGGGGGCACCAACCCTTCTATCTCACTCTTTGTATCCAGTACATGCTGTTACATAACTGCATGCTTGACTCAGGGCTTCCATGAATGTCATGCCATTATGTATCATGAAGGCCTTAGGCCTGGAAGTGACTTGCCCCTACGGAAATGTGTGTGGGATAGATTCCAGACAAGTTCCAGCCTACGGCTTGATCAAGAACTTAAAAGTTGATATTTTCTCGTGTTTGGACATCTCCACACTCATGGATGTGGTGGTTATTGATCTTCCCCCTGTTTACGGCATGCTCTTGTCCAGAAAATGGTCAGTCGGGTTAGGAGGAAATCTGCAGATGGATCTACCTTATGCCTCCATTCCTAACCCTAATGGGGTTTTGGTGAGGGTTTACCAAGAACCCTTTTACAAGGCACATATTGAGGGCATGGAGAAAAGCCTACGGAGAGTGCGAATCGAGCCCTGAGGGGATGTTTATGGCTTTCGGTGACGATAGAGAGGACATTAATGACCACGCCAGAGTCAGGCACCAGTTTGAGCGGTGGCTCTCTAGCCCTGGGATGTACTCATCCGAGGATGATTCCGAGGAAGAATGTATCCGCCAACTTATCCATGAAGACCTCATGAGCGAGTTGAGCCTGCCTCCAGAGGGGCATGAGCCTACTGAGATACGTGAGGAGGCTTCTAGGGGTTACCTTCACCTTTCAAACCCCCTGGATTGGTTAGCTCAGTTATCCTTAGATGACCATTCCACCACCATGGATGAGGAGGCGAGACATTCCCCGCCGGTTGAGTCTGGAGCGGTCACAACGGAGCTACCCACGCATAGGCAGAGAGACCACCAGATAGAGGACCTTATTGATGACATCTCCCACCCTCTCAAGGATTGGGAAGTGAGAGGGATTCTCCCCCTTGAACAGAGAAGCTTCAAGACGCTCACCGAAATGTTGGCCGTTATGGATGAAGACCTTGCGAGGCAGGCTAGAGGCCTACCCCCATGTTACTGGTGGGAAGAGCCGCCTTCCCAGGATCCCCCTGAGTTGGAGAGCAAGTTGTCAAACCAAACTATCTTTCAAGAGTTCTCCCTTCCTACGGATATCACTGGTGAGCTTGAGCCCATGTCGATCGATCCTCTACCTCCCTCCCCTCGTCCACCTACTTTCCCGAGTTTCCTCCTACCGCCTGAGATTCGCATTCTGTCGGGAGAAGGATGTAGCACTCATGCTTCCCCTTCGCCCTCCACCCACCCATCCACCAGGAGCCTGTTTGCCCAGCATCCGGATTTTTGGACCATCGGCGAGGCTCAGATAGACATTGTTCATCCTAGATCTTTTCGTCCCCGTGCCAGCCCTACCCCAGTAAGGGAGGTGACCCGGGAGGTTTTGATCAGAGAGGTTGCGATCCCTCTAGATGGATGTTCCCATAGGTTTGTCTCGCATATCAACCGTAGGGACCACCATCATAACGATAGGGGGAACGCCGATGTGTCAGTGTTCCGAGACATAGGGGTGGACCCCCCCTCGGTTAATAGAAGAAGCTTTGCTACAAGTGATCAGGTGGTCATACAGAGTCATGTCTTTCATCATATAATGGGCAACCATAGCGGTCTTCTAGTTGGTCCTCTTAGAGTCGAGATCTTTGAGAGAGAGGTGCGTCGTGTACTACTTGTCCACCGAGGACGGACACTACTTCTCTATTCCGATGAGTGGTCACCAGCTACAGGGATACGTTCTCGGGTCCACCCGAGGAGATTTTCCTTGACCTCGAGCCTTGTCTCTCCCCCTTTTTTGCGGCTAATAAGCTCTCGAGAGCAGCAGCCGGTTGCCCTTTGCTTTTGATTGTCCCACCTTTGCTTGACGACCTGTTGCCCCTTTTTGTTTTGGTTTTCTTACCCTTGATGCCCTTTTTATTTTCCGGTTTGTGTTTGTAGCCTAGCTTTCCTTTCTTTACTTTTCACCTTTTTACACCTTATGTGTTGGCGTAATAAAACTTAAAATGTTGTAGAGTACATTTCATTTTTGACATCTTTCCATTTCAGCATTTGTCATTTTGTTTATATTTCTGCTGGAATATATATATATATATTGCATGTCCTGACGAGTGGTCTGCAGAGATTGGTATAGCGTCTGCATTTTACAGGAATAGGTACACACAAATGATGATGATGCAGATGGCATGTACATGCTTGCACTTTGATGATGATGAGAGGGGTGCTACGAACCAGAGATTCTAAGGTTCTCAGGCACTCTCTCCCTTAGAGCACTTGTCCCAACTGGAGCCAGATGTCATCACATCCATGTTAGTTGGAGCTACCATGCTGTAGATTGTGTGATCAGGGACCATACTACATTTGTTTTCCAGATCAGAGATCAGATGGCCTTAGAGGGGGCATCTATTGTATTGAGATTTCCCGGAGCAGAGATATCAGAGGGGACGAAGTGTACTTTGATGGTCCAGAGCTACTACAGAGCAGTGATTACAGGGTCCCCCTTCCTTGCCTTGCTTTGCATGACCCCATTGAGAGAGTTACTTAGCCATATTGTGATGAGAGCATTACAAAGTACAGAGCTGGTTTGCTACTTATTGCCCGGATTCAGCAGAGATTTAGCTTCAGATTCAGCTTCAGCAACAGGTATATGGTATGGTAGGTATAGCATTTTATGGATATTGCTCATGATGTTTGCATTCAGACTAGTTTATTTATGATAGTACATGAACTAGATGTATGATGTCTGATGTGGTGATCTCGTGCGTTATTGTGATAATGATGGCCCTTGGTGAGGTCAGTCCACCTTTCTCAGTGGACTCCTGTATATGCACACTGGTTCCTGTCCCCACTATTGGTATAGACTTGGTCATTCATCCTTCTAGGAAGCTAACATTGGTTCCACCTATCATTTCCTTCCACCCATCTGACTCATCCATTTTTGTTTCTTTCTCGACTTGGACCTTGATATGTGGCCTTGAGGACCCCTTCCCCATCGACCCCTGAGTATTCCATGACTCCCTGTTTATTGTGCCTCAGCTCTTTAGTGTGTGAGATGCATCTCAAACCTGGGATTTACTCCTATCGGTTGCTCCCGATGTTGTAATGCAGTATAGGATTGTGTAGACTCACTGGGTGTTCCCCATTAGTCATCGAAGCATGCACACTTGCCCCCTTTAGTTTGCAATATGAGTGCCATTGTTATATCTTTTGAGATATATATGAAGCCAGAAGGGCTATGAAATGTAATGAAATGTAAATGAAGCCAAAAAGACTATCCGAATGTAAATCAAGCCAAAAAGGCTAAGTATGAAAGTGAAATGTAGAGTCCAAGAATGTGTTTCTTAACACACACGGACACAGGCCAGCCATATATATTAGAGCATTGTATTGGTTATTTCCTCACTTAATCCTGCGGGGCAAGGAGGTGAGATGGAGTAAGGGACAGCTATGCGAATTGTCCCCTAAAGTCTCAAGTTACGGTTTGTCGGACACCTAGTCATGGCGACTCTAGAAAAGATCCTCATGGAGTCTGTCGAAGGCACGGATGTGAATTGCAAGGTGTGTGTTAGATGATTAGTGGTAGTTTCCCTACACTATACCCATTTGTGAGGCACCACCCTTCCCTTGTGTTATCATGGTATGCTTATGTCAGTGGGTCCCGCTTTCCCCATTTATCCAAAGGGTCACATGGTCATGGTCTTTGTCTTTCCCCTATCTTTTCACCTTGTTTATCCACCTCACCCAAAGTTAGCTAAGTGACCAAGTCTATAAGTGTGCATACCAGTTTTTGAGTCTTTGTTGGAGGTGGTGGGCCCATCTCACCGGGGACTTGTTTTTATTAAGATATTATTTATTATGATCACCATGTCGTCATTATATGTTTTTAGTAATGTACTAACATAAATAAGGAAGCCTTCGCATTCCATGTTGCATGTAGGTTTCGGCCATTACCATTTTGACCAAAGTTGACTTGGTCAAACTAGTTTGACCAGGCCAAAAATGGGTCCCGAAAAAAGTTGCAACCAAAACTTCAATTTTGGTTATTTATCATGTATTGGGGTCCCATATGCGCCTCCAAGTGTCAGATTGAGAAAATGTTGAACATCGGTGAGATTTTTAATTATTCCTGGCCAATAGGGCCCTGTTTTAATTAAAAATCCTTGATTTTGGGCAAACAGTGCTCAATTGATGGATCGTGGTCTTTCCAGTGACCATTTCGAGTATATTTGGGGTCTACAATCACAGTGCAGCAGACGGTTCATCAATATGGGCAATATAAGTGGGTCAAAAGCGCAAATTACATCTTCAGAAATAAAACCAGCAATTAATTAATGAAGGAAAATCAAATTTGGCTAAGTTAACTTTGGAAATGGTAAATGCAATGGTTGGTAAAGGTAAGGGGGTCCCCTAATATCATTTTGACATAGCATGGACACATTTTATTTGGTGTGGGACCCTCATTTATGCCCAACTCTACTTGTGGGACGACTTTGCCCATAGTGGGGTGTTTTTCACTACGTAAAAACTCAAATTTTGTAAGAATAATGTTATAAGACCTTGGGTATGTGGTCTAGGGGGCTAAAACAACCCAAAAGCACCCCCTAGACACTTCTATGTATGTTGTATGGACCCCACGAGTGGCCCCTCTCTCTCCTTGGGCACATGAGGGCAATTCGCCCCCCCCTCTCTATAGCACATCTCCACCATTCGTTTTGGCATTGAGAGAGATGATCTCAGCCATTGTCTCTATAAGAGAGCAAGCTCCCTCATTTGTATTCCTCTTGGCACATTGTATACTTGATCTTGATTGATATAGAGCCATTTTTCACCCGAGTTCTTGAGAGTTTATGCATGGATGTGATTGTCTTGATTGATATCTAGCTTCCTTAACATTGTTGAGTGGTTATAGTGGTGTTTCTACTCTTTCCTTGGCCAAAACGAATTGCAAGAGAAGAAGACAGCTGGAGAAGGGCGCAAATCTTGGAGTGGGAGCTCCACACTTGCTCTTTCTCTCCAGAGTATCAACAAAGAGAGTTGTCTTTGCTTAATGCTCTTCAATTCCTTCATTTTCAGTCATTTACTTGCTGGTTTACTTAATTATTTGTTGCTGATATTGATTTCATCTTGTTTGTGGCAGGTGGCTAAGGCGCAGCTAGTCATTTGGAAGCTCAAACGCTCAAGGGGACACGCTGCTGCTCAACACTTGAATTTGGGGGTTAGTCTTCAAGCACTTTCATCCATCCATCCATTCTCAGGTATGTTCGTCTTGCTGGTCTCATAGATTTCATTTTCACTGTGTGTGTTAAGCTGGAAATTCACATAAAAAACCCTAAAAACTCATATAATAAAATTTCACCGTCAAAACGCTATTTTTTTATTTCAAACCCGCATTGGAATTTGTCTTAAACGCTTATATCCAAAATCCTATTCCATTTCGACTCCATTTACCCTTCGAACTAGCACTGGTCCATTTGGCAATTTCGCCCTCCTTCGGCGTTTTTCTCTTTCTGTCTAGCTGGGCATTTTGGGGTTGTGGGTATTTTTGTTTTCACTTTGTATTGGCTGAGTAACATCTGTTATCAAATAAAAATCACTAGAAGCGCCCTAAAAATCGATATTTTAATTCTGCCATGTATGCCCTGCTTGATTGAGTTAAAATCAATGTTCCCCCAAGGTTCTGAGACGGCGGGACGCGAGTGCAGGGAGATGCACATTCGGGACGTGTGTAGACCACCCCCAAATTTTAGAGAAATTTGGGGGACGATGGGACGCGAGAGTTATAAAAATTTTAAAAATATTAAAAATATGCAAAATATAAATCCCAACAATAACAAACCATCACATGCAAATTAGTGAATTACTAAACACTACATTCATCATTGTGCAATCATGCAATGTAAATGCGAAGTTCAAACACATTACATGATTCATCATGATTATATTAATATATGAATCTATGATTAACATGAACATCATATTTCATGTTTGTCACTTCTGAGTCTTTGTCATTTGCTATTTGATATTTCAGTTTTGAGTCTCGCCGGAGTTTCAGGCGGGACGCCAGGAAGTCCCCCCAAGTTTCGTCCGGTTTCGCCGCCCATCGAAACGTTTTATTGTGTGTTTCGCCAAGTTTCGCCCAGAGCGAGACGTCCCGAAACATTTCGCATGGAGTTTCGGAGTCCCCAGGACGCAAGAAACGCCAAAATGCGTCCCCGACCCTTCGGGACGCATCCCCGTGGAACACTGGTTAAAATCCCCCATACGCAGAGAAGCAATTGGCACTTCTAGTACATTTTATATCTCTGACTTCATTTCCAACCACCAAACATCTCAAATCAACCATTTTTATCTTCAAAATCAGATCAAAAATTGCTTTAATTAGTGCCAGAATCTATCACCAAATTTCTGCTTGTTGGTTGGATAAGAGTCTTAGATGTTTTAGACACCTCCTCTCTGCTTTCCACTATTTATTTTGGGTTTGGGAGTGTCTGTTTTGAGCCTCAACCATTGTTGGTTGAGTAGGGTCTCCCCCTTGACTTGGCTACTTGCCTTGTCTAAAGTGACAAACACCTTGTCCAAAGTGACAACTGCCCATCCGTGCAGAGGACCTGGTGTTTGCAGGTGTCTCATGCCTAGTTGCCTACCTCTACCGTCCCGGATAGGATACCCCTCTGTAGCAGCTAGTGATTTTGTGATAACAGTCCCAAAAATCTAACAATATTGAAGAAAAAGGAAAGAAAATATCATTGTCCACCAAAATGGCTAAGATAGGTCAATGGAGCACAGATCTATAAACATATTAGAGAGAGCAATAATGATTGCATCAGGCATCTTCATCCTAAGTCTAAAAGCAATGCATCATAGAGAGAGCAATAACGAGTTCATCAGGGATCTTCATCCTAAGTCTAAAAGTAATGCATCAAAGATACAAGAGAAGTTACCTTGTAAAGTGAAAAATATAAAATTTAGCTAGTCAGAATATAATAATATCTGAATACCTAGTAATGTCCAGGCCTAGTTGTTGAGATGAGGTGTCAACATGCAAACTACCCAAGTTAAAAGTTCAAACCTTGGCAGGCATAGAGCCCTAGAATAATTGTGATTTGGCTAAGTTTAACAGCTCCTCACGTTGAAGTGGGACCACAATAATGAAAAGATGGGGTTTATAGCTCCCCATGTATCAATAATGGGTTTACCCTGACCAAAAATATATATGCATCCCTAACATCAACGTTGTATAGCTACTATTCCAACCCAAACTCTAGAATCTAAACCAATGTAACTATTCAACTCAATATCCCTATATGAGAGTAAGCAAACTGCATAGTGGAATCATAAGAACTCTCCTTAATTAGACTCAAAAAAGTAATGCAGTGGAATAACAAGAACAGCATAACCAGTGCCAATGGCCACCATAAGAATTGTAGCCTTCTATAATTTACTTATTGATCATATGCTATTGAAGAAATATATGCATTAACATATTTCAATCCCTGATAAGTATCATTACATATGCCCCAATGTTGCTTTTGATGCCTTTGGAGACTAGTTTCATCATTCCAATGCATCAGAAATGCTAATATTGGTTCAATACAGCGATTGGGTGAATTTTTAATGAAGTGAACCAATTTTTATTTAATTTTGAAAAAATTATTTGAAGGTCTTCCACCAAAATCGTTTTTGGGGTATGAGTAATGAGAATTACCAGATTGCTATTTTTTGGAATTTTTGGCATAATCAGATTTTTATTGTGGGCAGCGGAAGATCATGTTTTCGGCATATTATATGGTTTATAGAGGATATTCAGCAGATAAAGTAAATTAATTAAAGTGATCATGGTTTAGTAAATGGAACAAAGGGTGAATGAATGGCAACGTTTTGACTTGGCTGTTATTCTTCATGCTCCAGAGGGTATCCAGACCCCCTTTTTGATGTATTATCATGTTATATTATTTTATTATATGTATTCGGGTGTTATGAACTTATGAGGCAATTCGCCCCCCTCATCTAGTTGATCCATGTAGTGAGTGTGAGAATAGATCTCCACCATTGATTATCATTGTATTATCTTTTAACCTCAACCACTCATTTAAAAAGTGGTTAGGGATTTGGTCTCGCACAAAACTATTTAAGAGAGGAGACCCATTTGTAAAGGGACTTTTGGCTCTGGATTATTGAGAAGAAAGAAATCTTTTGTGATCAAACTCGTGTGTCTATGGTTGAATGTGAGATGTGGTGACTGAATGCTAGTCTTCTCTTGCACTGTAAGATCTTTGTTGTACCTTTCGTATTTTTCAAAGATCCATTTTCTAATTGTAGCAGGGAGACTGATTTGGAGAGGGGCGCACTTGCAGAGGGAGCTCGCCTTGCTTCTCTCTCTCCAATAGAGGGTTTTTAACAGGGAGTGAATTTGTCTACGACCATTTACTCACTATTTATTTTATCTCTCGTTGTTTTCTCACTCATCTATTTGCATTACTAATTGATTTCTCCTCGATTGTGCAAGATAGGTGGGATGCACTTGGTTCCTTGGGAATTTCTCGAACGTGGGTACGCAAAATCTTCATTTGATCTAGTTGGGGCTAGTCTTCACCATACGGCATTAACTCATCCATTGGTCTAAGCTAAATCTACATTAAAACCCTAACTGCAGAAAATTCTAAAAATTCTATGGCTCTAATAACTTGGAATTCTGGCGAACCATTTCTAGGTTTTTATCTTTAGGACTAGCCCTGGGTGGGTCCTCTAGGGCATCACCCTCTGTGGACTCCATCTGTCATTTCCCTAGCCACTGATCTTCCATGCCTTGCGCCCTCCTTGGTTTGTCTATCTTCCGGGTTGTTAAAAGCGGTGAAGCATCACTCACAGGGGACTCGCGAGCTATGCTGTTGGGAGCGCGGACTGGGAAGTAGGAGCAGGAGCGGGAGCGGAAAGCAAAATTTTCAAAAGCTTTCATTTTGGGAGTGTTTTTATATAATATATATTTTGATGCATATATATTAAAAAAAACATGTATTATGCCAAATTAGCTATAGAAAACATGAAAACATAGATATTCATATAACCATTTAGTACACATATTGATATTACATCAATCATCTAGGAGCTATAACTTATAACATTGTCATTAAATGATCAATCATCAATCATCAACAACATCAACCTTCAAATTTCAACATATAATATTTGCCATCAACAAACTCTAACAGATAACATCAACCATGAAATGAAACAAAGCATCATAATATCATATTCAATACCAAAGAGTTGTAGGATGCAATCAAAAATTTAAAGTTTAAACTTCAAAGGTAGATTCAACCGTTCAAGATTCAAAGGTCAAAGACTAAAGTTCAAAGTAGGCCATAATGTTTACAAAATAGGCCATAATAAACATGAAATACAAAGTACTATGATACTATCTAGTATCTACTAAGCTTCCTACTTGCCACAAGAAACTTCCAATTTCTTTTCTCGTGGTCTAGGTGGAATCCACATCATCTCTACAACCAAGGTCAAGGAGATCGGATATTGTTCTTCGCATAGTCGAGAATCCAGGAGAGGATCCCGATGGAGTAGATGATGATCCACTACCAAACATTCTATTTGAGTGAGAGGATTCAAATTCAACCCTTGATCTCTTGGAAGTATTTTGAGCGGCCTCTTCTTCCATCTTGTATTTGTTTCTCTCTTTAGTTGGCACTTTGTTACAGGTTTTGACTCCAAGAGCCTTACCTTGATCAAATGGCATAATCCCACACAAATGCTTTCACCCGGGTATATGAACCAGTGTAAGTTTTAGTGCAATGGGGGCATATAAACTTTGTGGTTCCACCCCCTCTCCCTCCCCCAAGCATTGTCACTTACTTCCACAAAGGTGTTGTGTCTTTTTGTTTTTCCCCTCATCACCCTCAAGCTCATCATTATCATCACCCTATTCCCCTTCCTCCTCTTCTCCACGGTATGTGTCACTCTCTACCTCTTCCCCCTCATCACTACCACCACCATATCTACTTCCCAACACCATCATAATGAGAAGAAGTGGAACCAAAAGCCAAAACCACATACCCATCATATTTCTTGACTCAAGATGAGAATCACTTGTTGCCTGCAATAGAACGATGGAGAAGAAGAAATTGGAAAGAGTAGGAGAAGAGAACATTGCAAGGTTTAAAAATTTTAACATAGTGAAATGCTTTTTCAAAAACAAACAAAGAGTGGGGTTTGGAGCTTACCTCTTTAGCTCTCCAATGGTGGTTGAATGTCTCTATGGAATCCTTCAATCTCCCTTCCAAGCTCCCACAAATTTGCTCTCAAACAACTAGCAAACCCACTCAAGAACCCTAGCAAAGAGAAGTGAAATGCATGAAATGAGAAATAGAATGAGAGGAAATGAGTGAAAGCGTGTTTATATCCCCCAAATTAACCCTAAGAAACTCAAAAAACCCAAGTGGAACCACGCATTGGTTCCACAAGCCAAAAAAAAAAAGAAATTGGTGTGCCCTTGCTCGCCGAATCGCTCAGGAAGCGTTTTCGTGAGCTTTTTTTGCACTCAGGAGCGCTTAGGGAGCGATGAGAAATCGCTTCAGGAGCGAAGCTTCGTCATCACTCCCTAAGCACTCCAGAAAAAACCAGGGAGCATTTTTTTTAGGGAATCGTGATTCCAAAAAACACTCCCAAGAGGAATCGATGAGGAATCACGCTTCTGAGGCCAATTCCTCTGGGAGCGCGAATTGGGAGTGAAGCGGGGAGGGGGGGACGATTCCTCGCAGCCTAGCTCGCAAGTCTCCCAAGCGGCCTCCCACACCACATAATCGACAGAGACTCGTCAATTGACTCGCGGACTCGCCCCACTCGTCGGAACTGGCATACACTCGACGAACTCGTTGTTGACTCGTGGAACTCGGCAGCAGTGAACAAGGGACGGACGGATGCAACTGAAGGTCAACTTCGGGCCAGGCGTCTTCGACTTCAGTTTCTTGTCGGGTCGGGCTTCAATTGCTTGTCGGGTTCAGTGCTCGCATCTTCGACTTCAGGTCGGGTAAGTCCGCGACTCAACTGTGCTGTGCAGTAGTTTTTTTTTAATTTTTTTTATGTTACGGTAATATTTTTTTAATTGGTATGTTGTATAGTTTTTAATATTGTATTATATAGTTTTTTATTTATTTATTTATAGTTTTTGTTATATATATCTATATATATATATTTTGTTATATAATTTATTATTATTTATTTTTTGTTATATATTTTATATAAACTATATATGACATATATAGTTTTTGTTAGATTTTTTTTATTTATATTTTTGGTTATAATTTTTTTTATTATATATTTTTTATTTTGATTTTATTTAATTTATGTTATTTTTTATTTATGTTATATGTTTTAAATTTATATTTATTAATTTTTTGTTATATATATTTTAATTTGATTTATTTTATTCATTTTATTTATTTTAAATTTTATTTTATTTTATTTTATTTTATTTTATTTTGGGTTATATATTTTCAATTTTTGTATTTATTTAATTTTTGTCATATTTTGTATGGTTTATATTTATGTTATGGCTATGATTTATGGTTTATGAACACTATGTTTTATGATCACTATTTACATTTTTTCATACAAAAATTGATTGTGTTATGTCGCATAATCATAGTTTATGAGAAAATGTTTTGAATTATTGCATAAATTGTAGTTCTATAGCTTATATGGATTAGAAATGCTTTTAACCTCTTTTGTGCCCAAAATGTACAATATTTTTATTTTTTTTCCTATTTGCCGAGTCTTGTTGAGTCTGTCCCGAGTCTTTCCCGAGTTTTTCCCGGGTCCACGAGTCATATGCCAGGCGAGTCTTTACAGAGTCTGAGTCGTGCAACATTGGTTAAAACATCTTGTTTCAAGATTGTGTGTATTAATAGTATCAGATATATCATCAAGTTGTGCTAGAAAGCCCTAATTTATCCAGATCTACTACCTTGGACCATTTTCTCAAGATCTAATTCAAGTATCCCAAGGCGGCAAGATTTGATCATTTATCCTAGCACTTACATCCTAGATCCACTCTTGATTTCTAAGTCATTGTATCTAAAGCATCTCAAGTTGAAATTCCATCTCTCTTAAGCCTCTACAGTGACTTCATTCCTTAGATCTAGGTTTTTTCACCCCTCACCTTACGTATTCTATTGTTTAGTCTGATCTGGTGATTGGGTTAGATCTCTCATGTCGGGAGTAGATCAGGGTCTCCCCCTTTGCTACCTAGGGCTTTGGTAGCATAAAGTGAAGAGTGCCTTGATTGGTGTGACAACCAATCTATTTGGGAATCGAGGCCCTCTTAGGTCACCTCTTAGTTGTCTAGTTCTTCTACCATCCTTGATAGGACCATCTAATAGGGGCAACTACAAGTTGTGTGATAATAGGGACCTAATCTAAAACTCTGCCCACCAACTGACCCAGCTATAATCTCAATCAATGTATCTCATCCATCTGCAACTAATGCTCTATCTCTAGAACTCACTGTCAGGGATTGCTCAAAAATCTGGTCTGCTCTGGCAAAAAACGTTTGAGGTAAATCCCCCTACATAACTAATGATAACAATACTTTACATGCGTAACTCACAGAACTTCAACTTTTGGATTCTACATTTGAGTAAAAGAGACCCTATTTGGGTATCAAAGACTAGGCCAAGGGATTGAATACTTCTCCCCCCTCCTACTCTTTGAGCATTGTTTGCATTAATTTTCTTACTGTAAAGATGATCCAAACTTCTTGAAATCAGCAATGAAAATTAGTACAAATTGTAGGAAAATTAGTACAACACTTTTAAATGGTAAATGGATGGAAGAAAAGCGCTCTAAATGACTAAAAATATCAAAATATAGGCCATAATAACTTCTACAATCTACACACAGATCTATCAATGCATAAACAAATTCAAAAGCTCGAGAAATAGCATAGTCAAACTCTGCTTTTTTGGCCCAAAGGTTGATTCCCCCATAGAGACAGTTAGAAAGTTGATCAAGTGATGATCCCTATAAAGAAATGAAGAAGCTAAGAGAGAATGGAAGGAGAATAGAAGAGCAATACACCATCGTTGCTGAGAAGAAATTCCAACCCTCCTCCTTTGCCCAAGCCTCATTAAATAGATCTACTAGAGACCTAATGCGCCCTCTTAACTGAGGGGGCAAGCATGCACAGAGTGCATCTCCCTTAACTGACTGAGCAAGCATGCACAGAGTGCATCCCCCCTAACTGACTGAGCAAGCATGCACAAAGTGTGTCCCCCTTAACCAACTGACTGGGCATGCACAGAGTGTGTACCCCCTGATTGATTGAGCATGTGAGAGTGAGCCCCTTTGTAATTGTTGTGGTACTCATACATGAACTAATGTGCCCTCTTTGCTACAATTTATCTGTCATTCATGCACGGGTAAAATGCCCTGTTAATTGAACTTTCCCCTTGTGCACTTCACCCTTGACATGAGTGTTAACTAAGATTCAAGGCTGAGTTGAGTCGAGGTGCCCTCTTCCAACCTGAGTCAAGCGGAGACACTTGAGTTAAGTGGATGTGAGTCTGACTCAAGTGAGGGCGCCTTCTTCAAGGTTGAGTTAAGTAGAGAAGGTCTCATGCATGTGTCCTATTCAAATCTAGTTCACTCTGGTTCCAAGCATGCGCCCTCTTCTTATGCATGCCCCATCCATTCTACCACACGTCATATATGCATGGATACCACATATCACACATGCATGGATGCCACATGTCACACATCTATGGCCCACTGCTAAAAATAGAAAAATGCTTGCATGTTTGAAGATTTGGATGCAAAAGTATGCAAGCCCATGCATGCCCTTTAAAGTGCCATGCAAAGATATGCAAAGCCATGCAAGTCAAACCATAACTGCCAAAAATAGAAGTATCATGCATGCCATCCAAAAAAGGCTCACTGGAATCCTAAGCTCGCAAGGATGCCGAAAATGTGATCATCTCTACTGTGCAGACCTCCAAACTTTGTATCCTAAAACATAGGAAAACTGTTAAAAATAGAAATCTCCTCCAAGACTAATGAAAAACCTGTGCAATGTCTCTCTCTCTAAACATGGATCATATCACAGACCCAACCTGCATCTCAACCCAGTGGGAACTGTTGTCACATCCATAGTAGCAGGGCTACCATGATGCAGATCAGCATGTTAGAGACATGAGCCTAGACCTAGTACATGGGATGAGAATTGATGCAGAGCATGGATCATCGATGGTAGAGTATTTTTCAAAGCTAGCCAGAGCCCCGAGCAACATTGCCAGCTTACCTTGTCACTTTTGAGCACACATGATATACACCTTCCTTGCCCTTCGAGATAGTTAGGCATTGCAGATCCTTATCCAGATGCAGAGATGACTGAGCAGGTATATGGCATGAGGTTTGCACATATTGTTGTCTTTCCTAATAATATTAGTAGATGTGACTAGTCATATATGGTAGCAGTTTGGTGATTATCTATTAGTTACTTGTGGACTAACATTTGAATGGCTAAGCAACATAATGTCAAGACTTATTCATATGTTCAGTAGTAGGGTTACCCCATCTACAACTTAGTCCATTCCCCATCTACTTTTGGCATCACCTTTTCACTTGTCTTCCACCCATCCATTTATCCGTTATATAGACATTTTCCCTTGACTTGGATGAGACTTTTGAAATCAAAGAGCCTCCCCCACCTTGACCCCCTTCCTTGTTGTATTGTGTCTCAGCTCTAAGTTGTGCAACAAAACTTGTTGAAGCCTTGACCCTTCTGGGCCAAAGGAACCTGTCGGTGTTGGGTCTTGAGCTTAGGTGAGTTGGGTTTATGAAGCCTTGACCTCTCTGGTCAATTTCCCCCGACATTTGGTCCTGATTGTTGAGGATTCCCACCATCTGACCCCATGATTCACTTATGGGACAAGAGTACCCGTTGGTGTTGTGACATGAGTTAAGGTTGGTTAGTTGCCCGGGGGGTATTAGCTGGACTCGAAGCAAGTTGCCATCATAAGTAAATGAAATCACCTTGGATGAAAGCTACAGTTAGTTGTGCTTCTTAGCACATGTAAAATCCGAAGGGTCGTCAAATAAAAAGGTCATATAAAATGCATCGGAGCTTAAATGCCATATGTAAAAGGATGCAGGCCTAGATGAAAGTCAAAGACTTGCAAAAAGCAAGTAGAAATGAAATGCAATAAAGGAACTTGTTAGAGTTGAATGAGTGCCTCCCACTCAACTCATTCCATTTGTGAAACACTGCCTTTTCCTAATGTCATCCTGGCCAGTATATGTCAAGGTGTCTCCCTTTTCTCTTATACTCTGCGAAATCACTAGTCTTGTCCACATAAGTCAACCTACACTTAACTTAGCCTTTCTTTGTTTCTACTTCACCCAGAGAAAATGAGGGGTGGCCTACCTTGTACATGGGAGTGAATGTGAACCCAAGCATATGACTAGGACTTCATTAATGTTGTGAAACTGTCAAATGTTCATCTATGTTTTATATGGCTTGCTATGACCACCATTGCTATAGACCATTTATGATCGATGTCTAATGCTAGTATAATTTGGAAAGACATATATATACCTTGTGCTCACAAAGATATTCATATTTCAGATCAGTCATCAGTTTTTGACCAGTTTGACCAAGTTTGACTTGGTAACCCGGTAGAGCCCGGGAGCGGACATGGCCACAGACACCCGATTCATGTTCGATTATGCCTACAGACATCCAATGTACCATCACAATTCTTATTTGGTGGATTTTCTCCTGGATATGCATTTATTATTATTTATAGGGTCATATTAATATATTTTAATTATTGGACATGATTTTTCATCCAGATCACATCTTAAGTGGATCTGGACCGTATGGGTACTTGTTCCTAGTGGAATTGGCCCTTCTGATTTCATTTATATAATCAGATCAGACATCCGGGCAAAGGAAGAGCAGGTCATGTGCAGTTTTCATCATTTTCAGGCTATATCAGCATTTTAATTGTAAAATTAAAAGTGACCATGGTTTAATAATGTTTCTCAAAGGGTAAATTATGGGCTGAAAGTGACTTATGATGATTTTATTATGAAGTTGAGGCACATTGGACCTTACTCCACATGTTTTGGGTCCCACTTCATGTTTTTGACTCTCTTGGGCAAATCGACCCAAGGAGGGAGGGCGCACTTGGTGGGGGTGGCCACTAATGGTTTGCATTTGCTTTTGTTTGAAGATGTTGTAACATGTTCTCTGGGGATAAAACAGCCCCTAGACAACCCCTAGGCACATGCTATCACTTGTACCCTCATGATTTATCATTTCACTCATGTACTTGGGCTCCCTAGGGAAAAATCGCCCCCCTTCTCTCAAGCTGATATATTATGTAATTAAAATTAAAACTCAGCCATTGGATCTTATTTCCAACTTCTAATCTTAGCCATTGAGATAAAGATGACTAGGGATCGTGCCTCTCCATTTTCTATTTAAAGGAGAGAGCAGCTCATTGTATGGACTTTTGGTTCTTGAATGAAAGCATAGAGAAACTTGTGTCTTTTGTATGGAATGTTTTAGACAGTGATTGTATGTTGCTCTTCCCTTGCACTAAGAAAATTTTGTGACTGTTCATAGCAGATATTTGTGGTGATTTTACTTGTCTACAGAGGCAGCAGTTTGTGGAGGGCGCACTAGTGGGGAAACCCCTCTCTCTCTTATCAAATTGTTGAGAAAATCAAGGAGTAATTTTTGTATCATGCTATCAATTATTTTCTCTCTGAAATCTTTTGCATACAATTGTTTTCTTGTTTGTGAATCAAACTAGCTTCCGGTTGTTGGTTTTGAGGCAAGAGGGCACACTTGGTCACTTGGGCAACTTGTCATAGAGTTGGAACTTCACAAGCACTACATGGTTGATCTTTGCAGGAGCAAATTGTCACCATCTTGGCTTCTCTACTCAGTCGAAGTAAGCACTTCATTTTCTTCTCTCAATTTCATTTTCATTCCACTGGTCACAAAATTTGCTTAACTAAATTAAACCACTTAAAACTGTCGGCAAGTTATTCACTAGGAATCTCAAAGTTCTAGCACTTGGGTATTTTTGGTCATAGCCTAAAACCTCTAGAGGCTGATTTTCATGCATTTTTTACTATATTTACCCTTAGATTAGGCGCTGTCATGATTTGAAGTGCGCTCCACTTAGTTGGCTACCTAGGGCTGGTTTTGACTTGTGCTTTGCTTGAGACTCATCCCTCTTGTTTATCAATCATCCAAGCAGCATTTTTGTAGTGTTAGAGCAGCCATTACTCGCTGACCTAGATTCTATCTTGGGCATCTCCCGATTTGCTAAGTCATTCCCCTCAGGGTAGTATCTTGTCCACTCAGCTCTAGATCTGTAGTTGATTTTACTAGTTACTGAGAATCATTAATCTGATCTTATTCACTGGTATGTTCATCACATTAAATCTAAATCTCAAAATCATCTCTCAGTAGCTCATTTCATGATCTGGGATCAAAGCACCAAGATACCTTTGATTTATTTTCACACTGCCTATCTTTACACGTGTCTTGGTCTTGTTTTGGTAGATCTTTCCTCATTGGAAGATCAAGGGTCTCCCCCTTAGCCCTCTCACAAGTTGGCTTAAAGTGACAAGAACCCCATCCAGTGTGACAACCACTCCAACAGTGGTGGATTGGTTCCTTGAAGTGTCACCGGCTTAGCTACCTTGCCCTCTACCATCCTGGATAGGATATCTTCAGTGGCAGCTAGAGTTTACATGATAACAGCCTACAGGAACCAACCTCTAGCGTATGAAAGTTGTCTCTTTAAAACACAAGTCTGATTACCAACCTGATAAAATAAGCTCGCTCTTAACCCTCCAATTTGCATATGAGCAAATCTAGGGGTTAACAATCACCAAATCTTCTCTTGCTTGCTTTATGGCTCCATGCCCTTTCCTCAAGCAACTAGTCACTAGTCAAAAGACGACTCTTTCTTCTAGCCGTTCAAATAATTTCTCTCTTTAGAGTTCTTTTTTGTTTCAAAATCTGGAATTTAATTTTATCTTACACATAAGTTTGGGCAAACAATAACTAAATCAAACCCTCTTTAAGGGTTGCACTTCATTTTTAAAGTCTATGTTATTTTCATGAATAAATATTACATCGTGGTAATCTTTTGCTTATTGGTTATAAACTTAATTAATGTGAGATTAATGTTATTTCAGATTTGCTTATCTCAAATCAGTGCATTTCATTTATCTTTTAGATTGGGCTAAACCCTATGTCACATGGTTCGGGTTCAAATTCGAGTTCGACAACCATAAAATTCTGGTTCGAATTCAAGTTCGACAACCATAAAATTCGGGTTCAAATTCGGCTTTTGGCTTTACCGAGGTTCAAAATGAGGTTCGACATTAAGTTCATCCATATACAAATTTCAAATATATATAAAAATACTTTAAAATAAAATATAACATAATAGGGTAAAAAATAAAATAAACATGAGATAAAAAAATAAAATTCAACATAAAATCAAAATTAAAATCCAATCATCAACACGAAAATATTAAAATTTAAATGGATAGTGCAATGTAGCCCGAGGCGGGAGCATACACCCAAACCCAAAGCCTGACGTGACAGATTGCACTGTAGCTTGACGTGAAGCTGTGTAGCCCGACACGGGAGGCTATGACCCAACCCAATGCTCAACTCGAGAGCCTACTCTGTATCCCAATAGCCCGACACAAGAGTTTAGCACTACGCGATGCAATCGGCAAATGCCATAGACAGGAGCCTGAGCAGTGAGGATCATTGTTCATGTAGCAACGAGGAGTCAAGGCAGAGTTGAGGAGCCCTCAACCGACAGTCATACGTCAGTAAACAAAAATCAAATGTGGGTAGAATGAATGGTAGGATCGATCGTGTTGCCGCCTGGTTCCACACCTGGGAAAACGCAGCAGAAGTCTTCAAGCTGCTGGTGTGGCCTTGGGGGCAAGTCAGAGTCAAGTGCTGTCACTTGGGACTCGACTCCTCCGTCTAGGCTTTCCTAGCGAAGCCAAGGGGGGTGGACCCTAAAAAATAAAAGAAACTAAGGCCTCTAACCTAGGAGTTAGGAAAATAATTTTTGCAACCAAGAATAAACACTACATACATTTGTCAAATAAAAACATCATTTATCATTTACTCCCATTTAGAATAATCATCATTCAACTGCATACTAGCCAACAATATAACATGAAATTTGCATCAAGACCAGTGCCTTGTTATGGAGTCAAATAACAAATGCATAAACAGAAAGGTAAATGTTGTGGAGTGTTCTTGGTTTATTTTAAAAATTAATGTGATGATGATCTTTTTTATTAAGGCAGGTGGGTTCCCGATATACGCAAGGTACGGGGGAACATGTCCGGAAATTTGAAGCGTGGCTTCCCTCTCAGGCTTTGGGCTGAATCGGAGTCTCGAGGAGGTGTTCAGATGCTATACCAACGAGGCAAGCCTAACGGTTTCCAAGAGGTCGCTATCCAGTTTTATCCCAAGCCTTCTGGGAAATTTGCCCACGACAACAAATTGCGTGTTGTGCCGGATTTTCACAAAAAGGATTTTTTATTGGGGTGGTGTTAAGTCCTATTACTAGTCATCCACTCCTTTCTGGTGTGTACCAACTGGATCAGACTAAGCTGCAAGTTGGTCACAGAGCATACGGGAGAAGACCTTGGTATTTTTTTATAAAATTTTAAGAACACAAATTTTATCTTTTTTAGAACCCCAGGAGTCTCTTTTCAGGCATGTATTTCGGGCAAGCCCTCATACAAAACCCTACTTCGGGAAAGCAAGGGGGGGCGTTATGAGTTGTAAAAAAAAAATGTGAAAAAACTAGGTTGTGAGTGATCTTGTGGCCCGCCAGTGGAACGGACCAACAAGGTTTATTTTAATCCTAATTGATTTTATTTAATGCCGGAAAACAAAGGGATAAACTACTCTAACATTCACGCCATGAAAATGAGACGACATAGGCCACCCCTGGGGGGATGGGGTATGGGCGCTGGCTAGCCCACTTGCTCTCGTTTAAAAATGTTTACAATGATTTCGAGAAGTGCCCCAGTCTACTTAATGTGACTTGGTGGCTTACAAAATTATAGGAAAAATATGACCGGTTTTGAGAAATATGGAAATTTGTCCTTCGGGTCGCCTGGATGCTCGAAATTTCGCCGGCACTTCTTCCTACCTATTCATCTTTTGCTGCAAACCAGCAAGCAATAATTAGTACAAGATGCCCAAAAACACTTTAAGAGTGTCTTTGGAACACCTCCTAAAAAACCCAAAATTTTCTAAGTTAAAAAACTAAGTAAAAATGACTAAAAATAACCAAGTAAAACAAGCTATGGGGCTTGTCTACCTGGGATCTCTGCTAGCCTTTAATGGCTGCAAATTTCAAGCTCTAGGACAGCCAAATATATCTTTTATATCAGCACTACAACTACCCCACAAGACTTAAAAGAGATATGACGATTTTACTTGCAAGCCTTTTGAAAAATAGATGTTAAGTGAAGGAAAGTCTAACAGTTAAATATATAAGCTTTATGACTGTCTAAACCAATCCTTTATGAAAATATTTCTGATCTATTTGAATTACAATATGAGCATATGAATCAGAAAACTTTGAAATACAAGTAACCAGTAACCAGAAAAATTTTTATTTTGAATTAAGTTGAGAGAGAGATGAAGCAAATCTTGGTTGAAATCCGAAGCTTTGAAGGTTGTGTTTGTGATATTCCAAGGGACTGCATCTGCAAACAAAATTAGAAGGGAGGAAGCAAACAAGATCCACCTACTTCCAGTTGAGATAACCTGCACATCACACACTTTGCAAACAAGGATCAAGTGTAGACATATATTTAAAAGAAATCAGTGCTGCATACTCATAAACAAATGAAGACATACAAACATGATCTCTAAATAAACATATATCAATAAGCTAAGACAATAAACAAATTGAATTAACTTATCTCATGAATGTTACCAATCTATCCAATGAGTACAATAGATGCAATAAAATGTCAAAGCTTATGCACAGGTTACCTCCATTAGACAAGCCAAAGATGGTTCATCCACTCACACAACAACACCACAAACTTGACCTCCAAAGTCTTCTTTATTCAAATTCAAAATGATATGAGTATTACAACGATAACTTTTGTGCTCCAATTCTCACTAGTGAATAATGGAGAGAATGCTGCATTATATAGAAAAAACACCAAGAGATGGAGGGCGCACTTGCCAAAATGGAGAGGGGGAGCGTGGCACAAATGGTGGAGGAGAATGGGGCTGCCATCCCCTATTCTAGCTGCCCATACGCAGCCCTTAATGTGCTAACATAGCAGCACTAACCATGCTGCCCATTCCTTAAATGCGCCCCCTCCTCAAGTGAATGCGCCCCTCCTCAATGGGCATGATTCTCTCCTTGTTTGGGGCTGCCCAAACACCTTACAAATCAGCCAAAAATCCTCCATAATACATGCTGATCCAAATCAGAGTTGTCATAACTCCAAAAAATTAATAATTTTTTAAGTCATTTTTTCACTTTTTTGATTTTTTCATGACTTTTATGGGATTTTTTGATTTTTTTGATTTTGACCAAAGTAGAAGCACCCAAACATTAGAAAAAGTGGGTTTAGGGGTTTAGGGGGTACTCTGAGTTAGAAAACGAGTACCCCTAAGGCAAAAAATACCTCCAGACGCCCCAGATAGGCCAATTACAAAAAAATTTAATTGAACCATTAAAAAATGGCCCAATTTACGGAAAAAATTAAAACTTACCGAAAATTAAAAAACAACCTAGGGGGACTTAGACATGTCCATATGACTCAAAATTAACGCCTAGCATGTTCATATACATTGACCCATAGACTCTAATAATTCCCTAAGGCCCGTCAGCCTCCCCAGGCATTCCAGCTTTGGAGGAGCAGGAGAAAAACCAATTAATTATGCAATGCACTAATGCAAAACATAATAGATAGGTGAAAAAACTCCTTGGAATACCTGACTTGGCCAAAAAGTCCTAAGGAACCGAGTCTTTTACAAAACACCATGCTAGCACGTTTTATTACAAACCCCGCAGGGCCATGGACATGTGGAAAAAAAATAAAAAACGGGCCCCTTTAACAGGCCAGCTGGTCATCAAATCACCAAAATTGAAACATGTATCATGTTCCACTCTGCCCGCTCGCTTGATAATCCAACCAAGTGCAACTTAGTTGGCAACAGGTCGCGCCGCCCATGATGAAGTAGAATGCAAGTTAAAGTCAACAAATATTTCGAAATAATGATTTAGGGTTTGAAAAATTCGCCGACCGAAACGAATTCAAATTATTTTTTTCAAGTTCGCCGAATTTCGAACTTCAAGGATGAAATTCGGCGAACCTTGTGTCTTAAGCTAAACCTATAACTATTTTAGAGTTACTTTCCTTCCAGTGTTTACAGCACTCTTAAACAATTTGTCTAATACATTTCAGATCTTGGGTTATGTTACATGGTTCATTAACACAATCAGTTGCACCTACTAGATCTGAAATTTAATGGCATATTCAAGTATAACACATTTTTTTTTCACTTCAAGCAATTAATTACTTGTCTTTTCAGCACTTTGGCATGTAAGTTGTAACTAAGTTGCTGGAAATTTTTATTGTTATAAACCACATTATCGCAGCTCCATCCCTAAGGTTAATTAACAATTCCACTTTGTTGTGAGTGTAGTTTTAGAATTAACTACTCTATTCTATTGGCAACCCAACAATAGAATAAGGGTTTGTATGTGTTATTTTCAGATTCACTTGCAACCATTTTTATTTCTTTAAACCAGCACATCTGATGGTTTCACAATCTTGGTTATTGGTTTATTGGTTTAAAGAAATTTATTTTAATTGCTAGATATTTGCACTTAACTCATCACTCATCTGACTATATAAATGTTGATCAATACTTTTTAATGGGATACAATTCACATGCTTTATTTCACTTCTCATTTCATTATTATTGATCATTTCTCCTGCAACAAGTTATTGTTTCTATTGGAAAATCAAGTTATGGTCTTTTTTGCTTATGGATCTTTAGTAAGTATTTGAGTTAGTTTGATTTTTGAATCTTTGGTTCCTTTTGGCTCTTCTAACTCATTGAATTACTCTTAGTCATAACCATAATCAAAGTTATTTTCCAAACCTCTTGACACTTAGTTGCTATAGGGATTCCCCTCTTGTGACTTCTCAAGTCACTAAAGTGAAGGTAAGTATTTGCTTAGGTGACAGTGGCATTACTTCTCCATAGTTGCACATAGCGACATCCTAGTGAGGACCTTGCACTTTAGGGGTGCTAATTTTGTGGCAACAAAGCCTAAATATCAAGTTTGACTAGGTCAACCTTAACCATACCTAGGAATACAATAAAAAAGGAAATATCGTAGTAGCCATAATTATAAGTACATAATGATACACAGGGTTGGCAAGTGCGGGGGGGGTTATTTGGGACCCCAGAGGAATCAAGAAGAGAGAGTACTCCTAGAGCATTGGGAAAGCGACCAACAACAAAGCCGAGTGGCTCGCCCTTATCAAAGGACTGGAACTTGCCAAGGAAATGAATATTGAGGAACTGACAGCGTTTGGAGATTCAACAATAGTCATAAGTGAAGCTAGAAGGTTAGCCAGAAAAAATAAGAAGCCCTCCACCAAAATGCACAATCTTCTTCTCTGTCTCGCCAAGGAATTCAAGAACATCAAATTTTTTCATGTTCTTAAAGCCCAGAACCAGCATGCGGATGGGTTGGCCAACAAAGGCGTTGGTCTAGGTCATGGAACATTGGAATGTGATAACAAGCCTAGGAAGGATACATCGATTCATTAAAACCTTTAATCTTTTGATGGATAGAGTATGCATTTTATCAAATCATCCATACTCGTTCGGGTTTGTGGATGTTCATGATTCAACTTCATTAAAGAGCCTTGATTTTTGCTCTCCCTGCATTAATGAGCCTCATTTCATGCCCTGCCAGGTGGGCAGCACACGTGAAGCAAAGGGAAGCAGTAGACAACACGCTTTCTTCATATGCCCAAGAAACAGCCCTGCCTCCCTCATTCTGATTATCGCCTTCAGCCATTCCGGTCCGGAGAGTTTGAAGAGAAGCAAGCTCGGTTTTTTTCTCAGGGTTATTCTGCATCGTGGGAGGGAAGCTCTGCAACCCGAAATGGAACATTTCGTGATGGGTTCCGGGACGTCTTGCCCTTTCTGTCGTCACCATGGAAGCTACTCCAAATGGGCCCGGAGCTGGGTTCATCCTCTGAACGATAGGATTCAGGTCACTTGTGAGAATTACTCAAGTGGTAGCGACATCAGGGGCAAAGACGAGCCGGAGGTTCTGCAGGATGAGAAGTTACAGGGTTTAGGGCAGCACCGGGGTTCCACCTCCAATACAGCTCTCCAAGCTCGAGTAGCCGACTTAGAGCATCAAGTTATGATGGCACGCAATGAAAACATGGATATAAAAAGAGCCCTCACCAGGCTCTATACTCTCGCTGAAGCAACGCATACTGAAGTTAAGACTCATAATAAAAACCTTGAAGACAGGGTCAATGCCCTCACTACTGCAATGCCGCCGAATCCCCTCATGAAACCCCTCTTGGAATCCCCTAGCAACAACACTGGGAATCTTGGAAAGAAGATGGAGAATTTTGGCAGCACTCTGGTGAACTCAGGCGTGTTCTTCGGCCTCAGCTCAGCTAAGGAACACAACGTGGAGAAATTCGAGGAGCACAGCCCATAAGCTGTTTTGTCTTGGTCTAAGAGTTTGCAGTTGGTAAAGTGGACTGTCTTTTTTGGGGCCTCTGTTTTTTGGAAACTGATTCTGCATCCTAAATGCTTATCGGTCTTAGTTTAAGTTGTTTGCAATGTTTTGTTTTTGTATTTACTTGCTTGGGCAATTTGTAAGAAGCTATAGCTTCCATAGATTAGGCAAGTTTAAGAAGTGCTATGAACTCGAGAAGGATGAACAAAGGGTGACAGGCATTGTTTTGCTTTGGGAACAATCACCCATCTCCAGCTCTGTAATTTATGTTTTCCACTTTTAATGAAAAGCTTCTAATCCGTTACTGTTAAAAAAAAAAAGTACATAATGATACATATGAATTTTGAAAGGGTCGTGGCCATACGTACATACTACACCAACATGCCTATTCAAATTTCAAAGTGAAGGTACTATTTACAGTTGAGGAAGCCAATTAGGGAAAGAGAAAAAGGGTACCATTTAAAAAGTCACAAATACATCAATGGAACCACATGATGGTAGAACATCAATGATTAAAAAACAAATTATAAAAGATTGATGGCCAATATAAAAGATGAAGCAAAACTTAGGTCAACCAAAATTGAAAAAACTATTTCGAGATGTATCAGCCAAAGGATGACAAAAAAAAAAAATAGCCTCATTGTAGCTAGAAGGTCCCACATATGATTGGTTTATGTTGTTCTATAGAGAAAATAGAAAAATATTAGTAAGTTGGCCAGTGTTTATTTCAAACATTTTCAAAAGATTCATATAGAAAACATAACAAAAATAAGAGTTAAATTTTTTATGCAATCCTTTGAAAATATGGATTTACACGGGGAAAACAAGGTCCTCGCTCGTAAATTAGATTGCTTAATATGCAAAGTATCAAAGTATAGAAAGATGAATGGAATTCAACAAAATGATCAAAAATCAAAACAGAAGAAGAAAGATCTCAAGAAAAAGATGCAAAATTTAGTAAGGTATTATTAGACAAAGAGAAGGAAATTGCTCAACTAAGAAATCAAAATCAATCCTTGCTTACTGAAGTCGAATTATTTAAAAAAAAAGAAATATCAATTCCAAAGATCTATAGAGAGACAACTACCAACCCAATTGAATTACAGATGTTTTGGAAAGTTAAAGTGAAGTTTATTGACAAGGAAACATCCAAGGAATCAATCGAAATAAAAAATCAAATTGTCACGACTAATGAAAAAAATTTAATCGATAAATTGATTCAATCTAATGGAAACATAAATACACAGCTTATAATTAAATAGGAGTATCCTAAAATCAAGATCAATAAGAAAGCTACAATTGTATCCTAATCACGAATGACATTGTAATGACTACTGGCATCCACATTTCTCTAACTGAAGCCGACACTCTATTTACATTCCGGATAATCAGAATTCCAAAACAACTTGGAATCGTAGTCAAAGAAGTTGACATCGAGAAACTTATCAACAGACAGTACCAAAAAAAAGTTGATTATTTGCAACGTGACAGTATTGTTTAAAACTTCAAAGATCATTTTGCCTCATTTCTTCAGCCACTTCGAGGAGGACAAAGCATCTCGAGGAGGGGTGCAGTGTAATGAATATAAAGTATATTATATTATTTAGAGTAGAGTTTTGTATATTAGTATAGTTATGTCTCTTAAGTAGTGTATAAGGAGTCTTCTTGACTAACCATCTTTCATCCTTGTATCATTTCAATTATTAAATACATATTTTTTGTCCTTTGGACAATACATTATGAGTTCTTGTCCCTCTTCTCTGCAGATGCTTTATTAATGAACCGTTTGGTTCATTATAGCCACAAATGCTTTGCTCATGAAATTAAAGGCTATCATTGACTGTTCCAAGTATTATTCTCTTATTTCTCCTTTGTTAGATTTTGTGCTGGGAAACCTATCCTGTACAAGAGGAAGATGTCAAGTCCTTCCAATTCTGATTGATATAACCTGATGCAACAACTCCATTGGGAAATTCAGTATATGCAGTATAAGAATGATTTGAAACGGTGTTTAAAATCAATCATGGGACACGTGCTTGATTGTTCACCCTCATACAATTGCATGACACAAGAAATGATATATATAGAAACACCAAGAAATGAAAGCATCTGCAAGCAAGCCATTTTGACAAAGGATTGCTTATTCAGATGGGTCAACACTAATAATGTTGCAGAAAAGCTAGAATTACCATTAAGAATATTCAGCATTGCACACAGTTCGGTGCATTAAAATGTTAATTGCAAGAGATATGAGAAGTATACCTTCATTGGAATTTCCTAAGGCCACAATGCAGAAAGCCAATTAAGATGTGAAAGAGAAGAATAGGACATCAACCCTAAATGTTGAAATCTGGCAGAGCAGGGGAAAATTGTACAAAGAGATTCCAAAGATACAAACATTGACTCCAAAAAAACTTTGAAGGCAAAGACAGCATTGTTACTCAAAATTACCTAGTCTCAGCAGGAACAGACTGGAAAATGACAGGCAACTTGAAAGGGACACAAGAAGCACACATTCAATACTATATCAAAGAAATGAGGCATAAGCAATTTTCACTATAAAACAAGAAGAGAGAAGATGTAAGAGGTATAAATTCAGTGGAATTTATTAAGGCCACAATCCAGAAAGCCAATTATGGTGTTAAAGAGAAGAATAGGACAGTCCACCCTAGATATCAAAATTTGGCATAGCAAGGGAAGATTATGCAAAGAGATTCCCAAGATGCAAAAATTCACTCAAAAAAAGATGAAGAAGCCTTTTACAAAGATGATATTGTTGCTCAAAATGGCCTAATCTCAGCCTGAGCAGACTGAAAGATAAGAAGCAACTTGAATGGGACAGAAGAAATGTTCCTTTAATATCGTATCAACGAAATGAGTGATAAGCAATGCTCTATAGAACAAGAAGAATTCAAAGCCTCGGAAAATTAAAGATACAATACAAGAGATCTACAAGTTTATGGTAACAATTAATATGGTTTGATGACAAAAAAATAATTTGCAAGAAATTAGTATCAAAAAGAAGAGCTGGAAATGCTAGAAATCATATCAATATAAATAAAGGAGGCAGGAGCATAATATCTTAATAAAGAGCCAAACTAGCAACATGACTGGAAGGCATGAAAGATAAGACTGAGAGACGTGAAGACCAGAGCACCACATTTACCATGAGACATGCATTATATAAAAGGAAAGGAAGCTTCAGCTTATGAGCGTGAAACCTTCCAAATTAGAAGCTCAATCTCATGTAAAGGAATGGTTAGAGCAGGCCACCTTTAGACAATATTTTATATTTTTCCTAACATAGCAAATACTAAGTGGTACAGGGCCATGACTAACATCGATCTTTTACTATACAACTTTAGAAAATATTTAATATTTTTCCTAACTAACAGAGCAAATACTAAGCGGTACAGGGCCATGACTAACATTAAGACTACTAACATTAATCTTTTAGTATTGCGCCTGGAAATCAGAGCTATGATACCTAATCGCTAGATCTAAAGACCCTATTACAAATATATTACAATAAATATAAATATAACTACACCTTAGATTTCAGAAAACATTGACAAAAAAGGCTAAGCATAGAAGGTAAGGGCAAATCCATATCATAGCATTAAAGTTTATTGGCAGAAAGAATTGGAAGGTCAACCAATGGCCTCCAATGGCAGCATTTAAATTTTGAAATAAACCCATTCCATGGCTCTCCCCTCAAAGATAAATTACAGAGATTTTTATATTTATATTCACTATAAAACACCCTTATGAATTCTTAATCAACAGGATTCAACATAAGATTTGTATATAGGAACTTCCCTTTAAATTCCTAACAAAATGCCATGCAAAAGCCTTAAAATGAGCCTTACTTGATTAGTAATAAATAGCACTAATAAACATTAAGTTTTTTGCAGACAGAAACAAAACCTCTCTCAGGACCCGATGAACAGCACAATACACTGCAGGCATTCGAGTTGCTACATAGGCAAGCGTCTCATCATCCTTGTATCTAAGGCCTGCGTCTTCATAAGAACTCTTTAATTTCCATCGATTAGAACGTTCATTTGCATCAAATATATCTTGGAAAGATTCATATCCATCAGCAGATTTCAGTTGAGTACTAACATTCTTAAATTCGTTCATAGCGTCAGACAATTTCGACACCTTCTTTTTCATATCTTGCTTTTCCTGTTCTGTATAAGCAAAGAGGCAAAGTCAGGAAATGGTTTCACATCAAAGTTAATGTCACAGACTACTATTTTTATAGCAATTTTCAAGAGTTTCACTGAATCAATTATCAAATACAGTCCAGTTCATATATACCATTGCATTATCAACTTTTTAGAGATTTCCATCCACAATACTTGTAGATACCTATATTGATTTGAATAATTCTACTTTATCACATCAGGTAGGGCTAAGACACTGACATGTTAAAGTGATTTCCTTAACACTATGCCCTTAAACATGTGGCATGCTCCCAGCAATTACAAACTCATACACTCAAGGAAGACTTTAGGGATAAAGATTTATAATAGCTATAACAACATTTACTAGACCAGCCTAGATCCAAATTATAGGCTCTATCAAGCGCCCAGAGGGATCAAATCTCCGGAGGTGCAAACCTCGGCTCAGGTATTGCACTCAAGGAGTTATTCAAGGAGAGCTAGTAAAAAGAAATTACTATAGCTGACATAAGAAATAAAAATTACACTATCTCCCTCATATTTACTTTTTACTTTGTAATCTCCCTCATATTTACTTTTTACATTGTATTATTCTTTTTTGTTTATGGTCGACATAATATTTATTACCTTTTACTTTGTATTATTCTTTCTTGTTTACTTTGTATTATTTTGTCACTCGACTAACAAGATCTCCCTCATACTGGGTTGTAAAGCGCCTCTCGGCGCAACAACAGTGTTCTGCTGTCCATACAATGAATTCATGATGCTTGTAAGGATATATTTTTCTGTCAATAAACAAGTTCACAAACCATTGAGTGTCCTGGAAAAGTGAGATAATATAAGATGGGATAATTTTGTTACTGTCTGTAAGTGACCAAAAAGTTTTAGTACAAGTGGCCATAAAAAATATTTAATGTCTACAACTGACCAAAATAGGTCAATGACACTAGAAAGTACAGGACGCGACAATAGTGATGTGGGAGTTCCATAATAAATTCAAATCAAAATAAAGATAATTGATAAAAATAAATAGAAATCAAAATAAAAGTAGTAAGTGGAAAGTGGTAAACCCTAACAAGAACTAAATATGGGTGTCTCTCAGCTGTAATCCATTGGTTGCTGTCTCTCTTAGCTAATGGCAAGTGATTAACTAGCACCTCTTTTACCCTGTTATTCTAACTTACTTCAACGTGTCAGTACACAAAAGTGATGGCTCGTATCATAAAAGCCAGGGTTTTAATACTCCATAAGTCAACCTGACTAACTTGTGAGTCTCATAAGTACGCTGACCTGCCAATTTTGGTCTTGTGTGGTGCAAAGTTGGCTGACCTGAAAAATTTCACTGTGACTCAATTGACTACCATGTCTGGAACCAAGTTATTCCAGAGTCAATGGCCAACTTATTCCCAATTATAGTGTTAATGATGAATGGATATACCCTTCCACATTTTGTTACCCTTAATGTAAGTATTTTTTGTAGATATAAGATGAATTTTCAAAAAAATATGATGAATGCATGAATAATACATGGGGCTAGCCCTTTAGGCTTTATTTATACAATATGTCACAAGTCATGTGACCTTTCATATAAAGAGCCAACTGTTTATGAGTAATTATCTAATGACTTATATATTATTATGACTTGACTTTATTTACATTATACTTTCATGCAACGTAGCTTTATGTTCTATCATTGACATGACATTATAAAGTATTTTTATTTTATCATTTAATGTTACCTTGACTAGCCTATAGACTCAAACAATTAATAGATGTTATCCATATACAATTAATGAACCAAAAGGTTCACTACAATACATTGGCAAAGATGGGTCCCAAGATCGGAACTCTTAGCTTTCCCAAGGTGCTTCATCTTTAGCAAGATTTTCCCACTTAACAAGATATTCATCCATGATTTTGGCACAAAGTTTTGGAACTGACTTCCAGAATTCCTTCTAGTTCAAACACAATTCTTCCTTCATCCAAGAGTGGTAGTTCTGATTGAATTGACATCATGGGACCTAACTTATTCTTCAAACAAGATATGTGGAAATCATTGTATAGGACCTAACTACTATGAAATAAGGATATAGAACTACAATAGAAAAGACATAGTGGAATACCATGAACAAAATATTTTCCTTGGAGAAACCCGGCGTGGGTAAAAACTCAAGCAAAATGAAGGACTATGCCTTTCTTCTTAAATAAAAGCGATTACATTGCAAAATATGAAGATCACCAAGCCCACTATGGAGCGCTATGAGACATTATGGTCTCCTACAATTCCATACAAACTGCTCTTACTCCTCTATTATCTTCGTCGGCTCTACAAGAACCCAAAGTTGGGCAGCTCTCCGCTATGGAGCTATGAGACATTATGGTCTCCTACAATCCCCCTACAATCTGCTCTTGCTCCTATATTATCTCCATCGGCTCTATGAGAACCCAAAGTCAGGTAGCTCCCCCCATTCAAAACACTAGTCTCCAAGTTCACTCAAACAGCCAATCTTCCATCTAGAATTGCTTCCCCATGACCTTGGATTTTACAAGAGTTGGGCTTCCTTGCTCTTGTGTTCCCCCAGGGTTGTGCAACTAGGCCTCCTCAACCCCAGTCACTCCCTTAAGGACATCATCCACTAGTGCATCGACTTGTTCATAGTGATTGATGACTCTAATGAGGAACCTACCTCTCATCCCATAACTTGGCCTCAACAACTAGCTCTAGCATGCCTTGACATCCTCTCTTTTGTACTTTGCCTAGTTTTAATTTTTAGCATTTCTCTTGTACTTATGCCTTCTCTTATAGTTTATTTTAGCTCGATACTTAGATCCTTAACTTTATCTTCTTTTGATAGCATTAATATAGGAGTTACTTTCGCACTCCCACTTTGTCGTTACACTAGATGTACTATTTTAGTCCCAATGACCTACATTTTGAGGTTGTCCATTGGACATTGATAATATTATTTTATCTACTCCTAGCCATGACTTTGCAATGCAATATCAAATCACACCAACAGGGGTTAAACCCTTTTCCCCCGCTTTATGCTAGGGTTTTATCACCCTTTCTTAATCGTTAGGATTAGGGTTCTTGGTTAGCTTAATGCTTCTAGGATCTTCTTGGAAAGCAGATTGTTGCTTGCTCCACATATGCAATGCTAACATGACTTCCACATGGCGCTGGTGTTGACAGAGTAACTGTCAACTTGCCAGGAATGTAACTATAGTGTACTAACTTCGTTTCTTTAAAGTTTATATATTTAGAAAGCTCTCGACTAGCTCTATGACCAACAAAATAATAGCCTATCTTGCATCAATTTGGACCTAAAAAAATGCATGGAAAGGCCTAAAATAGGCTTCAAAAAGTTATGGACCTAAAAATAGGAAATTTGGGGCTTATTCCAACATGGCCCCTACAAGTTTGTTAGCTTTCGAGTTACTCTAAAAGTGCTTACACCATGTTTGGGGGTGCTTCATGAGATTTGACAAACATGGTGTATGTTAAGCCCCCCGATGGTCCAAGATGGATTAGCACATGGGAGATGGTCCTTATGGATTTGCACATTGGAGATAGCTTGCTCAATGGTTGCTTGACCTGAGTTGGGTGCTTGCTTGGTATTCTTCCCTAGGGCATTGGAGAGGTTTGTTTGCTTGGAGAACACCCTAGTTAGTGTTGAAAATTGTAGCTCGAACAGGAACTCCCACGCACGTCTAATGTGAACATGTTGGAAGTAGTTCGAGTTAAATCTATTTTGTAATTCACTTTAGTAATAAAGTGGAAGTCTCTGAGCTCAGTGGGTTAGCTCAAGTGGTTGAGTGTTGTAATCGTAAGCAGAAGGTCTCGGGGTCAAATCCCTGGGTGGCTATGCAAGGGCCTCACTTGATGTCCCCACCGGGTTAGGCCCCGTAATCAAGGCCGGTGGTTTACCTTGGGTACCATCCTTGAAATCAAGGGAAGTACCTAAGGGTTTCCCATGATGTGTTCCATTGAAAAAAATAAAATAAAAAAGTGGAAGTCTTATATTTAGCTATTGAGTCTAATAAAATGCATTTTTATACAATATTGATTTTAGACTAATCTCAACCATACATCCCACTCAAAGATAAGGATTTTGGTAGATTAGGGTTTTAGCTCAAGTATAAAGGCAGGTCAAGATAGAGGATTAAGACATTCACTCAAAGACAAGTTTTGTCAGAAGGTGACTTTGCTCATCGATTGAGCAAGTTTGGAGCACAAGAGAGGAGCCAAAGTCGGGAAACAAGCAGGAATTTGCAAATAGGTCAGCGGAGGTGACTCGGTACAATCATATGGATTACGTATAGACAGATCTTTATAGTTCTACAAATAGGGCCATATAAAAGCCCAAATCAGGTAGCAGGTATTTTTCTCATTTTTCAACAGGCAGATCATCTTGGTAGTTGTGCAGATCTATTTTTTGGGTGCACCATACAACGGTTAATTTGACAATTTGTGAAGGTTTCCTTGTAAGCTTTCATTCGTTAATGAAAAGTTGACTTGAAGGAGTAATTACCTATGTATTGTATTTATGCTTCCACTATTTACTTTCCAACTATATGTGTGATTGTTACTACATGAAGAATTTAATTTATGCAATTAAAAAACAATATTTGTTTCATTGAGAACATAAGGACAGAAATCACCTAGGGTTTGGAATTTCAACATGGTGTTGGAGCTTCTCTGATTGAGAGGATCTAAAGAGTTTACAGCATTAGATCAACTACCAGAACCAATACTAGTAGTTAGAGGGTTTCAGAGGTAGTGATTATTAGATTTGGTAATTTGTGTGTAAGAGCTCAAAGATGGCAAACTAGCCTCGAGTTCGAGGACAGATTGGAAGGTGCCACAAATTTTCTGTCTTGGAAAGTCAAGGTAACCCTCTTGTTGGAAGAGAATGATCTATGGGATATCGTCAAGGATGTAGTGACTCCGTCGACAGATCTGGCGTCTTCGGTAGTTCACAACAAGAAAGAAGTGAAAGCCAAGCAGATGATCATGGATGTTATTAAGGATCATTCGATCCTACATATATCCTGGAAGAAGATGGTGAAGGAGATGTTCAATGGAATGGTTAGCCTTTAACAAAGCAAACATAAATAGAAAGGTGACATTTCATAACAAACTCAAATCTTTAGAGATGACCAGATCAAACACAATCACCAGTTTATTGATGAAGGTCATGCAGATCGGGATCAACTAGCAACAATTGGACAAAAGGTTGAAGATAAAGAGCTAGTAAATCGGCCACTGAACGGGTTCCCATCTCAATGGGAAACATTTGTCCAAGGTGTTTGTGCACGAGAGAAACTTTCCTCTTGGAAAAGACTTAGGATGATTGTAACCAAAAGGAGAGTCGGATGGAGCCAAAGGCCAACAAGCAAGGAGGTGACAATGACCATATGCCTTATTTGGTCCAACAAAGAAGGGCAGAGGTAAAGGACCCAAAAAGGGTAACGTAAAGTGCGAGGAGTCAACCTCAAAACCTGGGAAGAAGGACTTGAGTAGAAACAAGTGTTTCTTATGTCATAAGCATGTCCATTATGCATCACATTGTTTAGAGAAAAAGAAGGGTAAAGGGAAGCAACAACAAAACTAGGTAGCAGCCTTACTTAGAACTCAGAAGAAAGATTTTGCCTCCAAGTTCAAGAAGGATTTCTCGAAGGTATCTTTCCTTTCTACCAACAATGTTCCGAGGAATGCTTAGTATGTGGATAATGGAGCATTTAAGCATATGACATCATCCCAAGAGTTATTTTCAATCCTAAAAGAGCACGTCTCAAGAGTTCAGGTTGATCTTGGTGATAATGCCAACTATCCAGTAGCAGCAGTCAGTACCATTCGCTTCCAACTCCAGTCAAATAACTCTTTAGACTTTGACTATGTGTTGTTTGTTCCAGGCCTCGAGAAGAATTTGTTCTCAATTTTGTCATGGAAGATAAGGGCATTGCAGTAGAGTTCAAGAACCAACAAGTCCTTTTCAGACCGAAGGAATCTAGCCTAAAATCAACTCATGTGATCTAGGTTAGGGAAGGTAACTTCTATAGGTTACAAGGAGAACCCATTTGAGCCCTAGTTCATAACACATACAACTTGTGCAAGTAATGGCATAAGAGGATGAGGCACCTGCATCATAGTGTGTTGCCTATTTTAAGTGAGATAGTCGCAAGTCTTCTAGAGTTCAGCTTTGAATAGCAGGGAGTGCATAGAGGGTGCATGCCAAGGTTGCTTTCCCAAGTAACGAGCATAGGTCTAAGGTCATTCTAGACCTAGTGCATTCGGATGTATGTGGACCAATGTCAGTAGCATCAATCACAGGAAGCATGTACTACGTTTCATTCATTGATGACTTCTCTTGCAAAACTTGGATATGCTTTCTAAAGACAAAGGATGAGGCCTTTAAAAGCTTTCAAGAGTTCAAAGCTTTAGTCAAAAACCAAATAGGGAAGAAGATTAAATTTTTGAGATCAGACAATGGGGGTGACTCGACAAGTATAACGCCAATGAGTTTGAGGGTTTCTGCAAAGATGCAAGAATCAAGAGGGAGTTCACTATTCCCTATAGCGCACAGCAAAATGGGTTTGCAAAGTGGAAAAACCAATCCATCATAGGGGCCACTAAGGCCATGATACATGACCAAGATTTTTCAATATTCCTATGGGCAAAAGCATGCAACACAACATTCTACATGTAGAAAAAGTGTCCTCACAAGATCTTGGCTAACAAGACATCAAAGGAGGAATTCAATGATGTGAAGCCAAAGGTGAGTCATTTTTGCATCATTGGTTGTCTAGTTTATATCCATATACCAATAGAAAAGGGGACCAAGTTGGAGTCCTCCAACAACAAGGGTATGTTTATTGGTTAAAATGAGACTTCAAAGGCCTACAAGGTCTTTATACTAGGGCCTAGAGCAAAGAAAGACAATTATAAGCAGCGATGTAAAGTTTGAGGAAGACTTTGCATCCAAGAAGTCTCATCAGCCCATTCCAGTGACAGAGGATGAGAAGCAAGAAGCTCCAAAGGTTCAGGCAAGATCACTAGCGACTTTTGATTAGAGGCAGTAGCCTTTAGGCACAGAGGAGGAGCCACCAGCTCCTACCAGTTTTGTCAAGAGACCTCGATGGTTCCCTCAGACATTGAGGGATGCTCAATAGCATGTTGAGGTTCCTAGGAGCACATTCAGGGAGAACAAACCTCCGAAGAAATTTCCAAACAACATGGCGTTGTTGAGCAACACCATAGACTCCAAGCCTTCTAGTTTTTAGGATGTATCAAATCAACAGGTTTGGAGGGATGCCATGGTGAAGGAGTACACCTCCATCATGAAGAATGATGTATGGGAAATTGTTCCTAGACCAAAGGGGAAATCAATAGTGACTTCCAAGTGGCTCTACAAGATCAAGCATACAGCATAGAGAAGTACAAAGCAAGGTTTGTGGCAAGAGGGTTCTCCCACAAAAGAGGAATTGGACTATGAGGAGACTTTTGCTCTAGTCACTAGGTACACTTCCATTAGAGAAGTGAAGTCTTTAGTTTCCATTTTGGGGTGGAGGATACATCAGATGGATGTGAAGACGGCATTCCTCAATGGGAAAATTGGGGAAGAAGTATACATAGAGAAGCCTCGGGGCTTTGAGATCAATGGGGAGGAGTCCCATGTTTGCGGGTTGAAAAAGGCCTTATATGGACTCAAGCAGGCATCGAGAGCATAGTATTCCAGGATCGATGGATACCTGCAAAGTATGGGCTTCACCAAAAGTAAAGCAAATCCCAACTTATATTTTATATTTGTTCAGGTTGATCTACTTGTTTTGGTGTTGTATGTAGATGATCTATTTCTTACAGGTTCAAAGAAGCTCATTGCAGGGTGCAAGGCAAATATGGCAGTTGAGTTTGTGATGAAGGACACTAGCATGATGCATTAATTCTTGGGTTTGGAAGTTTGGAAAAGAAGGGAAATTTTCCTTAGGCATGGTAAGTATGCAGTCAAGATCCTAAAGAGATTTTGGATGAAGGACTGCAATCCTATGGAAATGCCTATGATCATAATTTGAAGAAGGTAACAACTTCAGATCCACATATGGTGGATCCCACATTGTACAAATAGTTAATAAGTCCTTGGATGTATCTAGCCAACACTAGGTCAAATATATGTTTTGCAGTGAACACCTTGAGTCAATTCATGGTGGAGCAGAAGCAAGAGCATTGGGTAGTAGCAAAACATGTGCTCAGATACTTAAGGGGCATATTGGAGTATGGGTTGAGATATCTTGGAGATGGTGAGGTGAAGTTGCAAGGGTGTACAAACTCAAATTGAGCAGGCAATGCATCAAATAGGAAGAGCACCTTTGGGTGTTGCTTTAGCTTGGGATCAACAATGATATCGTAGCTCAACATGAAGTAGACTTCTGTGGCACTCAACTCAATAGAGGCAAAGTATATGGTAACTAGTACTACTAGTTGTGAGGCCAACTAGCTTTGCAAGTTGCTTGCAGGATTATTTTATAAAGAGTTATCCCACATTGATTTACTGTGATAATCAAAGTTGTATCAAACTCTTTGAGAAACCTGTAATTCATGATAGGTCCAAGCACATTGAGATCAGATATCACTTCATTCAAGGCAGGGTTCAAAAGGGAGCGGTAAAGCTCTAGTTGTTGAAATGTTACCTAGAAAGTGTTGTTCACCTTGTGTTACCTTGGGGTAGACAAGGACACTTTAAAAAGGTAACTCCCCTAGTCATTAATTAATAAAGTGAGTAAGTACTTTATAATTTTAAAGTCACTTTATTAAAAGGTAAAGTCATGGTTTATCCTAAGTTCACATTTACTGAAAAGTCAAGTGAGTGATTAATTAAAAGGGGTGCTCACTTTATTAAATGACATGAAGTGCACTAAATGTCATTTATTATTTATTTATTGAGCATTTAATGAGAACCCCTCATCTAATCTAATCTGGACCATTAGATTGAAAAGAGGAAGTTGCCATGAACAAAAAGGCTTGGGGGAAGGAAACCTAATTCATTATTCATATCCAAGAGAGGATTTTTGGAAAGAAGAAGAGAAAAAGAGAGAGGGTTTGAAGAGATTTTGAACCAAAGAAGTGGAAGAGAAAACCTTGCACAGAAATCGAGTAACAGGTTTTGAGGAGCAGGGCACCAAAGTTACAAATATCGTGTCGACGAATATATCGCCGAGGGTCCAAAAAGAAATTATCGGATTTATCTGCGAAAATGTCGGCAAACATCGGCAATATATCGGCAAACTTAAAAAAATACAAAAATATTCATTTTTTTTCAATTTTCTAAACATCTAAAGCAACAAGAACATCAAATAAACACATTGCCACATGCATATGGAAAGAAAACTAATATATAAGATGTATAAGACGTATTGCTAGACATCACACATCAAAAATGAATCGTGTCCTTCATTTTTTTTCAATTTTCTAAACATCTAAAGCAACAAGAACATCAAATAAAGTTTAAACACATTGCCACATGCATATGGAAAGAAAACTGATATATAAGATGCATAAATAATAAGACGTAACGCTAGAGTCTAGACATCACACATCAAAAATGAATCGTGTCTTGGATCTTGAGTCCCCGACTCATGAATCACCAAAAAAATACAATCAATGTATCTCATAGAGTCAACTGTGATATGCAATGAAATCAACTAAATAAAGTAAACTATGGATTCCCTCTACCCCTTCTACGGGTAAAGGTAATTGCTCTTGTAATGGCTCTGCCTCTAGAGCTAGAAAGCCCAAGTGCTCGTGGGGGTCGTCGTGGACTATGGCGTCCTTTGCCTCTAGAAGTGCCTAGTCTCTGATGTAATATAGAAGAACTAGAAGACTGATAAGGTACTACTACATCACGCTCATCAAGTCCTCTACCACTGCTACTGCTACCACTGCCCCTATATCTGGGTCCCTCTGGCTGAGACGGTGGTCGTGACACCTGTGGCCGTGACAACGGTGGCCGTGAAACCGGTGGCTGTGCAACTGGACAGTCTACTGGTGGCTCCGGTGGTGGCACACTCTCAAAGCCAAACCCCTCATCCTCCCATATCTCACTCTGGGGATCCTGTGTATCACGATCATCCTCTAACCAATCAGGGGCTGCCTCCATAACAGGTTCCTCAATCTCCACTCTCCACGCAGTAGTGGTGTTAATGTCATCCAATGAAATGGCCTCCACATTAGGTTTTTTCTTAAGCTGCTTCACCCACAACCTGAGATTGTAGGAGACGTACACTAGATCATTCAGGCGTTGGGTATCCAACCTGTATTAGGACAGTGAATTTATTAAATTAGAATCTAGAATACATAAATTATAATTACCCATGGGACATAAATTACAATAGATAATGAATTTCGAATTTAATTTCAAATTCTCTAACCTGTTGCGCTTCTTCGTGTGTATTTTTTCAAATACACTCCAATTGCGCTCACAACCAGAAGAGCTGCATGTCTGGCTAAGGATCCGAACAGCAAAACTTTGGAGATGGGGTACTCATGCGCCATAGGTTTCCCACCAATTATCTACAACGAATTGGAGAAAGTTAGAAACATAAGAGAAGACATTGAAAATTTAAAATTTAAAACAAAGAAATAAATAAATTGAATTTTCATTCTTGAAAGTTGAACTTGAAACAAGGTGAAGCTTACTTGGCATTTTGTTCTTCCTGTCCCTGATAGCCATAGCAAACCCAAATGTTCCTATGGCCCTCTTATAGATTTGCAACTCTTTGGAAATCTCTGAACGATCATCTTCACTTGGCACCATCCTCTCGACACATTCCAAGAACCCATCCATTACCTCTCCATCAAATCGGAAGCCACAGGAGTAAGAGAATGCGGGGTTGAGGAATAGCCCTGCAGCATGAATGGGGCGATGAAGTGTGTTGTTCCATCGCTAATCAATCACCGCCCATATCAATTGTTGCTTCGCTTGCCCATCCTCTCCCCTGTCCTCACAATAGGCACGAATGGCCTCTTTGGCCCTATCCATGGCCTCATATAGGTAGCCCATTGCGGGCTTGTCTCCATCAACCAAGCAAAGAACCCTTACCAAAGGTTCACAGATGGCACACACCTCCTTCACCCCATCCCAGAAGCTCTCTTGGTATGACACTAGTCTGGATATGGCAAGTCCCTCCGGTTTAGTGCTAATCGATAAAGCACGCCACTCAGCTGAAAAGAACATAGTCTGCAAGTCCCACTTAGAAGTATGGAGAGACTGAAGAGAGATGAAACAAGTGGCAAAGCTAGTGATGGCGGGACGAACCAACTCCCTATCATGAGTAAACTACCTCATCAAGCTAAGCACAGAAGCATGATTGTATATAAATTTGGTGATGCTTCTTGCTGGATCAATGACATCCCTGATAAACTCAATCTTTGCCATATCCTCTAAAATCAAGTCGATACAGTGTGCAGCACAAGGGGTCCAAAACAAAGAAGGATATATGTCCATAAGCATCCTGCCAGCTGCCACATAATTCACAGCATTGTCCGTTATAATTTGGACAACATGCTGCGGTCCTATCTCCTGGATGAACCCATCCAACAACTCACATAGTAATGTTGCATCTTTGATATGTGCAGATGCATCCACAGATTTTATAAACATTATGCCCCTGGGACAATGAACCAAGAAATTGAGAAGGGTCCTACCCTTCGTATCGGTCCAACCATCTGACATCACTGTGCATCCCGTGACCTCCCATGAACCTCGAAGCTCCTCCAACCTAGTAGTGCAATCAACCTTGTCATTATCAAGGAGGGGCCCTCTCAGCTCCTCATAAGTGGGGGGCTTATACCCCGGCCCAACAATAGCAACAGCATCAAACATAGGAACGTAGAATGGGTTCCTCGCAAAGTGGAATGGTATATCACTCCATAAAAGGCACCAACTCACAAGTTTGTCTGCTTCCTTTTTCTCATTTATCTTGAACATTGACTTTATACTTGGTTGTCCACCAAGCCCGGATCTCGGAACATAGTAATTAGATGTTGTTGAAGGCATGGCAGAAGATGAGGAAAAGGTCTCACTCCCCACTCCCCCTAAAGTGTGTCCGGCTGTCCCGGATCCTAATGACACTCTCATTCCAAGTTCCTGCCTGAGAGCTTCCCTTTCATCTTTCTTCTTGCCAATACTTTCAATTGCGAGTTTGGCCCTATGAATAATTTCAGGTGTGGATTTTTTGCAAATATCCACCTCATGCCCTGAAAGTTGTGCAAGGTGGTATTTGAGCCTACTTATCCCCCCCGTCATCTCCTTCCCACACAAATTGCATTTTAACTTTTGGCGATTTTGTGGATCAAGAGGCTCTGCGTAGTCCCAGAATGGATCCAAAGTCTTCGGCATGTTTGTTGAAAGTTGAAAGTTGAAACTTTGAACCTGCAGGTTGCAGCCTGCAACATAAAAAAAAAAAACTTTTTTTAGCTTACTTTTATAATTTTATTGCAAAAAAATTAAAAATAACAAATCATACAAACAAAAAATTAATTTACATTTTAATTGTAAATTGTATAAAGTTGTAAACTGTATAAAGTTGTAAACTGTTAACAAATTAAAATGTTAATTAAAATAGATTGTGTTAATTAATTTCAGTTTCAGTTTGGTAGCCCAGAAACACCAACTAGTAGTAGACCACAATCAGGGACGCTCAAATCACAAATGACCTTCTTTAAGTAAAAACTGAGCATTTTCAGATCAAGAAGTTAAGTTCTTGAAGTTATTGCTTGCAATTATCAATCAAGTAAAGCATGCATGTCGCATGGTTCTTATAAGGAGGATTCTGTGAAAAGTGGGTCGATTATAACCTTGAAATCCATTCTATTATCTCTAACATTGACTTGAAAATGACAAATATTCTGTTATCGAATATTAATTTGTTAATTTTAATTTTAATTTCAAATTTTGTTACATCAGTTTCAGTTGATTTCAGATTGTGTTTGAAATTTTAATTAACACAGTTTTGAACTTCTAAGACTGTGTTAATTAAAATTTCAATTTGTAAACTGTGTTAATTTAAGTTTTAAGTTTTTAATTTTTTTTTCAATTAAAAAAAATGGTTGAGGCCCCGAGTCGGGCACATTAAGCCTTAAGGCATAGGGGCAATGGGTATAGCCTCCCTGGTTCTACATTCATAGAGAAAAATTTTATAAAAAATAAATAAATAAATTTTTAAAAAAACAGTGAGCAGTCACGCTGCACGCACATACCTAGAACTTGGAAGCTTGGGGTTGGATTCTGGAATGCCCTGCTTGTCAGCACAGCAGCCACACTCCCGACACTCACTCCCGAGTCCCGACAGTCACAGCAACCACGGCACTAACACTCACAGCAGCCACGGGCCACGGCACTAACGCTCACTCCCACGCAGACTCACTCCCGGCCCTAACACTCACAGCATCCACGCGATCTCCCCTATGCAGTGTGGCCCTAGCTGGCTAGCTCTGCCTCCCCGCCTCCGGTTTTCCTTCCCACTTCAACGGTCAACCTTCACCCGTGACTCAGCTCCGTCCCCGGTCCCGTGCCCTAGCTCTCCCACAATCCGACTCCTCGAAGATGAATGCATGCAGACACAGCCCGAAACAAAGTTACAAACAAACAAAAAAACCAGTTTTAACTTCTTTTTTTATTGACCCGCGGGAATGATCGACTCGCGATATATTCTCAAACATCGCGATAATATCGCGCTATTTTCCTGAAAAAATCGGGGCGATTTTTGACGATAATATCGTCGGCCAGTTCGTATCACGATATATCGCGATGTCGGCAATATATCGCCGATATTTGTAACTTTGCAGGGCACAATTCCCAAGACGATTGGAGGTCATTTATTGCAATTAGTACAACATCTTTAATTGCACAGTTTTCGAGGAAGACTCATCCGTACAGCAGGAGAGAGGGAACGAATTCTGAGGCAATTAATTTACTGATTTTCCAGAATCCATACATTCCGTACAGCATTAAATTTTGGCATAGATTTCAATATCTGTACAGCATCCGTACAAGTTTGTATGTACAGTCAAATTTGGCACAGTTTTCGAGGTCTGTTCAGTTTCTTATTTGGCACGAATTCCGAGGTATTTATCTTGTTGGTTTCTGGGTACGTTTCCCAAGGTCGTACTATTGTTTGTATTGGCACGTCTTTCGAGAAGAAAAACAGAGATAAGTATTGCTGCTGTTGATTTCTATTTGCCTCAGAAAATTAATAAAATCTCTCTCTATCAGGTTTTCCCTTCGGGGTTTTATCCTGGACCTATTTGTGGTCAAAAATATCAGTGTATAATTTTTATGTGTTGGCTGATTTAAATTTTTGAGTATGAGTTTAATGGCTGAAAGTTAAAAAAAATTGAGTTGTTTATGTTGGAAAAAGAATCTAATGTGTTTCAGTTTAGTCGTTTTTATGTTGAAAAATGTGAATACTGGGGTTTGGGCATTAAACCATATGCAGAGAAGCTATCAAGCTTGAAACCAGGTTGGGGTTTGAAAACTTTCACTAGTATGTTCTAACCAAGCCCTTAGCAAAAGGCAAGTTTGAAGCATTCAGAGGTAAACTTGGATTTGTGCAAAATTCCTTTCTCGCTAAGGAGTGATAAATGTTGTAGCTCGGACATGAACTCTAGCACACGTTCAATGTGAACGTGCCGAAGTAGTTTGAGTTAAATCTATCTGGTAATTCATTTTAGTAATAAAGTTAGTCTTATATTTAGTTGTTGAGTCTAATAAAGTATATTTTCATACATTAATGATTTAGACTAATCACAATTGTACATCTCACTGAGAGATTAGGGTTTCAACTCAAGTATAAAGGTAGGCTAGGATAGAGGGTCAAGGAATTCACTCAAAAACAAGTTTTGTTGGAAGGTGAATTTCTTCATCGATTGAGCAGGTTTAGAGCATCGGAGAGGAGCCAAAGTCAGAAACATGCAGGAATCTACAGGCAAGTTCACATTAGTGAATTTGTATAATTGGATGGATTTTGTACAACAGATACGTATAATCGTATGGATTCCATATAGACAGACCCATACAACAACTCAGATCAAGCAACAGGCAGTTTTCTCATTTTTCAGCAAGTAGATCATCTTGATAGGTGTGTAGATTTGTTTTTTGGGTGTACCACACAACTGTTAGTATCACAGTTTTTGGAGGTTTCCTTCTAAGCTTTGAGTTGTTAATGAAAAGTTGATTTGAAGGAATAATTACCTGTGGATTGTATTTATGCTTCCGCTATTTACTTTCCAGCTATATGTGTGATTGTTGCTATGTGAAGAATTTAATTTATGCAATTAATCAACTACCTTTGTTTAGTTGAGAACATAACAACAACAATCACCTAGGGTTTGAAATTTCAACACTTAGGAAGAGGAGCAATGGGCATCTTCGAGGAGGGCATTAGGCCCTAGACAACATGTGGTAGCTTGGATTCCTATATGGAGGCTTGGAGTTGGCTTGAGGATTTTCGAGTTGCATTAGTGTTCATCCAGGAGTGGACCCAAAGCAGCACATGGATTAGGAGAAGCAATGGAGTCCATATGGGATTGTGACAAAGGGGTGTCAAACTTCTGTAGCTACATCATCTTGGAACCTTTATTGTGTATGACATTACCTTGGAGCTTGACATGTCTACTCTTGGAGTGGAGCGCTTTACTTGGGTGAGCCTACATGTGCTTATTGTAGGTTGCTTGTAAAGGCATTGGCCCACATTGTATTGTTGGCCTCCCTTACCTCCCATATAAATATAGGAAGGAGAGAGTCCTTCCCATTCATTATTATACTCATCATTCTAGTTCATCTTGTGATTAGAGATGTGACTAAGAAGAGGAGCGCATTAGTCATCTTATCTCTCTCGTATCTTCATTTGTACTTGGTCTCTCTCACTGTCTTGGATTTGCTAGGAATCCTTGATCTTCTTGGAGCATCTTGAAGTCTAGGGTTAGGGTTTTATCCCTTTGAGAACTAAGATTTGGATTTTGAGATGAAACCCTACAAGGTATTTGGTGAAGAAGTAGAGGAGTAGGAGACATTTTGCCTTGGAGGACTTGTTTGAGTCATTCATTAATGTTTGAGCTTCTTGGTTGAGTTAGGGTTTTCTTGGTTTTCCCTAGCTAGAGTTTTGGAGAGCTAGTGGATTGTGCTCGCCTTGTGATAAGGCTATGATATGTGCAACAACTTCATCTTATGCACATTAATGAAGTTGCCAACTGTCCAATACTTGTGTAAATTGCAGATTTGCATTTCAACCATCTATGTTCTTCATGGTTTGTAATTTACAACTATATATGTCTTGCCAATTTGACATAAGTAAAGTGCAATTATGTCAAGTGATTTAAATTGTAATTGAAGAAGATAAGTGTCGTTTTACTGTTTAAATAAGAGTTTTTAGATCTGGTTTATGCATGATAAGACTTCCCTAGAGGGCTTAAACTTATCAGAACACTTCGGTACTTTTCTCCTTGGATTGCCTAGAAGTTTGGGTTGTTAAGGACTTAAATATATCAATTTTCGCTACTGTTTTTTATTATATTTCAACACAGCCTTATGGCCAAAAATTCATAGGACTATGATCCAAGAAACTTCTAGGATAGCAAGTGAAATTTCTGAATTGCATTTGTCAACTTTTTGGGAGGCTATTAGTCCCCATAAGTCTTAATTATGAAGGAGATGATTAAATATATCCTCTACTTTCTCCTTGGAGTGCCATTTTGCCTTGGGTGCTAGTTTCCCTTTCAATCCAACTTGCCAAAGTTCTTGTTGACCCCTTTTGGTCGTCAAGAACTTCTTCAGCAAAAGCATATCTTCCAATAATTTTACATGTGCATCAGATGCCAAATCTTTCAAGGAAGGTAAAATTTTGCCCTCTTTAGAATTTTTGTTAGCTAAAGCAACTTATGGTTCATTGGATTTTTAATGAAACATGTGCTACTAAAGTTTTCTTGTCAAGTTGAGATGTTTTTACAGATTATAAGAACCAAAGATTCTGGAGTTCTTGTATCCTTTCCTTGCCTAAAGACCAGATCGAGCACATGTCCCGCAGTTGGAGCCAGAATGTTGACCACCAAGCCAACTAGGTGGACAATCATGTACCATGTGCCTTGAAGATGAGAAAGAAGTACCTAATGAAATTTTTCAAGCGAAGCAGCTTTTCTTCTTATCTTCTCTCCATGAAATTTTCACACCCCTGCGGGGGATTTTGTAATGATATGTCCGCATGAGGGTCAATTTTTGTATAATTTAGTTGCCTATGACTTGATTATTAGGGAAGTCCTTTCATCGAGTGTTTTTTCCCTTGGATAATTAAAATTCTCTTTTAGTGATTTTAATTATTTGAGTTTTTCACTCAAAAATACCTCCAAAGTGGTGAAAGGCATACTAATGATCAAGTCCATGGGGTGATTGGGGCCTAGGAATGTTCTATATTACCATGCTAGACATTATCTAGAGTCTTGCGGAATTTCATTAAGTTTTACTTATGATTTTTTAATTTTTGGTAATTGAAAAATGTTCCTCAGCATAAAAAATTGTAATGTAAAAGAGGGATAAGTGGTCATTTATGATGTTGTATAGGGGTATAGGTACTCAAGATAAATGACATGAGACCCCCTACACCCTTCGACCAAGTTTGAAGTCATTCCGCTAGACATTATCCAGAGTCTTGCGGAATTTCATTAAGTTTTACTTTAGATTTTTTAATTTTTGGTAATTGAAAAATGTCCCTCAGCATAAAAAAAATTGTAATGTAAAAGAAGGATAAGTGGTCATTTTTGATGTTGTATAGGGGTATGGGTACTCAAGATAAATGGCATGAGACCCCCTACACCCTTGGACCAAATTTGAAGTCATTCGGACAAGTCTTGCTAAGGTTTTGGATACATTTGCCTAAGTCAGTCAAGGAAATCAGGAAAATTGGCAAATAATTAGTAAGGCAAATTTTGGAAAAGTGCCTAAAGTCGCTTGGGAGGTGGAAAAATTTCTTCCTAATATCAAGTTATGTTCCTAAGGTGAAATTAAAGGCCAAAGGGAGCCCCCTAAGCAAGTGTTTTTCAAGTTTGAAGTTGTCTCCCTAAGGGGGAAACCCTCTCTCACCATGGGAAATGAGAAAAATTGAAATAAGCCAAAAGAGGGGGTCCCACCTTCATGATTCATTCCCCTTGGCCTAGCAATGAAATATAAAACATGAGAGGAGTTTTTTTCCCCCCATTGTTTGTTATTTTTAACCCAAGGAAGTGCACCCCCCTTCATGGGCCCCCTTTCTCTCCAAGTGACAAATGTCACTCATGCAAAGGAACTCTCCCCTATCTCTTTTCCTATTTAAGGAGGCTCCTCCTCCTCATTTGGTTTACAATCACTCATGCTCTTGCTCTTTTTCATTTTTGTTCTTGCTCTCTTGCTTCCATTCTTGTCCAAAGAAGAAAGCCATTGTAATTTCCAGCTTTTGAGGTGAATGAAAAGAAATCTTTGGAGGAAATTCGGTCATTGGATTTGTATGTGAGGTAACATTGTTGCTTTTTGGTTTCATTCTTGCATTTGTGGATCTCAAGCAAATTGTTTTGCATAAGAATAATATTGTAATATTGTTGTTACATGTTGTTATCCACTAAGTTGCACTTAGGTGGATTTCCAGTAAGCAATCAAATACTTGAACAATTAAATTGTTCATCACATGTGTTCAGAAGTTCACTAGGCCATTTTTAAGCCCTTTTGTAAATTTACATGTCCAGACCCCTTGGGGGGAATTGTAATAAGTTGGTCTAAGCATGGTATTTTTGTAACAAACTTGGCTTACCTTAGGTTTATCTATCAAGGGAATACTCTAGAGTGTTTTTTCCTTGGGAATTATGCGTTGAGCTTCAGTGATGTATAATTCTCGAGTTTTTCACTCACACCTCCAAAGTTGGAGTATTTACCATGGTGGTCGAACCTTAGGAAGTTATTAAAGCCTATGTGTCTATGTATTTTTTACATGCTAGCCATCAATAATGAGTCATATGGACATGTACTAGGTCCCCTAGGGGTTTGAGTCAGTTCCGACAAAAAATAATTTTTCCGTAAACTTCGGCTATTTTTTAATAGTTTAATTGGAAAAATTAAAATTATTAAAAAGTGTGGTTAGGAGGAGCAATTAGACATGGGGGTGCTCATTTTCTAACTCAGAGCACCCACTTAACCCCTAAACCCCACTTTCCTAAGTTTTCAATTAATTATTTATCTCCAAAATTGAATATTACTCGAAAATAATAAAAAGACCAAAAAATGGAGAAAATAAAGAAACCGGAAAATTCCAAAACTCAAAAAACATGTCGAAAGTGAAATTTCTGAGTTGGCAAAGCAAAATGGAAATATTCCTAAGGTTTCTAAAACACTTGTGAGTGTTTTTCTCGGCAAATAAAGGCAAGAGGATGTTTCTCTATGGAGAGGGCGCGAATCCCAAGAAATGTGTTAGCAAGTGTAAGATAAAGCATGGTAAGAGAGTTGGAAAGTGGAAGGAAGTTGATTTTCAACCTTTTCCAACTCATTCCAACTCAAGACAAGTGTCTCCAACTCACCAAAGTGCCACTCCCCCTCTCTCTTGGAAAGTGCCCCCCCCCCCCTCTGGCTATCTCATTTTTCTATATAAGCAAGGTCTTGGCTCTTCATTTACACATGAAGGATAGCACAGAACCTCTGCTCTTGCAATGCTTGTGCTTTACTGAGTAATATATTTCAAAAGGCTTTGGAGGTCTACATGATTGTGTGTTGTTGGCCCATTCTTATGCATGCATTTTGGTTGAAATATATCTAGTGTAGTTTCTTTATGCTCTTATGTTATAAACTGTGATTTGAACTAGCTTAGAAAGGCCTTTGAGCCTGTAGAGTAAGCATTCATTGGCTTTGACTTGCTTACTTGTATTTAATTATTTAGAGATTTAGAAACAGCACATGTAGTCAGTTATACTAATGCCCTTCTTGTCTCTTTTGATTAATATACTGGATTTAATCACGTTTATGTGTAAGTGTTCTTAAGACTGTGCAGGATAGAGTGTTAAACAAAGGAAGTGGATCTAGTTTGACTCTTCTTCCAAACTTAGCAGCTGGTCACATCATTTTGTTGACATTTTTTGTTTTGTAGACACCGTTGATTCTTCAAATCTTTCAAGCTAAAGGCTTGGTTTTGGCTTCTTCTATCTCTTTCAAATAAACAAACTTTTATTTACCTTTCCATTTATTTAGAAGCAAGTAGAATATATCTAAAGGTTTAAATTTTTATCTTTTGCTTCTCAAATAGATTTAGATAAGTCTTATTCTCAAAGTCAAATTCATAGATCTAGATCTAGCATTTCTATACTTGAAAACGCTAAATATATTCCAATATTTTTTGCGAGTATAGATCTTGTAATGTTCATGTATTGTTATGTGCTCTAACCACTAATCTTGTAATTTTAGCTTGCTGGTTTTTAGCAAGTCCAAGAAAAAAGAGAAGGAATCTCTGATTGATTTTCGCCACAAAGTGCCAAAAATACTTTCCAAGGACCCTCCTTTACCAATATTTCATTCTCTAAAATTGTAAGCCCTTAAATCCTAGTTTAAAAGGACTAAGAGGCACTTCTTCCAGCAAGCATTGTAAAATTTATTAAACGAGAGCAAGTGGGCTACACAGCGCCCACATACTGTTAAATTAATGTAACTTCGAAATATATTCTACTTGTACTTTATTATTGTAACTTCGTTGGGGATGTTTTACCTCCATCGGGGATGTCATTATTACATTTGGTCATGTAAAGGTCATGAGGTTAACCCTCCATTGTATGTCGGGTCGTTAGCACCCAAGTAAATGTAATATAAGTGGTAATTTAGTCTCTCTAGAGAAGTCGGCCCAGTTAGGATTACTGGGGCCGACCTAGCTGAGTTAAAGGTTAGGTCAAAAGTAATGTATAAATAGAAGGAGAGACTCCTTCATTTATTCATTCACTCACTTGTGCAATTCACATTAGTGGAGAGAGAGAGATATCTGCAAAGGAGAAAGAGGGGTGGCTTGAGTCCAGAGTTTGGTCTTTTTGTCTCTCTTATTTGTGAGAGATATTTTTGGGGCATTGTACTTGATCACCTATATTGAGGAAGTTCTTGTTGGGTTTTCTTCCCCTTGAGGGTTTCCCAGGGTATATTGTTTTGTGCTTTGTGATTGTGTATCTTTCAGAGATCCTGATTATGCTATTATTGTGAATAATGTATTGAATGCTAATGAATTTGCAATCTAGTCTATGGTAGCATATAATCTTAACATGGTATCAGAGCTTACCTAAAAAAAGCAACTTTCACAAGGTAAAACTCTCTTTCTCTCTCCTGAAGTGAAAAATTAGGGCTTCTTACAAAAGTGAAAATTTTTAGTGCAATGGGCATAGGGAAGTACGCCTCTCCAAAAACGAAATTTTGGTACCAAGATCGAAACTTTTGAGTGGGTAAAACACCCGAAAAGTCAAACGACCAGAAAAACCATAAAACCATAAAAAGCCAAAAAACTGCAGATCCGAAATTCGCAAATCAATTTTTAAGGGTGAAATTTTGGAATTTTAAAAATCCAAGTACACCAGCATACTCGCCTCAGTCAAGCACATCTTTTGGTGAGTTCAGTTTTTCATTTTGAGAAATTTTGATTTTTGATTTTTTTTGCTCCCTGGGTTGCGATGGCACCAAGCACCAAGCTTGATGACAAGTTGGAAGGCATAGAGAATTTCCATGCTTGGAAGTATAGGATTGGTCTCATTCTAGAAGAGAATGACCTTACCAAGTTTGTTAAATAAGTTGTACCTAAACCCGAAGAAGCTGAAGCTAAGGAGAAGCAGAAGAAAGATATGATTAGGGCTATGAGGATCATAACAGACTACATTAAAGATCACTTGATTCCTCAAGTGTCCTCTAAGAAGACTCCAAAGGAGATGTTTGATGCCCTAACTAGAATGTATGAAGGAAGAAATATAAATCGGAAGATGAATTTGAGAGCTCAACTCAAAAGTACAAAGATGAGCCAAGGAGAATCTATCCAGGAATATTTTACAAGGGTTTCCCAATTCAAGGAACAACTAGAAGCTGTTGGAGACACCCTTGATGAAGATGAGTTGGTGATGACTGCTCTCAATGGTCTTACTAGACCTTGGGACTCCTTTATCTAGGCCATGTGTGCAAGAAAGGAAAGTCTACTATTCGAAGTTGTATGGGAAGAATGTGTCCAGGAGGAAGCTAGAGTAGCAAATCGAGAAGCACTACTCAGGGATGATGATCAAGCTCTAGCTACCCATACAAAGAGAGGAAAAGGAAAACCTCATTTCAAGAAGGAAAATCATAAGGAGTTCCATCCTCCAAAGAAGTTTCAAAAGTATAAGAAGGGAAACTACAAGCGAAGAGACTACTCTTCTTTTCTATGTTTTTGTTGTGATAAGATGGGACATATTGCGAAAGATTGTCCAAACAGAAAAGACAGCAAAGAAGATTACAAGAAGAAGAGCAATAAAAGACATCATGCTCATTTTGCCGAAGATGAAGACGAAGAAGAAGAACCTTCCAGGAAGTTACTAAAGGAAGACATCGAAGAATATGTCTTATAATAGTGGTGCTTTAAAGCACTCTCTCCAATCTTGAAGAAAAGGACTCTCCTCAGAAAGCTTCACTAGGAGAATAGGAGAAGTAATGTACAAGATTGGTTCAGAAACTCTGATGATGAAGTAGAGCTCACCATTAGACATTTCAGTAATCCCTGCAAGGAGACTAGGATCAAAAGAGATCCTTCGAAACAAACAAAGATAAGTATTTGAATTGTCATTTCTATCAAATCATTTAAATGATAATGTCCAATTGTGTACACGTTTATTTAGGATGTGTGTTATGCATGTTTGCATTGATATGCACGTGATGGGTAAGTAGTTTATGGTGCTATACAACATTCCATTGCTACTTATCTAGAGTGAAACCTCTTTGTTGACATATTGGGAGTAGTGCACACTCTTAATAATGTCCTGGTAGAGATGGAAGGCATCTAGAAAGTTACCATATGAATGTGGGGTATGAATAAATGTCGTGTTATTGATAGCATTATGGCAGTGTGACTTATGCTTTATGCATATGTTTTTGGAAACTATGAAATGTTTCTAACCATGCTATTGAATTTGACTTGTAGGAAGTATCGTACAACGATCACCTACAAATGAAGAATGATGAGACTTGTTTTGTAGAACAAGTGACAATGGTTCAAATATAAACAAGACTTGTGAAATCAAGTAGAGGAAGTCAACTATGACGAGATAGCCAAATTCATGGTGTGATCGAAGTATATGAAGAAGATGTACCTCCTACAGTTGCAGAGGTTGCACCCTCTCACGATGATGAGACCTCGGAAGATCATGATATGTTGGAGCCCCAAGAACCTCCATCCATGACTATATTTCTCGCAAGATAAAACCAGCTTGGGCTCGTGAAATTATTCAAAATGCAGAGAGGTATGGAGCTCCAGAAGGCTCCACAAGAGAAAGCAAGAGGCCAAAGCCATTTTCCAGTTATGTGGCTTTGATGTGTGATCTTGTAGATAAAGAACCTACCTACTTCGAAGAGGCCATTCAAAAGAAGGAATGGGTAGAAGCTATGACAGAAGAATACCAATCAATAATGAAGAATAATGTATGGGACATAGTTCCCAAACCGAAGGTAAAAGTGTGGTATCTTCCAAATGGATATACAAGATAAAACATGTTGCAGATGGAAGTATTGAGAAATACAAATCTAGGTTTGTGGCTTGAGGATTCTCTCAAAAGGAAGGAATCGATTATGACGAAGCATTTGCTCCTGTAGCAAGGTACACTTCTATCAGAACCATCATGGCACTGGCAGCCACGATGAAGTGGAAGTTACACCAGATGGATGTGAAAAACAGCTTTCCTGAATGGTGTTATTGAGGAGGAAGTGTACATAGAACAGCCACAAGGTTTTGAGGTTGAAAACAAAGAGATGCATGTTTGCAAATTGAAGAAGGCTCTGTATGGGTTAAAGCAAGCTCCAAGAGCTTAGTATGGTAGGATTGTCAGTTTTCTGACGAGATTGGGCGTTACTAAGAGTAAAGTTGATCCTAACCTTTACTTCAAGGTTATGGATGATGAACCAATCATATTATTGCTATATGTGGATGACTTGTTCCTGACAGGTAATGAGAAGAGAATCTCAAAGTGCAAAGAGAAGCTCGCTGCAGAATTCGAGATGAAAGACCTTGGCTTAATGCATTATTTTCTAGGTCTCGAGGTATGGCAGAGCCTAGAGGGAATCTTCCTTAACCAAGGGAAGTATGCAGTGATTTGATATGTTGCAGTGCAAAGCCATGGCCACACCCATGGATACCAACTTGAATTTATTATCTGATACTTCATCAGAATTAGTGGGATGTGACTCTATACAGGCAGATTATTGGGTCGTTGATGTATCTGAGATTCTGATGAATACAAAGCCAGATATATGCTTTGTTGTAAACACCTTGAGTCAATATCTGGTTGAGCCTAGACGAGTGCATATTGTAGCTGCAAAGCATGTGATGAGGTACCTAAAAGGTACAATAGACTATGGTCTCAATTATACTCGAGACCATGAGTTCAGACTGTATGGTTATACAGATTCCGATTGGGCTGGAAGTGTCTCGAGCAGGAAGAGCACTTCAAGTGGATGTTACAATCTAGGGTCATCCATGATCTCATGGCTAAGCAGGAAGCAGTCCAGTGTGGCTCTCAGCACTGCAGAGGCAGAGTATATTGCAGCTTGTTCTGCGAGTTGTGAAGCCATATGGCTTCGGAAGTTGTTATCAGGTCTATTTGATCTGGAGTTGGATACCACAGTGATTCTATGTGATAACCAGAGTTGTATAAAAATGACAGATAACTCTGTGTTCCATGAGAGGTCAAAACACATAGAAATACGGTATTTCTACATTCGTGATATGGAGCAGAGAGGAGCTATAAAGCCCAGTACATGAGCACGAATGAGCAGGTTGCAGATGTGTTGACTAAGCCTCTGTCTCGAGTGAAATTTGAGCACTTCCATGACAAGCTTGGTATAGTCCGAAAGGACTTCCCTCGAAAGGGGGAGTAGTGCTGATGATACTATGGTGCAGTGGGATTGATCATCCCTAGACAGAGATTGTCTTAAATGTTGATCCTAAATTGTGTTAGGTTCGATTGTCCCTAGACAAAGATGTCTTAAATAATTGTGTTAGGTTCGATTGTCCCTAGACAGAGATGTCTTAAATAATTGTGTTGGGATCAATCATCCCTAGATAGAGATGTCTTAAATGATTGTGTTGGGATCGATCGTCCCTAGACAGAGATGTCTTAAATGATTGTGTTGGGATCGATCGTCCCTAGACAGAGATGTCTTAAATGATTGTGTTGGGTTTGATTGTCCCTAGACAGAGATGGACAGAGATGTCTTAAATGATTGTGTTGGGATCGGTCGTCCCTAAACAGAGATGTCTTAAATGATTATGTTAGGATCGATCGTCCCTAGACAGAGATGTCTTAAATGATTGTGTTGGGATCGATCGTCCCTAGACAGAGATGTCTTAAATGATTGGGTTGAGTCCGATCATCCCTAGATAGAGATAGTCTTAAATGATTGTGTTGGGTCCGATCATCCCTAGACTGAGATAGTCTTAAATGATTGTGGTAGGATTGATCATCCCTAAACAGAGGTCCCGAGTTCCGAAAGGAAGGATAGTCTTAAATGTTGATCTAATGTTGGACTTGATCCCTAGTTCTGAAAGGAAGGATCATATGTGTACTGCAAGTGATGCTCCTGATGATATTCCAGTATTGTAGATGAGGATGCTCCAGTGCTGCAAATGATGAGATGCCAGGATGCTCCAGTGCTGCAGATGATGTTGTTCCAGTACTGAAGATGAGGATGCTCCAGTGCTGCAGGCGATGTTCCAGTACTGAAGATGAGGATGCTCCAGTGTTGCAGGTGATGTTCCAGTGTTGAAGATGAGGATGCTCCAGTGCTGGAGATGTTGATGTTCCAGTGCTGAAGATGAGGATGCTCCAGTGCTGAAGATGATGATGTTGAAGAACTTCCAATGATTTATAGATGTATCAAATGATGTTGTTGTTGATGCCCTCCTCTCTCCGATGATGTTGTGTAGAGTTACACATGCAGATATTATTGTCAGTAGAATACCCTTCTTGTTAAGGGGGAGTCTTAAATTAATGTAACTTCGAAGTATATTCTACTTGTACTTTATTATTGTAACTCCGTCGGGGATGTCATTATTACATTTGGTCATGTAAAGGTCATGAGGTTAACCCTCCATTGTAGGTCGGGTCATTAGCACCCAAGTAAATGTAATATAAGTGGTAATTGAGTCTCTCTAGAGAAGTCGGCCCAGTTAGGATTACTGAGGCCGACCTAGCTGAGTTAAAGGTTAGGTCAAAAGTAATGTATAAATAGAAGGAGAGACCCCTTCATTTATTCATTCACTCACTTGTGAAATTCGCATTAGTGAAGAGAGAGAGATATCTGCAAAGGAGAAGGAGGAGTGGCTTGAGTCCAGAGTTTGGTCTTTTTGTCTCTCTTATTTGTGAGACATATTTCGGGGGCATTGTACTTGATCATCTTATTGAGGAAGTTCTTGCTGGGTTTTCTTCCCCTTGAGGGTTTCCCAGGGTATATTGTTTTGTGCTTTGTGATTGTGTATCTTTCAGAGATCCTGATTGTGCTGCTATTGTGAATAATGTATTGAATGCTAATGAATTTGCAATCTAGTCTATGGTAGCATATAATCTTAACACATCCCATCCCCCCTGGGGGGATTCGCGTTTTCCTTTTTGTGGCATGAATTTTTCTAACACTTTGTGTAGGGTGTACACTTTGATTAGGTAGTTAATTTATGTTTTATTTTCATTTCGCAAGTAATTAAATAAAGCCAATCTCGTTGCCACGAAGTATGCTCTCACCTCCACACAAAGGCATTGTCGATTAGTGGAGATTGATCAGAAAAGTGACACATAGGTTCGGCAAGTTTATCTATTTCCTTTTCTTAAGTTATTGTTATTTAATTTCATATACTTCAAGCACTCAAATTTGAACGAATATTTTGTTGTTTCTCGAAGTATGCTCTTTCCCCTTACGGGCGTTGGCCTGGTCCTGGGGAAACCAGAAAAGAGTGCAACAACTCATTAATTCTCAAACACTTAATAATAACTCACATTAATAAAATTAAGAACCCTCAAGTTAGTGAAAATCCAGCACTCGAACATTGAGTAACGCATGGGGAAGTTTCTCAAAAGAAGCGGGAACCACTGGAGAGTGACCTCAAGGCACCGTTACACTACATCCTTGTTGGTGTAGTGTTGAACACGCTCTTGAGACTCCGCTCCAGCCCACACGTCTTTGTGAGGAACCAACTTTGCCCAATTTCTGGACATTACTCCTTGTACCTCACGGTATATCGAGAGCTCCCATTTTCCCTTTAATCAACTCATACTTTAATAATTCTTAAAATTGACCAAGAACACAATTGCAAAACATTTACTTCTACAACAGCATTCAATTTGACTCCACAGCACTGGTCTTTGATATTGATTATTTACTTTTAATTATATCTTGTCGTGATATTTATATTCATATGTGTTGTATAGTTATTTGTATCTTGCAATAGTCTTGATCAAATATTTTAATTCCAAAAAAACTCATAAATAACATTTTTCATCCAGAAGAACTAAGTACCTAAAACCTTAGTAACATTAATAGGGTCTACCCCTTTTGGCTTCGTTAGGAGTTAAGCCTAAACGAAGGAGTCAAGATCAAGTGACAGTACTTGACTCAGACTTGTCCCCAAGGACGCACCTAGCAGCTTGAAGATTTATGTTGAGTTAACCCCAGGTGCATAAGAGGTGACAACACATGTTATGTGGGTTATCTTCTTAGCATTTGAGAATTTCATGGACTTCTAGTTTGAATATATGATTTCTCCCTTCTTTGCTTCATCTCTCACCCCTTTTGCATTTGAAGTTAGTTTTGTCACAGGTTACTCGAGCTTGAAGAGTGGGATTCCCGGGTGGAATACCCCATTGTTCAACAACTATTGAAGGACTTGGGATCTTCTTACTAACATTTCTTTTTTGCAGATTTTTATTTGCTTATTTCACTCTCAAAAATCATATTTTTCAAGCTTTTTTACATGCTACATTGCACTTACAAATTTCTGAAATTTATATGTAAAATTGCTAAGTTGATTTCATACTCATTTTCATCATATTTGCAAAAGAATAGCTTGTTGTTTTGTGCAGGTTTTTGATGTTACAGGGGGAGGGAATGCCCAAATTTGGTCACAAGTAAGCTCAAAGATCATCCAAGAGTGGCCACTTCAATTTCTTCACCAAAAAATGGTCAAATTTCTTGTTCTTAACCTCCATTTTCTTGTATTTCTAAAGGCTGAAATCTTTCTTGTTGTAACAAGCCCAAGAGAGTCTCTTGGGCTTGGTTCTTTATTTCTTCATTTCTTGTAAATGCTCTTTCAATTTTCAGCCATCCCTTGCATGAATTAGAAGTTGGGCTTGCCCACTTTTGCATTGCAAGTGTAGAGGGGATAGGGTTAGTTGTTTATGTTATTTTCATTTTGTTAGTTTGCTTGCCCCTCCTCTTCCTTAGAAAGAGAGTTGTGTGGCTACGATAGCATTTCTTTCCTTAAGTTATTTTGGCCATTCCATTGCTTGCTTGTGAGTTGGCTTTGCCACCCTTGCATAGCAATTGTTGAAAGGGCTAGGATTTAGTTTATGTTTTTATTTGCATTTGGTAATATTGTTTGCCCACATCTTGCATGAGAAGTGGCTCTGCCCATCCATGCAAAATCGTGTTGGCTAGTAAATTTGCTTTGAAGTCATTTGTGTTTTAATTTATTTGCCCACACCTTGCAAGTAAGTTAGCTCTGCCACCCTTGCAAAATCGTGTCAGCTTGCATTGTATTTAATTATTTGTTTATTCTTTTAAAAGTTAAATAAACCATGCCCCAATCCTTGCCCCGTATTCACTCCCCTTGCTGGTTCGAGCGATCCTGGGTGACAAGAAAAGGCAAAGATTAGTGTTGGCTAGAATAATAGGCACTCATAAATTTATCTTGACTAGACATTGAGAAAACAAAGTTTGACCCGTGGAGCTAAAGGGGTAGAGGCTGTTGGGAGCCTTGTGGCATTTAGTGTCCTCCTGTTGAGCAACCGGCAAGCTTTGGGGTTGACCCGTGGAGCTAGTTGAGAACCTTATGTTCTCTTGTTGAGCACCCAGTAGTCTCTCTCAAATCGAAAGAGATAAATTCTTGAGGTAGACACATAGAGTAGCTTTAATTTTCTTACACACCTTAATTCGCCTAAGCTAAAGAGAGACTTAAAACTAATTAAAATTTACAGGACCATTGGCAGAACACTACAATTGTTATTACATTTTTAGTACTTTACTTTGAAGCATTTGAATTTGGTTCAAACTCACTACAAGCACCTTTCATGTTAAATGTGATATTTTGATCATTGTGATTAGTGAATGGTTTAATGTAATTTGGTAATCTTGCTTTTATTATATATGTGACTCCATAACCCAAGTAAAGTAGGCACTGGTCTGGTTAGCGAATTGTTATTTCTCTCTTGCATTTGTATATGGTTTATTGTTAAAGAAGGTTTACTTGTCATCTAAATTATTGCATCTTTGCACGAATGCTTGTCATTTGAACATTAATAATTTACAACTCTTAAAGAAACTCAATAAAGAATCTTAGTAAGTAGGGACAACCCCCCTTGACCTTTTTGGAGTTGAGGTCTAAATGGAGGAGTTTAGAATCGAGGTGACAGTGGGTTCTACACTCATAGCTGCCCTCAAGAACACACATAGCAGTTGGGAGACTTATCTGTGGTCAAGTGTGTTTTAGGCGGCAACAGGTGGATAACCCTATTATTGGATTGTTGAATATAAATCAAATTCCCATCCGTCTTTGGATATTAGATTCCCATCCGTCTTTGGATGCTTCTGATTGTAGCCTCTCAAAAGCTAAACCAAAGTCATATTCACCACCTTTATCTACCCATCTGTCTAGGGATGGAAGGTTATAGATCTCTTCAATTTAGTATCCATCGTCTCCCACAATGAAGTCTAAAATGTACCAAGAAATCAGAGGTTATACTTCTTGGTATTCCAAAGTGCACCCAAACCCTTTCGAAGAGCAAGCTTGTAGATTCTTAGGCAAACAAAGAACATAAATAACACCAATAAGCTAAAGAACATCACCTGAGGACAAGACATCTAGAATGAGATGGATCCCACTTTTTCTATTGGATACATGGTGTCATCAGCAAGCTCCACTTGTATGCATGCCTCCTACTCATGAAGTCTACTGAAAGCCTTCTTGTTGAAGGTCATATGTCTAGCTACTCTATTGTTCACATACCTCCAACACTAGACGCGGTGTTAGATGAAAGGCATGAGACCATGGAGAATGTTGTATCAAACTTGTATGTAAGCTCATCCACTCAAGCAAAGGCTTATGCACTCCCTGCAAACTGATTTCGTTGTTGTTGTTTTCCCTTCCCCTTCTTCTTCTCAGGACACTCAGAAGCATAGTGGCCAAACTCTGATACTTGAAACACTCGATATGGCATATTTAAATTTCAAAAAACACACTATGATACCATATTTAAATTTTAATACACAGTAAACAAACTTGCAACTATTAACCCTAGAAAGATTAAAAGTTAATAAAGAACTCTCAAAACTGCTTCTAATGCTAGATTTGAAAACACATCTACTAACTCAAAAGCACTGATAGCAAACTAATAAGAATTTGCAGCTCTCAAAAAATCATCTATGTTTTTCTTCAATAACTTAGGAAAGTAAAACAATACACACTCACTGGAAAAACTGAACATAAAACAAAAAGGAGTGCACTCTTGTCTTTATAACACACGCAGAGGGGGCAACAATAAATCTAGGCTACATGCATCATGTTTGGCGGTGTCAAACCCCAACTCAAGATGGTTGGAGTTCGCTTGCATGAATAGAGCCACCAAGAAAAGCATGCCTTACTGAAGTGAACTAGGCACTGACATCTCCTTGGTAAGTGCACCCTTCCTGGAATACAGCTATACACATGCACACTCCCTGCTCTCCTAGTGAACTGCACCTATCAAAATCTAATTTACATGTGATCTAATTTTAGAACTGAACTAAAGATCTAATTTTAGAACTCGACTAAAGATCTAATTTTAGAACTCGACTAAAGATAGAATTAACAAATCTACCTATGTTTGGTGCATGCATACATGTTACATACATGTGCCTTAATTATTGAATACTTAAACACTATTGTGCCCTTGCCTACTACTACACATATGTTGTTGTTGTTCTGTTGGAGAGGAACTTTTGGAGAAATAGGTAGATAAGTTAACATTTGTAGGCACTAGAGGTGGACTGAATAGTCCTTATTTTCTATTGCTAAGGTTGTCGGTACAGCATAATATAAAGCTTTTGATGAACCTAGCTACTTGTTCCTACATCTTAGGCCAATCAACATACCTCTACAACTTAGCCATAGTCTTCCCAACACCATAATGTCTAACAACCTTGAAGGTATGAGCCTCCCTTATCAATCGTTCCCTTTCTTCCTTTAGCACACAACTTCCCCATCTTGTAGAGAAATCTATCATGGAGATGATAATCAACCTTACCATCTCCATCTATCAATTCCTAATGACCATGTAGCTTCTAATACACCCCCTCGAAGTCCTAATCTTCAACATATTATTCTTTGTATGCTTCATGAGCAAATGGTTCCTTGTCCGTAATGGCTCCCAGAGTTGTGATTTTGGGTGGGCAGAAATCTTAAAAACACATCAAGAAACTTGTTGGCAATGCCCTTCTAAAATTTGATCACTAGATGAAACTGTTGCAAAAATTCCACCCATTTAAAATGTCTTGCTTGTTAGAGCTTACTTTGTGTCTACGAGTATTGGAAGACTGGTAATCTAAGTCACCTGACACGAGGACACAGGACACGAAAATACATGTCTGACACGGACACGGTGACCCCTAGAATCAGGACACGAAGGACACATTTTATATACATACATACATATATATATATATATATATATATATATATTAAAATTTAAAAATATAGACATAGATCCATTTTTTTTTTAAAACTAGAAAGTAGAACATTTACAAATATTCAATAGAAATTAGAATCAATACACATTAATGATTACACATTTGTCATTCACAAATCACAATGAGACACATAGATGCATTGAAATTTGATAGGCATTGGGCAATACCTCAAGATGTTGGAACCATATTTCTCATTAAGTCATCAAAATCAAAATGTATTACATAGATGTTGGAATGCCACTGGGCACTGGCAAATGCCAAATAGACTAATAGTAAATACAAAAAGGGGTGGATCAAGATGGAAGAATCCAATCTGTCAATAGTCCTCCTTCATGCCTGAATCAACAAATCATCACTGCCCTGATCCTCATCATCCTCCTCCTCCTCTCTGCCCATCTGACGATTTGCATCTGCTGGTGTGGAGGATGACCCCTCCATAGGATCACCATCATCAAAAGTGACCAGCTCTAGCACTGGATCATTAAGATCCATGTTGGCTAATGCCAACTCAATATTGTTGTCCAAACCCATATCATCAGGAAAGACATCCCACATCTTTGTCTTTCCCTTCACCCACTCCTCCCTCTTTTCCTGTAAATAAGACGAAGGTTGGAGTGCACATACACCATCGACTCTGCCCTGGACTGCTCAAGCCTGCTCTTCTTCACACTGTACAAGTTCCCATATGTGCTTCAATTCCTCTCACAACAAGAGGATGATGTAACTTGAGAGATGACCCTCAAGACTAACTTCTGTAGAATAGGGGATGTTGCCCCATGAGTTGCCCACCAAACATAGGGTTTCTTAACCCCCCTGTCTCTAAGCACATCATAGCCTCCAAATCTCCCAATGGAAGTGGAAAACTCTACAAAGCCCTCGTCCCCCTCATCAAGTAAGTCTCTATCTTGAAATAGCCGTCTAAGTGCTATCTTCCTCCCATGTGCAATCTCTCCATCCATGTGAGGAGGGACTCTGTGTGAGGGCCTCGATCCACTAGTGAGCCAATCCTGACTATAGAACTTGGGGTTCAAGGAGTGGGCCAAGCAATGCTAAGGTGTGCAATTCTTATCCCACCTAGAGATAAGAATATCCTGAATGATGGACCATAAGTTCTATGCCGGTGTCCCATACTCAGGTCACTCATTCTTCATGACAATGGACCTCATGGACTCAATCATGGAATCCCACCCCTCATAAACATCTGCTAGGATGGGTTGGTCTGTGTCTGTAAACCGCAACAAAGAAATGATTGGCTCCAAGATCTTAATGCTAAGATCTACCCTCTCCCGCCAATCATCATCTAACATAGTGTCCTTCACCTTTTTTGAAGCAATATGATCCATCTTTCTCCAAAAATACCAAAACTGTGAAATCACCATGGACCCAAGAGCGGTTTTGACCTCCCTCAACCTCTTGAGCATGATGAATGAGGAAGCAAATCGAGTATCTACAATCTTCAGCAATGAAAGTTGTGTGTACTCTTTGTAGATGGTGAGGGCATTTGTGTGGTTTTGTACAAAGTTACGGATATGGCGTGCATCCTCAATAAGGTTGCCAATCCATGTCACATCTGAAGCAATGGATTTCAATGCTAAATTAAAGGAATGGACAATGCAAGGTGTCCAAAAAACCTGTAAGAGCAATAAAAGCATGTATAAATGACTCTGCAACACTAACAACTCAAATGAGTCAAAGACATCTAGATGAATCATGAATCTTGTGATAAATTCAAACAATGAGCAAATTAGAAATGAAAGGTGTCCAAAATGAACATACCTGTGGATATTTAGCTTCCACAATCATGCCAGCAACCTTACAAACAGGTGCATTGTCCGTGATGATTTGTACACAAGAATCAGCACCTACTTCTTCAATGGTTTTGATGAATAACTCACCCATATACTACGCATCCTTGTATTTCCCAAGAGCATCCACCGCTTTCAAGAACACCGATCCATTTTGGGAAGATACCATGAAATTGATGAGTGGATGGCGTGCGTGTTGATCTAATTCGCTCAAGGATTTTATCTACCTCATTCTTTGATTTAACCAACAATGTGGTTCTAAGCTTCTCTAAACCAGGAGGCACATAACCAGTTGGAGCTCGTTCAATGAGACTTCGACACATCTCAATTAACAATGGTGACTGTGCAACATTGAATAAGATGAAGTTGAGGTAGAAATAGAATGCAATGGTAAGGTCCACCTCTTCCCGCACCTCTTGTTGGAAAATCCTATCCGTTGGACCACTTGGAGATGGCCTCTTTCTTGTTTGATGAGTATCGCCACTCCCATGTATGCTAGGTGGAAATGGAGGCTTAGTACTAGAGGATTTCCTCAAGAATGGAAGAGGATCCTCATCTTTTTTCTTGCTTGTTGCTGCCACCTTCCCTAAGCCAACATGATCCTCTCTTTCCATATCCCTCCTTTGGGTAACACTCACCGCTTTGCATGAAGAAATCCCACAATAAGGAAGGAACAACAAATGGCCCTTAACCCGGTAATATGTGCTCTTGAACTCATTCTTGCAAAAATTGCAACTCCAAGACACATTGCCTCCCCCACCAAGCTTTGCCCCAGGCCCATCTTTCCTTGTCACATACTTCCACGAAGGGTATTTTTTTTCTTGGGCTTGTTGTCTTGCTAAAACAGGCTTAAATGGAGCATGAGCTCCACTAGCAACAGATGGAGCACTTGAAGGAGGAGTAGAACAGCTTGCGCTTGGAGGAATAGGAGGGGAGGCACTAGATGGTGCATTTCTCCCTTTCCTTTGCCCCTTAGCTCCTTCCCTAGCTGATTGAGACATTCTCTTTCTTGTTTGATGGTTAAGCTTGCAATCCTCTCCACAAATCCACCTCCAATGCACTTGGATTCCCTTGGAAAGCCTTCAAATCTTCTTCACCTGCACATAAAACTTACTAATCCACCTCCAATGCACTTGGATTCCCTTGGAAAGCCTTCAAATCTTCTTCACCTGCACATAAAACTTACTCTCAAGCTTCTCTGCACTTGCAAATGACAAAAAAGAAATGAAAATTTGTTTTAAACTCACCCCGGGCAGCCTTTTCCGTGGATTTCGTGTCCTAGAATCGAGACACGAGTCGCACAATCGGGGACACAATGGGAAATTGTGTCTGACACGACTTTTGATCGTGTCCCAATTTCGGACACGATCAAAAGTCGTGTCGGACACGATTTCCCATCGTGTCAGACACGACCCCACGGGACACATAGCCCATTTTGAGCGAATCTGATTTCTTGGCTGGTGATCAATATGGATAATGGTCTCTTTGCCCAATAAATACTGCTTCCACTTCTTTACTACCTACACCAACATAGAGTTCCTTGTCATAGGTAGGGCAATTCAATAATGCTCCATAGAATTAGCTCTGAATGATGGCAAAGTGGCCTCCCCCTTGCATTAATAGTGCACTCATAGCATACCAACTTGCATCTATTTCCACTTCAAATAGATTTTACAAATTAGGCAATGCTAAGACCAAGGCTTAACCAATCTTCTACTTCATTTCTTCAAATTCTTTCTATTAACTCTTACCCAACTGAAAATTCTTACCTTTTGTTGTCACATCATGAAGTGGTGTTGCCATAGCAAAAAATGTCGTTATGAATTTCCTTAGATATAGGGAAACGCCAACAAAAATCCTATCTTTAGTTGCAAGATCCATCTTCAACGCATCTCCATTAATCACGTGCCCCATGTACACCAAGGATTGCTTGAAACACTCAAACTTTTTAACGATTGCCAACAATTGGTGTTTCCTCAATGTCTCCAACATTACTAGAAATGTACAATATGCTCTTCCCAAAGAAAACAAAAAATTAAGATGTACTATGACAAATGAATATATAAATGGGAGCAACACATCACTCATTATACACATAAAAGTAGTTGGTACATTACTCAAACTGAAATGCATTACTAACCATTCATGCGGACCTTGCTTTTTCTTGAAAACAGTCTTCCAAGTGCCTTTTTCCTTGATTTGGACTTACTGATATCAAAATTTAAGGTCCAATTTGGTGAACTACTTCTCATGTGGCAACTAGTCCAACAAGTCATTGATCATGAGCAAAGGGTATTGATTCTTGAGGGTGATCTTATTAAGAGCTCTGTAGTCAATAAATATTCTCCAAATCACATCTTTCTTGGGCACCAAAATAATAGGAGACCCAAATGGAGAGGTACTCGGCCTTATAACTCACGACTCCAACAAGTCTTGCAACTGCCTCTTTACCTCATATAATTCCATATGGATTGTTTGTACAATTTTATGTTAATACAAGAAAATCTAGCAGTAACTATATCTCATGTTCCACTTCCATCTTAGGTGGCATACCTTTCGACTCGTAGAACACTTCTCTATATGCCTGTAGAAGCTCTTCCAGTTGACACTTATGTTCTTTTATACATAATTCTAAGAATGCCTCTCCCATTGATTCATTGTCTTTCTAGTTATGTCTCAAGAAGAGTAGTAAATAGTTCTTACCTGATTTGATCAATCTCTTAACTTAGTGGGCACTCACTAAAGAGATCTTAGACTTCCCCTTGTGTGCATTGATGATAAAAGGTTTCATATCCTTGACCAAATGGCATTGGTTGGCCCTTCTGATGAAGATGTTGTCCCTCACACATATAGGGGCTACCAAATACCACACAACAGACACCAAGGGGCACTACATTGACTTTTACTTCATCAATAAAGTTTGCACTAATAATGAATCTAAGCTTACACTACTTGGTATCTTTTAACTGCACATCCTTGTTCACCCATCCCAAGGGGTGTGGATGAGGATGATCATGCACCTTTAAGCCAAGCTTACTTACAAGGTCCTTTACAATAAGGTTGGCATGCAAACGAAAATTGAAGAAAGCAACTACTTGTTCTTATTGATATGGACTCGATATGGAACAATTTCATCATCTTCTTATACTCACTATGATGGAGGTTGCTAGGGGTTCACCTCCTTCTGGATTGTTGTGTAAACAATTTTCTCATCCACATCTAAATTGTTTTCTATCTTCTTTTTTGCTTGCACACCTACAAGATTTTTCTTCTTAGATTAGTCTTGCCTTTTTTCCTTGAGATTCAACTTTGCATGTAGCTTCCGAGAATTTTCTTTCGTGTGACATCAATGTTGCAATGGTCTCAATGGTTGTTAAGGTCCTTGCACACATGTGCAATGGTGGCAATCTTCTTGTTTTTCCCTTTCCCCTTCTTCTTTAGCACTTCTTGAAAGCTCCTTGTTGGAAGTGCTACTTAGAAACACTTCCCTGCCCCTTTTTCTTATCAAATTCAATGTAATGGGCCTACACATAGGACTTGTTGCCGCCTGGTTCCACACCTGGGGAAAACGCAGCAGAAGTCTTCAAGCTGCTGGTGTGGCCTTGGGGGCAAGTCAGAGTCAAGTGCTGTCACTTGGGACTCGACTCCTCCGTCTAGGCTTTCCTAGCGAAGCCAAGGGGGGTGGACCCTAAAAATGAAAAGAAAAAACTAAGTCGTCTAATCTAGGAGTTAGGAAAATATTTTTGGTAACCAAGAATAAACAGCATATACTTTTGTGAAATAAAACAATCATTCATCATTTACTCCCATTCAAAATAATCATCATTTACTTGCACATTAGTCAATAATATGAAATAACATTAAACAAGACCAGTGCCTTATAATGGAGTCAATAAACAAATGCATAAGCAGAAAAAGTAGATGTTGTGCGAGTGTTCTTGGTTTTATTTTAAAATTAATGTGGTGGTGATCTTTTTATTATGGCAGGTGGGTTCCCAATATACGCAAGGTACGGGGGAACATGTCCGGAATTCTGAAGCGTGGCTTCCCTCTCAGGCTTGGGCTGAATCGGAGTCTCGAGGAGGTGTTCAGATGCTATACCAACGAGGGCAAGCCTAACGGTTTCCAAGAGGTCACTACTCAGTGTTGTCCCAAGCCTTCTGAGAAATTTGCCCATGACAACAAAATACGTGTTGTGCCGGATTTTCACAAAAAGGATTTTTTATTAGGGCGGTGTTAGATCCTATTACTAGTCATCCCCTCCTTTCTGATGTGTACCAACTGGATCAGATTGAGCTGCAAGTCGGCCACAGAGCATACGGGAGAAGACCTTGGTATTTTTTAGAAAATTTTCATGAACCCAAATTTTATCTTTTTTTTTAAAACCCCAGGAGTCTCTTTTCAGGCACGTATTTCAGGCAAGCCCTCATACAGAAACCCTACTTCGGGAAAGCAAGGGGGGCGTTTTGAGTTTGTAAAAAAAATGAAAAAACTACGTTGTGAGTGAACTTGTGGCCCGCCAGTGGAACGGACCAACAAGGTTTATTTTAATCCTAATTAATTTTATTAAATGCCGGAAAACAAAGAAATAAACTACTCTAAAATTCACGCCATGAAAATGAGACGACACAGGCCACCCCTGGGGGGATGGGGTATGGGCGCTAGCTAGCCCACTTGCTCTCGTTTAATATTTGTTTACAATGACTAGAGAAGTGCCCCAGTCCACTTTAAGTGACTTGGTGGCTTACAAAATTTGAGGAAAAAATTGACCGGTTTTTTAAAAATATGAAAGTTTGTCCTCCAGATTGCCTGGATGCTCGAAATTTCGGCAGCACTTCCTTCTACCTGTTCGTCTTTTGCTGCAAACCAGCAAGCAATAATTAGTATAAGATGCCCAAAAACACTTTAAGAGTGTCTTTGGAACACCTCCTAAAAAACCCAAAAAATTCTAAGTTAAAAACTAAGTAAAAATGACGAAAAGTAACCAAGTAAAACAAGCTATGGGGCTTGCCTACTTGGGATCTTTGCTAGCCTTTAATGGTTGCAAATTTCAAGCTCTAGGGCAGCCAGGTAATACTTTGAAATCAGATCTAATACTACTTCAGAAAAACTTGAAAGATTTTGACAACTTAAACCAGTTTTTGAAAAGAAAGTACTAGATAACCAAGAAGCTTTGATCTATGAACAATAAAACTCTTTATGAAATGAAAAAATAAAACTTCTTGATGACAGAATCTGATTTATTTAAGTTTTTAACAGCAGTATGTAAATCAGATCCACTTTTTAATTAGTAACTAGTAACCATAAAAATTTGATTTTTTCTTGAATGAGAGAAAGAGAGATGGAACAAATCCTTGTTGAAAATCGAAGCTTTGAAGATGGTTTAGTGATGTTCGAAGGGACTATATCTGCAAACAATGATTAGAAAAAAGGGGAAACAAACAAGATCCTCCTTCTTGCCAACTCAAGAAAACACCTGCACATCACAGATCTCACCAACAAAAATTTAAGTGTAGATATACACTCACAAGAAACTACTATTGCATATCCATAAACAAATGAAAGATACAAAAATAATCTCTTACCAAGCACACATCACTAAGCTGCTGCAATAAACAAATTGAAAACAACTTATCTCATAGATTGGTAACAATCTTTCCAATGAGCACACCACACCCTTGAAGAATTAAATTTATGCACAAGTCATCTTGGAAAAGGACTCAAGATAGTACATCCACATATGACAAAACACCACAAGCTGACCTCCAAAGTCTTCTTTTATTCAAACGAGAAAAGTATTACAATCATAGGTCTCTTGCTCCAATTCTCACTCTAAAGAAAATGGAGTGGGCAGCCATGCTTAAATAGCCAAAGATGGAGAGAAATGGATGGAATGAGTGGCATAACTCGTGGAGAAAATGGGGCTGCCCACTCCCATGTAATGGGCTGCCAAAATCAGCCCCAAATCAGCTAAAAATCAGCCATGTGACAGCCCATAAATATAGCTGCAAATTCCATGATTGAAGGGGCCCAATTTTGGGAAATATGCCCCCCTCAAATGGGGAAGTAATCCCACTAATATCGCTGCCCGGAATCTTTCCAAAATCAGCTCTTACAACTCCTAAAACATAGCTGAAAAAATCAGTCCATAAATCACTCCCAAAATTTAATATTTTTATGAGTCATTTTTTCACTTTTTTTTTTTTAATTTTTTCATGACTTTTTTGGGTTTTTTGGCCATAGGTAAAAATTTAAGCACCCAAACATTAGGAAAAGTGGGTTTAGGGGTTAAGGGGGTGCTCTGAGTTAGAAAACGAGCACCCCTAAGGCAAAAAAGACCTCCCTATGCCACTTCTAGGCTGATTACAATTTTTTTAATTGAACCATTAAAAAATGGCCCAATTTACGGACAAATTAAACTTTGCCGAAAATTAAAAAACAACCTAGGGGGACTTAAGACATGTCCATATGACTCAAAATTAACGCCTAGCATGTTCATATACATTGACCCATAGACTTTAACAATCCCCTAAGGCCCGTCAGCCTCCCCAGGCATTCCAGCTTTGGAGGAGCAGGAGAAAAACCAATTAATTATGTTATGCACTAATGCAAAACATAATCGATAGGTGAAAAAACTCCTTGGAATACCTGACTTAGCCGAAAAGTCCTAGGGAACCAAGTCTTTTACAAAACACCATGCTAGTACGCTTTATTACAAACCCCGCAGGGCCATGGACATGTGGAAAAAAGTTAAAACGGGGGCCCTTTAAAAGGCCAGCTGGATATCAAATCATCGAAAAAAGAACATTGAAATGTTCAACTTTGCCCGCTCGCTTGATAGTCCATTTAAGTACAACTTAGCTGGCAACAGGACTCATCTATGGTCTTGGGCTTGAATAACATAACTCGCCTCCTTTTGTGACCATGAAGACCACCCAAGTAATTGATGACCACCTCCAAGTTCTTGGGAGAGATCCAAGTGAATGGTTTACTTATAGAACTCTATAGTGTACTCTTCTACACTCTATCCTTGCCACTGTCGATAGTAGTGTCATCAAATCCTTTGGTCCTATATATATTCAGTAAGGTAAAACCTAAGTCACCTGACACGGGAACACGAGACACGAAGGACACGAAAATACGAGAGTCCGACACAGACACGGTGACCCCCGGAATCAGGACACGAAGGACACGTTTTATATACATATATTTTTTTAAAATATATTAAAATTTAAAAATATAGACATATAGATCCAAAAATCTTTAGAAACTAGAACATTTAAAAATATTCAATAGAAATTAGAATAAAAACACATTAATGATTACACATTTGTCATTCACAAATCACGATTCTCAACACATTTGTCATTCACAAATCACAATGAGACACATAGATGCATGTCGGAACCATATTTCTCATTAAGTCATCAAAATCAAAATGTATACATATATGTCGAAATGCCACTAGGCACTGGCAAATGCCAAATAGACTAATAGTAAATACAAAAAGGGGTGGATCAAGATGGAAGAATCCTATATGTCAATAGTCCTCCTCCATGCCTGGATCAACATACTCATCACTGGCACTGCCCTGATCCTCATCCTCCTCCCCCTCCTCCTCTCTGCCCATCTGACGATCTGCATCTTTTGCTGTGGAGGATGACCCCTCTATACGATCACTATCATCAAAAGTGACCAGCTCAAGCACTGGATCATTAAGATCCATGTTGGCTAATGCCAACTCGGTATTGTTGTCCAAACCCATATCATCAGGAAAGACATCGCACATCTTTGTCTTTCCCTTCACCCACTCCTCCCTCTTTTCCTGTAAATAAGACGAAGGTTGGAGTGCACATACACCATCGACTCTGCCCTGGACTTCTCAAGCCTGCTCTTCTTCACACTGTACAAGTTCCCATATGTGCTCCAATTCCTCTCACAACAAGAGGATGATGTAACTTGAGAGATGACACTCAAGGCTAACTTCTGTAGAATAGGGGATGTTGCCCCATGAGTTGCCCACCAAACATAGGGTTTCTTAACCCCTCTGTCTCTAAGCACATCATAGCCTCCAAATCTCCCAGTGCCAGTGGAAAAATCTACAAAGCCCTCCTCTGCCTCCTTAAGCAAGTCTCTATCCTGAAATAACCGTCTAAGTGCTATCTTCCTCCCATGTGCAATCTCTGCATCCATGTGAGGAGGGACTCTATGTGAGGGCCCCGATCCACCAATGGGCCACTTCTGAGTGTAGAACTTGGGGTTCAAGGAGTGGGCCAAGCAATGCAAAGGTGTGCAATTCTTATCCCACCTAGAGATAAGAATATCATGAATCATGGTCCATAAGTTCTCTGTCGATGTCCCATACTCAGGACACTCATTCTCCATGACAATGGACCTCATGGACTCAATCATGGAATCCCACCCCTCATAAACATCTGCTAGGATGGGCTGGTCCGTGTCTACAAACCGCAACAAAGAAATGATTGGCTCCATGATCTTAATGCTAAGATCTACCGTGTCCCACCAACCATCATCTAATACTATGTCCTTCACCTTTTGTGAAGCAATCTGATCCGTCTTTCTCCAAAAAGCCCAAAACTCTAAAATCATCATGGACCCAAGAGCGGTTTTGAACTCCCTCAACCTCTTGAGCATGCTAAATGAGGAAGCAAACCGAGTATCTACAATCTTCAGCAATGAAAGTTGTGTGTACTCTTTGTAGATGGTGAGGGCATTTGTGTGGTCTTGTACGAAGTTACGGATATGGTGTGCATTCTCAATAAGGTTGCCAATCCATGTCACATCTGAAGCAATGGATTTCAGTGCTAAATTCAAGGAATGGACAATGCAAGGTGTCCAAAAAACCTGTAAGAGCAATGAAACCATGTATCAATGACTCTACAACACCAACATTGCAATGACCAAATTCAAACAATGAGCAAATTAGAAATGATTCAAGTGAAAGGTGTCCAAATTTTAAAATGAACATACCTGTGGATATTTAGCTTCCACAATCATGCCAGCAGCCTTGCAAATAGGTGCATTGTCCTTGATGATTTGTACACAAGAATCAACACCTACTTCTTCAATGGTTTTGATGAATAAATCACCCATATACTGTGCATCCTTGTATTTTCCAAGAGCATCCACTGCTTTCAAGAACAGCGGTCCATTTTGGGAAGATACCATGAAATTAATGAGTGGATGGCATGTTGGATCTGTCCATCCATCAAAAACAATACTCACACCGCATGAGGTCCATGTTGTTCTAATTGGCTCAAGGATTTTATCTACCTCCTTCTTTGCTTTAACCAACAATGTGGTTCTAAGCTTCTCTGAACCAGGAGGCACATAACCACTTGGAGCTCGTTCCAAGATACTTCAAACCATCTCAAAATACAATGGTGACCGTGCAACATTGAATGAGATGAAGTTGAGGTTGAAGAAAAATGAAATGGGAAGGTCCACCTCTTCTCACGCCTCTTGTTGGAAAATTCTATCCATTGGACCACTTGTAGATTGCCTCTTTCTTGTTTGATAAGTATCCCCACTCCCATGAATGCTAGGTGGAAATGGAAGCTTGGTGCTAGAGGACTTCCTCAAGAATGGAAGAGGATCATCCTCTTTTTTCTTGCTTGTTGCTGCCACCTTCCCTAAGCCAACATGGTCCTCTCTCTCCATATCCCTCCTTTGCATGAAGAAATCCGACAAGAAGGAAGGGCCAACAAATGGCCCTTAACCCGAAAATATGTGCACTTGAACTCATTCTTGCAAAAATTGCATCTCCAAGACACATTGCCTCCCCCACCAAGCTTTGCCCCAAGCCCATCTTTCCTTGGCACATACTTCCACAAAGGGTATTTTTTTTCTTGGACTTGTTGTCTTGCTAAAACAGGGTTAAATGGAGCCATAGCATGAGCTCCACTAGCAGCAGATGGAGCACTTGATGGAGGAGGAGAACCGCTTGTGCTTGGTGGAATAGGATGGGAGGCACTAGATGGTGCATTTCTCCCTTTCCTTTGCCCCTTAGCTCCTACCCTAGCTGATTGAGACATTCCTTTTCTTGTGTGATGGTTGAGCTTGCAATCCTCTCCACAAATCCACTGCAATGCACTTGGAATCGCTTGGATACAATGGATAGCCTTCAAATCTCCTTCACCTGCACATACAACTCACTCTCAACCAACTCCTTCCTTGCAAATGACAAAAAGAAACCCAAAATTTTGTTTTAAAGCAAACCCGGCCATACTTTTCCGCGCTTTACGTGTCCTATTTTCGGGACTCGTGTCCGACAGTCGAGAACACGATGTCAAATCGTGTTCGATTCAACTTTCGGTCGTGTCCCGATTTCGGACACGACCAAAAGTCGAATCGGACACGATTTGACATCGAATCGTGTGCGATTCGATCCCCACGGGACATGGGGGGAGCTTTAGGACGAATCTGGTTTCTTAGGTAAAAACTAGGACTTAAGGAGGGTTTGAATAACTTTTGAATAATTCCCACTTAGTTAACAACGAGTCTCCCTCTAGTCTAAGGGGCTCAATGTAGTTTCCCCACCATGTTTGTGCATGACCTTCTAGATTGAGACTGGAAAAACCTATTTTCTACTCTGCTCATAAAGTATGCAAACTGAAATAGACTTTTCGCTACTTCAACGAATGATGTATCATGTAACTTAATTGTGTCTACCGCACCTTCATATGACTTGATATTGACCTTTGTTTCCACTTTGAATAGGACTAAGAAGATTGATTATTGGAGTCATCTTTTCCAAAGTTTGGTTCTTCTTTATCTTTCCATGACTCCTCCCAATCCTTTGATTTCTCAAGAGAGGCAGGATGCTCCAATAAGGGGCCAATCTTGCTCAGCCATCAATAAGGCCATACTCCTAAAAATATCAACTACTTGAGCTTGCAACCTTGCAAATCTGAACTCCACTTCATTAGCAGGTCCTTTCCTCTTTTATAACCTTCAATCTTCTGCTAAATTCGTCACCCATATACCTTCTACCTCCATCAATCTATCTTCCTCTTCTTCCCCAGCTAAAGGAAACCCCTTTGTTAGCCATACCCATTGGTATGATCTAATCCGATGCTTGTGTACTCCTTGTTGTATAACAATAAACAGACCCTACCTCCTTTGCGGCCTGCAATAACTTCCAACGATGGAGAGCTACACAAACCACACAAGCATCTTGTGAGAACTAACAAAATTTAACAGCGGTATATGGAAATACAAAAGAGAAAAAAGACCGAAGTGTAGGATTTAAACTCAGATTCGTATTCTTTTAATAAGATTATAAAAATAAATGCCTTTTACCAGTAGATACCAATACAGTCCATGCTCTTCCCTTCTACTACTACATTCAATGCATCCTAACATCTATTTTGATGCCAAAAGGATACATCTCAACCTTTTTAAATAAACACATCTTATCGTTACCTAGAATTATCCCTATAGCCTATCCTTATCCATGATTGTCATTATCCATAAAATAATAGACATTATCTTCGTGCCAAAAAACATATCTCCTGGCATTAGCCATTCTTCAAGCTTTTATCTGCATGCACTTGCATCGTAACCTAGGCAAAGGATTGAGACGTCAAGCAATAGCCATACTTCATTCACTTGCATCATGATCTAAGCATAGCATTGGGACCTCAAACAGTTATTTCTCAATATTTTCCATTATTCATTTCTACTATTGATCAACATCACTCGCCGAATGAACCGCTTATGTTGTTGGTTGTGTTATGCATGTGTCGAATTGAAAAATATCTATAACTCGTAAGCCAAAATCAAGTATGGAGTGTATCTCAGTGCACACTAAGTAAATAACATCCTTACTAGAATATTGCCAATGCCAGTTCCCAATGGAAAAGTATTTGAATGTTCACTTAGAGTACCTTTTGATTAGATGCATGACTTCCATGGACCTATACTGATGATTGATACAAGAGCTTTAATGAGTTTAAACAAGAGATTATTCTCACACTTTACATCAAGAATAAGCTACGTAATAATATGCCCAATGCCAAGTTACACAGTTTCATTTTATGGAGATGCTTAAACAAGCATACCCAGACGAGCTGCACTGCAAAGAATGGACTTTCTTCAACTTTGGTGCCAGGTTTGAGGAGTATCTATTTCATCAAAATTGCCTTGGACTTGCACCTAGTTTCACCTCCTTTGAAACCCATGCCATATGGGTCGGGTAACCATGGCAAGAATGGAATCTTGATGAGTGGCTTAGCAAGTGAACCACCAACAAGTTTTTTATTACTTAGGGTTTCTAGAATACATTGTGTCAAGGTTTAGAAACGTCTCAATTTTTGGAGTGGACATTCCACCCATCATCAAGAATAAGCTGAAATATGCGTGAAAAGAATGGTGTCCATTTCGAGTGGACATTCCACCCATCATCAAGAATAAGTTGAAATATGGGTGAAAAGAATGGTGTCCAGAGATATTTAAAGATGAAAAAAATAGCCATTGGAATTGGGAAGAAAAATATGGAGTTGAGTAAACAAATTTTATTATTAATTTTATTATTTTCATAAGGAAAAGATATTTGATTCAAATATTAAATAGGTAGAAAAGAAAAATAGAATATAAGGACGAAGAGTGAATACAAAGAGGATGGAGCCATGAAATAAAATAAAATGAATTATGAAAGTAAAATAATAAATTGGAGAAATGTAAGGAGTAAATGGTTCAAACTTACTGTAAAACTTATATAAATAACACAAACGACAAGACTTCAATTAGTAGTTTGCGTTATCATCAACGATAATGTTGCCAATTGTTAAATTTTGGTTAGGGTTAGGGTTTTACGCAGAAGAATAAAAAATCAGTGTACTTTAATGCAAAAATTACTTTTAACAAGCTAATACTGAAGCGAAATAGTACAGCAGTAAATAGAACTGAAACATAATTTTCATCTCTTTCAACTTTTCATCTTTAACACTATCAATTGGTCACCGTGTTAAAGTAATCTTCAGTAACATGTAATCAGCAATAACAGACTAACTAATATGTTTAATTAACAATAAAAGAGTCAAGTGAGGGTACTTACCTGGAGTGTGGAACCCTTCCAGTTTTATACTCAGAATTTTAACTTTCAGAAAAAGAATTGTCTCTCAGAGACCAGCCAATCACTAGGAACCAAATAGCCCTACTAGAGGGTTAGTACAAACCAGAGAGAGAGATGGCAGGGCAGAGGTAAAACCAAATAGTCAATGACAGTCAGAAACACAGCGATAATCACAATCAAGACCAACATAATAAATGTTCAATAAATGTAAGCCCAAGAGGTCTAAACCCTAGGTGATGACCTCAATCAATCAACATAAAGGATCAGCACAAATATCATATCCTAATTAATCTTCAGTATAAAAACCAAACCAAAAAACAAATCCCAACAATATGAATCTAATCAAGGTAAGTAAAGATCTGTTCTGAGCATAAACAAGTAACTCATAAGATATCAATCGAGTAGATCATAGCCAAGGGAAGCAGAGGGTTACAATTTCCTCAACAGGCAGTCAAATAGCATGTTAGCATTCCAACAGGCAGATCATAACCTCAAACAACCCAGCAACAGCAGATCAGGCCTTTCAGCAGGCAGAGCAGACTTTAAACAACAGATCGGACTCCAATCAAGTCACAATCAGCAGATCGGGTCACATCCAAGGCACAAACAGTAGATCAGACTCAACCCAAAGCCCTGGCAGGCAGACCGAGACTCCAAATAAGCAGATCGGATTCCTTTTGCAGCAGATCGAACCTCATACAGGCAGATCATGCCCCTTCAACAGCAGCCCGAACCTCAAACAGGGCTATACCAGGTAGATCGAGTCTCCACAGAGATGGAACCAGCAATAGGGCCTTCACTTCATCCCTTAAACCATCAAAATAATCAGATCTAGGCTATAACAGGTGAGTAGCCTCAACAAGCAATCAACATGTAACCTTAGAAACCATGACGTCAAGCAGAGATCAGACCGATCTGAGATGTAGAGTCTTGAACATGATAAAAGTGAGGAGGAAAGACTTCATTAAATAGAACATTAAAGACTTCTAGAAGAATCATAAATAATTCTTTAATTAATTTAGGGTTCCATAAAATAAGGTTGAGTAGGTACCAATGAGTAAGGATTAAATTACCAAAAAATAAAATCACAAAATATAAATGACTTAGGTGGGTACCAACACATTATGGTCAAAATAATAAAATCACATTTAATAGTATAAGTAGGGTGACAATAGGTGGGTATTAGGGTCAACATAAGATAAGTGTGGGTACATGACCCATAACCCCTAGAACCAAGGATGAACCACAAAGTGGTCAAACAACCATAATACTCATAGAACCCAAACCATCAAAGGTGGTATAAATCAAAAGATAACTCAAGGTGGGTAAATGACTCTATTAACCACAAATCAAAGACAAGGTACCACAAGACCAATAATCAACGGGGTGTAAGGACCAAAAGTAAATCAACCAAGGTGGAGAAGGTACAACCAGTCATCTCTCTCTCAAATGTACAAATGTTCCATATAACATGAAAGTCCATCATGATTGTATAAGAAAGGGTCCACACTGGATGATGTGATCATGTGGTCCTCTAGAATGCTCCTGAGGTCAAATGTTAGTGGCTCCATCAAGGGGTGGCCAGTTCCTTGAGAAGACCATCTAACTCAACCATCTCGAAGACCTAGGAGAAAAGGACATCACACATCATCATCTTGGTCCACTGACCAAGATCCACCTGGTTAACTAACCAGTCACTGCAAGAACTACTTGGTCGTCGGGACCAAGAATCTGCCTGGTCCCAGACCAGGAGGTCTCTGTCTCAACCTGCAGGACCTGCTTGGTCCTCATGACCAAGAAACTGTCTGGTCCCAGACCATAATACCCTAGAGACAAGTAGGGGCCCTAGCCACATGCTAGGGATTTTGACATGGCATCAACCTACTTGGTCCTCAACCAAGAACCCCAGGAGACAGTTGGGGGCCCTAGGGTACCTTCTAGGGTCTTACTCTTTTCTCTGCTTGGTTAACTTGACAGGGAACCCTAGTTAATTGACTAGGGTACCATCCTCTCTGAGAATGGGTCTCGTAGCTGCACTAACTTTAACACCAATGAAGCATAGGCATATTGTTTCAAAATAGATGGGTAAGAAGCCAGCATATACAGTAGTTTAACAAGAACTCAATACACGATATTTACATTAGTCAAACACTTCCGAATATGTGTTTTTTTCATTTTGCTTATTTACAAGGATATCTGTTTAGAAATCCATGGTTTAGAAGCCGGCATATAAAAATTCTATATTGATTGCATAATAAGAACTCTTCCAAATTGTGCTTTCTATCATTTACACATACTTTCAGATTATTTCTGACAAGAGTTCCATAAAAAAATAATCTGGCAATTGGTAAATTTTTTAAATTACCCTCTTTTCTTTTCTCCATGCTTCCATTCAGAGCAGATACTGAAACATGCTACAGTATAAATACTTAACGATCTACCTTGAAGAAAGTTCTCAATTGCTTTCTTGAGCCGACGAGGTATTGGAAGCATGCGCTGAGATTGCTGGGCTGCCTCTTTAAGCCCTTCTGCCGTAAATAGCTTTTTAGCGGTTTCTGGTATTAACGACCCCATCTTCTTCCTTCCTTCAATGTAACTTTGCTACAAATCCGTTTTCATAAAACCACTCGTGTCCATTCAAAACAGGGCTCCAATCACGCGGTCAGTCCGCTGGAAAGTATTTGAAGAGAAGTATCGCTCGGCTTTTGTATTGATTCTGCCTCTGTAACCAGCAGGAGCATTAGAAGTTTAAGAGAGAAAAGCAAAAAATGCATGAAGAAATGCGGAATGCAGGACAAACAACTGCCCACCTTCGACCACCTTCAACATGGTATCGCGTATCAGTCACTTGTAGGAGAGCTTGCAGGGGAATGCCGCAGGCTTTTAAAGTTTTAGTATACTACAGGTCTCGGTTTCTAAGGTTTAAGAATTTGGGTTTAATAAAATTTTACATATATAAAAAACGGATGTGTATAACTTCGATTCTTTGTTTTAAATAAATGGAGTTTGAGTTGTGGTTGAAGGCGGTTGTGTGATCGGCTTCAAATTTGAAGCCTTCATGGCCCTTAGAGGTCATTTTACACATCATAGAAGGCTACTGCAAATTTTACCATGCAAAAAAAAATTAATTTCATGGTAAACCCGTCAATAATTAAATTAACTACTACTGTTTAAAATTGCAACAGAAAGGTAGCTTCAAATTTCACCCAGCGACAGTTTTCAGTGGGAAATTGGGAATGCGGCTACTAGTTAGGGGACTTGGGAGTGGGACTCGATTACTCTCCAATATCCACGTGTTCGATCATCGATGGATCATGGACCATGGGGCCTCTAATAATATCATTGAACAGCTTACGTGGACGAGCTTACACTATGCATCTCATGGCTTGAACGCTTCTAAGTTCTCGTGTTTGCAGCGAGCGCTTACGTGTTTAACACATTTAATGGAAGCAACAAATTTCTTAAACCTGGTTGGTGGCTCATACGTGTTGTTGGCAGAGAGATTACCAAGTTACCAGTTATCACATACTAATTCGTGAATTCTAACTCCGTGAGTTAATTGAGTATTCAATGAATAATATATTATGTTAATGTGCCCCAAATTTGGCATTTCAGACAAAGTCCACAATCCAAAAACTTCTTGTAATGTTGCAGGCTGCTGCTCCCGCCTGTGGCCCCTACCCACAGCCCTATGTGTTCTTTGTTGTATCAAGTTAATCCTACCGTCTACGGCTCCCAACCTCACACCCTGTGTTTTCTTTGTTGTATCAAGTCAATCCCACAGCTCCCGAGTCCCACCTTGTGTTTTCTTTGTTGTATCAAGTCAATGCTCGAATTCCATGCTTCCATGGCTTCGACCATCAATATATAATATTACAGGAATACAAACAAGTTTTTTCTTATACCCCTACTCCATTGTGGTCGAGCTACTTCCAAGTTCCACCTACCCTATCTCCTCCAGTCCTCCAGGAGAGTTTGCGGAGCGAAGCTGCCAATGCCAGCCTGCCATAAACATATATAAAGAAATTTGTTTTCTTTGAGGAGCTCAACTTCAAGGCTGACTAGATTGCTGACATCCTATGAATTTACAAGTATGTACATCATTTTATCCGTTCATGATCCCATCAATTATTTAAAAATTTTGTTATTTGATTAAAATTCTGTAACTTCAAAGTTCAAACACAATATTATTATTTGACTAAATTTTTTTTACTTCAAATGGGCCTTGAAGGCTTCAAATTTGAAGCCTGGACCCGAGAGTGGGTTTGTCACAAATCTCCGTCAAATGCTTCTTTCCTCATATGTCCTGTGTATACGCATATGATTCCATGTGCTCCTTGCCTTGCCCTATTTTCCATTGTCGCCCGGTCGAAGCTCTTGAGAATTTAGCTTCCCTTTAACTTTCCTGAAATGGAGGGGACAAGGAAGACCATTGTTTTCACTCTGAAACCAAGTGCTTCCCCGTGCAGCTACCACTGGCCACGGTTGCATCCCTACAGGAAACAGGTGTGCACACTGCGCCCCCCAACTTTACCAAAAAACTTGGGGATTTGGGGAAGTTCCCACTCTGCCAACCTCTATGCATCTAGTTAATGAGTCAGATCAAGAATCTAGACTTTGTATCTAAAACTGTATTGCATGAGCTATTTTCCCCATTGCTCAGTCGTCGAATCGACACCTTCCTCTAGTACACAGTTTAAGATTCTTGGTATTTATTAATATGAAGAGCACCGATGCTACTACACTTACAATACCAACTAGCTATCGAATTTCAATATGATTGAGAATATGCAACAACATTTGGTGAAGGACAATGCTGAAAGCTGGCAATTTTCTTAGAATGCCCAGTGCCCACTCCTGCGTTCGACTTTACAAACTGGGACAAAAATGTTTTTGTAATCTTGATTTTTAGAACGACAATGCTACTTTACCTTTTGATTTTGTTGCCCTTATCTGTTGGTCTGGAATAGAACAGGAACTTCAACCATCTATGCATCTCCTCTCTACTTGGTCTACCTACGTTTTACTTATGCTTCACAACCCATCCTCTACTCCATCATACCACAAAGTTAGTATGTATAACGAGATCTAGGGGGAGGGCTATAGAGAAGAATCATCCAGGATCCTTAATCAGCTATTGAGAACGTAAGTTGCCTGGAGTCGGATAGTTCTCTTTGCTCAAACCATAACATAGCATTGAACATGTAAGGAGCGCTTAAACTTATTCTATCCCAAGTACGTGTGGCATTCATAGTGTTGAATGAAAAATTAAAGCATATATTGTTATCATTGGCATTCAATTTTGTCATAGGGTACACAATTAGAGTGACAAAGAAACTTGCTATTAGTTTTCAATCCAATCCAACTTCTTTGTTGAACTGTTCTCGCTAATCGACTTGCGTGAAGGAGGATTATAAATGGCATATGCAACATAGTTGTTTGATAGAGGTGCATGAAAGCGAATTATGGTCCTCAATTCAACAAAGTAAAAAAAGTTACCATTCAGATTCTTTCCCTTCACCTTTTTTACTGCCTTTCTGCATACATTTCTATTGTTCACTAATTTAGCAACAGATACAGATCAGACTCAACGTCCAATGTTTTTGGCTTCTGAAACAATTTCTTCCTTTTTTTGCTTACATTATCATTTTTTCCATTGTTAAGTAGGCTAGATTTTATGTAGGCTAGAATTTATATTAGTTTGAAGAACGCTAGTGATTTACAAAGATTTAACTTTTCCAAGAATAAGCATCACGTTGCTTTTAGAAGAGTTGAAGAACCCAATTCTTCATCGAGATTGTACTGTTCGAAGCAACCTAGGAACCCATTTTAAGAGGTATTAAAGATTATTATACTGGTTAAAAGTTGGATTGGAATTGGGCTAGCAAGCTAACTGTAGCTGCATTGATGCAGAAAAAAAGATTTATAAAATTAGTTATGTCAATTCACACTGAACATCTGGAAAGTGGATTTTCTATGTGTCTCCTAAGGTATGTTTAACTAATAAATTCCTCATGTTCAAGGAGATCATGAAAGAGTAAAATAGTATTAATTTTAGCTGTGAGGATGAAAGTTTGATTGGAATGGGGTTAGCAAGTTAACTATATTATTATACTGGTTAAAAGTTTAAGAGGCAAGATCAATTTGGGAAACTGGTAAGATGGCAAAGGTGCCATAGTGGCCTAGAGACCGAGCCGCTAGATCGGGGCGAAATATGGTTGTGTCATATGACATATATAACGTTCAGTGCTGCCATATCCACTGCAAAATAAAGCCTCTCGACTTTACTAGGTAAGTAAAGAATTAAATTTTGATGTACTAGTACATTTTCAAATGAAAAGAATGACTTATTTTTACATTTTCAAATGAAAAGAATTACTTCTTTTTACATGGCAGCATTGAAGGGTTCAATATCTCATAGCCCTTCAAAGTGAAATGGGACCCCACCCTTCAAATTTGATCCCTAGTGATCACGGTCTCGGCAAGGATTGTTTCCAAAGTAAGTTGATAACGGGATATACTCTTATTTTTAGTAGTGGGAAAAATTCTCCAACTTTTTGCTTTAACAAGTTTTTCATCATCCAATCAAAGTGTCTGACAATTGAAATGGAAAGTGAAATGGGACCCCACCCTTCAAATTTGATCCCTGGTGATCACGGTCTTGGCAAGGATTGTTTCCAGAGTAAGTTGATAACGGGATATACTCTTATTTTTAGTAGTGGGAAAAATTCTCCAACTTTTTGCTTTAACACGTTTTTCATCATCCAATCAAAGTGTCTGACAATTGAAATGATTTTTGCCCTTGATTCATTCATGCACGATGAGAGTCGCATGCTTCTGTCATCCAAACATATTTTATGAATTTCGCCTTTTACAACGCATCCCACCGACTATTACAGCACCCACGACTTCAAAGAGCCTACTACTCTGAGAGCTTTAGCTTTAGCTGATAGTTTCCAAGCTATGTTACATTTTTCTTTCTTGAAGATAATTTTAGTTTTGAATTTAGTTACAGAATCAAGAGTAGTTTATATATGGATTGTACCTTTGGTTCCTCACTAGTTCACATGCACAATGCCAATAATGTGAATAATCTAATGCCTTGAGAATATTATATCAACTCTCACGTTTCGCTTTTAATTTGTCATTCTCCTTCCAATAGTCTATTTTGTCTTTGCCTTCTTCATCTTTCGCCTTCCCCTTCAATACAACATTCGTTTATTGCACCCCGAGGTGCAATTTCTAGTTTATCCATAGTTGTTATTTGGGAATTTCGACTATGGAATTATTTTTGGAGATTTAAATCATTTTAAGATAATTAAAATGTTCAAAATTTCAAAATAAATGTGTAAAACAAGGCAAAACCTTATCTATTGGAAAAAAGTTGCATATGTTCATTTATTAACTTATTTTTATGTGTGTGCTTTGCGGAGCACTTATGATTGTAATAATGTCTTTGTTTGTGACTGTGAGTTTTAACTGAAAAAACTTCACAAGTTAATGTTGTAAGTAGACTTCATTTGATTGATTATACTCTGACTTCAGTTCATCACTTCATTATATATCGAAAGGCGGACGCTTGTTTCATTGAAATATAAGAACATATGTTACAAAAAATTAATGTATTAAAAAATATAATGGAGGTTTATCGTAGCGAACCTACAGTCAAGTTTTAATACATTTCCATGTTTATACGGAGTTTATTTGAAATTATTGAACTAACATGATTCAATATTCATAATCATGCTCAAGCCAAAAATTGGAGTTTTAGGCTTCTCTTATTTAAATCTCACATTAGTGATAATGACACATGTTGGTGTATGAAGTGCAAAAATTTTCTTAGTTTAAAAGTCGGCTTCTCATTTGGATAAAAAACCTAGTCTGATGTGATAGCATCTTCCCTCCCTCTATTACCAATAGTACTTTGCAAAGTGTGTGTAGTTTGTGGGTCCATGTTGTGTAGGGTGAAAGTCTCTAAGTTGATGTGATGGAATCCTTCATCACTTTGAAAAAAGTCCTCGAAATGATGCAAATCCATCTTTCCATACTATGGTGCTAATTTTTTTAGAAGTGTGTATATGATTTATGAGTCCCCCTTACTTGGGTTGAAAGTCCTTGGATTTATGTGATAGCATCCTCTCTCACTTCAATAAAAGTCAGTATGTTGATGTGATAACATCCTCCCTTACTCTAGTGATAATATTGCCAAGCATGCATGTGCATTTTGTGGCCCCCCCCTTGCTCGAGGTGAAAGTCATTATGATAAAGCCATCCCTCGCTCTAGTAAAATTTATTTTGTTGAAGTGATAGTGTTGTCCATCACTCTCGTAAAATTCCTTGTGTCAATGTGATAAGCTCCTCCCTCATTTTGGTACTAATATCGTTAGTAAAGCCTTTGTTCTTTGTAGGTCCCTCTTGTTTGCGGTGAAAGTCCCTCAGTTGATGTTATTGCATCACTCCTTACTCCAATAAGATATGTTGGGTTTATGTGATCACATTCTCTTGCTTCGTTAAAAATATTGATTAATGTAATTTATGTGCTCTATAGGTCCTTCTTTTTAGGATTAATTAAATCTTTAAGTTGATGCAATAACACCAATCATAATTCTAATAGAAGTCCTTGATTAAATGTGATATCCTCTTTGCTTTAGTACTAATATCACTTTACAGTATTTGTGCTATAAGGATCATTAGTACTGGTGTTTTTTTTTTTTGTAAGCTAGTACCCACAAGGATTTGAACTTGTGGCCTTCCATTTACAACTTCTCATCTCAATTACTCATTACCAATTGCCCTGCCCCCCTGTGGGCTATTATTACCGGTGGTTGTTGCTCATAATTTGTGTGTCAATTTTTTCCACTCAAAATAATTATGGCTTTTAAGTCTCCCCATCTTATGATTTTTTGTTGAATTCAAGGTGAGTCGCTTTTTAAACATTTTGTAGCAACCTATTTAAGCATATGGTACAAGTGGTATCATAGTTCCCTAGTTTTACATCTTTATGATTGTTATTGCATGCAACAAACAATGCTTTGTGGTTATATCATGCAAACTACTTATTTCATGCCTTCTTCTCGTTATTGTGTGCAACAAACAATGTTTTGTGGCTATATCATGTGAACTACTTGTTTCATGTCTTCTTATCGTTATTCCACACAACAAACAATTATTTGTGGCTATATCGTTTGTTAGATATGGAATTTAGGAAAGTGTTGTGATTCCTCCATTCAATTAGTCGTGGAAACAATTATATGGATGTAGATATTTAGTTGGACATTTTCCATTTATGATTTGTAAAATTTATTGGGTATTCTAATGGATACTTCTTTGTAATAAATTATTCATTGTTATTTAGCATCAGAGTTAACTTAATTGGTCTTGAGTCAAACGTGAGATCTCTCCCCCCATGGTAGGGTAGGTGATGAGTTCGACTCTCTTGATCCCCTTGAGGCTAGGCTTCGTAATTAGGTCCAATAGTTTACACCCCATTTACCATCCATGAATCATGGGGAATTACTTGGAGGATTTCCCATGGAAAGAAAAAAAAACTTCGTTGTTATTTGTAAAAAAATATGATAGAATTGCAAGTACAATGAGAGTATCTATTATTGTGTAGGAGATGTTGTTTTCGTTTGTCATTGTAGTTATTAGATAGAAAAAGCTTAGCAATTGAATGTTGTAAGCATACTTTGTTTAATTGAATACACTCTCACTTCACTTCATTATATCGGGAAGGCACACACTTGTTGCATTGTAATGTTACCAGCGTAGATCCAAATCCTAGGCTCTGTCAAGCGCCGAGAGGGATCAAATCTACCGAGGTGCAAACCTCGGCTCAAGTATTGCACTGAAGGAGCTATTCAAGGAGAGCTGGTAATAATAAATTACTATACTCGACATAAGAAATAGAAATTACATGATCTCCCTCATATTTACTTTTTACTTTGTATTATTTTTTGTTGTTGTTTATGGCCGACATAATTTTATTACTTTTTACTTTGTATTATTCTTTTTTGTTTACTTTGTATTATTTTGTTACTCGACAAACACTGGACAGACAAACGTTACAAGATCTCCCTCATATTTACTTTTTACTTTGTATTATTCTTTTTTGTTTATGGCCGACATAATATTTATTACTTTTTACTTTGTATTATTCTTTTTTGTTTATTTTGTATTATTTTGTTACTCGACAAACATTCGACAAACACTCCACACATGTTACAAGATCTCCCTCATACTGGGCTGTAGAGCGCCTCTCGGCGCAATAAAACATTTTTCAAATAAATAAATGTATTAATATATATATATATTGTAGGTCTATCATAGCTTACCTATGTTAAAGTTTCAATGCATTTACATATTTATATGGGGTTTATTTAAAAATTATTGAACTGACATGATAAAATATTCTTAATCCCGCTCAAGCCAAATATTGTAGTTTTAGGCTTCTTCTTTTTTAAATTCACATTGGCAACAATGAGACATGCTAGTGTATGAAGTACTACACAAGCCAAAAAGTTTGTAAGTTTAGAATTCAACTTCAGGGTGAAAGTCTCTAAGTTTGATGTGATAACATATTCCCTCATTTGGGTAAGAAACCCATTTTGATGTGATAGCATCTTCCCTCCCTCTAGTACCTCAGAAAGTGTGTGTAGTTTGCAGCTTCATCTTGTGTAGGTTGAAAAAGTCTCTAGGATGATGTGATGGCATCCTCCATCACTTTGATAAGCATCCTCAAGTTGATGCAATGCCATATTTCCATGCAATGGTGCTAATTTTATTATAAGTGCATATATGCTTTATGGGTCCCCCTTACTTGGGTTGAAAGTCCTTGTATTGATGTGATAGCATCCTCTTTCATTTCAATCAAAGTCACTATGTTGATGTGGTAACATCCTCTCTCATTTCAATAAAAGTCACAATGTTGATGTGATAACATCCTCCCTTAATGTAGTGTTGATATTTCTAAGCAAGTATGTGTGCTTTGTGCCCTCTCCTTGCTTGAGGTGAAAGTCGTTATGGTAGAGTCATCCCTCACTATAGTACAATTTATTTTGTTGATGTGATAGTGTCATCCCTCACTCTCATAAAATTCCTCATGTAAGTGTGATAACCTCCTCCCTCATTTTGGTACTAATATCGTTAGTAAAGCCTTTTTTGTGGGTCCCTCTTTGTTTGGGGTGAAATTCCCTCAATTGATGTTATTGCATCACTCCTTGCTCCAATAAAATATATTGGGTTGATGGGAGCACATTCTCTCACTTTGTTACCAATATTGATTAATAGAATTTGTGTGCTTTGCAAGTCCTCCTTTTAGGGATTAATTAAATCCTTAGGTTGATGTAATAACACCACAATATGTCACAACAAAACATTTGAGGATTTTCTGACACACAAAATATTATTTTTTCAATTTTGGAGGTATATATTTAAAGGATTTTGAGTTCCTTCAGGAGAACTCGGTTTTCATTTTCTGATGGGATCTACTCATAAAACAAAATTTATTGGATACTAGAAGCTGAAAGCATTACCTGGAAAGGGATCACATAAGCTTTTCGGCACTATGTAATTTAATTTTAACTAATGAAATTACGCTTTTTTCTTTGGAAAAAAAGTAATAACACACACGATCTGCCATGGAGAAAACCTTGACTGAGGAAAAACTCTGTCATTAAAATGCATTGTCTTATTACTCTCAAGTTATTACAATATTGTGTAAACACACACTCTGTATAATGGTTATCATGCCGTTTAAATGAGTTAGATAGATGGCACTACATTCATTTTCCACAAATTATTTGTGTGCATGTATCATGTTGTAATTTGATCTTATGTTGGATTGTTAAGCATCGTAGTGATGGGGAAGAATTATCTTTAACTGTCTTGAGAAGATTGTCTAGATGGTACACCAAGCCCTTCTTTTTTGCCTCTTTGCTCTTTTACAAAGTTTTTTTGAGACTGGTTCAAATATGATCAATGGTATCAACTTTGACTAAATCAACCAATTGCAATTTGGCAACCATATCTCCAACGCCAAAATGACAGGCAACTTTAAAGGTATGAACCTCCCTTGTAAGTTTAATATTATCCTCTTTAGGCACACACAACTTGCACAATTTGTAAAGTAACCCATTTTGGAGATAGTCATCAACTTCAATGTCTTCTCCCAACTTCTTATGGCCTTGCAATTGTTGAAACACTTCCTTGAAGAATTCATCTTTGGCACACCCCTCATTATATGCCTCGTGGGTGAATGGTTCCACATGCATGATTAGTATGTCAACCATTGAAGTTATGCTTCTAATATATTGGAAAACACATCAAATTATCGACAACATCATGGCAACAATGGCACAAATAGATTAAGCTAACCCTCGGGGATATATATATATAACACTTATTTATCCATTTTGGATCACTTTGGAACATATATGTTGTACTTAGCGACATGCTTAATCATATTTGACTTCTTATCCCTTTCAGAACTAGACTTGGCACTTGCTCGATTTCTTATCTCACCTCTTCATTGATGAGTCTTTTGGGTCCCACAAAACCTCAATTATCCAAAAGGTCTACCAAGGGATGAATTCTTGCAAATTAAACCACTAAATTATACTCAATCAGAAGGGGTTGATGCCCTATGGAACATCTAGTATACAAAGTCCCCTTAAAAACATACAATATTAAATAACAAAAGATAAGTCCTTCTCAAAGTCAAGTAAGAAGAGGAGAAGAAAAGACACCAACATAGTGTGAGTTCTCAAAGTATTTATCTTCTCGTATGTTTCCTTAAACAACAATAGGTGAATCCACAATCAATGGAGTATAGTTGCTTCAAAACCTGCACACAAGTAGACATACGAATACCTTACTCTTTCTTTTTAAGGGATTAAAAACTATAAATAATTAGGTATTGAAAGCATATTGACAAATCAAAGTCCAATAGCAAAGAAACAATATCTACATGCGTTTAATTGAACAATAAATTTTGGGGAAACTAGGGACACAATAAGATTCTTATTAAATAAAGGAGGGCATGAGTGCAATAATGTATATTCCTATGAATGTTGGAAATATCTATACCAATCTCCTAGACCAACTTGTTCCTTTTTTGAAAGATCTCTTATGAGCTAAAAGCAATAACAATTAAAAACTCTTGTTTTCTCAAGACTTGTTATGGAGGGAGATTGAGAGTGCATAACAACAATGCTCACAAGATTGGTTATAATATCAAATGGTTAATTCTTCAAATTCCAACTCATTGCATATTGTTCAAAGTTGAACAAGTTCTCCCTTTCCATCTCCAATAAGTTCATATTTTATTTATATTTTGAGCATCAAATTGAATTTCTTTTACTTATCCATGCGAATCTGAACAACAATGTATTCTATTTTGCAGGATCAAGTTCGAAGGCACAAGATATTCCACCAGTTCCAAAACATTATAAGCTGTTATCAGGAGAAAGATACCGCAAGTAGTTGGTAGATGAAAATGGGCAGTCGCTTTACCCTACCAATTCTAACATGCCATCTTCTAGCCACAATCCTGGGTCATCGATTGTAATTCGTCATGAGCTCGATCTCTTTTATGACACCCCAGTAGTACATTGGTTGTTCAAAATATCAAGGATTGAAGGAGAACACACATTATGTCACACTCACCCATTATACTAATGATCAACTACCTAATGTTGATGGTATAATACTCATTATTGCAGTTAAAAATCCAATACCTGATACAAAAAAGACACGTAGGAACACTTCCCTATGCTCATTTATGGAAAAATTGGAAACCAAAACAACTATATTTCGTTCTAAATTGACTATAACCCCCCTGCTTCTATTCAATAAACTGAAAGTTATAGTGATCTAAAGTATGATATGAATGCCACCCAAAACATCTCTACTAGGAAATGCAAAAACTTGCATGAGTTAGAGCAAAAATGTCCAAGTACAAACCAAGGTCGGTCCAATTGTTGGAGGGTAGCGATGAATTCTCTCTTCCCATGAATTTGTAAAGTAAATATCAAATTTGCTACAACCGTGCTTTTTATGGTGCTTGGTCGTCTTCTTTACCTGTGCTTGATGTTGGAACCAAATTCTCATTTTGTGGTAATAGTTTTATGATTGTCAAATCCAACATAGATGTTGCAAATCTTGGGTTGTTTATCATTTCACATGTACTAGTTCCTCCCAAACAACCAATAGCACTTATGCCCTTTTGCAGTCATATCTATTATTGGTCGGATTATTTGAATATTGTTAAATACAAACATAACATTTCCATGTATAGTATGTGCATGAATGGTTATGTTTCTGGAAACTTTAACATGAAGAACATGTTATATATCGATGGTCGTCCACGCACTCATGGGAACATTGCAGGGTTCATAAATAGTTCTAGGTGCTCTTTAATTTATACAAATTGTTTATTTGAGGATCACTTCAATGAACAAGAGTTCTTTATAAAAAGGAAAGCATCCAGATTTGTTGTTGTGCATGCAATACGTAGTTTGTCTCCTGGTGACGAGTTGTTAATAAATTATAACTTTCATGGACCACCAACCGCTTGTCAAAGACGCCTTGCATTAGGACTGCCTTTAGACGTCCCTTTGGGGGGTAAGACAAAAAAAATTGACTAATTGTATATTATAATTTTTCAATGGGATTGATGTTAATGTATTTCTCAATTTGAACTTTTATTTTATAAATTGTTTGCGGTTTAACATTTGCTATTGGAAAAAAATTCTCATACTTCCGTAATAATTGTTTGGTGTAATGTTGGAACAAACCCATTGCATTGTGCTTACTAATATCATCTATGTAATGTTCAATATTTTTGAAATCGGGATTTTGATGATAAGCGACATGTCTATCATCTTCTGTTTCACCCCACTACAATGTCAAATTGAAAGAAGACTGCAAAAAGAGCACAATTCGGAGAGGAAGCATACCAAGCATGGTTGAATCAACCACCTATTCAATTCCCACTGCGTCCAAACTCACAATTAGGAATGCCTATAGTAATAGTAGTTTTTCACATATTGGAAATGGAGGAAATGAAATAGAGGTTGGTATCAATGAGTTATTACAACATATGAGTGCCATGGATGCAATGTTGTTAGATGCACTATAGGACAACGAGTTAGGGGATGGCGCTCATATCATTGATACCTTCTTCCAAAGCCTTAAATCGGCTTCCATCACCCCTCTCTTTGGAAATGTCCAGTGAAAGTCTACCTAGTTGGGGACAACAATGTTACTATACAACTTGAAAGCAATGTATGGCATGGTAGGCGCATGTTTCTCAACACTTTTGAGGTAACTAACCATGAACTCCCTTATATTTTGAGGAACCTTGTCACACAATCAACATTGAAAATGGTCGATTTGGTGAACGTTAAATGTCATTGTACATTTATATTTCCCACTAACTATAGGGTTATTAAAAGATAAGGTACTTTTGAGTGATGATGTCTTGCCCGATAGCTGCGAAGAGGCAAAGAAAATGTTGAAAATGTTGGGTGTTGGGTACACATCATATCATGTGTGTCTGAATGATTTTATTATATATAGAGGTGAATATGCAGACAAAGAGACATGTCCAAAATGTGGGCATGATAGGTACCAAAAATCAAGAAACAAGGCTAAATCACATGGTCCTACTCATAAGATATTGAGGCACATGCCTATAATCCAATGGATTCAAAAGCTCTTTAATTACAAAGAATTAGCTATGTTGCAGGGATGGCATGCTTCACGCCGAAGTGAGGAAGGAGTTATGTGAATCCCAACATATTTAATATCCATGAAGCATATAGATGATACATGGCCCGATAAATTCAAGGATGAAGTACAGAGCCTTCGATTGAGAATAGCCATGGATGTCATCAACCCACATTCCCTCTAAAACACCAACTATTATGTTTGACCTTTTGTAGTGATCAATAACAATATCCTCCATGGTTGTCTGTGAAGAATGAACATCTTACGTTGGCTCTTATAGTTCCTAGTAGAAGACAAGTGAAGAATATGGGTGTTTACCTACAACCATTGATTGATGAATTGAAGGAATTATCAAGACCCATCCCAAGAGTTTTACATTGTATGGCATATGTGCGTACACCACACATGATTATCGTGGATTGGGAGTTTGCTCAAGTAAATATGTTTTCTTAATTTGTTTATATTCATAGCAATATTTCTTGGGATATTTAATTTGGTGCAACTGTATTGATCTTCAACAATGATGTGTTATGTATACCATAACGCTACAGGTCTTGTAACAAAGGGGTATCATGGATGTAAATGTTGTGGAAGTTCTATGAAGGCTAGGTGGTCCAACGACCTAAAAAATCTAGTGTATGACTGCTCGAGGGTATTACTCCCAAAAAACTACCCTTATAGAAGAGCAACATATAAATTCAATCGTAAAGCATAGAGAATCTAAAGGCCTGAAATAACGACATCAACTCATTAGCTTAGGGCATATGACAGAGAGAAAGAGAAGGAAGATAGAGAGATGTTCAATTCAAATGGGGAACCTATGTTCGATGATCCTGAATTGTTCGACACCTATGTTAAAAAAAATCCCATTGGGATGAAAACGATATAAGTATTTTATGAGCTTCCATATTTGGAGCATCTTAAGATTGTCCACTTACTAGATCCCATGCATATATTTATAAATGTTTCATCTTCTTTATGGAGGCGTATATTATCGAAACAAAGTGTCATGTTGACTGTAAGGAGAGATCTTATTTCTTCAAATACTAAAAAGAAGCATGGGAAAAGACAAGAAAATAAAGGAGAGGATGGCCCCTCTTAGTCATTTAAAGAAGGCGATGTCCCATGGCTTTTGAAGAAATACGATCTTTCTTTGGAAAATGAAGTTATATTGGGTGTGAAGGTGCCTTATTTATATGGGTCTACTCTACAATGCTACTTCACTATAGATGAACATTTGTCAGGTTTGAAATCACATGAACATCTCAACCTTCTAAGGGTACGTATAATGTCAAAAAAATGTTTTAATTTTTAATTTATATCTTTTACCACACAAGTTAAAATGCAATTAAATTTTTGTGTCCACTTTGTAGTGTCATTATCTATTGCTCGTGCATGGTTGTGTGAACCATGACTTTCCTGAGGACTTGTGGCATGCCATATCTAAACTATCTGCATTTGTATGGTGTATCACATCAAAGGAGATTGACATTGCTAACATTCCACAGTGGCATCAAGAGATAGATGAGATTGTTTGTATGTTTGAGAAGGAACTGTCGACGAGTTTCATGGACTTGCAGGTTCATCTTCTAATTCACCTAGAAGATGAGGTTGAATTAGTCGGGTAGGTTGAATTAGTCGGGGTGGTTTCATGTCATTGGATGTTCTTCTTGGAGAGGTACATGAAAAAATTGAAGGGTTTTGTTTGACAAAGGGAAAAACTCGAGGGGTCTATGGTAGAGGGGTACATAGTATATGAGTCGTTATATTATGCCAATGAGTACATCAAGAAATTCAACCACACACCAGGCATAGTGATTTGGGATGATGAATGCGATGAGGCAAAAGGGACGAGGAGCTACTCCAAATGAACAAAAAACGATGCATGATAAAGAGTAAGTTAGTTATCTTTCATCACTTATATTCAGAATGAATTTCATAATCTATATTTGATCTCATATGTACTATATGTCGATTTGATTGCATGAATACAACAACGAACTCAAAAATTGAAAGCCATCAATAAATTCATTCTTTACAACGCGAAGGCAACACAACCGTGGGTCGCATTGTATGAAGAGAAGATGAGGAAATGGGACATTGATAGGAAGGAATTCAGACAGTTGAATGGTAGAAGCATGCCTTATCTAGATCATTTAAAATAAATTATGCCAATGATCTGTCCCAATAGTTGGGTTGCTGACCAAGTCAAAGAGAAATATGGTGCATCTAGTAGTTACCTTCATGCCGAGGAGGATGCACTAAACATAAGGATTGGGTGCAGCAACTCATTAATAATCTCTCTATGTTATAGATTTCTAACTTTATAATACAACTTTGAATTATAATATCTATATTATATATATTAATGGTCGGGTTATTAGACATATGGCACCTTCTTTTGTTCACTTTTTTACAGGTGCATATGTCCCCATCTATGTGCGCATATGGGCATCATTTTCGCACCGAGGATGTCGATGATGGACATCTTACACAAGATTGTGGAGTGGAAGTCGAGTTCGACCAATCTAGCCTTGCTAGCCACTGTGATCAATACATAAAAGGGGGGGAGTTGGGTTATGTCAGAAAGATACAAGAGATCATTCAAGTGGACTTCTCATCTTTACAGTGTGTTATATTTAGGTGCAAGTGGTGGGACACTTCGATGGGAATAATACAAAGGAAGATCGTGACAATGGATTGATATGTATCAACTCTAGAAGGATGTGGGATGAAACAAGGAGCCTTATGTTTTCCCAAAACACTGCAACCAGGTGTTTTTTTTACCCGAATGTGTTGGATAGGGATTGTTGGTTCATATCAAGACACAAACCTATATCTAAACATATTTTTTAGAACAACAGTGTTATCATGCCAAGCGAGGAAGATAATGAGGGTGATGGAAACAGAGAATGATATGTACAATGTGTTTTATTTCATGATTTACAGTTTTGATATATCATTTTATTAATGTTATATTTAATTCTTGAATTGTATTGTTAATATTTAGCATTATGATTATGGAAATGGAAATTTGATTACCGGATGTTTTTAAACAATTTGAGTTGGTAACAATCAATCTAATGCGAAATGTGTTTGTCTATCAAGATATTTATGACCATATGAAATGATTGTATGTGATTACCCATAGTTAGAGATTATCTTTCTTGCTTTCCATTTAATTCATTCTAATGTGGTTTCTATCATTTATTTGATTGTATTATAATTACAAGTGGATCAAAATCAACTAATTAGATTGCAAAATTATCATTGATGTCAATCACATTTATTGTTTGTTATAATTTCAACTACTCTCATTTGAATAGCAAGGTGGATTACATGAATATATTATACTTCGCATTAGTGTGGTATTTGAAGCATAAGAGTTCCTTTTTTATTAGAGGAAATTTGGGGTCTAAAATGGGCCCTATAAAAAAACGTGCCATGGATGAGTTGGATTTCTCGAAGGATGATTTGGATTTCTCAAACCAATAGAATTTTAATAACTTTGGTCGGCCATTATGGTTGAATTGGACATATAGAAGTCAAAGATGTTTATATGTCATAATTTTATTTGACAATAGCTAACTTCATATAAACATCACCTTGGTTAATATTTTGAAAAGTTCATCTCGAGATATGATAAATATACTTGAAATAATAAATATAGAGTATTTTATATTATCAGTAGTTCTAAGTTCTTTAAAATATAAATCTCATATTAATTAAGATGATAATAGATTAATTTTGAAATAATAAATATAGAGTATTTTATATGATCACTACTTCTAAGTTCTTTAAAATACAAATCTCACATTAATTAAAATGATAGTGGAATAATTTTGAAATAATAAAAACATTTATATAATTAATCTCTTATAAATAAAAATAATTAAATTAAAAAATATATCATAAAAAAATATGAGAGACATAAAATAAACTTTCGTTATTTTTGTGATAACTTTCTCCACCGATCTCCGAATTTGATGCTTTAGATACCGTTGGAGAGGTCTCGATGATAAATCCAAATTTTGTGTTTTGAGTTTTATGAGATTCCCCACCAATTTTTTGGGGTGGACATTTTAGTACCAGGGTACTAAAGGTACTAAAATGTCTGCCCTGAAAAATTGATGCAGAATATCGGAAAACTCAAAACACAAAAATGTATATTTCATCGAGACCTTTCCAACGGTATTAAAAGTGTCAAATTCTGAGCTCGGTGGAGAAAGTTATCACAAAAATAGCGAAAACTTATTTTATCTCTCTCTTTTTTTTTAACGATATTTTTTAAATTTATTTATTTTATTTATAAGAGATTAATTATATAAATGTTTTTATTATTTCAAAAATACTTCACTATCATCTTAATTAATGTGAGATTTGTATTTTAAAGGACTTGGAAGTAGTGATAATATAAAATAAAATAAATATAATGATCGTTTATTTTTAGTATTATTGTAATTATATTTTTTCATTGTAATTTTAGTTTTTTTAAGTTTTAGATTTTATTAAATATATAAAAAGGAGTAGTGATACATTTATTAAAAAATTAAAAAAATTATAATATAAATTAAAAAAATTTACCACTATATCATTTATTGTGTATGCATGAGAATCTAAACATTTCATTATTATTTTCAACCATAATCTCTTAACTCTACACTAATCCAACATACTTGTCAACTACCATTAATGAGATATTATAGGTTGACGTTCACAATATATTACCTTTAACTTAGTCTGACATTGCATATTGGTAGTGTGATGGATTTTTTTCTTTTTTCTTTTTAAGGAGGCCCATTTTAAACTCCAAATTTCCTCTAATATTAGATGAAATAACAAGGTGGACATGAACACATTAGAGGAAATAATGTCTAGATTGTGAAAAGGGCGAGCACGAGCATTTAAATAATTTTCAATTCATGTTTAATATTTGACTTGTTTTATTCCCTGGGTTGGCAAGTGCGGGAGGAGTAATCTTCGACTCCATGGGGAATAAACAGAAAGAGTTCGCTTGGGGCATTGGGAAAAAGACCAATAATGGAATTGAATGGCTTAGTTTCATTAAAGGCCTTGAGATTGCCAGTGCAATGGGAATTGAGAATTTGACGGTCATAGGGGATTCATTAATCGTCATCAGAGAAGCTAGAAATATTATGAACACCTGGAAGAACCCCACCACCAAGATGCACTATCTCCTTGACAGCATCTGCAAAGAATTCAAAGAGTTAAACTTCTTCCACATCCTGAGAAGCCTAAATGGGCACGCAGATCACATGGCCAACAGAGGAGTCGGGCTTCCCTACGGATCTCTCGAATGTGATCATGAAACCTCTGAAAACATATGGATTCCATAATCCAATTATCCTCTCTAAAATGAAAACTCTACACTCCAATAAAGATTTAGGCAAGGTTGTCTTGACCCTTAGCTGCCAAACTTTTTGGTTTCTCGAATTAAGATCCATGTCCTTAATGGATTTCCTAAACATGCGTGGGATCCTCCCACGCCCTTGCATTTACTGCATCTGGCCAGACTGCCAAATGTTTGGCATGTGATGGCCTGATTATAGCATAAGAAAGGAAGGCTTGCTCACCATCTGCATTCTTGTCTTGTCTCTGCACTGGGCTCTCGGTCCAAACTTCCCTATCTGGATTTTTAGCTTCCTTTGCTTGAAAGCAAACCTTGTTTGTGCAATGGAGCACTTCTCTGCCTCATCTTCGTAGGAAGGGTTTGGTGCTTACTCGAAATGCATCCGCTGTAACAAGTCCATCCCCCTCGGCGTCTGCAGGAGGTCTCTGTCGCTGGCAGAGGAGGTGAACGGTATCCCGATGCTCGACAAACACTTCAATGCCCATGTGAGGGGTTTTTTCCACGGACAGGTCGATATTGGGCCTTCTCAGGGACGCCACTAGGGTATTGGCAATAAAAAGGAAAAGGAGGACCCGTGGAAGCACATTCTTGAACTTGAATTTCAAATTCGTCTGGTCATAAATGAGAACTTGGAATTCAAAAAGGTATTGACTTGCCTCTGCTCTTTGGCACAATCTACACACATGGAAGTAAAGCTTCAAAGCAACAAGTTTGCTGAGAAGTTGGAACATTTGGAAGAGACTCTGGGTCTCTGTTACCCCCATAAGGCCCGAAAGAAATAAAAAATTGATGCTTCAAGCAGCGAAATGAAAGAAATCGACAGAAAGATGGATAAGTTGAAAAGGTTCATGGCTCAAGTAGGCAATTTCGTCGACCTCAACAATGATATGAAAGGAAGGGCAGAGCCTGAAGGCATTGTTATGGACGCAGGACTTCTCCCTTAGTAGCAGACGGCTGGTCACACTCTGGTTTTTTGTTATCGAGATGCTATCTTCTTTGTCTTTACGTTTTCTATATTGTTTTGTGGGAAATTACAGGCTGGAAAAATCGAGTATGCCCAACGCTAGATCATAAAATCTTTTACTTCAGTTTTTTGTTTAAGTAAACTCTGTAATCATGTTATATTTATGCACACTTATCCTTGGACAGTTTATAAGGTGCTATAGTATTCACCGTTCTGGAAGGTTTCATATCAGTTTTAAACTTGAAGAAGATGAATTCGGAGTGATGGATGCTGCTATGTTATGGGAGTATTCTGTCCTCTTCTATATGTAATCTCTGTTTTTTTCTTTTTATATAATGAAAGCCAATCAACCGTTTCTGTTAAAAAAATATTCGACTTGTTTTTTCAAATTTTAAATGATACCTTGATTTGAAAAAAAACTTTTAGTTTGGTACATAGCCATATACATTTATTATTAATGACATTTTTTCAAAATTTCAAATTGATTATTTATTCTCATTAAATGTGTGAGAAATATTTAGGTTGAGGCCAATCTCTTAAACTTTCCCTAACTATTCTTCTGATCTCTCTCTCTCGATTTATGGTAGATAATAGAAGAGAATTAATTTCCAACAATAGCATCAGTATAAATATGGTAATGTAGTAAATAAAAAAAATAAGATTAAACTTAAACATATTGAAAATAAATGATGAAGTGATATTAATAATCTAAGTAACAGGGGAGACAAGTGCGCGAGAGTCATCTTTGACCCTGGAGGAAGAAAGATCAAGTCCTTTGCTTGGGGTTTGAGAAAACGAACAAACAATCGGGTAGAATGGGCTGCGTTAATGCAAGGTATGTAAACAATGTCTGAGTTAAACATAGACAACCTCAACGTTTTTGACGACTCTTGGATTGTCATTCAATCGATGCGCGACCTTCTGTTTGGTAAAGAGAAGGAGGGGGGAATTCCAAAAAAGAGTCTTGGCCTTCTTTCCAGACATCTCTATAATCAATTTCTTTCACGTTAAGCACCAGAATAATGAAGAAGCCGATTGACTTGCTAATGTTGTCTCCAGGTTAAGGCAAGGGGAAAGGTTGATTGATAATTCTAGACCAACCTTTAAATGGATAAGTGTCCTCCAACCTTAGCATTTACGACCCCTCGGCCTAAGCGCATTTGGAAATGGGACAGTGGTGACATTTCTATCCATGCCCTCTTGAATTCTCTGCCATATGGCCCGCTGTGGTGGTGGGTTGGTGTGGGAATTTTTTGCCCCTGCCAAATCTCATTTATTTCTATTCCTTCGGCTCGTGTTCTTTGCAATCGCTCGTATGTAATGGATAAATACAAGGATATGGAGGATCCTTCCCTTGTGCTTGAACCAACTTCATTTACAAGTATCCAGTGTCACCTTTTTTTTGTGCATCTCAAGGCGTTTTAATATAAGAGATGGATCGGTTAACTAAGAGGCTCCAAGGTTTGATGGAACTGATAGAGTAATGCATAAAACATTGGAAGAGCCTCCTTTGGTGAATACCTTTCCATGAAGCAGGTTCTAGATGAAATTGGGGGACTGAAAAACGTCATGGTTGATTATAAGAAGATGTTGAGATGTGTTCTAGAAGTGTTGAAGGTGGTTTTGGAAGAGAACAGGAGACCCTCTTTGAACATTTCCTGTATCGATTCTCGAGTGGAAGACATTATGGAGGGTATCGGGTTCAATCTGGAGAGGTTGAGAATATCAAGCGAAGCTTGCAAGACATGGAAAGGATGATGAGGTCCAGGCATGAGGGGATGCATGGGATGGTTTTTGAATTGAAGCTTTTAGTGTAGGAACATGGGTGAATGACTCTAAAAGAAACATGGCTCGTTTTTTTCAATTGAAGGAAGTATTGGAGGAAGTGCATGCGGGCATCAATGGACTACATAGAGGATACATGCACCACGCTTATGATCAGGCTGAGACATCTCCAATGGACAAAGTCTCCATCGTCCATCTCGCTGCAGATGAAGACCCACGCTATGAATGAAGTTTATGGCTTCTCTTTCTAGTTTTTTGTTATGTTTTTTTGCCAATACATATGTGGACAATTTATTAGGGTTTATACAATTAGAAGCAATAGAGTAAATTTGTGAAAGCTATGTAGTACTTTATATATGATTGAACTGACTATGGGCTTTGCCTGCATGGAAGTTTTTTGTTCATACCTCTATTCTATGCTTCTTTTTGCTACCCTGGGGGCTTCTGTAAATCCTATTTTTAATATATAAAAGTTATTTCTAGTTCCTGTTAAAAAAATAATCTAAGTAATTGGTACAATCAAATATATATTAATATTTAATTATCATATAATTGACAATTAAATTATATGAAGTTATATAATTATGCATAGAGAATGCTCGATGGGTTAGCTCAAGTGGTTGAGAGCTATTTGTTGTGAGCAGAAGGTCTTGGGGTCAAATACCCGGGTGGATATACACGGTATATGGGCCTCACTTGATGTCCCCATCAGGTTAGGCTCTATAATCAGAGCCAACATGGTGAGGCCCCTTTAGGTGGGCCCCCTGGATTTCTTCTATGGACGTAGCAACCCCTCATGGTTGTGAACCACATTGAAACAAAAATTATACATAGAGATAATATCTGTGTTTTTAACAAATATTCATAGAAAATAAATAAGTTTTTTTATAGAGATAGATCACATAGTATTAATTATGAGAAAAATATATGAGTCCCTACATTTATTTTCTTAAAATATTGAATTTTTTTTAGAAGTAATTACTATAGAGATATATTTTGGTATTTTTTTTTGTGTAAGCTAGTACCCATGGGGATTTGAACTTGAGACCTTCCATTTACAACTTATCATCTCATTTACTCATTACCAATCGCTCTACCCCCCATGGCCTAAGACAAATCCTAGTATTAATTATGAGAAAAAGATATTATATTTATTTTCTCAGAACATTGAGACTTTTTAGAAGTAATTGTTAGCTCAACGCTATATTTATAAAAAAATGTTCATTTATTAAGAAACTATTAAACCAAGCTTAATGGTTTTTTGATCGATTCCAAAACCAAGGTGAAGCTCGCGAATGAAGACCTGCGCGCAGTGAGCGTCTGGACTACATACTGAGAGCCCGACCTTCTCGACAGGTTGAGCGCAGCCATCCCTGGCCTGGATGGCCTTTGGTCGCTCTCCCTCAGAGTCCAGGGGCTTTCTGGAGTTATTGGTTTTGGCGCTTTCTAGCGCACGATTTTGCAGTCATGTCCTCGGGAGCTGAGAGTCTCCCTCCTGAGCTCTCTGATTTCCTTAAGCTCGTCTCAGCGCAAGGCAAAAAGCCACCCTCTTCCTCTCAACAAAAGTTCGTAAGAAAGTTGAATGAGATCCCTATGGTTGCTCTCCCGGTAGATCTCCCCTGCAAGACAACCCTGAATTTGGCGGATCGGGCTCTAATCGGTCAGTTCACGGGCTTGTGGCCTTCCCCCAAGACCACCGAAAATTGGGTTCAGAAAAACTGGAGACCATTGATAGCCGAGGATGTCAAATCCTTCTTTCTTGGAAAGGGATACTTTGCATTCGTCTTCGAATGCAAGAAGGACCGTGAGATTATTTTCAGAAATGGTCCTTACTTCATGGGATCGCAAGGATTGTATATGAATCGATGGAATCCGAATTTTGATCCAGCCGTGGATATTCCCTCAGCAGTTCCTGTTTGGGTGAGGCTGCCCCATCTCCCGCTTCATTGCTGGAACACTGAATCCCTGGAAGCATTCGGGAATGCCTTAGGAAAATACATCGATAAAGCCGATCGTAAAGACTAATATTCATGTGCAAGAATATGCGTGGAAGTGGATCTGGAACATGGCCTACCGAAAGCGATAAATCTCAAAGTAGCAGAGTGGACACACATACAAGAACTCGATTACGAGCAGATCCCCTTCAAATGCAAGTTCTGCCATGAATACAGTCAATTCGCGAGGTCCTGCAAAAAGAAGCTTGTGGAAACAGAGACGAGTGGGCAAAAAGCGCAGTGGACAACCATCCAAAAAAACAATAGAGCAGGCACAAAACCTCACGCCAAAAGCCCTAAAATGCAGGAAATTGACCAACAAAATCAAGATCGAGCAGCCCTGATCATTGGGAATAGCTTCAAAGCCCTCGAGATAGAGGAGATACCTGAAATTCCTGAGGTTGAAGAAGAAGGAGAAATTCGAGAACAACAGGAATCCCATGCAACTCAGCAGGAACCTGAAATCCCATCGAACCACTCGGCCTAGAACTCTCCCAGCTCCTCATCTGCTTTGATGAAAGACCCCCCATCTTATGTCGAGATCACTAAAGCCAGAAATCCAAGCTCTCCCACCTCTTCAGAAGAACCCTACGACAAATCTATTAAAAAAGTTGGCCGAAAATCTATCAAAGAACTCAGAGAAGAAGAAGCAGAGCGAGGGAAATTCCAAGGCTCCCAAGCAACCATAGACATGGTTTTCAGTCGAAATACCAGAACCAAGAATGCATGAAAGAAATACGGGGATCTTCCAGGAGGAACTCCCTCCTCCATATTCAACCCTAAATGATGAAGCTAGTCTCCTGGAACTGCAGAGGGCCGAGAAAACCCTGCAAGGTAGAAGCAGTCAAAGATCTACATAAAATTGGCATGCCAGATATTCTACTTCTCCAGGAGACAAAATTAGATGACAAGACAGTGTTAGATATCGGAAAAGAACAGTGGAAGCACAACATGGGTTATGCAGTCAATGCACGAGGAGCGTCAGGAGGCTTGGCAACCTTTTGGTCCTCTGAAAATTTCAATCTGAACGACCAATTCTCTACGCAGCATTGGATTTATACGAATCTCACCCATCTGCAGAGCAATAAACGGATAGGTCTGATCAATATGTATGTAACAAATCTTCATACTGAGAAAAAGGAATGTTGGAGTCTATTAGAAGATTTCCTGGATGTGTACAATCCGCAAAACATCATCTTAGCCGAAGATCTGAATATTACCCTAACCGGAGCCGAAAAGAGAGGTGGAATCCGAGGGAATGACTATTTCAAGCAACAGGTTGAGGACATTATTCAAAATAGGGATCTCATTGACATTAAGCCAAAGAATGGTAAGTATACATGGTCTAACAAACTACTCAGGAAAGGGAATATCATGGCCAGGCTGGATAGATTTCTCATCCATAGCAACCTTCTGACAGATAGACAGATCATCTCCTCCAGCATACTAGCCAATCTTGCCTCTGATCACAAACCGATTCAACTACAGTTTAAAGACCCGGAGGAGCTTGGTCCCATTCCTTTTAGGTTCAGGCCTCAATGGTTGGAACACTCTAGTTTCTGGTCAATTCTAAAAAAGGCATGGAGTATTCCCATTACAGGATCCCCATGCCATGTATGGGAACAAAAATTAAAAAATACTAAGAAAACACTTAAAATTTGGGCAAAAACCCAATGCCCAGCCCCAGCCGAGCCAAGAAGGAACGCGGTAGATGACTTAGAAGATCTTCAACACAACATGGATGACCACGAAATCGATACCAATTTGATGCAAGAGGAAACGATCCAGCAAAACAGAGTATATCAAGCGTTCAAAAGGGAGGAAGAATACTGGCGGTTGAAGTCCAGATGCACGTGGCTCAAGTTTGGGGACAAGAACACCAGATACTTCCACAAACTTAAAAAAAAAGACTGAGAGCAAACCACATCGAGGAGATTAAAATGGAGGACGATTCGATCTGCAAAAGCAATAAAGAATTAGCATATGCAGCCCACACACATTACGCTGCGCTATTTACAGAGGGTGACAACGTCGATGGAGAATACGAGCGTACCCTGCTGGAGCATATTCACAGTAGCATTTGGAATGAAGAGAATCTGAATATTATGAAGCCATTTATTGAACAAGAAGTGGTGAACACCATCAGCTCTTTCGACTCCGATAAAGCCCCGGGCCCCGACAGCTTCTCAATTCATTTCTATCAAGCTTGCTGGGATTGCATCAAAAAAGATTTTATGAGAATGGTAATGAATTTCCATTCTAAGGAAAAGATAGGTGGAGCCACCAACAACACTTTTCTGTCCCTCATTCCTAAAGATACTAATCCTAGCTCCTTCAACATATTTAGACCAATTTCCTTATGCAATGCCTCGTACAAGATCATAGCCAATATGCTGGCGACCAGGATGAAGCCCATACTCAGCAGGATCATCTCGGAGAACCAAGGTGGCTTTTTGGAAGGTAGACATATTTTGGACAACGTTATCCTCATTCAAGAAGCTATCCATTCAAGCAAACAAAGAAAGGAAAAAGGTATGTTAATAAAGCTAGATATGGCCAACGCATTTGACTAGGTAAAGCACTCTTTCCTCTTCAATGTTATGTCTCGTTTTGGATTCAATGACTCCTTTATCCGGTGGATAGCAGCCTGCATCAGCAATCCGTGGATCTCTCCATTAATCAACGGCCATCTCGCTGGATTCTTTCAAGCTTCCCTGGGAATTAGGCAAGGATGCCCTCTCTCTCCCTTCCTGTACATTATCATGGCTGATTCCATCAGCTGAAAGCTAAACCATGACCTGAGCTGTGGCACCCTCCCTGGCCTTCAAGTTTCTTTGGACTCTCATCCTATCAATCACACGCTGTTTGCCGATGACTCTTTACTCCTTGGAGGAGCCTCTTCCCTCATAGCCCGTATCAGAATTTGAAAAGATACTGCAAGGCCTCGGGAGGATTGATCAACCTGCAGAAAAGTGCAATATACAGTTGGAACACAAACAATGTTGTGGCTGCAAAAATCAACAAATTACTAGGCATTAAGGTTTATAATCATTGGGAAAATTTCACTTATTTGGGGCTACCCATCACCAACGGGAGATCCAAAGCTGGAACGTGGGAAGACACAATCAACAAAATTAAAAGGAAAATCATCAGATGGGGAGGACACTAGCTATGTAAGGCTGGTAAGCTGACCCTAATGAAGGGAGTAATTTCTGCCACGCCTATTTATCAATGCTCTATTCACCTTGCGCCAAAAGGAACTGCAAACCAAATAAGCAAACTAATGAGAGATTTTCTGTGGTCAGGAGGGAAAAACAATGGGGAAAAAAAAAAATATCACTTAGTGAATTGGGAGACGATCAAGAAGTCCAAAGATGCCAGAGGTCTGCAAATACGGGATCCTCGCCACGCCAATCTGGCATTGGGTGGAAAGATATTATGGCAGATCATTCACAAGAAGGGGAATAGAATAAGTCAAGTGTTCAGAAAGAAATATCTTAACGGAAATAATCTAAGATGTTTAGATAATAAGCCCAACTCCAAAGGCTCTAACACCTGGTCTCTTTGTAAGGAAGCTTGCGAATTATTTACAAAGGAATTATATTGGGTTCCTGGAAATGGCAAAAAGATTGATATTTTCAAAGATAGAATCATGGAAAACGAAGCAATGCAAAATAATCAAGACTTAAAAAATATTGCAGACTGGCTGAACCATTAAGGAATCAAAGCGCTAATGGACTTCACCTTCTGGGATAGCCACGGAAATTGGGATGGCTAGAAAAATCTAGAAATCCCTGCAAATCTAAAAAATGCTAAAGACATTCTAATTAAGAATCTGAAAAGTTGTGCACCGCTGCACTTAATGGCCAGGGATGAACGAGGATGGGGGCCTACTGGCTCGTATACTGCTGCCCATGGGTACAAAACTCCGCAACAGAAAGAAGAAGTAAGAAACGACAATTGGAAAATGGTTTGGGATACATTTGGCCTCCTGAAAATCAACTTCTTTAGCTGGACCTTAATGCATTGTAAAATTCTTATCGGAGAAAATTTAAGTAAGAGAGGTATACTCAGACCATTTAGGTGCACTCTCTGTCAGCGCAACACTGAAACAAGTAATCATCTTTTTTCTGGACTGCCCCTATGCAAAGAGCGTCTGGAATTATATGCTCAGGGACCTCAATCTCAATATGCCCAATTTCACTACCACCACTCAGCTATTTAAAGAGTGGATTTCGTTCTATCCTGCCTCCTTCCCTAAGGATAAGCTCTGGTATCATATCTGGATCTCCATCCCTAAATTTGCGTGTTGGAAAATTTGGACAACCAGAAATCAGGCAATCTTTCAAGATAAGGTATGTAAACCCATACAAACAGCATGCCATGCCAAAGGATTACTGTTGGAATGTCTCAGTCACGCAAATTTCAAGTCTGATTCTACCCTTAGCAATTTGGAATTGGCTTGGATAGGAACTATCAGAATGCAGCCTCGGATTGCGCCCCAGCAGAGAAGCATTCCAGCCTGGCAAATCAAGCTCTCAGCCCGAGATTTCCAAGATTGGAGGAATAAGTAGGAGATGGACATCCTACACTTTGACGGGGCCTCTAAGAACAATCCAGGCGCTGCAAGAGCAGGTGGAGTCTTGTGGAACAGAATTGGGAAACTCAGGTTAAAATTCAGCTAGGGACTGGATAAAAGCTCCAATAACCTAGCGGAAGCTTTAGCCTTGTTAAAAGGCTGTCAGATAGCTCGTAACCATCATATTGATAAGCTCCAAGTGTTTGGGGATTCCTTGATCATCATCCGCGCCCTTAACACAAACACCATCTGCAACAATCTTCCACTCCATCAAATTATTCAGCGCATTCGTCAAATTTCGAGTACCTTCATCATATTCAGGCCTTACCATATTTTAAGACTCTTAAACACAGAGGTTGACAAAGAGGCTAATATTGGTGTTAGGCAGCAACAAGGAATGCTACAACAATCCAATATGGATGCTGAAATCCATTACATTCCTTGAATCCCTCCGGTGTGCAGGTTTAAACAAAGGAGAATCCTTCAGGCTCTGGCCTTCATCCCCCTCAATTGAGGTTTTGTTATGAAGAGATATTGAGGAAATTGAAAGAATATAAACTTTGGACAGAGAGGTAGCATTCCCTCGCGTGATGGGGGCATAGCAACCCTCAAAAGCAGGGATATTAATTAATTAATTCAAGTTTATCAGTCTCCTCGTGACAGATTGGGTCAAGCACCAGCCTGTTAGGAAATTGGTTCTATTAAAGGCGCAGAGGATCTTTGGAGATGGACCTAGGCCCTTCAAATTTCACTTCAATTGTGCAGCAGCTTGGGTGGCGTAGAATCAAGCTTATTAAAGAGCCATTTTTAATTCATTTTAAGGTCTGCAACTCAGACAATAGAAGTTAAGGCTAAGTCGAGCTCTCCCAATGCTGGACACTGCCAGGATTTAGAGAATACAACCAAGTTTGCTCCAACAAATTCATCCATAATGTCCAGCTTTACTTGGTGAAGAAATTGAACACTCAGTCTTCAGAAGAACTTTGACAGTTAATATGGAAACCAACAGCCCAGATTCCTCAGTTGGAGATTGATGTGCTTAGTTACTCAACTGATGCACTAATATTACTTCTTCATATATATTTCCTATACAGTTGATAAAGAGAAACTGGTAGAATCGACCAATTCAGTAAATGAAGCTATTTTATCCATTTTTTCATTACGATCATTTGCAAATAGCTCTCAGCTCAGTTTCCTCAGAAGAACTAGACTGCCAAATTGGAAACCAACATCTCAGCTAATAAAGAGAATCTGGTAGAATTAGCCATTTTAGAAAATGTAGCTCATTCACCCATTTTTTCATTTTGACCATGTTCAAAAGGCTCTCAGCTCAGTTTCCTTCAGAAGAATTTTGACTGCCAAATTGGATTCCAACAACTCAGTTTCCTCAGTTAGTGGATGACGTGCTCAGTTACTCAATGATGCAGTAATAATACTTCTTAATATATTTCGTATACTGATGTTATAGAGAATCTGGTGGAATTGGCCATTTCAGAAAAAGCATCTCATTCATCCATTTTTTCATTTCGACCCTGTGCAAAGTTCTCTTAGCAAGATATCCTACAAACTGTGGATAGGAATTCTTTCTCTCATCAGACTAAACTCACAATAATGGAGACCTCAGGCCAATCTAGCGTCCATATGCCGACTTGGTTAAGAACCATGGTTTTTTTTCTTTTTATACAATATTCGTTTTTGTTAAAAAAGGAAAAAGAAACTATTAAACAAACAAATTAAAAAAGTATGAGCAATGTTAAGTTTCCACGACACCTTACTTTACTTACACATTTTTTTTGAAAAGTAATTGTTAGCTCAACAAAAATTGTTCATTCATGTAAAAAACCTATTAAACATACAAATTATAAGAGTATGAACAATATTAAGTTAACATGACATCTTACTTTTTTTTCATGTGGTTCATAGCACCAGAAGATGGAGGGCTCGCTTTATCCATGGTAATAATTCTCAGGTGGGGCACTCAAAGGGGCCTCACCCTGTCGGCTCCAGGTTCGAGAGCCTAACCCTGTAGGACCTAGAGATTTGAACCTCCGACCTCGACTACCTCAATCTTGGACTCAGAAGTTCCAACCAACTGAGCTACCCCTTGGGGCTACATGACATCTCACTTTACTTACACATACATTAAATTTGTAGAATTCAAATATTATACAAATGAGATTGTATTAAAATAAAAGTCTGACATTTTCATTGTATTTTGTATTTCTTGGAGGGTATCTATTTTTTAGCTAAAGATTTTTCTTTAATTTGCGGGTTGGTTTTGTTATTCTTTTTACTAATGCCACTTGTTAAGTGTTAAAATATTTTTCATCTCACCATTTTAAACACATGATCAATCAATCACATGAAATTAATAAATTATAATTTTAAATACATAACAAATAATAAGAATTTAATAAATGCCATAATTTATAACTTAAGTATTAATATAAATGTTAAGCATTTAAATATCAATATATAAGTTCACAAAATTGTTTATATTTATTTTAACAATATGATAGTAATTGCACTGTAAGGAAGATAGAAACACCTCTCATAGTTTTTCTAAATCAATATGCATGATGTTTATACACAATATTATCTTGGAGGAATTTGTTTTTGATAATACGCATCTAACAATCACAACTAAAAACAATACTTTAACAACATCTAACATACCATCATCATAATTTTCACCAACTAACAAACATAAACATAAACATCATCATACTATAATCAACATAAACATAAAAATCGCCATACTATCATAACCATAACCATAACCATGAACATATCATCAACATCATTTCCACCACATAAACATAAACGTACCATCATCATCATTTTCACCATCTAACAAACATAAAACATAAACAACATCATTACACCAACATAAACATAAAAATAAACATAAACATGAATGTACCATCATAAACATTACATCACCATCATCTAACGTATACATCTAACAAAACACAAGCTGAAAACCATCTCGGAGACAAGCAATGGAGGAGGTGGATTAGATGTCAAAGCTGATGGAGGAGGAGGTGGATGAGATGTCGAAGCTGGTGGAGGAGGAGGTGGTGAATGAGATGTCAAAGCTGATGGAGGAGGAGGTGGATTAGATGTCGAAGCTGACGGAGGAGGAGGTGGTGAATGAGATGTCAAAGCTGATGGAGGAGGAGGCGGATTAGATGTCGAAGCTGATGGAAGAGGAGGTGGATGAGATGTCGAAGCTGATGGAGGAGGAGGTGGATGAGATGTCGAAGCTTATGGTGGATGAGGTGGATGAGATGTTGGAGATGATGGATAAGGAGGTGGAGGAGGAGGCTACTGGTCATCCCTCCTAGCATATAAACAAACGAATGCATCAACAATATGTTGCATCAAGTTCCTCAAATCACGAAGAACCATCCTCCATAACTTTGTGAGGTGAGGTTGTCGCACAATGTCATGCACCCATGCAGGATCAACCCCTTGCTACACCAACAATGTCGATAACTTGTCTACCACATCTTGTTTATATCTATCATCAGGCTTGCGTTGGAGGCTAGGTCTGGCCAACTGTGGCATCTTGGGCTCCTACATCTCCTCATCATCCTGAGCGGGAGGATGCGACACCTCCCCATCGAAGTTCTAATGTCTGCAAAATATATTGTACACAACAATAATTAGGGAATTTCACTAAACAATTTAATATAACAATTTAGAATATATTTCACTTGCATTAAGTATAAAGAGAATAAAATGCAACTATATTAATTTAAACATAATGCTAATATTACCTCTCATCCGATGGCTCATCTTGGGTGAAAAAGATGTTGTGGCATGCTCTTCAGTCCAAGCCTGCGTATGGATATGGCACAGTGTCTAATACATGGTAGTCCTCACTAACTAGCATCTCGAGCACATCTAATGTGATCCTATCTGGGAACTCGGGTTGCCCCCTCTCGAGCATCATCTTCCCCCACATGTGCATACGCACCTCCATCATCGGACTAGGAGGGAAACTCTCAAATGATGTCCTGGTGGTCGGAAGCCTCTAAAAAATAGAGAAAAAAGCTCTGAACATAAAAGGAAGTTGGCCCTCCCATCAATCTATGCGTGGCATCTACCCAAAGCAAAACAAAACTGCCACAAAAAAATGACATACCACCTAATGCATCTAGGTCTCTGCAATAAGAATCAATTTAATACAACATAGGGCGACTAATGCACTGCCCATCAGTGGTGGAGTGTGCCATTGTCTTAAGCAAAAGAGAGATGCACCTAACGTCCTCTCAACCAAAAGAAAAAAAATCTTAAGCTTCCCACTGCACACCTGAAATTCAGTAAGATCAATGATGTGGTCATCGATATATCTCTGAGAGTAAGCTAGTTGACTCTCTACTGCAGTACTAGCTAGGACATTAGGGAATTGGGGAAAATCCTCACCTCTCCTAGACATCTCAATGATAAAATAAATGTCCTCCTTAGTGGTATGGAACCATTGATCGAGACCAACACGAAATGCTTGCTTGTGATGATCCCATTGTCAGATCAACTGCGCCAACAATGAAGAGTTCCCATTGAAGGATGTACCCTCATGATAGAAATTCAGGAGGACAACAACCCTCAAGAGTTCTCAGGTTTGATCAGTAATGGGGTGAGTGTACAAATCCATCTCCCTCTCTCTAGCCTCCCACTCATGCACAAAGTTGTATTTATCAACTTGTGCATGTTGTTGCTTAGCATCCTCTCACCGTTGACGTCTCTATTTCACATATAACATCTATCGGTGTCATAAATAGACATATAAAAACATTAAATATATAATTCAATTAACATGTTATTTAATAACATCAAATAATAATTTTTTTCTCAAAACAAAGAATTTGATCAACGGTGCACCTCAATTACAATATCGCACCGCGACCGGTGATTTTCTACAACAAGCGCACTGCTAACAATGCTCTTGGACTACATGTGCACCGATTAACAGAGCAAACCGCTGGGAGTTTTATACTTTTAAATGGTTGATGATAGTGCGCCCATTAAATATCAGCACACTGAAAGCGGTGCACAAATATTCATAAACCGCACCATTGACGTATTTTGTGAGGTTTTTAGTTTTTATGCTTTAACGGTGCGCTCTATACATGTCAGCGCACCGAGAAATCGGTGTGGAGAGTTTAACGTAGTGCGTTGTTAAACATTTTGTTCTCTTTGGAAATTTTAAAGTTTTTCACCACTTAACTAGTGCATTGTGTACATGTCATCGTAGCATAAACAGTGCGTACGGGTTCTTAGAGCGCACTGTAGCTTCACTTGGTGCGTTCCAATTTTTTGTGTGATAATGGTACACCATTTTCACAACAACGCACTATTATATCGGTGCATAATGGTTAATGGACTGCACTGCTTAAAGCAATATTTTTTTTAAACAACGTTTTTTTTCTATGGTGTGCTTACACACATCAACAGACTGTATATACAGTACGTTTGGGTTTATTGTGCGCGGTGTTGAATAGTTGGCCTTGATGAGGTCGTAAATTAAATTTGGCAAGGGTGCTCTGGATACATGTTGGCGCACTGGAACATTGTCGAGGAATGTTTAAAGGACTGCACGACATAACGAAATGGATTTTTTTAATAATGTTTGGTTTAGCAGTGTGCTTGGAACACGTCAGAACACTAAATATACGGTGCGCTTTGGTTTAGTATATGCATTGGTTTATGTTCATTTTTTTAAAAACCTACTTGATCGATGTGTTTTGAAATTATAGTGCATCATTTTTGCGGTGTGCATCCTACCAAAACGCACCACGAATGGTGCACACTGTGAATTTACAGGGTGAACTGTTCGCGGTGCGAGCAAAACAGCTCGAACGCACTACGTTGGGTTTTTAGTTTTTTTTTTTTAATTAAGGAGAAAAAATGTTAACTTTTAATTTTAATCTGCTAAAAATTTAAATTATGAAATAACAAATAATTTACCTGGATATCTTGTCATTGGGGAGGCGTGGTTGTGATATAAGTAAAATATGAAAATTTGCCCACAATTTTGAAAAATTGAAAATACAGTCAGCAACCAACGAAAGCGAGCAATGTATCCACGTAGAGCAAAAATGTAAGGGCATCTGAGGAGGGTATGGAACTGGTGCTCTAGGTCTCAAAAGCACTGTTGATGTGGTAAAAATGAATTTTTCATGCGGTAATTTTTTTTTTTTTATTATATATTAAACCTTGTTCTGGTGTGCCTAACATTAGAATGCAAGGGTGCAGTTAGTTATATACAACACACCACTGATAAAAATTTAAAATAAAAATAATATAGTATGTGGTTTTAAATCCAGATTTTTTTAACCCTATCGCGGTGCGACTTAAGCTATACCGCCCAAGTGTTGTTCAATGAAAAAACCGCACCAATGATGGAAATTAAACACAAAAACTATAATAATATGATGTTCTCTAGTATTTGTTTACCCTAGTTCGGTGCTATCATCTACGTGGCACCTTGGTGCATTTTGATCATTTAGACACACTGCTTGTAAAAAAAAACTAATTAAACCTTGGCACTATGCACCAAAAACTATAATAGATCGGTGTTGTAGACTATATATAATGCATCGAATATAAAAAATTTAAAATAAAAAAAAAATAGTCTGTGGTTTTAGATTCAGATTTTTTGAAACCTTATGCGGTTCATACTAAGATATATCGCCCGGGTGCAGTGGATTAGTTGAATCGCATCGACGTTGGAAATTAAAAATAATAAAATATGGTAATCTGGTGCTCTTGCCTATCTGTTTACCATACTTTGGTGCTTTCAACTACGTGGCGCCCTGGTGCGCTATGTTAATATAAACACACCATTTGCAAAATTTATTTATTTTTGCTTGATGGTGTTTTCGACCGTGATACTACATGGTCTATTTGCAACACTGGTGTGTTTATGTCGTGTATGCATAGGTGCGTTTACTATGTATAAATGCAACGAAAAAAAATTGATAAATCCTCTACCTACTCGCCTCTAGTACTGACATCCGCTATAAATGGATATTTGGACTCTTTTTAGAGTAGCATCTGCTATAACCTCCACAAAAAGGCCTTTTCCTAGGGTAGGCTTAGGTACTCGCACCTCATTAGAAGCTTCTTTAAATGATACCAAGATATTGACAAGAACCAGCTCATGTATCCAACATTTGTTTTCAAATATCATTATTACGAGCTAGCCACAACTTCCATATAACTTAGCATCGAGGCACAGATAAGGGGTACAAAACATTTGATGGAAACCAGTTCCTCATGCAAAGCTCCAAAGAATCCATCGTCCATTGTCCCAGAGAATTTAACCTCATACATGGTTCTTGTCATACCCTAGATGAAAAAGGACAAGTGACAAATAGATGATACATTGATTCCTCATCATTCAGGCATAAAATGCACTTATTTGGGCCTTGTAAACATCGCTTTTGATAATTGCCCCATGTCATAATCTTATTTGATAAAGCTAACCAAACAAAAGTTTAATTTTAAGGGGACAATCTATTATCCAGATCAGATTCCACCACCACAAACGATCATCATTATTGGATTCTTCAGACAGCTTCACAACCAAGTTTTGTTATTGACACTCTAGTTGCCTTATTCCACGTCCAGACAAGAACATCTTCCTAATTTTGGAGAAGAAACACATTGTGTTGAAACATATAAATATATGTTTTCCATCCATTTGCATATTGAACAAGGATATTGAGATCCTCGCTATATTTCCAAGATTGTATCCCCATAGTCAAAACACCAAGATTTGCCACATCTCTTGAGCGATAATAGCCTTGACCATGAAGATGATGATCCTTCATATAAACAAAAATTCCTAGGACAACGCACCCACGGGTCCAGACCAATCCAAATATGAGCACCATTTCTAATTTTTCACACAACCCACTTTCCAAGTACCGGGAACGCCATAACCAAACATTTCCATTCTATCGAGCCTCCGACGAAAGAATTAATCTTTGTGTGTATCCATTCTTCAACATAGAGATATAAGAAATATTTGTCTTGCATAAATTTACCAAGTAAACTGTTATGAAACAATAGCCTCCATAAACTTTTTGCACCTAAGGCTAGATCGAACAAATGAATGTTTTTTAAACCCCATCTCCCTAGAGCCTTAGGTTGCTTACATATGAAACAACAATAATGTTGCTTACATATTTATGTGAAATAGTTTTGTAACAAACATAAATAAAGAATAATAATTAAATAATTAATAGTCAATAGTCAATAGTTAGGAAAAGACGTGTCTTCTCGTCTTAATGGTCTGGCCATATTTAAAGGCGACCAAACCTATGTAATCATCATCTTATCAAATATATTTTACCAATTACCTATTTATGGAGCCACTATCGTATTTACGTTGGAAGTTTATTTAGAAGTCGGATTCCTCTGCTTCATTTGGTATCAGATCCAGCCTTTCCTCAGGTTTCTACTGATTTCTAGTTTTTAGCCAAACACTCAAGGATTCCTTGAACTCGGATCTGTGATCTGACACAGGATTTTAGCCATCCATACTCAGATTTTCTGAAGAAATACTCTGCTACAATTTTCCTTCCGCTCGCCCTCACACACTCTATATTTCCGTTGCTCCACACCTAATCCTCCTCACTCTACTTTTCCACAGCACACCCTATCTTCCTTCACTCCCTTCACGCACTATTTTCCTTAATACCCATCAAAACACTACACTCATTTCTCCCACATTCCGCGTGCTCCCCACGTTACCTCTTCGCGCCTCTCCCTGCACATTCACATGTGCCTTCCTCATCTCACGCCAGACTCCATCGCACCTCACTCTCCCTGCGCCCTCTACGTTGCTACCTCCATTCCGCCAGCCACCTCCACGCCGACCTCCATCCGGCTGACCTTCTATGCCTCCCGCCTGCGCTTGCTACATCACACCCTCCTCCACCGTGCCTGCCTCCTTTGCGTACCACCCTTCCTCCACTCCCCCGTACGTGCTTGCACGCCCCCACTTCTGGTGACCACTCCACTCCCTCACACTATGCCCCATCTCCATTTGCTTCTCCCAACACAGCTCCACCTCCACGCAGCCTCCATCCCTCTGCTCGCTGCAGCTCCTGCCATCCTCCCTTCTACCACCACTCCTGTGCCTCCTTCCCACGCCACCACGCCTGCAGCTCTCCACACTCATCCACCCCACGCTGCTCCACTTCCTCCTGCATCCACCACCCACTGCGCCCTCTCCGCCCACGCCCACCTCCTTTCAACTCTCATCCTCTAGACCACGCCCTTGCACACACCATCCACCGACTCCCACCGCTCCTCCTCCACCGGCCATTGAAACCCTAATTTAAAACAAACAAAAAATTAAATATTAAACGTTATAATATATTATTATATTTGTTTAAATATTTTAATTTTTGAAAAAAAAAACTATATATGAAGCTATATATATATAGTTTATAAAAATATTATTAATTAGTTAATTAATAATAATTATTATAACAAAAAAATATATATTATTATTTCATTGAAATAATAATTTTTGGAAGAAAAAAAGGGGTTATTTAACTTAATTAAAAAAAAAATTGTCAAAAAAAAAGAAAAAAAAATATTGAAGGCAAAAATCTATTGTAAAAAAAAAGTTGAAGATCATTTATCATCGAAGAGCAATATCAAGTGAGTCGAAGACTATTTATCGTCAAGAAGAAACCAAGACAAGGAAGACCAAGTTATCGTCCCAAGCCAGGAATTATGGCAAATTTTAAAGCAGAATTGCAGTCTGGACTAAGAGAAGCATTGGACAAATCATTTGACATGGCGAAGCGAGATATGTCTAACAGATTAATAGAACAAGAGAATTGTTTAAAAAATGAAAACGATTTCAATGAAAGATTGAAAAATAAAGAAATAAATGATTACAAAGCAGAAATAATACTCTTGAACAAAATCATTTGCAACAAGGATGAAGAACTGGTGTAGACAAAAAAGAAATTAGAGGATCAAGAATTAGTGGTCGACCAGTATCGACAACAGATAAAAGTTCTTCAGCAACAAAATGATGAGTCTAAAAAGACTCATAAGTCAGAGATCACAAAAAGTAATAAAACAATATCCAACAATTCCGAAGAAATTTTCAGATTAAAAATCATAACAAGACACTAGTCACAAAAATTAAGAAGTTTAAAAATAGTCGAAAGACAGAACAATCTATGGAAGACATTGAAGGAAAACTTCTTGACAAGCAAGAAGAAAATAGCTGCATCAGAAGTCATAACAAAGATCTTAAGGAACAACTTAAGAAGTCTGAAGATGACAGAAATTCGCAAGTAGAATTGATTAAAAAATGTCAAAATGATAACATGCAGTTAGAAAAAAAGTTGGAAAAGATACAGAACGAAACCTTTAAAAATCAAGGGATGAAAATACAACTTTCAGCTTAGAGCAACGAAACAAAAGAATAGACAACAAGATCTCCTTATCGTCACTGAAATTATAAACGTCATTTTGACCAACGACAGGGTCAAAATGAACATACACAGAGGAATTACGATGTCAAACAAACAAGAACATCGAATCAATACATTAAGCATCAAACAAAAAGTTACGTCCCACAAAGAGATCAAATAGCTCCGATAAAAATAGATCTCGGATGGACCACATTAGAGACGATGCGACAGTTCTCCCTTGGAATTTGTAATTCGTATCGCCTCGTTTCATCAAAAGTCGCAAAGACTAAAGATCAAGAAATAACATTACAAGCAAAAAAATCAGACGTAATCATTGTCGTCAAATAAGCTTTGAGGACAAAGCTTCCCTTAAGGGGAAGGCAATGTAACGAACATAAATAAAGAATAATAATTAAATAATTAATAGTTAATAGTCAATAGTTAGGAAAATATGTGTCTTCTCGTCTTAATGGTCTAGCCATATTTAAAGGCGACCAAACCTATGTAATCATCATCTTATCAAATATATTTTACCAATTACCTATTTATGGAGCCACTATCGTATTTACGTTGGAAGTTTATTTAGAAGTCGGATTCCTCCGCTTCAAGTTTCTCTTATGATTTTGACAAGAGAAATATATTCATGTCTAGATGATTTGGATTTTGAAATCAATAAGAAAGCATTTAATCATGAACATGGAAATAAAATTAACACGCTTGGGTTCCGAGTACAAAACAAACCATGGGGCCAACAGTGTAGTTCATCGCACATCATCATTGACATCTGAGATAAGAAAGTATATAAGGAATGCATTTCTTCCAAAGTTTTCCCCTTTGTCTCTAGTAGAAGGTATGCAACAAATAACATTGAAGTTGCATTCATCCCAACAAAGATAAAGAATGAACCTACAATAAAAAATACTAAGGGAATTAGTACTCTAAACCTTCATGGCATGGCAAGTACAAATCTCTCACATTAATGCAAGTCCTATTATATATTATAGAACATCCTCATACATAGTTTTAAAAAAAACTATAAAACAACACTACAATATTTCCCTTAAGAAAGGAAGTGCATAATGGTGATATTATTTGTAAGAAGTTTATTAAAATGGGGAGTTGCTGAGATTTTTTTTCTTAATTATTTTATAAATAAAAAATGATTTTCCCTCCAATAATACTAAGCCATGCGAGAATAAAATTGAAGGTGAAACTAATAGTCCATGAAAAAACCAACATATAAGTGTCACGAAACTACCAACAATGCCTTTCATGTTTTTAGGAAATATCTAGACCAACTCAAAACACAAACTATTAGTATGGATAGTCTAGCAAAGAAAGCCACAATCTTCATTGAGCATCATACCATATTCACATGACTATGACTTGGGGAAAATAGGGCAAAGTTGAAGGGTGAGGCTATGACTTAGACTAGAGAAAAAAACTCGATTAAAACTTGGGAACTAAAAAAAACTCAAAAATAATATGAAATGGGCAAATTGTGAAAAAGGCCATCATAATGAATCGAAACTTAAAATTTGTCAAACTCAACAAAACTCACCAATTAACTCATACAATTTAATAGAGTCTTAGTCAAACCAGTTGAATCTTGGTTCATATGACCATACTTGATTGAATTTTACCTAAACAAATAGACTTAACCCATTTCAAATCTAGTTGAGTAGACTCTTAAAGTACTAGGAAGACTAGGAAAGTCGTGTTTCAATGCAACATACTAAAATATATTGTGATATGTAAATACTTTTTTTTTTATATCAACCTTAGGCATTAAAATCCATAAAATTGCGTCCATGCCCAAGGATAATGTTGCAATATAACCCTAATAAATACAAAAGCAAAACATTCCATATATATATGTCAGGCAAAAGAGTACTTAGGGTAAGATGTTGGGAAAAAGAGTACTCAGGGTAGGTCTTGAACTTGTACTATTCATAAATATCTTTGTTACATCAATGAGAGAAAAAACAAATCAAATAATAACTTCAACTGTGGCATATGCATGAGACTTGCCAAGAGACTACTTAGAGCCAATATGGTCACCAAGGCTACAAGATGAGTATGATTTTTGTGTCCCTACCACACAATGTCCTACCTAATATTGTAGTGTGGTTGAGATTATTTCCTACAATAAGTCAAACCTTAGCCTCAAACTACTTCAAAGTTCACAACATTGTAGATTTTTCTTAGCACCAACCTTGTTCTTATTCTTGTTTATAAGGGGTGCATAGTTTCAAAGAGCTCAAAATAATTTATATTAGTACCCAATATGATGGGCTAAGTTTAATACAGAAGGCCATGTTATCATTTCAATATCTTAAGCCTGCTAAAGTAAATAAATAAGAAACATATATCTTTGAAGTTGAATTTACACATTCCATCCATCAAAGGTTACAATGTGTCCCATGGAATCCTTTGCTTTCAAAAAATTTCTTACTCTACTCTCTATTTTTTGTGTATGTGTGTGTTTGTGCAAGTATGTGAGAGAAGAAAGCAAGATAAACTTATATATATAGTGACAATCAAAATAGGAAGCATCATAAGGTCAATCCTCTAGTAGATACCTAAAGAGATATCATATTCACTTTATTGGATTAGACATCATTTGTATTGAAATAGTTGAAAGCAATTGATTTCAAGTGAAACATCATTACATAACATTAAAAAAGGTTTCCTTCCAGTTTTATCCATCAATAATGCCCCTAGTACTATCAATGGCACCTAGCAAAATAACTAGAGAAATTTATCAAAATACTAGATAAGAATGCCATCTATGCATAAATGACATGACTCCATATGTCATACTAAAGTAATTTATATCTTCTTCATAATTTAGTAGTTGAATGCGAATAGAATATGCCTCACATTCAACATGGAAGCTGAAACACATAATTATCACTATAAATTAAAATTTGAATATTAGTTCAGCATATTGATTTTGATACCATGGTTGAAACAACGAAAACTAAAATTTTTATATAAGAATAGAAAGCACACACAAGTTCTCAAATTCACACATTGTACACAAATTGTTTACAAATTACATACAATACAAAGTTGTACCAAAATTAGACCATAGCATAAGGTTGCATATATGTGTTACACGGAATTTTCGTCACTCGTACAAAACCCTGTGACCTTGACTTGCCACATTCCTTGATGTCACTTCGATGGTGAATGAGCTTTGATTAGTTTGCCCTGCAACTTGACTTTTTTGTGACTTCGACGTGCTTTGCTTTGCTAGCAACACACGTCGAAGTCTATCGACGCAGTCTGCTTCACTGTCAACCCGTGTCAGTGATGCAGTGTGCCTTCATAGCAACCCGCGTCGATCCCCTTTGGCGCAAGTTGCTCCACTACAGACCACATCGATGTCTCCCCGGGGAAAAAACTAGAGTTTCGAGAAGCTTCTAGAGCGAAATCTCAAATGGTAACCTCTCCCTCCTATTGTTATGGACCTGGCTCAACTCCCACCATTATGGGGATCATATCTCATCCATTCCCCAGACTTTTTTCAACCTCTCCATATCCCTGTTGTCCTATAAATTGATGTCTTGGGCCATGGGTGAGGGGAGGAATATTGGAAGTAGGTAAATGATGGAGAAATCTCACTAGACTTTGAGACTCTAAAAGTGCTTTGTGTTCAAGGTGAAGGTGACTTGACTTGTTGGAACAAGAAGAACCCATTGGGAAGAAGCTACAACACCAAGGCCTAAACGGTCGGTACTCTTTTTTTGCTACTCTTAATACAATTGTATTTTCCTTCCCATACATTTGATGTTCATGATCATGTATTATAAGATTGCTTGGTCACTTGCATAGGTCAATCGTACTATTTCTAATTTATTTGTTGTTAACTCTTCTTGATATGTAGCAGGTTCTCTTAAATGCAAGGCTGGATTGTGACTACTCCTGGATCATAAAGACAACTGTTGTATCAAAGGTAAGTTCTCTCCATACTTGTCTAATGTTACTATTTCATTGACCTAGGTGAAGGTTTGTACAATTTGTCCCTTTTTGTTATAGATATGAATCATTCAGACTAGGGCTTTTGATCCTTGTCTACATCGATAAAAAAAATCCTCAAACAAAATCGGCAACTCCACTGGGAACGCTCATTAGATCTCCTTTGGTTTTCCTTGGAAATTCTTTGGATTTTGTCCCCTGCCTTATCGTACTTGATTGAATTTTTGCATTTTTGAGTCTCTAGGTGATCCAGTACGGATTTGGTGCTTGCAATCCATCTGAATCCTTCAAGGTTGATTACTTTTTTGGTATTTTTTCCTTTCAAAAATTACTCTTTCTTGGTATCAACGCAACTTGTCTTTACATACAGTGCATCGACGATGCGCTTGGACAGTGTATTAGACCGCGTCACTCCACTTTGGCGTGATGTCTCCCACAATAGACTCCGACTTTGTGCAAATTTTTGTAGTAGGATTGAATTTTCCTCTTAAGGTTGGTTCAAGTGTTATCATCAGATCTATATCTTCTCTGTCTCGGCTATAATCTCAACCTAGATATGGTATTTATCCCTCTTCCTTGCATTTGCTTGAAGTTTGAAGCTCAACTTGAGTGTTCTTCTTGGGTCCCTAGTAATCAAGCGGTTACCTTGCTTGTCTTGGGTCGGCTTGATCCCTTGTGAGCATAGCTTGTCTTGTGGCTCTCAGAAGCCCCTGGTCTACTCTACTTTAACTTTTAAGTCTTTTCGATTGTGTTGTTGCAAGATCTCTTTCTAGTGTGAGTTTGGATCGAATTATTCTGAGTTTGGAGATTAGCTGCTTGGGTGATTGATTTTCTTGTTTTTGAAAGTTGTAGAACTCTCTGATCTTTGGTGATTTGAGATTCGGAACAAAGTGAGCAGAGTTATATTTGAGTTTGTTTGAAAGTAGTGTTAGAAGGCATTGAAGTTTCATTCTCTCCAAGTTATATTTGAGTTATAATGCTTTGATTTGTTGAGAAGATAGACCTTTTGGATCTTGGATAATTGTTTGAAAAACTTGAAATAGCTATAAATTGTTCATGTTTTCTTCCTTTTGATCTTTAAAAAGTATTTGAAAAATAGAAGAATTCTTAGATTCAATCATAAAGTTTGCATTTTCAGACATTTTTGATAGTTGGTGCATGTTCCAAAGATCTTTGAAATCATCCTTTTGACTCCTTTGCTTCTTTGTTTGAAAGTGAGGTGTTTTTCAAGTTAAAAGAAAAAAACAAAAATAAAATTTTGCTTTGGTGTCTTTGGGATCGATTGAAAGAGTGTTACTTGCTTGTGTCTTTTGGTTTTGCTTAAGAAGAAAAGTGAAAGGATAGTATTGCATTTGGGGTAGATTTTATTTGTCTCAACAAAAGAAGAAAAGATCTCTATCCTTTCCTAAGATAGTTTTCATCGAAAAAGAAAAGACATGCACCTCATCTAGATCATTTACCCATATTGGGTCAAGTCCACACTTCATAAATCCGTTTAACCATAAAAGATAAAATAAAGCACTAGTCTAAGTTAAAACTTTTAGAAACTTGAGTGATAGGTTAGAGACGTGTTTCGACGTCTTTAAGCATAGGAGCTGTCATTTTTTGCCTGCACTGCACCTTGTTACCGGACAATCCACTCGACCGGAGGCGAGCCGGATCTCCCTAGCTCAATGCGAGTCTAGAACAAATAGAACAAACTACAAACACGTTTCCTAGATCTACTTAGGGATCAAGTGCTAGATGTATTACCTCTTTGATTCGCTATCCTTTCTCCTGAATGTTGCTCCATGTCCCACGGTCATCAGATCCAAGTTGCAAGACCTGTCAAGACACAGAAACGAGAAACGAGTAAAGAGCATCTATACAATAAGAGATCTATGTAAACAGTTAAGTAGGTAAACAACACAACATCATTACACATAAGAACGATATTGGTGGAAAGCATTTGTATTACTGGAAAATAGAGGAGTACATGGTAGATATATAGAACTACAACCAATGACTTAACGTAGCATCCCTTCTCCACACAAGCCAATTGCCAAGCCCTTCCAAGGAAGCATGAATTCTCAAAGAGGTGAGTGAAGGTGTCCTAAGAGAGATTTCACCAGCATGTAGATACCATAGTCTTCCTCCAAGGTAGATTTCACCAGCATATGGATACCTTAGTCTTCCCCCCTTTGGTATGGGAGTGAGCCTCGTTTATATAGGACTAAGTGGATGAGGTTATGGATAGGATAGGTTGAGAGATGGTAGGAGAGAGATAGGGGTCGAGTACCAGCTCTCCAAGAGATCAGGGATAAGCCCCCAAATGGGCAAGCTTCGAGCAAGATCTTGAAATGGCTATTTTTACCCATTAACAGACCTCGTCACACCTTGCTATGGAGCAACCTGTGACGTCGCATGTTGCTAGTGTGCAACCTGCGACGACCTCTCAAAATCTTATACAAACTGAGTACAAATCCTCTCAAATGAGTACTTGGTCCAGGTGACTTCAGGGATGTATACACTAAATCATGATGATGGGTAGATTTTACGTGTAACAGAATGCCCCCCAAAGCATGAAGCTGTTAAGGATGTACAGGTGAAGTGCTTTGATAGAAATAATGGCAAAAGACTTGTCGGATGAAGGATGTTGCTGCAGTACAACTGACTCTGAACTGACAATCTCATATGTAGTACAACATGGCTGCCGACCAATACATTGCAGATCCATGGGAGTAATAACTGACTGAACACAATCATGGCTACTAGACACAAGCGTAGATCCATGATGAGATGATAACACAACCACGACCAATACAAAAGTGGATCCGTGTAATATGACTCAATACAAACTCCATCGCAACCTGGGTAAAACATGACTCCCAAGGGTCTTCAAGCTGAACCCGCAATGATACGAATCTATCCATGTGATTACAAATGTCTTGACGTCGAACATGGTAGAAACCACTTGATTACCGGTCATTGATGTAAACCGTTAACAAGTGCGAGGGAGATCACCATTAATGTTAGTGATTCCCAAGGTATCACAATACATATCACCGAGCGTGAATAAATGAGTTGAAGTCGAACACAAGATGAAATCTTTCAATCAAGAGTCAATGATGTAAACCCATGATGAAAGCGAGGTAACCTGCCATTGAGGCATGCAGGTCCAAGGTACTTGACTGGTTTCTAGATTCAATCCTCAGATGATGTGCTGAAGTCAACAAGGATAAATCTGTCGAAGGAGGGCCATAATGAATCCCCCATCAATCGAGACGAAACATGACAAAAAATGTGTAGAGTAGATTAGATGGTACAATAACATGTGAGACTGACTCAAAGTAACAACGACATGACGATGCGTGTATTGATTGAAAATGATGAGTGATGAATGTGTTCTTGAACATGGGCATGGCATGACTTGGCAATATTGACATGAGAATGATGCAAACTTCTAATGCAACTGATAGTGGAAGCTTTCTCCGAATGACTCAGAGGAGTAACAGGACTCAAAAAGTAAGCGGGGACTCATAGACAAATAGATGACCCAAGTACTGTATGCAAATGCAGATGAGTGCCATGTTCAAGAAGGACTATATACTGCCACTAAGGTATGTAACACAAACACTTTCCTTTTTCCCCATCATGAATGATGAGTGCCTCATGTGTTTTTTATGAGCTTGATGAGGGTAACCAAATGCTCGGTATAGCTCATCTCATAGATGAGTCCAATCCCAAATATTTTCCGAAACTGGGATAGGAGGGGTTCGTCCCATGACGGGCCCTTCAATGTGAAAATTTAACGAGTCCAAAGAAGGCAAACTCGGTCGTCATTTCATATTTAGAGAGTCTGAAAAGAACTAAAGAAGACTCCAACGGTCCTTTTTCGTAAAGTTAGCCTCATCGCCCGAAAAAGGGTAAAACAACGCGGGAGAGGACTCTTCCAGTCATGATTGGATGGAGTATTCATTTTTGGTAATTAGTGCCCCTTGGTCCGAAAAAGGGGTAAACTATCACCAGGAAGACGACCATTCAAATAATTTAACAAGCGTGAACGTGACAAGTTTTATTGGCAATCTTTTCAATTTTAGGGAGTCTGAAAAGAGCTTAACTATGGAATCCGGGGGGTGTCCTTTTCCGTGGAAGTTTAACGAGCCCGGAAAAGTGATAAATCATAACTCGGTACTTGTTCTCATGATTTGGTGAGTACGAGAACAAACGAAGAGTAAACTCATCCTCATGCAATAATTACGACTTAACCAAAAATAATAATGACAAAACATAGAAAGGGGTGTTCATACCTGCAGTAACCGTTGGTAATGCGAGAAACGACACAAAAGACCACTTTACGACTCCTGTACACTAGAAAAAGTGTCAAATAGCCCCAAACATAATGACAAATGGTCGAAACTATAGTAAATGGCCCAAAAGCATCAAAATATTTGAAAAGGAATATTCCATTCTATTCTAGAAATAGAAATATGGGCCAAAAATAGAAACATTGTTCAAATTGCCAATTTGGGTGGAGAAGTACCAATTTGGAGCCAAAACTTCCTTTGCCGATTTCAGGAGCTACGATCCGCCATTTCACCATCCATCCGGACCAGGTAGGCCTAAATCTCAGCTAGCAACTTTGTAGTGGTTTACTTTTTGCATTTTTGTCCATTTTTGAGTTTTTGGGTGGTTTGTGGATGGGCCATTGCGCCCTCGGCTCGTCACAAGTGGCGCTTTCGGGACTTGCGACGAGTCCAGGTCGTCGCAAGCTGAAAATGACACCTGCGATGACGTCGCGTTGTACCTAAAGGTATGGTGCGACGACGGAAACTCAAATCCCAAACACAAAAACTAAATCAAAAAATGAGCTTATGAATGTTGAGGAAGGTCCTAACAGGGTTTAGTTGCCCCTTTTGGCAAGTTACTAGCAAGCAAAAATGGTATTGGAGTGGCGGGAGAGAGAACATGAAGTGGAAGATGAGCAAGCTGCAAATGATCCACAATGTGTGGAAGCTTTGAGAAACTGCGGTTTGCTCAAATTCTTCGAGATACAGGGGATGAGAGCCCAGATCCCATTCTTGACACACATGCTCCAGAGTTGGGATGCGGCCCAACAATACTTTGTTATAGGTGAGCATATCCTCATGATTGACATTGAGGATATCTAGTTTCTGACCGGTTTGTCCTGGAGAGGGGACACTGTACAACTCACTGGGACACGAGCCAGTGATCGTACAGTTGAGGACATGGTGGCACATCACTGCATAGCTTCTTCTCATCCTTCCAGCGGGAAGATACTCATCAGAGATGTGGTGAGTCGTCCACTGAGGACCATATTGCTTACTATTACCAGGGTGGCAGGTAGCCAAGCTCCACATATGGCTACTCGGACTCAGATGTTGTATGCAGAAGACTGTATGTCTCCCATGGTCTTCGACTAGTGCGAGGGTCTCCTCGCCAACATCCGAGCTCAACTGACCAAGTGTCGACGCGAGGAGCTCAAGCAGTTTGGATAAGGATCGATCATAGTATCGTTCCTCTTGGAGAGGGTTCCTCTCTTGCGCTTGCAGGTGGTGCTGGATTACAGGGATATGAGAGATCCTCATATGCTCAGGTGGGCAGAGGTGATGACCCGACCATGGTGGGGGTCCCATCATCAGTTTTGGTCCTGAGTTCTTTAGCTGGTTGGAAGGCTAGTTACTTATGGTCGAGGAATTTCCATACGATGGCACGGACTTTCGATAGGATCCCGACTTGGTGCTGCCAGAGGGTGCAGCATGGGGTGATATCGGTAAGAACAAAACCCTTATATTTTTTAGTTTTGTATATTATATCATTTTTTTGATGTAGTGCTGACAAGTGCGTAATATGTGTGTGCAGATGTGGGCCCCGTGCGACCAGTAGGTCTCTCCCTTCTGGTGAGGAGAGACAGAGGTGGGGAGGCAGTGGTTCCTGCAGGTGCTCATCCTGCTGTCGAGGAGATGGAGGAAGTGTACTGGAACCTATCTGGGCTGACTGTGGAGGTACCAGAGCCAGCCATCGATGACCTAACGAGGCCCATGCAGAGATTTGGGGTGGGAGTGTCCGTGCACTTCAACTCCTTACTCCGAAAGGTGGCTCGTACTGTAGACTGCTTTCTCACCTAGCGTTAGAGAGCTATTAGAGCTAGGGGTTTACGGGTTAGGCGTCAAGCCTAATTGCACTTTTAGACTTGTACTGAGAGCTTAGAGGCCTCAGATTTTTGTACTTACTGAAAGCTATGATGCTTAAGATTTTTGTACCAGCACTACTTTTGAGCGATTTATATATATATACATTATCTGTGGTTTATACATTATGTGTTCTTGAAATGATTAGTGATGTGATCTTGTCTATATGTTTGCTTCTGTACATCATATTTACATGTCGTGAATGGTTTTACATATTATGGATGTTATGTGTGTGCAATGTACCAATCCAAAATGAAATTGGCCATCGAGTCAGCAACTGTGTTTAACTCTCGTGGAATGTGCAGGTATTGAACAGATTCAAATGACCTTTCCAGGAGACGTACTCGTCTGAAGAGACAGAGTAAGATGGGATCACGGATGGCGTAGACCCAGTTAAGATGGGAAACCACTAATTGAGAATCCATGTGGATGACAATGTGGTTCATACCCAAGGAAATGGCATCTGCTAGGGTTCTGATTACTGCTTGATATTCTGCGGCATTGTTGGTCGCAAACCCTAGGCAACTTCCTCCTGAGCTAATGAGCTCGCCTGTTGGGGAGTATAGTACCCAGGCTGCCGAAGCAAGGTGACGGGTATGCCGGCTAGCGTCGTCCACAAATCCATAACATGTTGCCATCTGCACACCTAGACAGAACATGGTATGAGAAGCGGAAACAAGATCAAAAGACACTCGAAAAGAAATTCGTCACACCACACAAAAACACGCCATGTACAGTATATACAAGCAAGTCTATACATGAGAGATCAAGCGTAGTATCTCTTCAAGTAAAGCCCATTGAGAGGTTCACCTAAAGAGATTCCATCATAATCTTCAAGCTCGTAGGCACCTTTTTCCAACACATGTTTTATAACGTAGGGTCCATGCCACATGGACTCGAACTTCCCTGCTCCTAGTTTATCGTGTTTCTGGTCATAAGTGAGGACCAGATCACCCTCGTTAAAGATACGAGGTTCAATCGACTTATCGTATTGGGCCTTGATGCGTTTCTTATGTGCTTCATTAGCAAGAGCGGCATCTCGGCGAGACTCGTCAAGCTTTGCTAGGTACAAGATGTCAAGCACTCTAATTGCAGATAAATTAATATCAAACACACAGAGCATATGAGATTTATTGTCAACCCGAGGAAGTCTTTTTATCTCAAAGGACAAGTGCACAATATATGCTTAAACACTAAACCATTAGCAATAAATACTTCTATATTATATCATTCATGTTCATCCCCAGAATCTTATGCAATCCAAAGCCTTCTCACTGCTATAATTCAAATCCTCTCTATCATGCATCAACTAAGAATTAACATCAGATCTAATGAACAATAGGAAGGAATCTCCTTTATATCCTAGAACGATCACTTGCCTGATCTAATCAACCTGGAAATCGTAAAGCAAAAACTGAGCAGTAATCTAGAAATCCAATTGCGAAATAATTGAGTTAGCTGTTCTAAGAATATTAAATTGCAGAATGGAAATCAAGCAACACACAATCAGAACAATAAATTGTAAGAACTCAGGGGATCGCAACTCAGCTGTAAGATGAACACAAGTGTGTATGATCTGTAATTGAAATGTATATAAAGCAAACCTTACTCAGTCGACTGTTATTCTACACCATCTACCAAACTCACAGAAATATGATCCTTAACTATACTGAAAATTCACACGATAAATATTGCTGCTGCGTACAAAAGGAAGAACAAAGCATCACACAACAAGAAAGATGAAATCCTAAATTAACACAGCAATCTCTGTGGAAGACGGGCCCAGTCTTCACACAGAGACGCTGGTTGAACAACACTCCCTTTAACTCAGAAGCAACTCAGTATATTAACAGAAGGATGAGTACACAGTTTTGGCTCGACTGCTAATACAAGAGAAATTACTTAATTGTTGTCCAACCCCTCAGTCGAGGCAATTCCCCATACTTATACATACAATTGCAACATCTAAACCTATAATTGGGCAGCCATGAAGATCTCTGATCTTCAGGCGCCCTAAATAATCTAGCTGTTACAATGCGTGGCAGAACTGAAATATGAGAGAAGTATAAATTGTCCCAAGAGTGACGGTCCTTCCAGCTCACAGCTGGATTTGAGCAGCGACATACTTAATATAGTTCTTCTGTTACAGCTGCCCGGCCACGACTGTGCCTTGATTGACGATTTGAGCCTCAAGGAACCTTCCACAAGCGATGAACGTTCCTTCATGACTTGTTCAGCTCCGATCTTCCTGCAGTCTATTGTCTTACTACCTTCATAATTCGCATCATGTTAGCACAGATTAAAAGATGCACAGCTTTAATCATCACAATCATAAGTATTAACACAATAAAACAATAATCGGCCATACCTTGGTAATTTGGGGAATAGATAAGGACAATAAGTTGAATTGCCAAGGTAATTGGTGTAAGACAAGGGAAGGGAAGATGATAAATGATGGTCAAAAAGGGCCAATTCTGGGCTCAACATCTCCCCCCAACTATCCTGTTGCATGTCCTCATGCAACAACCTGCATCTGAATATTGCACTGAACTTGCCCAGGCAAGAGGAAAGAATGTAGATAAATCAGGCATCCCTTCTATCTTTTTGGAAAGCTTCTGTGAGCAGCCCGGCATCTTCCAACTTCACTGTTCCCCTTCCACTGCTACTTACTAATATCTGCGAATGCACTTGATGTGGTGGGGACCTTTCTGCAGTTCTCTTATGCTATGCCTGGGGAAGTTGAAAAGACACACTCAATCTGAATCCAATTCAATGACACCTGTAGGAGGTGGAAGCACTGGTTCTTGTGGGACAGTGTCTTCCAGCGCATCTGCTCTTAACAAGGGAGTTGCTGGTTCTTGTGTAACAGCAACATCCCTTAAACCTTCTTCAGCAGCTGCCTTTATTGCTTTTGGAGACACTGGTTCTTGTGTAACAGTGTCGTCTTTGTCACCTGGCTGCTGAGATTGGATATCCTCTTCAATTTGCAGCTCTTCCTCCAAGATTTCAGTGTCACCTGAGCAGGGTGTCTGTACCTGTTCATCATCACTCCATTGTATATCAGGAATGATATCTACTCCCGGATTATCTCCCAACTGCAATTCAGGAGTTCTTGCTGCAGTATCCAAGGATGTTGGTTCTTGTGTGACAACATCCTGGCTTACCTCTTCATCCTTCTTTTGCTGCAGCTCCTCTTCTATGAGTTCTGTATCATGAGAGCTTTCTGGGGTCACCACCCAGAGTTCATCGTTGAATGCCAGAATATCCTCTGTCCCAGCTTCTTCTCCTGTCTGCTCAGTTGGTTGGACGGTCAAATTCAGGATTGCTGGTTCTTGTGTTGCAGCATCCTGTTCCATCTTATCACTGTCCTGCATTTCCGTTTCTTCTTCTAAAATTATTGTGTCCTGGGATCATTCTGGGGTTACAGCACAAAATTCTTCACTATCCTCCAGGGTATCCTTTGTCTCCATGATCTCTGTATCCAGGGAACATTCTGGAGTCTCACCATATTCTTTTATAAGCTCCAGAGCATCCTTCATTTCCTGTTCTTCTCCCATCTGTTCTATGATTTCTGTGTTGTGGGAGCAATTTGGGATTGCCATACATTCCTCATAAATTTCCAGGGCATCCTCCACTCCCTGTTCTTCTCCCATCTGTTCTATAACTTCTGCATCATGGGAAGTAGCAGCTGCAGCAAGGATGTTTAAAGGTGCTGGTTCTTGTGTTGCAGCATCCTCTTTCTCCACTGCTTTCCCTTCTGTGGCTACAGGCTGTTGTGCTGAATAGGTGCTAAGTAAAATTTTATGGCCTGCTTCCTCTTCTGTGGCGTTTTCTTTTGTGACTTTCCTTTTTGTAGTGTTTCTTCTCGTGGAGCTGGAACATAGGGAGGCAAAACTGAAGTTAAAGGAATATTTCCCTGCCCCCCATGCTGTTCTTCTTCAATCACAGCTGCTCCTCCTGCCCATTCCGGTGAAGACTCGATTGTGACCAGCTCAATATCTTCTTCTATTGCTCTGGCTCCATCATCTTCAGGTTCCATTGTCACATCATTTGATGCTGCTCCAATTTCACCTTCTGCTGTCGGAGCTGCCCTGTTATCTAGGTTTTCTGCGAGGGTTTCATCTACATTGTCGCCCGACAACTCTGTTTGAGCTTCCCCTCGCTCTCCTTCGAATGCAGTGTCATCCCCCACTGGTTCTGCTTGTGCTGGGGATTCATATACTTCAAATGGCTCTGCCTGTGCCCCTGTTTGTTCTTCCTCTGTGGTTTTATCCACCCCGGATGGTCCTGCCTGTGCCCCTTGTTGTTCTCTTTCCGTTTCATCCCTCCCGGATGGTCCTACCTGTGCCCCCTGTTGTTCTTCTTCCGTTTCATCCCTCCCCCCAACTTCACTGGAGGAACTCCGGTCCTCCTGTTGTGGCGGAACCGGTATTTGCTGTAATGGAATGACCCTCAAGGGAACAGGTTGCTGTGGTCGGGTAATGAATTGCTCCCATGTTATATTATGTTGGGCCAGGGTTCTTTTAATAATTAACTTAATAAGGCCATGGTGAGTGAGGGAGGATAATGGGTGCTTTGCAGATTGAACAAATGTTGCCATATGGCGCAAATCATGCAATAGATAAAATGGAATATTTAACAGAATGCCATGACGGAGATGAGAAAGCAGAGGAAGTTCAGAGTTGTACACAGTTTGGTATCTACCTTCGCAAGTTATGTATTTCTTGAGGAAGATAGCAACCTGGTCCCATGGTTGCGGCAGTGACTTCAATGCAATCCCTCGCCTAGATGCTTCAACTTGCTCCCCTGGAAGTAAAAATTCTTCCCGTGCAACTGTTGCAGGAACTCGACGGTTAAACCAAGGTTTTCCCACCAACGGGATAGCTGTAACCTCGGATATAATGACCTCCGAAACATCTACACACAGCCCCCACACCGTGGAGTGTGTTTTAGTAAGATTCAGTGCGAATTGCAGGGCTGCGTCCCGATCGAACCCGTCCAATCGTTCAAAGAACTCGACCCAGCCAGCAGTTTGAAAAATGGCCAGAACCTGCAAATTCCGTCTAAGTTCCCGAGTATTGAAAGGTTCATGGCGAACTGGAATGCCCATGGTCCTGGCTGCAAGATGAAACTACTGTTCGACAGAGTACAGGATCCTAGAATGGAAGTTGCAGCACCGGAAATGCACGAATTGTTGAGCGGAGACGTTGAGCGAATGAACTAATTCGAAAAGTTAAGCGCAGAGAAGAGTTTAAACTTTGCATGCCGAATTGGAGAAGGTGGCAGTTATTAGTATTACGTTGTTCGAGGGAAAGGTTCAATCAGGTATAAATGGTGGTACGAGTGAAGGTACGTCCAATCTCGTTTAAATGATATCAATACTTAATCACGTGATAAATGAAAGCCATACCTCATAGAACTGTGCGTCGGAAGGCTGCGAAAACTGGTGGAGCATGGAGTTGGTAACGTCACGGAGCCGAACGCGTGCACAGTCAGCCGTGGGATCATGATGACTCGGATAAGGCACGAATTTCCTCCGCCGGTAAAACACAAGGCGTCGCATCCTCCGGGTTAAAATGATGAGTTCGCCGGCAGGACTGGGGTGAATCAGCATCATAATTAGTAGATTGAACAATCCTTCTGTTAACACGGGAGTTACCACTGCAAGTTTCCAAAGAAATGATCACACAGCCGATGAAAAAGCTTGTTGCAGCTGGCAGGAAAGAAGTTACAGCCACCGGAAGGGAATTGGCGGCAACCGGAAAAAGATTTACGATATCAGGGAAAATTACGGCTGTCACGGAAAAATTTCACGGCGGCGGGAAAAAGCTTACAGCTGGCGAGAAAAGATTTTACGACTATGGGAAATATATCGCAGCCGCTGTAAAGAAATGGCAGCTATGTGGAAATGATGTGGAGGTGACTTGGTCAATGAGGTGGCAGCCGTGGAGAAATAAGGTGGCAGCCGAAAAATGATGTGGCGGCTGCGGGAAAAAGATGTTGCAGCTGCCGGAATTGCAGCTGCCGGAGTTGCAGCTGCCGGAAAAGATTTGACGGCAGGCGGAAAAAAAAAAAAACATTACGGCTACCGGGAAGTGAAATGGCCGTGGCTGGTAAGTGGAGTGGCAGCTGCGGAAAATGAGATGGCAGTCGTGGGAGATGAGGTGGCAACCATGGGGACGATGAAGTGGCAGCCGCGGAAACTTGGAGTTGCAGCCGCCGATGTTGCAACCGCAAATGTTGCAGCCACCGATGTTGCAGCCGCCGATGTTGCAGCCGCAAATGTTGCAGCCGCCGATGTTGCAGCCGCAAATGTTGCAGCCGCAAAAGATTGACGGCTGACGGAAAGGGCATTATGGCTACCGGGAAATGGAGAATATGGTTGCCGGAAAAAGGATATACGGCTGCCGGAAAATATGTTGCAGCTGCCGGAAAATATGTTGCAGCTGAAATTTTATTTTATTTTATTTTATTTTATTTTTTTTTTTTTTTTTTTTTTTTAGCACAAGGACAGCACAGAGAGATTTTCATTATGGGCCCCAAACTGATCGTTCTCCTGGCGCTTCCCTGCAAAATTTTTCTTAAAAGACAACAGCAAGCAAAGAGATCAAATGCAAAGAGAAAGAAAACGACAACTATACGCTACAGCAAGAAATTATTTATGTACAGCAAATATAATTTTCATTTTAAGATTTGGCAAAGGTAGAAAAATGTTCCTGCTCTGGTGCCAATTGGTAGTTTGGATCAGCAGCAATCTGTGAAATGAATGCATCTTTCGAAATGGGCTTCCGATACAGTCGCAGTTTGTGGCCATTAGCAAGTAATGGCATACGATTTTCATCAATAGTGACCAGGCGAACAGTGCCGTTGTCAAATACCCTGTCAACCAAATATGGACCCAGCCATCTTGTGCGTAATTTCCCTTTGAAATCTTTCTTGAATCTGGAGTCGTATAATAGTGCCCAGTCTCCTTCACGGAAGATTTTCTTTTTGATGAATCGGTCATGCCAATTAGATCTCTGTTGCTGAAGCAGCACAGTCTGGTCTACCGCAGCTAACCGTTTCTCATCCAATTCATTTAATTGATTCAATCTTCTTTTCTGGGCTTCTGTTACATCTAGGTTCATTTCAATGGCTGTTTTCAGGGTCTTGATCTCAAATTCAATTGGAAAGATGGCACTCTTACCATACACCAGATCATAGGGAGAAAAGCCCGTGGTGTTGCGCCAAGTCGTGCGATATGCCCACAGTGCTTCTGGAAGTCTGTCAGCCCAATCCCTTCGATGGCTTTTAACTGTTTTAGTAAGGATTGCTTCGATAACTTTATTAGTGCTTTCCACCTGACCATTGGCCTGGGGATGATAAGGTGAAGCTATCTTATGCTGCACATGATACTTCCGGAGCAAGGATTCAAATTGGTGTGAAATAAATTGTGGTCCCCCATCGGTGACTACTTCCTTTGGTACGCCAAAACGGGTAAAAACTTCACTGTACAGGAAATCAATCACCGCCTGATCATTTGCCTTAGCCAAAGCTACAGCTTCTACCCACTTAGTCATGTAATCTGTACACACCAAGATGTAAACCTTCTGTTTGGAAGGAGGGTTGATAGGACCAACAAAGTCCAATGCCCATCTATCAAACGGTTCCAGTACCACTTGGGGCTGTAAAGGCATCTGATCTGTCTTATTAGGTTGGCCCATCCTTTGGCAGCTGTCACAGGACTGAACATATTTTTTAGCATCTCTGAACAGTGTCGGCCAATAATAGCCCATCCGCAACGCCTTATGTCCTGTTCTTTTATCTGCAAAGTGTCCTCCGCAAGGTTCATCGTGACAGGCCTTCAGTATATGAAAGATCTCATCTTCCCTTACACATCTTCTAATTTCAAGATCAGGTCCTGTGTAAAAGAGATGGCCTTTGAGCCAACAATACCTGGCACTTTGCTGAATAATTTTTCTTTTCTCTCGTTTAGACATATGTGGCGGAAGCTTCCCTGCAGCCAAATAATTAGCAACGTCTGCATACCAGGGTGAATGAGCTGAGAGTGCGAATAAATGTTCATCCGGGAAAGCATCCTCAACAGGTGAATTGTCATCACTGTTAGTAAATCGTGATAAAAAATCAGCAACAACATTTTCTTTTCCAGGTTTATCTATAATAGTAATATCAAATTCCTGTAATAATAAAAGCCACCTGGTTACTCTGGCATTAGTGACAGGTTTATTCATTAAATACTTAATAGCAGAGTGATCAGTATGCACAAATGTAGGATACCCAGTAATGTAATGCCGAAACTTATTAATGGAATAAACAATAGCAAGGAATTCTTTTTCAGTAACAGTATAATTTAGTTCAGCAGGGGCTAAGTTTTTACTAACATAATAAATAGCATAAGGTACTTGACCATCCTGCTGTCCTAGTACTGCTCCAATGGCGGTATTAGAAGCATCTGAAGAAATGTGGAAAGGTATGGTCCAATTAGGTCCCCTTAAAATAGGGGCTGTGGACAGTTTCTCTTTAAGCTCATCAAATGCTCTCTGGCATGCTGTACTCCATGCAAACTGTGCGTCCTTCATTAACAATGAAAACAAAGGAGAAGCAAGTTTGGAGAAGTTTTCTATGAATCTCCTGTAATACCCAGCATGTCCCAGAAAACTTCGCACCTCTTTCTGAGTTGAAGGTGTTGGTATATTCTTTATCACCTTAATTTTTGAAGGATCCACTTGAATACCATCAGTAGAGATGAAATGTCCTAATACCACTCCCTCACTCATCATCATGTGGCATTTTTCAGTGCTTAGTGAGAGGCGAGCCTGTTCACAGCGAATTAAAACTTTCTTCAAATTTTCCAGTGCTTCCTCAAAATCCCCGCCATAAGGAGTAAAATCATCCATAAAAACTTCCATGCTATCATTAACCAATTCAGAAAATATGCCAATCACAGCTCTTTGAAACGTTGCAGGTGCATTGCACAATCCAAAGGGAAGCACCCTGTAGGCGAACGTTCCCCAGGGGCAGGTGAAGGTGGTCTTATCCTGATCCTCTGGAGCAATCTGAATTTGATTGTACCCACTGAACCCATCCAGGAAGGAGAAGAACTTCTTCCCAGATAGGTTATCAAGTACCTGGTCAATAAAGGGCAGAGGAAAGTGATCCTTCTGTGTAGCCTTGTTCAGCTCCCTATAATCGACACAGACTCTCCATTTACCATTCTTCTTGGGTACAATTACAAGTGGGGAAACCCACTCACTGTCTGAGATAGGATAGATGAATCCTGCTTCCAAGAGTTTCTGGATTTCTTCCTTCACTATATCCCTCAGATTGGGGTTCATGCGTCGTTGGGGTTGACATACAGGCCGGGAGTCGTTTTTAATATAAATATGATGAGTGCACAGACTAGAGGGAATACCCTTCATGTCTGTATACTCCCAGGCGAATGCCCCCTTACGTTCCTTCAAGAGATTGGTTAGGCGCTTTTGTTCTTCTGAGGAGAGACCAGGATTGATGTTCAAAGTTCTCCCAGGCTCTACCTCAATAGGAATGCTTTTTGAGTTTTTCAATACTGGGATTATGTTTGTGTCATTTGCTAGTGCTTCCTCCGTAAGCTGTTCTTGTTCTTCTTTACCGAGAGTACTGTGCAGGAGTTGATAAACTTCCTTGTCTACTGAAGCAAGTTCGCTAATGAAATTATTAATGGCATCGTCTTCTGTTTCGTTTTTGAAGGTTAGTGCCTTCCCTATTGTTAGTAATGGCTGAACATCTTCCTCTTCTTCCTGTTCTATCCAAAGGGAGGTTTCAGTTTCTAGACTCGGCCGTGCTGGAGGGTACAGGGTGAGGTTTTTGGTTTCCATGCCATCAGATATAGTCATAGATCCTGATCGACAGCTGATACAAGCATCGGCTGTAGCCAACCAGGGCCTCCCCAAAATCAATGGATGTCCCCCCAGCTGTGATTTTGGTTGTAATACCAGAAAATCGGCAGGGTATTCCCATGAGTCTACTGAAATAACAAGGTCGTCCAAAATCCCTTCGGGTCTGATAGTGGATCTGTCTGCCAATTCTAAGATAGTAGGGGTCGGTCTAATATTGGTGAATCCGAGCTTCTTTACAGTCTCCATTGTTATAACATTGATCGCAGCTCCTAAATCTACTAGTACATTGGGTATCTGTGTTTGTCCTATGTGTACAGTGACAGTAGGATTGCCGGGATCCTCATACTTGGTTATAGGGGTTTTTCCAGTCATTAAAGCGGATAAATTCCCTATAACATGAACAGTAGGAGGATCTCTGGGTTTCCTTCCCGGTCTTTTAGTGCACAGGTCCCGAACAGTTCTAGAGTAGATAGGTACATCTTGAAGAGCTTGTAAAAGGGGAATCTTAACATAAAGGTTCTTCAATTCTCCTAAGAGATTGAACTGAGGTTGCCCCCCTCTTTGTGGCAGCATCAATCTCTCAGGGTAAGGTGGTTGCCTTACCAACTGGGTAGGCTGCGTGTTATCCACTTCATCATTTAATGTTTCAGCCCTCCCATCTGAGGGATGCTCAGCATCTTCAATGATAGGAACCGGATCAAAAGGATGCTGGGAACTCTCTCCTTTGTCATACACAGTTGGTGGAATATTTTCTGCAGTTCCACGTTCTACTATCTTTCCAGACCGTAAGTGAATATCATTACAAGGTACAGGGGAGAGAGAGTAGGCTGGCATATTGAGAGCTTCCAATTGCTGGACTGTTTTATTGTTTGGGTTAGGGTTAGGTTGGGCAGGCAGCTGAGGCCGTATTGGTATGTTAGGCACAGGATTATTTTGCAGCTGCAGCTGCGACTGCTGAGGTGGGTATTGAGGATATTGATGAAATTGAGGATATGGAGGATACGATAACTGTTGAGGTGGAGGTGGTTGAGGAAACTGGTTCCCAGGATGGAAGTTCCTCCATCCAGGAGACCATGAAGTAGGTTGGTGTGGAGGCTGTGTCCAAGGACTCCATGAATTATATCCTTGCATCGCAGGTTGAGGGGAATTCCACTGAGCATAATTTGAAGGGAATTGTGTATTCACATTTTGCATATTAGTATTCCAATTATTCAAATTATTCAAAAATGGAAATGAATTGGGAGACATACCTTGATTCCGGGGTTGCCAGGGTTTCTTTTGTGCAATGAAGTAGGCTGAATCCGCCTCTGGAGTTGATGCTTGCAGAACAGCCTTCACTTGGGGCAACGTTGGGCAGTCCTTCATATCATGATTCAGCTCGCACAGCTGACACACTTGTACTTTGTCAAGAGGGCATTCCTTCAGTGGATGAGTCTTTCTACATCGGGGACAAAACACCCCTAGTGTGAGATCCTCCACTGCCTGTCTTTGCTTGGCCTTCAAGACGTCAATCTCTGAAGAGATAGAGCTCATCATTTCTGTTTTAAAGTTTTCAAGAAGATTGCCTATCTCTGCACGTGTAGCTCCCCCATTGGATGACTTCTGAGTTCTGTCGAAGACATCACGTTCCAGGTTATTTCGTTTATGCTGCTTATTATGCCTAGAAGATCCCCTGGAATATCTCTTACATAATTCCACAATTGTCTCAAAAGATTCTTTAGAGATATCCCCCTTTCCTAATAAATTTAGCATGTCTAAACAATCGTCCCTGATTCCTCGAAGCAAGATTATCTTCAGCACATCTAGTCCCATGTTCGTCTGGCCAGCTCTCTGCACATTGTACAGCAACCTCTCCACAAAATCCTCCAAACTTTCATCCTCCTTCTGTACCATCTTGAATAACTCCTCCCTTTTGTCCCTGGTGTTACAATATTCTTGATATTTTTCCAGGAATACTTGCTTCATCTTATTCCAATTAGCAACAGTCCCTCCCCCAAGGCTCATGAACCATCGTAATGCATTGTCCTTCAGGGTGGCAGGAAAAAGCTTTAACTTTTGAGCATCTGTGATATAATCATAGCTGCGACAGAGGATATCGAATTCAAACAGGAATTCGTCTGGATCCTCTGCCGCCCTGCCATGGAAGCGGGGTAACACCGACGGTGAAATGTTTTTCATAGGAGCTGTCCCCTCTAGCTGCTGTATTGGGAATTGCAATGTAGCCATAGTTTCTGGCGGGGAATTATCTTCATGATGGTATTGTACCACTGCTTCTTCCTCTTCGTTCTCATGTCTATTACTCATCTTTTCTTCTGTATCTTCTCCTTCGTTTGTTCCTTTGTTCTTTACCTCAGTTGTAACAGCTGCGTATTCTTCGGTTGCAACAGCTGTGTATTCTTCGGTTGCAACAGCTAAATCAGCTGTTACTTCTTTAGCAGGAGTATATGCAGGAATCACAGCTGCTCCTGTATCTTCCACTGTAGATCCTGATGCTAACGCTCCAGGATCAGCAGGGCCTCTTTTGATCGGAGTCCCCTGTTGACGAGATCTGACAGCTAAATCAGTTTTGTCAACAAGGTCGTCAATGAATGTTCTTCTGCCCAGCGGTGGACCTCGACCACGACCCGAACCACCTGTACTATTAGTAATTTGTGGGGTTTTGGGGGTCGGGAGGTGATCGCGTTTTACCCCCCTCGTATTCATGCGAAGCAGATCATTTCAAAATCAACCAAAAGACTGACTAAACAATTATCAGATCAACTAATGACTAGTGTTTAGTTTTCATCCTTCCCCGGCAACGGCGCCAAAATGTCAAGCACTCTAATTGCAGATAAATTAATATCAAACACACAGAGCATATGAGATTTATTGTCAACCCGAGGAAGTCTTTTTATCTCAAAGGACAAGTGCACAATATATGCTTAAACACTAAACCATTAGCAATAAATACTTCTATATTCTATCATTCATGTTCATCCCCAGAATGTTATGCAATCCAAAGCCTTCTCACTGCTATAATTCAAATCCTCTCTATCATGCATCAACTAAGAATTAACATCAGATCTAATGAACAATAGGAAGGAATCTCCTTTATATCCTAGAACGATCACTTGCCTGATCTAATCAACTTGGAAATCGTAAAGCAAAAACTGAGCAGTAATCTAGAAATCCAATTGCGAAATAATTGAGTTAGCTGTTCTAAGAATATTAAATTGCAGAATGGAAATCAAGCAACACACAATCAGAACAATAAATTGTAAGAACTCAGGGGATCGCAACTCAGCTGTAAGATGAACACAAGTGTGTATGATCTGTAATTGAAATGTATATAAAGCAAACCTTACTCAGTCGACTGTTATTCTACACCATCTACCAAACTCACAGAAATATGATCCTTAACTATACTGAAAATTCACACGATAAATATTGCTGCTGCGTACAAAAGGAAGAACAAAGCATCACACAACAAGAAAGATGAAATCCTAAATTAACACAGCAATCTCTGTGGAAGATGGGCCCAGTCTTCACACAGAGACGCTGGTTGAACAACACTCCCTTTAACTCAGAAGCAACTCAGTATATTAACAGAAGGATGAGTACACAGTTTTGGCTCGACTGCTAATACAAGAGAAATTACTTAATTGTTGTCCAACCCCTCAGTCGAGGCAATTCCCCATACTTATACATACAATTGCAACATCTAAACCTATAATTGGGCAGCCATGAAGATCTCTGATCTTCAGGCGCCCTAAATAATCTAGCTGTTACAATGCGTGGCAGAACTGAAATATGAGAGAAGTATAAATTGTCCCAAGAGTGACGGTCCTTCCAGCTCACAGCTGGATTTGAGCAGCGACATACTTAATATAGTTCTTCTGTTACAGCTGCCCGGCCACGACTGTGCCTTGATTGACGATTTGAGCCTCAAGGAACCTTCCACAAGCGATGAACGTTCCTTCATGACTTGTTCAGCTCCGATCTTCCTGCAGTCTATTGTCTTACTACCTTCATAATTCGCATCATGTTAGCACAGATTAAAAGATGCACAGCTTTAATCATCACAATCATAAGTATTAACACAATAAAACAATAATCGGCCATACCTTGGTAATTTGGGGAATAGATAAGGACAATAAGTTGAATTGCCAAGGTAATTGGTGTAAGACAAGGGAAGGGAAGATGATAAATGATGGTCAAAAAGGGCCAATTCTGGGCTCAACACAAGAGACGTTCTTCCTCAGCAGTTGTGTTAGGAAGAAGTTCGACTGCGAGCTTTAAAGACGGGATTTTGCACTCTATCGGCAGAACAACCTCCAATCCATATACCAGTTGGGAGGAAGTGAAGCCTGTGGCGGTTTTAACGGTAGTTCGGTAGGCCCATAATGCTGAGAAGAGCATATTATGCCAGTTGGACTTTTGTGTCCCTACCATCCTTTGGATCATAGTTTTCAAGACCTTGTTAATTGCCTCGACCTGTCCATTGGATTGCGGGTAGTAGGGTGTCGAGTTTTCATGGCGAAAACCCAACCTGTCGCTCAATTCATCAACCATATGGTTCTGAAAGTGAGAACCATGATCGGTAACTATGGCCTGCGAAACTCCAAACCGTGCTATCACTTGATTAAACATGAAGAGTGCGGCGGTTTTGCCATCATTTTGGTATGTAGGCATAGCCTCGGCCCACTTTGTGAAGTAATCCACAGCTACGATGATGTAACTATGCCCCCCGGCCGAGGTAGGCTTACAGTGCATAAAATCGATGCCCCATTTTGCAAATGGGGCAATGGCAATAACCGGATGTAGTGGGGCGGGATGAGTGCACTTCTTCGTGTCGAGTGTTGGCAAGGAGGACATTTTTTAATGGCTTCAATACAATCTTTGAAGATAGTAGGCCAGAAATATCTTGCGCGCAAAATCTTCTGGGCTGTATCCATCCCAGAGAGATGACCGCCACATGCCCCAGCGTGACAGTCATTCAGAATGCGTTCAGCCTCATCATGAGTGAGACAACGTCGAAGGATTGAATCGACGCCATGACGATACAAAGTATCATTAATGATTAAATAGTACTTTGCATGGTGACGAATCTTATGACGATCGTCGCAAGAAAGTTGAGGATCGAAGCATTGGGTTTGAAGATACAACAGAATATCTCCATACCAAGGGTCAGTCGTACTGATGAGAAACAATGATTCATTCGGAAATGAATCATTTGCTTAACTTCTGCATCAGGACGGGGAAGGTCGCAAATAAGCTCGGCAAACACCAAAGACTTTTTAGACTTAGCTTTCTCAAAAAGAAGATCGAATTCTTGCAGTATCACAATCCAGCGTGAATACTTGCCCCCAAGCACCTGACATGTCAGTACGTGGTACATGGGGTTCGAGTCAGTAATGATAGTGGTGGTGCAGAGCAAAATGTAGTGACGAAACTTCTGGACGGCAATGACTGCTGCGGAAGCAAGTTTTTCGACATGTGAATATCTAGTTTCAGCGTCATCTAGACCCTTACTTGCATAGTATATCACATGTTCCTGAGCGTTTTGATCCTCCTATACCAAAACCATGGCGATAGTGGTAGCAGAAGCAGCGAGATATAGGATGTAATCTCGATAATAATTAGGCGGTTGGAGCACAGGGGCATGCGTGATGGCATGTTTGATACTGTCGAAGGATATTTGAGCTTGATCATCCCAAATGAACGGGACATCCTTCTTAAGCAGTCTCATATAGCCCTGATTTTTCTCTGCGAAATTGCACACAAAACGTCTTAAGTAAGTCGCCTTCCCTTGGAGACTTTGAAGTTCCGTAACATCAGTCGGGGGAGGTAGGTTGATGATGGCCTCCACCTTTAAGGGATCAATGTGGATCCCATCCTTCGAAACGATAAATCCTAAGAGGCGTTCGAACTCAACACAAAAGATACACTTGTGAGGATTCAAACGAATATTGTACCGTCTGCATCTGAGGAAAATGGCCGTCAGATGATCAATGTGGAACTCACATTGCTTTGAATGAGTAGGGGGATCATCCAAGTAGGGTTCCACAAAGTCCTTAATATCGTGGAAGGTGTACGACATAGCCCGCTGAAACGTGGCACCAACATTTTTAAGGCCAAATGGGAGCTTGCGATAAGCGAATGTACCCCATGGGAAGATGAAAGCCATCTTATGTTGGTCGGTTGGGTTGATCTCAATTTGGTTGTAACCAGAAAAGCCATCCATGAATGAGAAGATGACGCTTCCTGCACAGTTGTCGATGATCTGGTCGATGAAGGGGGTCGGGTAGTTATCTTTTGGACAAGCCCGATTAAGGTCCCGATAATCAACACAGACGCGAATGGTGCCCTGCTTTTTGTTCATAGGAACGACATTTGAGACCCAATTTGTCAATGGGACAAGATAAATAATGCCATCCTTTAAGAGCTTTTTAATTTCTGCCTTTATTGCCGCAGTCTTCCGGGGGTGTACCGGTCGCAACTTTTGACGTACAGGTTTGATATCGGGATAGGTTTTTATTTCATGAGAAACAATTGCAGGGTCTATCCCAGGAATCTCCTCATAGAACCAAGCAAATACGTCTCGAAATTGCTTGAACAAGGCTGTGCTAACAACGATTTCTTCAGGGGAACACTTCTGGCCTATACGAATGTGTTCCACTATACCAGGTTTCACCGAGATGTCTATCGGGGTGGTTGGCTCAATGTTGGCCAAGTTTCCCTCTGTGTCTGTAAGACATGTAAGGATGGGGGACTGAGGGGATGGTAGATATCTGGTGAAAAGAGGGTATGGATGTTGTTCTCTATGTATGCCAAAGGAGGAAGAAAAGATGACCTATGATGGAGATCATCCCACGGACTGTCGTCAACATTCATTACTTCCATGATGGACTCGTCTGAATGAAAAGTCCGAAGTAAGAGATCAAGTAGAGAGGACATCCGTCGTAGAGAACAAGATGGGGAGGCCATGGTTAAATGGTCCTCCGAAGTTGATTGGATAGCCTCATAAAGGCGTTTAGCTGGTGAAAGAGGCATCATATCTCCAAACAGGTGTGTTGTGGCTTCATCCGGTACAAGCCAGGCATCATTTGAGTGAGATAAAATCTCAGTGGATATCATGTTCACCATAGCAACATGATTGGGGGGGTCCGTGGCTGGAAAAACGCCCATGAGAGATGAATCTTTCAATAGGCCAACCCCTACACTCTCATACTGTTTTGACATCTGTCCAATGGAAGGAACATGGTCACTAGGATGAGTAGTGGCGTCCGGTGTACAAAAATCTAACTAGTCGATAGTAACAATTCGTCCTTGGTGGGGGAACTGTACTATGCAGAAGACTGAAGAGGCTACTGCCTGCATGGTATAAAACCAATTGCGACCAAGCAAGAGATTATAATTTAACGGGGCCGAGACCACTTCCACGTTAATGGTTACGGTCTTTCCTCCCAACTCAACTGCAAGAGCTTGTAAGAGCCCATGAGGTTGAAAGCCACGCCCGTCGAATGCTTTCAACGTGGTAGGAGAACGATTCAATTTGGGGGAGCCAATGGCTCTACAACAAGCGATGGACATGACAGAAGTGGAGGCTCCTTCATCCAAAAGAGTGCGATGGACAATCTTCCCAGCAAGGTTCGCAGTAACTTGGAATGCGAGCTGGTGTGAGAGCCTCGCCTTGAGGTTGTCAAGTAGGAACATGATGGTGTTCGAGGAATCCAGGTCAACTGCACCAATAGTTGCAAGGAGAGTTTTGCGTTGATTGGGACAATTCTGCAAAACTTCCAGGGTGGACATGGCGCAAGGAGCTTGGGCCAAGTCCTCTACGATATTATAATTTTGTGCCGCGCGAGCATTAGGATTGAAAACAGCTTTTCGAATCGTACTCTTGGGTGGATGCAATATCAAGTCTAATGAGGGTCTCTCTATGGTAAGAGAGGTTGATGGTACAGTGACATCAGGTAAAGAGTCAGAAGCTTTTTCAGTATTGCTTCCGGCGGGTTCCTTCGAAGGGACCTGTTCGCAAGAATGCGAGCGAGTAGTTAAATTGATCGCCTCGTTACGCAACATGAGAACATGCACGGTATTGGATGGTTCCCCCTGGGATGGGGGGTTTGAGCAATCATCTGCTGGTTTTGAGCAGGAAACGGGTCGTTGAGGACTGCGGGAGTCGGTTTACCCCTAAGAAACTTTTGCACTTCGTCTCTATGGGGACACTCTTTGGAGAAATGGTCTTCTCCACATAGTAAGCAAGGATACTTCAGTTTCCTTTTCTGCTTAGTATCGTCAGGAGTGCTCTTCGCTTCTTGATGGGCAGAAGAATTTTTGGGTTTCCCCTTGTTCTTCTTTTTGCCATTAAACTTCTGAGATGAAGCTGATTGAATAGAATTCACCTCTTCAGTTGCAGCAGGAGCAGTGGACTTGGCGGTGCTGTGTCCAGCCGGAGTCGGGTTGGATGATCCAACGGCGCTAACAACAGGCTGGGTGTTAAGGGAACTTATGATCCCGTCAGCTTGGGGTCCCTTACGTGGTTTCGTGGGATCATTAACGTCCCAGGGTGCATCAGGCAAAATATTGAACAGAGTGCCAGACTGAGTGTACACCAGGTCTAATAGATGAGCACTCGCGATGGCTTGTTCTTCTGTGACAGCACCTTGCATGGTAACATATTTTGCTATGGTGGGAATGAGCGATTTAGTAAACCAGTCTGCTAGGAGATAATCTGGAATGGGAGCTTTAAGGAGACATTGTCTCCTTCTCCACTCATGGATATGATCTGAAATGTGAGTGGCGGTATTCTGACTGAGCGAGGTTAAAAGCTCGGTAATAGTCTCATACCGTATAGGCAACTGGAAATGCATCAAAAAGTTCATAGCAAGAGAGCCAAAATCAGGAAAAGAGTGTGGTGGCAACTCAATGTACCACTTGGCAGCCGAACCGGTGAGAGTCCTTTGGAACAATCTAAGACGAATTGAATCGTCCATTAAGGAATTAGATGAACACCATAAATGGTATGTCATCATGTGGTTCTTGGGGTCTTCACCTGGCTTGCTGTCAAACTTGGGGATATCAGACGGAAGTTTCACCGGGATCGGTGGCCAGTTAGATCCGTGGTAAATAGGATCGTTGGTTAAACGAGAGAGGTCAGGCAGGTCCAAAGTAGCCAGAAAGGGCAGCTGTGGATTAGGCTGCGCGTATTGATAATACGGATATGGCGTGTAAGGACTAAACTAACCGTAAGGTGTACCAGGATAAAACTGACCGAAGAGGGGCATGCTGCCCGGATCGTAAGGAGGTCCACCACCATAAGGTGGTCCATTCCAATAAGGTGGGGGTCCACCTCCACCTCCAGGAGGGGGTGGAGGTCCGCTACCACCACCGGGAGGAGGTGGGGGTCCATAACCATAATAAGGTGGCCCACCACCGCCTCCGCCTGGAGGGGGTGGTGGTCCACTTCTACTACCAGATGGGTGGGGGCCCCCACCACCTCCGCTGCCAGAAGGATGAGGGTTCCCACCACCACCGCCACCACCATAGTAATTAGGTCCTCCACCGCCTCCACCTAAAGGGGGTGGTGGACCACCGTCGCCACCCGAAGGGAAATGTCCTCCAACACCATGATAAGGTGGTCCGCCGCCGCCTCCGCCCGGAGGAGGTGGTGGACCATTCCCGCCACCGCCGGAGGGGTGAGGGGCATTGTAGGTAAAATGAGGTGGGCCTCCGCCAACGTTAGGTGGGGGCCTGCTGCCTCCAACAGGAGGTGGGGGAGGACCGATCGGGGGTGGTGGTACTTGAGGGATAGTTGATTGAGGTCCGTGTTGCAACACAGGTTGTTGACCCCACAAAGTGTATGGATTCCCGGGATACGGTATCCCATATGGCACGTTTTCGGGATTAGGTTGACCCGGCACAGGGTTAAAAGAACCTGGATACGCTTGACTCCATGAGGGTTGGGTTACATTTGACGGCCCTCCAACATGAGATAATCCCGTGGTGGACGGTCTAGCGGGTTGGTTAGGTCCAATGGAGGGTCCGTTGGGGACTCCACCACCTACGTTCTAGTTAGGAAACAGGGGTTGCCCCCCAGTGACAACAGTTTGACCACTGTTCAAAGGTTGATCCAACGTAGGTTGCTGACTAGCTACCGTGGTAGTAACATTACCAATAATATAATCCGTAGGAATGGAATACCCTCCCCTCGAATTTTGAGGTGGGGGAGGAACCGGTAAAGTAACCGTGGTAGTGACAGGTGTGTTGGACTGTTGTCCTTCCACTGGTTGGTTCACTTGAGGTGCAGGATTGGACTCCTGCGAGGGTTGACCAGTCTCATTAGTGGTCACGTGGTGGGGTGCTTTAGGTGATCCAAAAGATATCGAATGAACTGGGATGTTTCCGTCGTCAAGTCTTATTTGGAAATGACAATTGTGGAACTCTTTAGAGTGTCGCTTGAGACTTTGTCTTCGAAGTTCATCTCCTTTCACACGTAACTGTTCCAAACGTTCATGGATGCAGCCGAAAGTCTCGACAAGGTTAGGCCTATAGTAAGGCCTAGTGAACTCTGGAGTAGTCCAGTTAGGTGGGGATGAGATGGCAAAATGAGCCACTGGATGGTCTGTAGAAGATGTCCAGTAAGCTGCTGAAGGACCAACAGCTGCAGCAGGGTCGTCCCGGGGTTGGTTTATCCATTCCAATGATCCAGGTTCTCTCGGGATGATGGGAGAAAGGTTTTGAGAAGTGGTGGTGTGTGCTTCTTCATCCTGCGTGGGATGAGAGGCAAGTGAATCTGGTGGAAACAAAAGTTCGCCAACATTCAAGGTGGGGTTCCCTACTTCAGTAACTACAAATGCGTTACGCTGATCCATTCTTACCCTTGAAATAACCTCCGGATTAAGGGGAAATTTGGGTGGCAAGTTCAAGATCCTACGGGACCTTCTCCAGGGAAAATCCGCCAGAGTATCAGGAAAATCAGCCAAAAAAGGTCGAAACAACGTTTCTCCTAAAGGTATAGTAAAAGAAAAGCAGTCCAAGAAACCTACTCAAACTGAGGCAACAAGCAAACTTATGTGACAGAGTGGATTCAAAAGTCTGGAACCTCACGGGATTATCAAGGCATTGCAAACTGCGATATACTACAGGGTCCAACAATATGACGCGACAAGGAGGATTGGGACCATACCCTTGCCTGCATATCCGATTACCTGGACAGTACGTGTGTGCTAATCTCCCCGAGTGCTGTTCTCGGTGTATTGCTTTGCCAAGACGGCCAAATGGTTAACTCGGTTGGTTTCAGGAATCCTAATGGTGTCTCCCGATATACGCAAGGTACGTGGGAGCTCAAATCCGTAGTGGTGTTGTCTAATGCACAGCGGTTGGCACGAGACCTTCCGATATACGTGTCGAGTACGTGATACACCCTTCGATATACGCCAAGTACGTATTATGGTACTTGGTGGGTACGTGAAGGAGCTCGATATACCGATTTATGTGGAAGACTACAATATCCCCGGACTATAGTGCTGGCAAGTAACGACAGCTGCCACGCTTAACGACGCCGGAACACATCTCTAACTTACACACAAGTTACTAAAAATTTTACCTAGTTCTACTGTTAATTTTATCTTGGGCGGTTAGGTGAATGCATGAGGTGAGTACATAATCGGAAAGAGAATGCAAGCCCTAGCTACATGCACGAAATATTCTTTTCTTTCGATGAATTCTACCTATGGTAAGGAGAAATATTTTTCCAATGGTATTGCCAAAACAAACTCAATGCAACACAATTCCCAATGCAAACAAATTTGACAATGAAAGTACTCTTTTCTTTTTCAACGAAACACACAAACGTACACAACACTACTATCCAAATCAAAGTATTTTTTCTTTTCTTTTCTTTTTCAAATCAAAACAAGACTAAGTAATGAAATGAGAGGATTCTGAAACGGAAAATGCAAGCTTTCACTTTCTCTTTTCAATGATCTAAAGGTAACAAAAAAAAAAAAAAATGCACCTATCTTTCCCTAGCATGGAAACAACTTTTGAAAAAAAATGAAATGTACTAGAGCTTTTCAAGAAGATGAATAATTCATAATTCAAGAAAAACACAATCAATCATATTTCCATTGATCTTTTCCAAAACATTCCAATGCACAATGATCTTTCTTCAATAACTTTGTGAGAAATAACGGGAAAGAAGCACTTTTAATCTTTCAATGGATGTATCAAAGCAATAAACTTGAAGACAACTTTGCTTTCAAATCTAAATGACTGAAAACAAAATGCTACTTGCGGCACTCATACACCCAGAAAACTCAAGAAAAGACGAGCACTCAATCCAAGCGGAAAAAACACATTTAACTCAAAATCGAGTAGCAGCAAGCAAAGCTCAAAACAAATGTAAATGAGGTCTGGAAGGTGATCCAATGCACTGATCAGATCAGGGATGGAAGGAAGGGAATGCAAGAGTGAATGGATGAAGGTGGGGGAGACAAAAGTATCCACCACTACCGGTTTCAAGCTTGTCCAAGATGGAACCCAAAATCAATCCAAACAAACCAAACTCTCAACACACAAATCAAAATGGGATCTCTGGTTGAATGTTGCAGCACAGAGGGAGTTCATACATCGAAACAAGGCTCAGACTGTCAAACAAGAGGATGGATTCCTGTATGCTAAGTCTCGACAGATCGGTGCACTCTGTCTTTGCAGACAGTGCGACGTCGCAGGTTACCTGCATGAGATGTGCTACGATGTCGCAATTTACTAATGCACAAGATGCGACGAGCAAGCAACAGTTAAAGGACAAAGACTCAGAAAAAAACAATGTCACTCTGTTTTCACTACCCAGGTGCGACAGGCGAGTTCTAGATTCAAAATGAATCAGATCTCCTAATAATGAACCACCAACAGGTTTGAAACTGAGTTGTATAAACTCAAAGGAAGAAGATCAAGATATTCAATGTGAAGATCTGACAATGGAATCAATCCTAAGAAGGAAAATGGAAAAAGAAATGACAACAAGGCTTGTGTCAAGTAATCAACTGAAAATTACTCAGATTAACGATCACTAAACAAGAATACTCCCCAGTATGGTTGCCAGATTTGTTACCGGACAATCCACTAGACCGGAGGTGAGCCGGATCTCCCTAGCTCAATGCAATTCTAGAACAAATATAATAGACTACCAACACGTTTCCTAGATCTACTTAAGGATCAAGTGCTAGATGTCTTACCTCTTTGATTCGCTATCCTTTCTCCTGAATGTTGCTCCATGTCCCACAATCATCAGATCCAAGCTGCAAGGCCTGTTAAGACACAGAAAAGAGAAACGAGTAAAGAGCATCTACACAATAAGAGATCTATGTAAACATTTAAGCAAGTAAACAACACAACATCATTACACATAAGAATGATATTGGTGGAAAGCATTTGTATTACTGCAAAATAGAGGAGTACATGGTAGAGATATAGAACTGCAACCAATGACTTAACGTAGTAGCCCTTCTCCACACAAGCCAATTGCCAAGCCCTTCCAAGGAAGCATGAATTCTCCAAGAGGTGAGTGAAGGTGTCCTAAGAGAGATTTCACCAGCATGTAGATACCATAGTCTTCCTCCAAGGTAGATTTCACCAACGTATGGATACCTTAGTCTTCCCCCCCTTGGGTATGGGAGTGAGCCTCGTTTATATAGGACTAAGTGGATGAGGTTATGGATAGGATAGGTTGAGAGATGGTAGGAGAGAGATAGGAGATCTTCCCAATGAGTTAGGGGTCAAGTACTAGCTCTCTAAGAGATCAAGGATAAGCCCCCAAATGGGCAAGCTTTGAGAAATATCTCGAATGGCTATTTTTTCCCATTAACAAACCTCGTCACACCTTGCTATGGAGCAACCTGCGACGTCGCATGTTGCTAGTGTGCAACCTGTGGCGACCTCTCAAAAGGTTGTACAAACTGAGTACAAATCCTCTCAAATGAGTACTTGGTCCAAGTGACTTCAGGGATGTATACACTAAATCATGATGATGGGTAGATTTTAGGTGTAACACACCTCGGGGTCTTGTAGTTCTTCCATGTACTAGTTAGTATATCGAATGACCTTTCACGTACCTAACGGTATATAGAAAGGTACTTGACATACTGGATAGTATATAGAAAGGATTCTGTTGAACGGTTGTACATTAGACAACACTACTATGGATTGGAGCTCCCATGTACCTTGTGTATATTGGGAGACCCCACTAGGATCCTGAAACCAACTGAGTCAACCATTGGTTGTCTTGACGTTGCAATACACTAAGAACAACACTGGGGGAGCTACTGCGCATGTACCGTTAGGTAGTCGGGTAATACGGCCAGGGGTATGGTCCTAATCCTCCCTGGTTAGTGCTCTAAAATATTGGGTCGAGTATTACTGTTGGACCCTACGGTATATCGCTAGTTGCGATGACTTGACACTCCTATGAGGATCCAACCTTTTATCCCACTCGTCACATAAGTTTGCTTGCGGCTTTAGTTTGGGTAGGACTTAAAGTGTGTCTTTTGATTATTAGACTTTTAGGGAGAGATTTTCGTTATATAATATGGCTGAGCAACCTTTAAGGAGGTCTCGCAGAATACAAAATTTGCCTCCTGAATATCCCCTCGTCGGGGAGGGAAGCACAAGGGCAGATATGGACCAACCCACTACATATGGTTCACATGAAGAAGGAATTCCAGTTATTGAATCGGTAGGGAATTATTCTCCTCCTGTAAATCCACCTATCATTGATCCTATGGGACCATTGGTGGTAGAACAACCTTCTTCACATGACACCTCTTTTCACCATTCACTTGAAAGACTCCCTGGAGCCGTCAATTAGATATTTGCTCGAACTTCAGATGATCTGAAGTGACTGCTTTCGGTCCAATTGATACATTTTGGGGAACCTTCTTAGGGCAAGTTATTTCTGATTTCGGTTCACCATCAACCATGTAGACACCTCCACCTTCGCGTCCTACTAGATTCATCTTGAACAAATAATTTTTTGGACCACTTCAAGATATTGTATCTCCTTTACAGATACTTGGAGAACATGTAAGGTTTCAGAGTTTTCCTTTACCATCCACTTCAGAAGTAGTAAATCCCGAATACCATTCTCCCATTTATTATTTTACTCTTTCTTCACCAGGAATGTATGTGCTCAACATGACCTCCTATGAACCAACCCAACCATCTTTTTTGCCTATATTGTATCAAAATCAATTGGTCGGTTCTAGACCTCTTTTGACCTCAATGAACAGGGGGCAACCTTTAGCGAATGTTATCTTTGTAACTGGAACACAACCTTCAAGGCAAAGTATAATTGGAGGCTAAACTCTAGTTAGTGGTCAAAATATGACCACGGGGAAACCTGTGGTCAATGTTCAAAATATAACTACAGGGAAAACTTCAGTTGTTAATCAAAGCCTAACTCGGGGGCAACCTCTAGTTAGTGAACGAAATTTAACTGGAGGGTAGTCTTTATTCAGTGGACAGAATGTAACTGGATGGAAACCTTCATTTACTGCTTACAATATGACTGGAGGTCTGCCTCCAGCCATGAGACAACCTTCATGGGGACATCATACATGGGGCCCATCTACTTGGGGTCAGCCTGCATGGGGTTACACATATCCAGGTAATCAGAATATGGCAATGAGCCAACTCTACCAAACTGCTCTGGGAAACCTTTATCTCGAAGTACCTTACCCTGGAAATATGAATACCCCATGGGGACATCAGAACTTTACATTGGACAGACCCCCAGTCGACGGTCCACCCCCACCCCCACAACTTGTCCCTCCTCCACCTCCACCACCTATCCCACCCCCACCATCCGAAAAACGCCCCCCATTCAGGAGGAAACCCACCATCGGGCCAACCTCCTAACATGGGAGGACCTCCACCGTATGGCCAACCCCCTATGGGAGGACCACCGACATATATGGATACACCTTGTGATCAATCAATTTATGTTCCTGCTGGTACCCAAAGGCCGTATCAATATTACTAGTATCCACAACCATACCAACAATTACAATTTTTTGCTACATTAGATCTACCGGACCTGTCACGTTTGACCAACGATCCCATTCATCATGGCATAAATTGGCCACCCATTCCTCTGAAGCTACCATCAGACATACCTAAGTTTGATGACAAACCCTGTGAGGATCCAAAAAACCATGTAACGACATATCATTTGTGGTGTTCCTCGAACTCGTTAATGGATGATTCTATTAGTTTGAGACTGTTTCATCGAAATCTCAGGCACGGTTGCCAAATGGTATATTGAAATGCCACCACACTCTTTCACATATTTTCGATCTTTTCCCATGGCCTTTCTTATGCATTTTCAATTACTAATTCGCTACGAAACCGGCATGGATCTTTTAACCTCGCTCTGATAATCTACCTCCACTCATATTTTCGATCATATTCATGAATGGAAGAGGAGACGTCATCTAATCAAGGCTCCTATTCCGAACTAATTACTCGCAGATTGGTTCACCAAATCTCTATTGCCCGTCATAGCCAAATATGTCGCCATGGGTGGGGCGGTTATAGAGGAACAAGCCATTTCATGTGCCCAATATCTGTACTTAGTCTATGCTCAATCTGACACTCTGTATGATATAATTCCCAATGTCCCTAGCCCCGCCAACGACTCAACGAAACCAACTACAAGATCACATGCCAATGGCATAATTGGTTCTGTTAAAACCCATCCTACCACACAATCGATTGGATCACAAAGCCATACGGTTTCAAATATAACTCCAACACAAGCTGGTAATAACACTAACCATTCACCCAGTCCTGCTTCCACCACAGAGGTGAATTTATTCCAATCAGCTTAATCTCAAAAATTCAGCGGTAAGAAGAAAAATAAAGGTAGATCCAAAAAATCTTCTAACCAGTAAGAACGAAAAAACAATCAAGACACCACTGATTCCAAACCCAAATGGAAGGATAAATATCTGTGTCTACTGTGTGGTGATGACCACTTCACGAAGGGATGCCCCCATCGTGAAGAAGTCCAAAAGTTCCTAAAAGGAAATCCTCAACCCCCAGTTTTGACTGATCCCTTCCCGCCACAACAACAAGAGATGGTTACACAACAACAACCACCATCACAAGGAGAAACATCCATGATTGCGCATGTGCTCATGATGCGTAGCAAGACGGTCAATCTATCTACTCAGGCACAAACATATGATCCCATTCCAGACAAAGAATCAAATGGAGGTAATACTAAAAAATCCTCCACTTTCGCATCCACTACCCTTCCCACACAAGGCCCTCTTGTAATCGAGAAACCTATCCCAGATGCAGTATTACGTCCTCCAACAAGCACAATTCGAAAGGCAGTTTTTAATCCCAATGCCCGGGCTGCTCAGAACTACAACATTGTTGAAGATCTGGCCTAGGCACCCTATGCTATGTCAACGTTTGAGGGCTTACAAAATTGCCCTAATTAGTGTAAGACACTACTATATGCAATTGGAGCAGTGGATCTGGAATAATCTAACACCATCATGTTTATACTGGAATACTTTAAGCCGAGGATTTCCCATCAACTAGTGTTTTAAATCATCACCAATGTTGCTAGGAAAAACATCCATCGTACTGTTTTAGACGAAGGATCCTATACTTCCATTATGTCATTGTCCCGTTGGTGATCCACTGGCTCTCCTAAATTGAACCGCTCTCCTACTACTTTGAAAGCATTTAACGGCCGTGGGTTCCAGCTGCATGGGATTTTGCAATCCTTAGTCATTGAGTTAGAAAGTATAAACTGTTTCCATTAACATGGACGTAGTCGCTACACCCATGGACTATAATTTATTGCTTGTTTGGAATTGGTTCTATGCCATGAATGTTATCGCATCCTCAGTCTTCTGTATTGTACAGTTTCCTCACCAAGGGGAAATTTCACCATCAACCAACTAGATTTTTGTACACTTGACACTAACTCCCATACCACAGATAATGTCCCTCTTTTAGGGAAGTCTTCGCATATGTATGAGAGTGTGGGGGCAGGAATCCTTAAATGGGAGTCTTTCCAACAACTGATCCCCCATCGGAAATTGCCACGGTGAACATGATTCCGTCCATGGTGTTAGGACTGAAATTGTACCTATTTCATTTTAAGTCTCTTCTCTTTGTTTTCTATTTTCTATTTTTCATTTTTTTTAATTATGTCACATAAATATTAGTTTTATTATTATTTGTGTTATTTTTTTTGTTTTTTATTTTAGTTTTATTATTCACTTTTTATTTATGATTTAAACATTGGCTTATAAAAAATTTGTCTTATTCTTAGTCTTCAAAACCTGAGTTAATATCATTCCTAACCCTTTTATTAAAGTTTTATGAACGTTTTATGAGTGAAATGGGACTTAGTACATTCCTGCAGCGTAATACATGGAGGCTACACAGGCTAATGCTATCAGAATGTCCTCTATTTTAGTCACTGTCATTGGGTGCAAATTATGAGGTGATGGAAATGAATTTTAGAAAACCAAAAGAGGTTTTTGTCCATAAAAAACTCATTCACAAAAACCTCCCTCAGTTTTGCAACAGGTGTCATGGTTTGGAAGATTCGAATGAATCTTTACAACGTATTTTTCAAGTTTCATTTAATGATTTCCTATTTTAGTCATCATATTTTGGTGTGTATTCCGATCGAATAGAGAAGAATTTTTGAAAACCAAGAGAGGTTTTTGTTCATCACGGTCCCAACAGAAAAACCTCCCTCAATTTTTGCACAGGTGTCTCAGATTGAGAGATATGGAGGGTTCTTTGAGACCCATTTTTCATAAATTTGCCAGATTTCCCTCAAAATCCGATTTTTCTATTTTGGGCATATTCGACCCTAGAGTTTTGGATAAGATAACAATATTTGTAACTCTTATTTAATTATAAAAGGGATAAGGGTAGTAAGAGTATAGGGGGTTGCTTTTTTGGTTCAAGAAAGAAAGTTAGAACTCTGGAATCAATTGGTATGAAGCACATATGATGGACTCGCCTATAAGTGTTTGAAGACTCATGTTTGAATTGAAATATAATACATAAGCCATATGTTTTATTATTTTCTGGTTGATTTTAATGATCTGTTAGATCACCTTGTTTACTATTTCATTTCTTGATAAAGGTTTTTATCTTGTAAATGCTCTTAAGCCTGTGGACATAACTAGAATTCTTGTTGTATTTATATTTATGGTTTATGCTTATGATTCTTAATTCTTCCATTTTAGTTTTCAGATTTCTTATGACTTAGTGATTGTATGTGATTCATGTTTTATTACTCTTTCCATGAATGATACCTCCAGAAATCATAAAATTTTAAACCTTTTATTTCCAGTTTCTTTGGATGTTCTAGCGTATACTTCTTTGTAGTCTTAGTACAATTTCTAGGACAAACACATGGCTCTACATTCCTCCAACTCAACGGACCATTGGATTGTTCCTGACTCTGTTGAATGCACCTTGATTGGAGATCACATGCCTTTTATCCCAGCTGAGACTACATATAATGCCATCCAATCCGCATCAGACCCACCTAATGACCATCGCCCGGTGGCATCAAACCCACCTGATGACCATTTCCTAGTGGAATCGGACCTATGTCCTCTGTCGTCTTGGTTAAAGTTGTCATCGCCATTGCTGGATTATCTCCACCAGACATTTCCCTTCGACGAATCCATTATGGATATTATGAGCTTGGATGAGCTTCCCTGGGAGGATCATCACCATCATTCATCCTTCCTCCCACATTTAGACATGATAGAGAATAATATTTATTCTATCATTTCATAAGATATTGTTCCAAATCGTCAACCCCCTATTCTCAAAAAGGATACGGTAATTGAGGGGAATTTGGACAACATTATTCCTACCATGGCTATTGATCTCACAGTGAAACCTGGTATCGTGGAACACATTCATATTGGCCAAATTTCTCTTATGAAGAAATCACTGCTTATACAACCTTATTCAAATAGTTTCACGACGTATTCGCATGGAGTTATGAGGAAATGCCCGGGATTGATCCTGTTATTGTTGTACACGAGATGAAAACTTATCCCGACACTAATCTTGTCTAGCAAAAATTCCGTCTTATACACCCTCGAAATACTGTGGATATAAAAGAAGAATTCAAAAAGCTCTCGAAAGGTGGTTTCATTTATCATGTCCCCTTGACAGACTAGGTCTCCAATATTGTTCCTGTTATAGAAAAAAGGAAGTATCAGAGTACGTGTCAATTACAAGGATCTAAATAAGGCTTGTCCCAAAGACAATTACCCTACCCCGTTCATCGACCAAATCATCGACAATTGTGCCAGAAGTGTCATCTTTTCATTTATGGATGGCTTCTCCGGCTATAATCAGATCGAGATCCACCAAACAGATGAACACAAGACTACGTTCATCTACCCATGGGGTATATTTGCATACGAAAAATTACCTTTCGGCCTTAAAAATTTTGGTGCCACATTCCAGCAGGCTATGCCGCACGCCTTTCATGACATTAAGGATTTCGTGGATCCTTACCTCGATGATTTACTAGCTCATTCAAGTCATCGTGAGTTTCACATCGATCATCTGAAAGTTATTTTCCTCAGATGTTGACGCTATAACATCCACCTAAATCCTCACAACTGCATATTTTGCGTTGAGTCCAGACGCATTCTTGGCTTCATTGTCTCCAAATATGGGATTTGTATTGATCCCTTGAAGGTAGAGGCTATTCTATCCCTACCCTCACCTACAAATATCACTGAAATTCAAAGTTTGCAGGGGAAGGAAAACTACTTGCGTCGTTTCGTGTGTAATTTCATGGAGAAGACACAAGGTTATATGTGGTTGTTAAAAAAGGGAGTTCCTTTTGTTTGGGATGACTATGCGCAAAGAGAATTTGACAATCTCAAACACGCCATTACTCATGCACTTGCTTTACAACCGCTTGATTATACTATGGATTACATCCTTTATCTTGCTGCCTCTACATCTACTATCGGATGGTTTCAGTGCAGGAAGATAACAACGGGCAAGAACAAGTGATTTATTACCTTAGTAAGAGTCTGGTCGACTCCGAAACTTGCTACTCAGATGTTGAGAAGTTGTCTCTGGAAGCTGTCATAGTCGTCCAGAAGCTCCGTCATTACATTCTACTTTATACAACTACTATTATCACCGATTCAAACCCTATGTACCACATCTTAACTCGTCAAGTACTAGGGGGAAATACTCGTGGTAGATCGTAATTCTTCAAGAATTCGATCTACAATTTGAAATCACAAAATCAAATAAATCTTTAGTATTTACGGAGCTTATTTGTGATCTTCCCTGTATTGATCAAGAAATTGATCCCATTGACTCTCTTCCCGATGAGTCATTGTTTTTTATCAGTACTTATGACCCATGGTGTGGAGATATTACCTTATATATCCAAACCTAACGCTTTAGGCCTCAATTATCCCGTGATGAACATCATTGTATTTGCCACCATGGAAAATATTATCTAATAATTGGTGACACCCTCTATCGCCGCGATATTAATTCAATCTTACGATGTTGTTTAACTCATGATGAAACCGAGCATGTTCTAAATGACTGCTACTACGAGGCTTGTGGTGGTCACCTCTCTGGGATGGCTACAACCTAGAAAATATTACGCGTTGGATACTTCTGGCCATCAATTTTTAAAGATTGCATGGAAGACGTTAAGAAGTGTCCTCCCTGCGAGTTTTTTCATTTTAAGAAGTGCATGCATCCTGCCCCTTTACACCCAGTTATTGTTGTCGACCCCTTTGCAAAATGGGGCATTGATTTTACACACTGTAAGCCTACCTCGGCCGGGGGGCATGGATATGTTGTTGTAGCTATAGATTACTTCACAAAATGGGTCGAGGCTATTCCTACATATGAAGAAGATGACAAAACAACCACACTCTTCATGTTTAATCATGTTATCGCTAGATTAAGGGTTCCATAAGTCATTGTCATTGACTATGGCTCACATTTCCATAACCAAATGGTAACTGAATTGAGCACCAAGTTGGGTTTTCGCCATGAAAAATCAAGCCCCTACTATCCTCAAGCGAACGGTCAAGTAGAGGCCATTAACAAGGTCTTGAAAACCATGATTCAACGCATGGTAGGGGCTCATAGATCAAATTGGTACTTAATGCTCTTTTCAGCCCTTTGGGCATATAGAACCTCTGCCAAAACTGCTACCGGATTCACACCATTTCAATTGGTGTATGGTTTGGAAGCAGTACTACCTATAGAGTGCGATATCCCGTCCCTAAAACTAGACATCGAACTCTTGCCAAACATTACGGCTGAGGAAGAACTATTTCTATACTTAACCAAACTTGATGAAATCGCTTGTGATGCTACTCTTTCTAACGAAGCACATCAAATCCCAATACGGCAAGTCCATCAAACCTCGCATCTTCAATGAGGGTGATTTAGTCTTGACATCCGATCAAAATCATGATAAACTGGGGGTAGGTAAGCTCGAGTCCATGTGGCATGGCCCCTATATCATGAAGCATGTTTTAGAAAAAGGGGCCTACGAGATAGTCAATTATGACGGAATACCTTTGGGAGAGCCTAGAAATGGGCTCTACCTTAAAAGTTATTATGCTTAGGGTAATCTTGCATAAGTGTCTTGTACATTGTGTATATAATGTGTATTTAATATGATGTGAATTTTCCTTTCATTTCATAGTTTAGGGTCTCATACCCATCATGTCTGCTTATGCCATGTTCTGCTTGAACGACCAGATGACAACCCATTATGGATTTGCAGATGGTTCTAAATGACATACTCTAAACCTTTCTTCGGCAGCTTGGGCACTCTATTCCCCTGCTGGTGAACTTATAAGCTCAGGAGGATTTTGTCTAGGTCCTGCAACCAATAATACCATTGAGTATCACATGGTGATTACATTATTAACGGACACCTCTTACCATGGTGTAAACCACATTACTATCTATCTAGATTCTTAGCTTGTGGTCTCCCACTTGAACCAAGTCTACATCGTTCGCAACCCTACACTACTCTGTCTTTTTCGATAAGTACGTCTCTTGGAGAGATCGTTTGAATTCGTTCAATACCAACAGATCCCGAGACACATGAATACGGTTGCCAATTCATTAGCCAATTTTATTATAGATTGGTATATCTCGCATTCTTAAACATTTCTTTAAAGAATGTATATAACAAACATAACATGTTCATATGAGATCTATATTCACCATAGACACATTGTATATAAAATCACTAGAAGAAGTTTTTATATTAAGTGTGATAAGATTTTCACAAAAAAGTACTTAGACAAAATTTGAAGCTCATAGTTTTCAGTACATCATGCCTACAAAATTCTGAAGCTTATGGCTTTCAGTAATCACTACACATAGATGATAAGGCTAATTGTGGCGCTCGTGATAACATATCACGGCTCGAGCTACCCAACGGAGCAGACATCTGATACAAGCAAAAACTCCCATTGTCTGGCGCTGATAACGCTATGGTAGATCGTACAGAGACATATCTGGGATATCAACAATCAACCTTTCTAGGTTATCTTTAGTCTCCACCAGCACTTCGCTCGCCTCTCGGTCACAAGCAGAAATGGCCCTCCCTTCTCCTTGTCATTGGATATGGGAATCCTTGGGTGGCCTCTTTGGTCCGACATCTGCATAATGAAACATAAAAAGTCTTAGTACACCCAAAAAAATTATATATTTAAAAAGACATAAAAACTTAAAAAACATGAGGATCCTTTCTCACCTATGTTGCTCTAGGCATACCCCTCTGGTAGCGCAAAGTCGGGATATCCTCATCAATCTATGCCCGCATATGCGTAATCCTCTACCATGAGTAGCTGTCTACGCACCTATTGGAATAAAGCTAGCCCATAATTATGGATCGGACCACCATGACGACTGAACAACTCAACCCATATCCTCATGCGTGGATCTCGTAGATCCGTACTAGCTATCTCTAGATGTTGGGGGCGGAAGTGGGGTACCCTCCCCATGAAGAAAGATACCAAGATTGACCCATAACCAAACTGTTTGGTTTTACCCAAGCAACACTTGGTTAGTTGATCTTTCATGATGCTCAGCAGACTGTCACACTAGTTGAATACGGTGGGTTGCATTCACTCTATGGCACATAGCATCTGGGATCTAGTTGCTTGATGATGGGACTTGGTCCACAGTACTCGCACCACAGTGTAGAGAACGATCCTCAATGATAAATTACAGATTGTTTTGATCGGGATCTTCCTGCTAGCCTTTCTAGTCCTAGGCTCACAATATTGACCAATGAGCACATTAACATCCTCGTCACCCCCACTATGCCCAGTTAAAGATGCACGAGCCCCTCTTCTAGAAAGCCCAGTCAAGAAGTAATTTTCATCTACTTCAAATGTGAGGATATGGGCCCCTACTTGAAAATGAAGGTCAACAGGATCCCACATTCCCACCAAATATTCCAACAAAGGGATTTGAGCTCTCATGCTTGGAGTGAGGAAATATTTCTTGAGTCCACACTCTTGGAGGGCCAACATAGTGTTATCATCATTTAACCCTTCTAGATCCTCCAACTCATTATCTCTCTCTCTCCACTCCAACATTTTCTTGATTGAGACTTGCAAAACCATTAATGGGGGCATTAGAAACCATTTATCTGAAGAAAACCCCAAAAAATTTGCTCTATTTATTGTTTGGACTGCACTCTATGATCGATGCACCTCGCTTTACCTACAGCACGTCATCAATGCGCTCTGACCTTTCGGGACCCGCATTGACCCCAATTGACGTGCTGCCAGAAAGGGGAAGCCGCGTCTATCCAAGGGCACATTTTTACTTTAAAAATCGACTGAAATACATTTAAAAACAACAAAAATTTGCAATGATTCGACCAAGAAAATGAAATGGAGGGAAAGTGTAGTTACCTTGAGCTGACGAGATGAAAATATGCTGCTTGAAATACCCGAAAGCTCCAACACAAGTTCTACCTCAAATGGATTTTACTCTCTTTGGTAAGAATGCAATGGTAAAATGAGTCATTTTCACCTCTATTTATCGACTTGAAAGGCAATATTTTATTATTTTTACCTCATAATATTTTTTTGTTTTTTACTAAAAGCCCTTTTTTATTTATTATTATTGTTTCTCACACTTGTTTTGAGATTACAAGTCATACATAATTATGAATTTATAGTCCAAACTATCTTTCATGCTTGAGAACATTTTTAGAGTTGTCTTTAAGCTCTTTTCAGACTCTTAAAATAATAAAAAATTGCCAAGCGCACTTGACTCTTTCACGCTTGTAAAAGGGTTTGAAAGGTCGTCTATCCGGGTTTACCCCTTTTTCGGACTGTGTAGACTATTTACGAAAAAGTAATACCTTAGTCAACCATTGACTGGGAGAGTTGTTATGGGAATTACTTTATACTTTTTTCGGCCTTGGGGACTAACTTTACGAAAAATTTCACCCGGGAGTCTTCTTTTGGTCGTTTCAGATTCACTAAACGTGAAATGTCACAGAGTTTACCTTCTTCGGATGTGTAAAATTAAACGTTGAAGGACCCTTTTTGGGACCAAACGCCTCTCTCACGTTCGTAAAACATGTGAGATTGGACTCGTCCAAAGGAGGAGTTATTCGAGCATCTGTTATCCTCCTCAAGCTCGTTAATAAACAAAGAGGTACTCGTCAATCATGATGGGGAATAAGGAAAGATAAATGCATATGTATCCACATTTATGACAGCTTATCGTCGCCCTTTAACATGGCACCTATTTGTATTTCATCCGAACAGTTGGGTAATCTGCTTGTCTTTGAGTCGTGTCAATTTTATGAGTCTCTTTACTTATTTGGGTCATCTGAATAATGCTCCATTCATGTTGCATTATGTCTTCATTTCCATCTCACCGAGTCAATGTTGCTAGGTCATTTGTCGTGCCATAAAATGTTCAAGGGGAGTCCTCCATTTGAGTCGAACTTTGCAGTCGTCAAGCTGTTTGTCATGTTAGTCATCCCTAAAGCAGTCTCTCAACATCACTTGTCCATACGCCTTGTGTCAGTCCATGCTCATTTTGATCTATCATCCAAAATCATCTCCCTATATTGGTTTCGTGTCGATTATGTGGGATACATCATTACCCTCCTTCGATGAATCTATCCTTGTCGACACCAACACATTATCCAGGGATTAGATTTAGAGACCACTGAGTACCTTGAAGCCTGCATGCCTTAATGGCAGGTTTTCTCGCTTTTGACAATAGGTTTACATCACTAACCTCTGATCGAATGACTCCTCGAATGTTTGACTCCAACTCATTTATTCGCATTCGTTGGAATGTAGTAAGATACCTTGGGGATCATTGTCATCATCGTTGATTTCCCTCGCACTTGTTATCGGTTCAGATCATTGACCGATAATCAAATGATTCCTACCATGTTCGACTTCAACACCTTGTAATCACATGGTTAGATTCATATCGCTTCGAAATTGGGTAGAAGACCCTAGGGATTCTCATTATCTGTTTACCTAGGTTGTGATGGATTTTTTTGAGCAGGTTTCCACATGAACATCATGTCAGTGGCCTCAATGATTCACTCTTGTATTGGTTGTGGCTGTGTTATTGTATTATCATGGATCTACGCTTGTATCTTAGTAGCCATGATTTTGTTCAGTCGTTTAGGTATGGATCCACGTTGTATCTTCGGTGGCCATATCCTCAGTCAGTACTAGTATGGATTTGTAATGTATTGGTCAACAACCATGCTTTGAGTCATTGAAATATTCAGAGATTTTAGAACTTGTATTGCAAAGTCCTTGATGATTGTTGACATTTTTCCGACCGATGGTTCTTATTTCCGACCGTCACATCCAAGTACATAAGCTATCCTTTTTCTCTAGCTTCGTACTTTGGGGGGGCAATTTGTTACATGGAATTTTTGTCACTCGTACAACCCTGTGACCTTGACTTGCCATAATCCCTGAAGTCACTTCCATGGTGAATGAGCTCTAATTAGTTTGCCCTTCAACTTGATTTTTTTGTGACTTTGACGCGCTTTGCTTTGCTAGCAACACGCATCGAAGTCTATTGACGCAGTCTGGTTCACTGTCAACCCATGTCGATGATGCAATGTGCCTTCATAGCAACCCGTGTCGATCTCCTTTGGCACAGGTTGCTCCACTACAGACCGCATCGATGTCTCCTAGGGAAAAAAACTAGAGTTTAGAGAAGCTTCTAGAGAAAAATCTTGAATGATAGCCTTTCCCTCCTATTGTTATGGATCTGGCTCGACTCCCACCATTATGGAGATCATATCTCATCCAATCCCCACACTTTTCTCAACCTCTCCCTATCCATATTGTCCTAATAATTGATGTCTTGGGCCATGGGTGAGGGGAGGAATATTGGAATTAGGTAAATGTTGGAGAAATCTCCCTAGACTTTGAGACTCTGGAAGTGCTTTGTGTTCAAGGTGAAGGTGACTTGACTTGTTGGAGCAAGAAGAACCCATTGGGAAGAAGTTACAACACCAAGGCCTAAACGATTGTACTCTTTTTCTACTACTCTTAATACAATTGTATTTTCCTTCCCATACATCTGATCTTCATGATAATGTATTGTAAGATTCCTTGGTCACTTACATAGGTCAATAATACGATTTCTACTTCGTTTGTTGTTTCCTCTTCTTGATCTGTAGCAGGTTCTCTTATATGCAAGGCCGGATTGTGATTGCTCCTGGATCATAAAGACAACTACCATATCAGAGGTAAGTTCTCTCTATACTTGTCTACTGTTACTATTTCATTGAACTAGGTGAAGGTTTGTACAATTTCCCCCTCTTTGTTATAGATCTGAATCATTCAGACTAGGGATTTTGATCCTTGTCCACATCGATCGAAAATTTCTCAAACAAAATTGGCGACTCCACATTTTAACATTGTTTAATATTTCACTGACATTTTAACACCCCATTTTTTTACACCATAATGTGAATGTGTATGTAATGATCAAGTGGCTAAAAGTTGGACACATATGATATAGGTTGACCAAATATATTGTAATTATGTACATTGACTTATAATATAAAAATCCCTAACGACTGCAAATGAAAATGGATGAAAAAGATAATTGGGGCTATGATTCCACAAGTATGGGAAGTGAAAGGGGGCTAATGGGAGAGTACCTTAGTGAGTTATTAATCTCAGACCTTATGCCTTGAATATAAACCTTAGCTAGCCATATATCCAAAGTCCCTAAGCCCGAGATTATGAGAGTTGACTTAATTGACCTTTTTTATATTAACCTAAGCTTAGGATTAAAGGGGGGAACAGAAGCTCCTCGTGAGGGACACATAGAGGTTTCCTAACATGTAAATATAATGTTTGGAATTTGAGCTAAGAACATCATTCTTGGATCATTATTGGTTGTATGTGATTGGTGAGGAAAAGGAAAGGACAGTTATTCTATGGACTATACTTCATGCATAATGATGTTTTTCCATTGGAAAATGTTGCTAATGATTTTTTTTTATTGTAGGATGAAACCTGGCATATAACTGAGAATCTATGGATTCTCGATCCTTGGAGTCCCAACAATGAGATTTCCTGGACAACCTGTGTTGGATCACTAGAAGGGAATTGGGATAGCACAAGCGACTTCTTGTAGAAAAGGGAATCACATTCCTGGTGTTGTTTAGGGTGAAGGGGGAGAGTGTAGGTCGATTGAGATAGTTGTAGAGGGGTTTTTAGCACCAAAGTGTTTCTTGGGTTGTGGCTTGAGAAAGAGTATTTAGATCCAAACCTTAGGAAATTCACGCTTATAGATTGATAGAATCATCTCAAGGGTGGATTCTATCATAGAAAGTTTAAGTGTGATAGAGAGATTAAGGTTGGGAGGAGCATCCTTCGTTTATGGCTAGCTGGCGGAATTATTTCCTAAAAAAGATAAGTATTCTAAATGTGTTACGAAATGCCCTATTTTATATATTTGTTTTGCATTTTATTATTTTCTAGATTGTTCAATTTGTGTGAATGGTTTTTCAATGCATAATTTTGGATGGAATTATTGTATAACCACATTCATGTTATGATATTGAAATTTTAAATTTAAGCTTATTGTAGCTTTGCTTTTATCAATGAATTCTATGGTTGACTAGTATATCAATTTTAGTACCAGAGGAACAATTCAAAGGTGAAATTGAGTACCTTGTAGCCTGGAAAATGTCAAGAGGAAATTGGGGATGTGATATAGTGGTATTAGAGCGAGGTTACAATACTAGGGCTACATGGACCATAAGCTAGTTTGTATGGGAAGTGTTTGACATAATGCCCAGATGAGAAAATCAAGCAAAATTGTGAATTGACAAAATTCCAAAATTTTGGATGAGGTACAGAGATTAGTCTTATCACAATAGTGTCAAATTTAGTCAGAGGAGAGAAATTCATATATAGATGATGGGTATGGAGAAACCAAGTCTATAAAACTATGGTGGCCATCAACTAAGGTCTGTGTGTGTGTGTGTGTGTGTGTGTGTGTGTGTGTGTATAATTTCTAGAGAAAAACTCAAAAAATGGCATGAACACCATACAACTTATATGGACATACAAGGTGACGTGGATGTATCAAGTGATTTTAGGTGGAATCAGGGGGAAAGGGGGTGCACAAGTGCCAACCATGAGGCAAGACTGAGGCTACCGTGGATATGGAGTTTTTAGAGGCTAAGGGTTTTGGAGAATGGAGTTTGAGCTCTACAGTGGATGAGAGAGCAAAACGTGCACCCAAGGTAGTAAGTAGATTGCAGAGGTTGGGGTGGCTATTAGAGACCTATCCCTTCATGTTCCACAATTGATTTGGACCATATATTTGGATAATGAACATGGAAAGATGTGTGCCAAGGATTGGATGTTAGAGATGGTAACCCCCATCACATTAACCAACAAGATTGTGCCAAGTGGATAATCCAAAGGACAAGGAGGGTCTCGGGTGTCCTGCAATTTAATTAATAAATAATAGTTTATAAAATCAAGTGGATAAAGGAAAAGGAATGACAAAGACATAAAGGACATAAATATGAAATGAAATTCAGGTGTTGACACATAGGACTCCGCTTCCACATCAATATCCATGTCTCTTGCCACGTTAGCTAGAAAAAATGTTTACAATTTTGAAGCCAAAAAATGGTTTTGGCTATAACAGGAGATGATTAAGTCAAAATTTGATGAAAACTTTAGGTGTAAGTCCACAATGTCAAAGACTACAAAAGTACTAGAGAGGAGTGTTACCATATTCAACTCCAAATTTTTAGAAATTGACATTTATTAGTTTTTGGAGACCAGGAGGCCACTCATTGATAGGAGCTCTATTGATGATGGAATTCATATTGCGCATTATGAACACACATGAAGAAACCTAATGGATAATTTGGCCAAATTCCAAAGGGTTTGTAGTGGAGGTGTAGAAATAGGTAAGTATCCATTATTCTATTAGATTTTATGGTGAGTTTGGGAAAATTAGAGGAAGGAAAAGTGACCCATGATGTCAAAACTATAAAAAATTTCTTACTTGACACTTATCTTCTCATTATTTTGAACAACTTTGATTAAGTGAAAAAATACCATTTCTACTCCATTTGAGAGATACCCGTTTTTACAACAATATCCATTTGGAGAAAGTTGAAAAAGGATAAAGTAGACAATTCCATAATTATATAGAAACAGACTGGAACATTGGATAAATGATCTTAGAGTTTCTAAGTACTCCCCTTCACAAGTATTAACATTGCTCAATACAAATATTTTCCTTATTCTCCCAGGTTTTTCCTCTATAAGTAGTAGAAGTTGGTCTCTGATTAAATGCACTTACATAAAAGTGCAAAAATGGTAACTTTGGAGGGATGTAAATTTCAACTCGTAGCCTAGAATTGAGTATGGTTATATTCATTGGAAAGATAATCAATGGGAGAATATGAATAAATAATTATATGTTGAATAAGTACTTCATATCTTTTTAGAATTGGATAGAAAAAGGGCATGTAGCCCTTATTTGACAAAAATGTCAAATGGGTAGTTTCCAAAATGCACATATAAAACAATTTTCCCTATATATCATGTAAATAAAATATATCTAGCAATTTTATTTTTGTTAACACCTTGAAAATACAATGTTTCATTAGAAATAATTAAGAGATTAGAAATTCCCTGAAGAAGGAAAATGGAAGAGGGGCAAAATCCATCCAATCCTAAAGAAGAAGTTAGAGGTATAAATACCAATGTGCATAATGAAGAAACATAATTTAATGGGCACATAGAGGAATATAAATATTATAGTTAGTGGAGACAATGAAGAGCCTAATGATGGAAGTCTAGAATTGTTGAGTACATAATGACCAAATGTTAAGAGTGCAAGAGAGACGGAACTAGCTACACAATCAACTAGTGCAAAGCTTGAATCAGTTGCAAAGGCAAATGTAGGTTGGATCATATTCATGTCATGAGAAACAAGGCAACAAATATTCAAGGAGAAGATCCAATGGAATATCTAGGCACACCATAAATGCAACCAAAATTCATAAGCATCACTCCTCACCATATTATTTAGTCATGAAGTCATACACACACCTGAAGAATCAAAGGGCAATCCAGATCATAAAAGAAGATATGTGCAAGAAGAGCCACATGAGGAGATTATAAAGATTAATCCACCTAAATTTGATGGTGAAAACAAGAAAGGAGAATATGTTGAAGCTTGGTTATTGGGGATGAGGAAGCATCTCCAATTGCACAACTACTCGTCTAATATGGAAGTTGAAATTTCCATATACAACTTGCAAGGAAATGATTCAATTTGGTGGGATGAACTAATTCAAGTAAAACATATTAATGAGAAGAGGATTTCATGGAGGCAGTTCAAGAAGTATTTCCAATAGAAAGCATCATTACGATAAGAAGATGGAAGAGTTCTTTGAAATCAAGTTGGGGCACATGACAATGAACGGATATGAGAGAATTTTTTTAGGTCTATTGAGATATGTTGGGCTAATTGAAGATGAGAAGGTAAAGATAAAAAATTCCTAAGCGGGTTTCCTACATTCTATAGAGATAAAATTCAATTTGATGAGCCTAAGACTCTTGGAAAGACAACCAGGAAGGCAAAATACATGTATGATCATAGTAAAGACAGAGCAACTTTTTAGAAGTATTGGAGAGATAAAAAGAAAGATAAGCAAGATCAAAGGAAGAAATACTTTAAACCTCCTGTTTTTAGAAACATTCCTAATACATATCGACAAACCTAGCCATCCCATAATGGATATAAGATGATAAAATATTTAGGGAAAAGGACAAGGAAACAAATCAAATGTCGGGGATGTGAAGGATATTGTTTTTATAGAGACTTTCCTTAAAGGGAAGATAGAATGAGGACTATGACAAACACTCAAGAAGTAACTACAATGGAATATGTGGCCAAGAACATTCCAAGAATCTATGGAACCTTGTATAACTAAAAGGTAGATCATCAGTCAAACATGATTGAAGTTGAAGGCAATATTATCAATCGACATATTGCAAATTTAATTGATTTGGGAGCAAGTCATAGTTATATTGCTCCTAATTTGGTTGAAATATTTCACCTAAAATGAAGAAAGCATGATAAACCATGGTTGGTTCGATTAGCTACTAGGATAAAAAGGATGATCGATGAGTTAGAAAAGGGTTGTCAATTATATATGAATGGATTCCATAATTTTGCAGATATGAACATAATATCACTTGTCTCATGTGATGTTCTTATAGGAATGGATTAGTTGGATGGACATCATGTTGTTCTAGATTGCTATAACAAGACTTTTACTTGTCTTTATGAGGAAGGAAAATAGAAGAGAATGAAAGGAATTCCAAGGCTTATTTCTATAAGTGGGATCTCTTCCTTACAGTTAAAGAGATTCTTTACAAAAGGGTGCCAATTATATGCAGCTCATGCGAAAGAGCCAAGAAGGTGTAAAAGCCAAAGCTGGGAAGACTTTCCAAAGTTGCAAGAGTTTGCAGATGTGTTTGATGGAAAACTAGAATTGCCACCAACAGGACACATCGGTTTCTCTATTGATTTGGTGCTTGGAGTTGTCCCAATTTCTAACATTCCATATAGAATGGCTAAACCAACATTGAAGGAGTTACAAATCCAACTAGAAGAATTATTGAATAAAGCTTACATATGAACAAGGGAGCATGAATACTTTTTGTGAAGAAAGATGGAACCTTGAGGTTGTGGATCGATTTCATACATTTAAACAACGTCACTAGGAGGAATAAATATCCTCTACCCATAATTGATGACTTGTTTGATCAACTGAGAGAAGCAAAGATATTCTCAAAGATAGATTTGAGATTATTTTGCCACCATGTAAGGATAAAACAAGAACACATTAGTGAGACAACTTTCAAAACTAGATATTGACAATGTGAGTTTATAGTGGTGCCATTGGGGTTGGAAAATGCTTGACTAGTTTTATGTGTTTGATGAATGGAATCTTTAGGTAGTATTTGAATAAGTTTTTTATTGTATTACTTGATGACATTCTTATCTACTCAAAATTAGAGTAGAAGTGTGATAATCACTCAAGGGAGTACTAAAATTGATAATAGAAAATCGATTGTTGTTACACCTCAAATTGTCACACCATGTGTCATTAAGGGTCTTCATGTCATATCACCATGAGAAACATGAGTTTAGTTGCCTCCTTAGGGTGTTAGGACCCTTCATGATGTGACCCTTCTATCCCTTAGTCAACATTTGAAACTTCCATGACATATGGAGCTCGAAATCTAATCCAAACAACCCCCAAATTGGCCTCCTGAGGACATTTTTGCGCCCTGTATAATGTCTAAGGAGTGAAAATTCCTTATTTTCGTGCCCTGCATGCCTAAGGGGGAGCGAAATTTCATTCCTTGCTGAGTTATGGGGGTGAAAAAATCTCAGTTTAGCCTTATTCCTTGTTGTTTGGATCTTGTATCTTGAGGATATTTTCTTGGGATGAGGTCCTTCTTCAAATCCTCTCATATATTCTTCCTCTGGCATCTTGTATATCTTAGATCCACATCTCCCTCACTTAGATCCATCATCTTCTCTAAGTGGATGGCTTCTCAAATACTATAAGAAGAGAACCATCCATGAGCTTTGGAGGGGGATATTGGAAGCATCAAACCTATGATCCTAAGAGTCTTGCAAGGGTGATGGAGGAGAGATTGGAGAAGGTGTGATCAAGCACGAGTCAGGTATAACACATGTTGCGTGGCTTCTTTATTGCTTTCTTTTTAATACAACTTAGCCTATTCCTCCCATCTTCATGTCTTTAATGGTGAATGCATGAAATTGTCTATATTTTCATAGTTATATATTTGTTTATACATATAATACCGTGGAGAAGGTGTTGTCTTGCCATTGTGAACATGTTTATAATTCCATGATCAGAGACTAGGACCTGGAGAAACTTAGAAGCAGTGAGGACGCCATATACGAACTTTGTCTTTCCACAACCTGCTTGTTTATGTATAAACTATATCTAGGAGGAATATAATGTCTATTTGTTATCTTTCTGTCTTGGGTAGGAAATTAGGGTCCTTTTCCAATCCCAAGAGGATATCAACCTATCTGTAGGGAGATTTTCCTAGAATAGAAATTGGCGACTCCACTGGGGAATATTTCCCTACTTTCACACTTGGTTTGCTTGTTTAGATCATTAAAACCTATTCCAAGTGTTGTTTCTCATCATATTGGATCCTCTTTGATCATCATTGAACACCATTTTCAACTCAGGACCTCATCTTTGCTCAAATCTAGGCAAAACTTTTTATTTTTTAACCCTACAAGAGATTTCCGCTCCCTCAAAATAGGTTATAAAGCATTTTTTTTCCTTTTTCGCTCCTTGGTAGTGTCCTAGGGCATGAAAATTGTCAAATTTTCACTCCTCCACAGTGTTCTAAGGGGCGAAAATCTCCAATTATCGCTCTATATTGGTCTTTACAGGGGCAAAAATCCTCCGTTTTGGTTATTTTTGAGCCTGTTTTGAGGGGTTCCCTTGGGTTTTTTGCTTGCAAAATTTTGGTGTGCCTCCATATGGTCCATTGGATTCTTTTTGGTACCTTTTTTTAATAAATTTGAGTCTCTTTTGAGTCATTTCCATTCATATTTTGTCTCTAGTCCTTCATTTGTAGCTTGGAGACAATTTGGTCAATTTTGAGTCCTCTAAGCCAATTTATACTTATGGGAGTCAAGTGTACCTTCCCAGTAGATTTGGGATCTCTATCACATCCATTTGAACCCTTCCAAACCTTGTTTGGGATAATTTGGGACCTTGTTTCTTTGTTTGGAATACTAGGTTCTACCTTGGAAACTTGAAACCCCCTAGGGTTAACTTTGATCCCTTTCCTTGTTGTTTCAATTTTCTGAGTTTCATTTGTTTGTGCAGTGGTATTACCATATTCTTAACATTTATTTGGAACCTTCCATACCCATTTTGGTTATATTTGGGACCCTTCTTCCTTGTTTGGAAGTTGGAGTTTGTACCTTGGAAACTTGAAACCCCCTAGGGTTAACTTTGATCCCTTTCCTTGTTGTTTCAATTTTTTGAGTTTCATTTGTTTGTGCAATGGTATTATCACATTCTTAATACTGATTTGGACCCTTAGATACCCCTTTTGGTTATATTTGGGACCCTTATTCCTTGTTTGGAAGTTGGAGTTTGTGCTTGGAAAATTGAAATCCCCTTAGGTTAACTTGATCCTTTGTGTACCTTTTTATTTTTGAATTAGAGTCTCTTGATCAATGATTGTATGACCTTTATATGACTGATTTGGACTCATCCAAATCATCTTGGGATTTGTTTGGACATTCTTTGCATGGTTTGGAAGTTCGAAGCCTTTGTTTGGTCTCTTGAGTCAAACTAGTGCTTTGTTTGCTTGTTGGGTAGATTGGTCATTCTTTTCAAGTCTCAATAGCTTGCATTTGTTTTTAAAATTCTTCTTTCCATATGATTGTGATTGTATTCAAGTTTTAGAGATCTCTTTAGTTTGCTTTCAAAAAGGTTTTCTTGAGTTTGGCATGGTTTGGCTTACTTGAAAGGTTTTGAAAAGCTTGGGCCATCCTTGTCTTTTTGAGTCATTTTTCTTGGGTTGTACATCATTGTTTCCTTTACATCCTGAGCTATCTAATGATCATTGGAGTATATTGATTCCTTGGTTCCATTTTAGTTCAAAGAGAAGCTTCATTTTTGTCTCTCGTGCTAGATTTACAAGCTTGAAAACAGAAGTATTCTTCTTGCCTTAGTTTGATCATTTTACATTCTTGGTCTTACACTCATAAGAAGAAAGGTTGTTTCATATTTGTGTGCATTTCAGTTACAAAATATTATTGAGTGACATTTTTTGTCTTGGATTTGATTGAAAGCATTTGTGGAATCCTTCTTTCCATAGCTTAGATGTGTCTTTTTCAAGTGTAAAAAGATAGGAAACGAACTAGAGTTCTTGCATTTGGTGTTCATAGAAATATCTCTTTTTGTCACTTTGGGGTAGTCTTGGGTGTATGCTTTTTAAATTTTTGGGTTCTTTCTATCATTTTGAAAAAGCTAAAATCGCATTTGCATAGGGTTGTGCATTTGGGAAGAAAAACTCTCTCTCTCTCTCCTTCATAATTAGGACTTCATCGAAAAGAAGACTTGCATCTCATACTTGCATGGTTTTGAGTCAAGTCCAAATTTCATCTGTCTACTTAACCGCATAAGATAAAATCAAGAGCTAGTTAAGTTAAAATCTTGTAGCAACTTGGTGTGATAGGTTAGACACGTGTTCCGACGTCGTAAAGCACAGGATCTATCATTATTTCCATGGATTGCATCCCGAGGACTGTGTGGTTCTTCCACGTACTAGTCAGTATATAGAAAGGCCTTTCATGTACTTGATAGTATATAGAAAGGTTCGTTCACATACTTGACGGTATATAGGAAGGCCCATTCAAATAGTTGTGCATTAGACATCACTACTATGGATTTGAGCTCCCAAGTACCTTGTGTATATTGGGAGTCCCCTATAGAATCCTGGAACTGTCCGAGTAAACCTTCTTGTCGTCTTGTTGTCACAATACACTGAGAACAACACTCTGGGAGATTACTATGGACATACTGTCAAGTAGTTGGGTTATGCAGCCAAGGGTACGGTCCCAATCCTCCTTGGTTAGTGCTCTGAAAAATTGGGCTGAGTATAACTGTTGGACCCTATAGTATGTCGCGAGTTGTGACAGGTCGACACACCCGTGAGGATCTGGCTTTTACATACCTCCTATTCCCTAGTTTGCCTATTGCTTTTAGTTTGAGCAGCATTTGTTTTGCGTGATCTTTATAAGGCCTTGGAGAGTTTAGATATAGCAACCTCTTATGGGACTACCAATCAAGATACCCCTTTTCAAGGGATATTGGTCCTCCCTTTATTGCCACTTTAAATCTTCCTGGATTAACTATAGGATTATCGGTATGGTTATTCAATCCGGTGAATCTGGTTGTACCCGGTTGCAAATGTTAACTCTCCACCACGAGAGTAGCAAACCGAAAGAGATCCTTTGTCTTCTTCATCAAATGTATCTTCTTCTTCCTCTTCCTCGCCTGATAAAAGTAGTGATGCTAGTAGTCAGGAGGATCAGAAGAAAAAGAAGAAGAAGGATATGAAAGAGACCAAGCATCAACCAACTACCTATGACGACACTAATTCTATTTAAGCACCCCGTACACCCAAGATCCCTTGCAAGCTTTGCAGGGGTGATCACCTTCTTAAGGATTGTCATGGTCTTCCCAAAGTGTTAGAAGAGTGGTCTAAAGCCTCCAGACAAACTATATCATCAACCTTTGGACATCATACTGATGATATCCCATCGACCAGTGACTCTATGGTTAAGGGTCGGAAAGGTAAAGTCAAGAATCCTTGCTTGTTATGTAAGGATATGCACCTTACTTACCTTTCTCCACGCATGGATGAAGCTTCACAATTGTTGGAAGACATTACTGTATCTCATAATCACCTTCCAACCAAATATCGTAAGCTATCTCTTGACCCCCCCATTGGTTGATGAAGTAGTCAATCAAGCTCCATCCTTGGTTGATCCCACTCTTTCCTTAGAGATCGATCACACCATGTGTCATTGAGGGTCTTCATGTCATATCACCAGGAGAAACATGAGTTTAGTTTCCTCCTTAGGGTGTGAGGACCCTTCATGACGTGACCCTTATATCCCTTGGTCAAAATTGGAAACTTCCAAGACATATGTAGCTTGAAACCTAATCCAAACAACCCCCAATTGGCCTCTCGAGGACATTTTCGCGCCCTGCATGCTTATGGGGGAGCGGAAATTTTCACTCCTTGCTCAGTTATGGGGGCGCAAAATTCTCAGATTGGCCTTATTCTTGTTGTTTGGATCTTGGATCTTGAGGATATTTTCTTGGGATGAGGTCCTTCTTCGAATCCTCTCTCATATTCCTCCTTTGGCATGTTGTAGATATTAGATCCACATCTCCCTCACTTAGATCCATCATCTTCTCTAAGTGGTTGGCTTCTCAAATCCTATAAGAAGAGATCCATCCATGAGCTTTGGAGGGGGGATCTTGGAAGCATCAAACCTACGATGATAAGAGTCTTGCAAGGGTGATGGATGAGAGCTAGGAGAAGGTGTGATCAAGCACGAGTAAGCTATAACACATGTTTTATGGCTTCTTTATTGCCTTCTTTTTAATACAACTTAGCCTATTCCTCCCATCTTCATGTCTTTAATGGTGAATGCATGAAATTGTCTATATTTTCATAGTTAGATCTTTGTTTATACGTAGATTTCTTTGTAGAAGGTGTTGTCTTGCCATTGTGAACATGTTTATAAGTCCATGATCAAAGGCTAGGAGCTAGAGCAACTCAGGAGCAACGAGGACAACCATCAAAGTGAGGTACTCCATCTTCCTCCTTTGTCTTTCCACAGCTTGCTTATTTATGTATAAACTAGATCTAGGAGGACTATAGTCTCTAGTTGTTATCTTTCTGTCTTGGGTAGGAAACTAGGGGCCTTTTCCAATCCCAAGAGGATATCAACCTATCTGTAGGGATATTTTCCTATAACAATTGTGTGCTAAGTTAAGCAAATGTTCCTTTTTATCAAAGACAATTTTATTATTTGGGACACATTATTTGTGGGGAAGGAATAGTAGTTGATCCAGAGAAGATTGAAGCTACTATGGGATAGCATATGCCCAAGAATGTATCAATAGTAAGTTCATCCATGGGATTTGTTGGTTACTTAGTAGATTCATACAAGGATTCTCCAAAATTGTACATCCAATTATATCATTACAAAAGAAAGGAGTCAAATTTAAACGGGTAATACAATATGAGGAAAGTTTCCAACAATTAAAGAAATTGCTCACTAGTGCACCCATCCTTAAGATTGTTTATCCAAATGAATATTTTGTATGTATATATGGTTGCAAAGACGGAATTGGTGGAATTCTTACTCATAATGGACATGTGGTTTGTTATGAATTTAGGAAGCTCAAGGAGCATGAGAATAAATACGTCACACATGATTTAGAGCTTCCTGCCATTGTGCATGCATCAAAGATGTGGAGACACTAGCTTATCGGGATAAAATTTGAGTTAAGAACGTATCATAGTGGGATGAAATATTTATTTGAACAATAGACTTTGAATGCCATGCAAACAAGATGGTTATAATTTCTTTTTGAGTTTGATTTTGATATCAAACATATTAAAGGTAAAGAGAACAATGTTGTTGATGTAGTCGGTAGAAGGATAGATGCAATACATACTACAACCATTAGCATGTGTAAATCATATTTAAGAAACACAAATCTTAACATTGTTATCTCAGATGACCATTATCTAGAGGTAAAATAATTATTACAACCAAAAAATGCACAATATAAATATGAAGGTTACACGTTGGAAGACGATGGAATTCTTATGCATAACAATAGAGTTTATGTTCTTAATTCTGGTGAATTAAGGAAACTTGTTATGAATGAGATGCATAATGTTCAATATGATGCATATCTTGGATATCAAAAGGCAATTGCAATAGTAAGAAGTCAATACTTTTGTACAAGAATGAAGAAAGACATTGTCGAGTATATAGCCATCTTGATTGCTACAATCATTACCAAGACCATAGAGAAAATGGGAAGTGGTGGCAATGGATTTTATCACTGATTTGTCTAAGACGTAAAGGCAACATGATTCCATCATGGTAGTAGTGGACAAGTTAACAAAAAATACCCACTTTATTCCAAACAAATCAACTCATAAGGCATTTAATATAATAGAAATTTAGATGAAAGAGATTGCCATGTTGCATGGGATACTTAAGGTAGTGATTTAGATAAAAATCCAAAGTTTACCTCAAACTTTTAGATAGGGTTATTCAAAGGCTTTGGAACAAATCTAAAGTACAACATATCATCCATAGACATATGTGCAAACGTATGTAGTTAATGATTGAGGGTATGCTAAGAATGTATGGGATGGACATGCCATTAAGTGGGAGGAATATGTATACTTAGTGGGATTTTCATATAATAATGGTTATCATGCCCATTTGAATCTTTGTATGGTAGAAAGTGTAATACTCCAATCAATTGGGACAATCCAACAAACATAGTAGAATTGGGCAAAAGTTACTCAAATTAATGGAAAAATAAATGGTTAAAATCAAGGAAAATTTGATAATAGCACATGATAGGCAAAATATTTACGTAGACAAGGATAGAATACAAAGAGAGTTCATGGTTGGGGAGCATGTGTATTTGAAATTTAGGCCAAAGAAGAGATCCTTAAAATTGGGAAGCTATCCTAAACTAGCAGTTAGATATTGCAGGTCATTTGAGATTTTAGACGGGATAGGGCATGTTGCATGTGCTCTTGTATTGCTTGCTTGCATAAAAGATCATAATGTATCTCATGTATCACTGTTGAAAAAGTATGTACATAACCCTAACCATGTTGTTGATTGGGATTCGATTTAGGCAGAACTATAAGGAGATATGCATGCACAACCAATTAACATCCTATACAAGAATGTCACATTGCAAGAACATTGAAATAGTTTAGGTGAAGGTCCAATGGACCCACTACAACATTGCAAAAGTAATGTGGGAGCTAGAGGATGCCATGCATGAGGCATGCCTGCATATATTTTGAAAATTTGATGTCAAAGCTTGTTTATGTACATAGTGTTGATATGCAGTGAGGATGGTGACAATTTTAAGGAGGGGGATGTAAAATCCCCTTTTGACCCCATAATTTAAATGTGTATGTAATGATCAAGTGGCTAGAAACCATACATATATAGTCTATGATGACCAAAGATATTGTAACTATACACATTGACTTATAATATAGAAATCCCTAACAACTACAAATGAAGAAGGATGAAAAAGAGAAGGGGGGTTATGATCCCATAAGCCAGGGAAGTGAAATGGGGCTAAAGGGAGAGGACATTACTGAGTTATTATACTAATAACTTAAGCCTTGTTTATATACCTTATCTAGTGATATATCCAAAGTCCCTAAACCCACGATTATTGGAGTTAACTTAATTAACCTTGATTATAATACCCTACGCTTAGGAAATGTGGGCTTCTCATGAGGGTCATGTGGAGGTTTCCTAACATGAAATTTTAATGTTTGGAATTTGAGTTTAGAGCATCATTATTGGTTGTACAAAATTGGTGAGGAAGAGGGAAGGATAGTCATTCTATAGGTTGTACTTTCGTCGGGTTGATGTTGTTGCTACTGGAAATTGTTGCTAATGATTATTTTCTTGATTAGAGGAGGAAACATAGCCTATGAGAATCCCTAGAGTCCCACATTGACATTCCTTGTCTAGCTTGTGTTGGAGCACTAGAAGGGAATTGGGATAGTATGAGAGATTGCTTGTAGAGAAGGGAGTCACATTCTTGGTGTTGTGCATGCTAAAGGGGAAGAGTGTTGGTTGATTGGGATAGTTATGAAGGGTGTTTTTTTTACCAAATATTTTTTTGGGTTGTGGGGTGAGCAAGAGGATTTGGAGCCAGACCTTAGGAAATTCACCCTCATGGATTGATAGCCTTAGGTTGGAGGTAGCCTCTATCATATAAAGATTAAGTGTGATAGAAATCCTAAGGCTGGGAGGAATGTTCTTTGTTTGCAACCAGTTGGACAAATTATTTTCCAGAAATACAAGTATTATGAATGTTTATGAAATGCCCGATTTTATATTTATGTATTTCACCTATGTATTTCATTTATGTATATTGTACTGCTATAGAGATGTGTTATTCCTCTATAAGGAAGTGTCATCATTTGTATTGACAAGTGTCGCAAGTGTCGTAACTTGCCGATGGGTTATTAGACCACCATGTGTGGGGTCGGCCCTGATTAAGTTAACCTTGGGTTATTATGCTATGCTAGACAAGTCGGCCCCATAAGTTTATTGGGCAGTCAGGACAAGTATAAATAGAGATCGGGAGATCTCTATTTTGATCATCTCATTATCTCACTCTACATCACTCGGAAAGTGGCGCACATGTGAGGAGGAGGATCAGTTGCTAGGAGGAGACTATCTCTGTGTACTTGGGTTGTACTTTGGTTGTATTATTGCTCTATCTATCTCTGAGGAAGTTGTGGGGTTTTTCACCTTAGGGTTTTCCCCACGGAAACTCTGTGTGTCTATTGTCTCTTATGTTTGCATCTTGTGATGATTGATATGCTTGCTATGATTGATATGCATTGATATACTGTACATGTTATTCTCTTAGTAAAGATCCTAGAGTATATTGAATTAATGCTCAAAAATTAACATGGTATCAGAGCTAACCTGAGAAGAAGACACTGTGCAGTTGTGGAAGCTAGGGCTTCTTGTTTTTGGGTTTCTCTCCACAGATTTTGGAAACACAATATGATAGATTGACTCTCCTCAGCAAGGTGAATCTTTCTGTCAAATCAGAATTCAATTCTGAGCACTTTCAGTTTTGGCCCTAAAAATTAGGGTTTCCACAAAAATAGGAATTTCTGAAATCTGAAGACACAGCTGGAAGATCCTTGGAAAAATCGAAGTTTAGAGCTTTGGATCGAGTTTTTTAGCTAGGTAAAACTATGGGAAACTCAAACCCTAATTCAGGGTCCTCCCTAGTGAATCCAGAAAGACTAAAAGGCATTTCTGAAGGGTGAAACTTTGCAGAACTCAAATTCTGAATACACCAGGCTGATCATCTCATCAAGGTGCATCTTTTTTGTCCTTTCAGAAAGTTGAAATTCACATTTTGAATTTTTAGGGTTTCTCTATCAAACCTTAACTCAGCTCCAGATCCGAATTTCTACAAATCAAGTGGTAAGACCTAAAACTCTTTCTATTTCCATTTGAAGTACTCTTTAAGATGTCTCACCACACCAAGCTTGAGGATAAGCTTGAAGGGGTCGATAACTTCCGAGCATGGAAGTATAGGATTGGGTTAATCTTGGAAGAAAATGAATTGGATACATATATAAGTGAAGAGGTCCCTATCCCAAAGGGAGAAGAGGCTAAGGCCTTACATAAGAAAAACTTGGTCAAGGCAAAAAGGATCATTGTTGATTCTATCAAAGACCATCTCATACCACATGTGTCATATCTAAAGACACCTAAGGAGATGTTTGACTCCCTCACCAAGCTATTTGAAGAGAAGAACATAAATCGAAAGATGACTCTGCGGAATCAATTGAAAGGGGTCAAGCTGTTGAATGGAGAGACCATTCAATCTTATTTCTCCAAGGTCTCTCAGATCAAAGAACAACTTGAAACTATGGATGAAGTAGTGGACAATGGTGAAGTTGTTATGACCACTCTGAATGGCCTACCTAGGTCATGGGATTCCTTTATTCAAGGAATCTGTGCAAGAAAGAAATTGATCTCCTTCATTAGACTGTGGGAGGAGTGTTCACAAGAAGAGGCTAGGTTTGTAGCCCGAGAAGAAAAGATGGGAAGTGAAGACGAAGCTCTCGCTGCTCACACCAAAAGAAGCAAGCCTAAGAGAGATCCATCTCATAACAAGAGATCTTCACACCACCATTACCATAAAGATAAGAAAGATCTCAGGTGCTTCACATGCAATGAGAAGGGACACTTTGCTGCAGATTGTCCCAAGAAGAAGAAAGACAACAACTTCAACAAGAACAAGAACAAGAACAACAACAAAAGAAGATATCATGCTCATGCTGCTGAGGATGATGAGCCTCCCAAGAAGAAGGCTAGAGCAGAAAGTGATGAAGATGACTCATCAAGTGAAGATGAATATGTTCTAATCTCTGCTCTCACAGGTACTATCTCCCATGGATGTAATGATTGGCTTATTGATAGTGGGGCTTCAAAACACATGACTCGGTTCAAAGAATCCTTTGCTAATCTATCTGAACATGAGTCACCCCGTAAGGTGAAATTTGGGGATGACTACCAATATCCTATCAAAGGAAGTGGTGAAGCCTCCTTCAACCTAGACTCTGGAAAGCCCTTGAAGATGAAAGATGTTCTATATGTAGCCGCGCTCAAGAAGAACCTACTCTCCATATCTACATTGGATGCAAAAGGCATGAGGGTTGCATTTGTAGATGGCCAAGTCCTAATGTGGCCAAAGGGTAAATCTATAGATGATGCAGTAGTGATTGGAGAGCAAGAGGGAGGATTGTACAAATTGAAGGGACAACCTGAACATGTTATGGTGACATGAAGACAAAGATTCATCCATAGTCATGGATCACATAGAGGTATGTATAATTTGGTTTTGAAAAGGTTAACTTATGAGTTATGCAGGTCATTAAAGAGAACAAGAAAACATTGCTAAACATAACTAGCAAATATGATGACCAGGTATGTTTTTCCTATATCAAAGGATCTTATACTTTGTATGATTGATAATGACTACTCATGAAGTTACAAGTTTGAGTAATCTAGGGTTTATGCATATTATGTCTCTTACCTTGATTGATGATATGACTAACCAGAAGAGTTCTATAGTCAAATATGAATATGCATGAGTAAGAGAAGTCTTCCCTGAAACCTTGAATGATAATGCTTATTATCTGTGTTTGAAATGATCATAACTATACATGTTTAAGATTATTTTGTTTTGATAATATACTAATGAATGTATGATTATGTATGAGATCTCAAGGATAACACAATGATGATACTCGTAAGCATGCATAGTGATCGAGGATGGATATAAGTTCAAGGACAGGTAATCCAGGAAGCAAAGATCAAAAGGGAGCACACTCCAGTACTTCCTGCAAGGAAGCAAAGATTGAGAGGGAGTCCACACAACAAACAAACAAAGATAAGTATTTGAATTGTCATTCTTGTATATTCTGTTTGTTTAAATAATGTTATTCAGTGATGTATATGCTCATGTTCCTAGACTTAGGTTGTGTATTATGCATATTAGAATAATTGCATTGATGAACAAGATACTACTAATATGCAAGTAATGGGTAAGTGGCCTATGGTATTGTACAACATTCCATTGCTACTTATCTAGAATGAAACCTCTTTGTTGACAAGTTGGGAGTTGTTCACACTCTTAACAATGTTCTAGTAGAGATTGGAAGGCATCTAGAAAGTTACGGGATATGGATAAATATTGTATTGAAGCATTGGCTAAGATAATTGCATGACTGTATGACATATATTCTTATGTATAAGATTTTGTTATGAAACTATGAGAACTTTCTAATCATGCAATTGAATTTGACTTGTAGGAAAGATTGTGTACAATCACCTACAAAAGAAGGACTACAACATTTGTTCAGCAACAAAGTTATCTATTGAAGATATTGAAGTTCCCAGGATTCGGGAAGAATGCCATGATCAAGGAGTGCCAGTCGATCATGAAGAATGATGTTTGGGATGCAGTCCCAAGACCTGAAGAGAAGTCTGTTGTGACTTCCAAGTGGATCTACAAGATCAAGCATGCTGCAGATGGCAGCATAGAGAAATACAAAGTGAGATTTGTAGCTCGTGGCTTCTCCAATAAAGAAGGAATAGACTATGAAGAAACTTTTTCTCCTGTAGCCAGGTACACTTCCATCAGATCAGTACTTGCTCTAGCTGCAGTGATGAAATATACACCAGATGGATGTCAAGACAGCTTTCTTGAATGGTGTAGTCGAGGAGGAAGTGTATGTGGAGCAGCCACTTGGTTTTGAAACACATGACAGGAAGTCATATGTGTGCAGGTTGAAGAAAGCCTTGTATGGATTGAAGCAAGCTCCTAGGACTTGGTATGGTAGGATGGACAGTTTCCTATCTAGTTTGGGCTTTACCAAGAGTAAAGCGGATTCCAACCTTTACTACAAGGTTGAGGAAGGCAATCCTGTGATACTTCTCCTGTATGTGGATGACCTGTTTGTTACAAGTAATGATAGTTTGATTGATGATACCAAGAGGAAGCTTGCTGCCGAGTTCGAGATGAAGGACTTGGGGAGGATGCACTATTTTCTAGGCATGGAGGTGTGGCAGAGTGTAGATGGGATCTTCCTTGGACAAGGGAAGTATACAGTAGAGATCCTGAAGAGGTTTGGGATGATGGACTGCAAGGCCATGGCCACCCCTATGGCATCGAACCTGAAGCTTTTGTGTGATGCTTCATCTGATCCGGTTGATGTCACTGTGTATCATCAGATGATTGGGTCCTTGATGTACCTGACGAACACGAGACCAGATATTTGCTTTGCGGTGAACACATTGAGTCAGTTCCTGATGGATCCCAGAGGTGTTCACCTAGTTGTTGTAAAGCATATTCTGAGGTACCTTAAGGGTACGGTTGATTATGGGCTCAAGTATGATGTGAATCAAAAGTTTAACCTGAAGGGTTATGTTGATTCAAACTGGGCAGGCAGTGCTGCAGATAGGAAGAGCACTTATGGGTGCTGCTTCAGTATGGGATCATGCGTGATCTCTTGGTTTAGTAGGTAGCAGTCCTGCATAGCACTGAGTACAGCCGAGGCAGAGTACGTTGTATCTTGTTCGGCTAGTTGTGAGGCAGTATGGCTAAGGAAGATACTATCTGAGTTATTTGATCTACTGTTGGAGGCTACTGGTATCTTTTGTGATAACCAGAGTTGTGTGAAGTTATCTGAGAACCCGGTGTTCACGACAGGCCGAAACACATTGAGATCAAATATCACTATATCAGGGATATGTTGCAGAGAGGAGCAGTGAAGCTCCTATATGTTGTGACGGATGAGCAGATTGCAGATGTGCTGACGAAACCACTAGCCAGAGTGAAGTTCGAGTACTTCAGAGAGAGGCTTGGTGTTCTTCAGATTGACGACACTTCAAAGAAGAAGTGATGGACACATTTGCTAAAGCCATTCCAAGCATGGTGAGAGGAGGATCCTTCCATGACTATGGATGTAAGCGTTGGATGATGAGCATCAGGACGATGCTCCAGTTACTGCTCTGTATATGCATCATGTTGGATGCTGGATATGATTAGTTGGATCATTTATATGTATGTACGCATCATGTTGGATGCTGGATATGATTAGTTGGATCATTTATATGTATGTATGCATCATGTTAGATGCTGGATATGAAGAGTTGGATCATGTGTATGTATTTGTATATGTATCAGGTGGATACATTGTATGATCAGGTAGATCATGTATGATGATATGTATCAGCCAGATACTGTGTATGTATCAGGTGGATACATTGTATGATCAGGATGATCATGGATGATGAGCTTCAGGATGTTGCTCCAGATGACATGTGTTAGGACGATGCAGTGATGATGATCAGGATGATCATGTGATGATGTACATTAGGATGATGTATGATGAGTATCAGGTTGATACTCTGTGGCCGTGGACAGGTTGTGCAGATAAGCATATAATAGCGCCATGGGAGATTTGCAGATATTCTTTCGAGGTTTTTCCTATGGCATATAATAGCACCCTGGGATATCTGGCAAATGGTCTTTTGAGGTTTTGCTTTGGGAGGACATATAATAGCGCCCTGGGAGGTTTGAAGATTCTCTTGCTAAGTTTTGCCGCTGGCATATAATAGCTCCCTGGGAGATCTAGAAAATGCTCTTTCGAGGTTTTGTCCTATGGCATATAATAGCACCCTGGGAGATCCGATAGGTTGGGATGTGTTCCCGTAGTAAGTCCTGGGATGCTCTTTTGAGGTTTTTCCATGACCACATGTAATATCGCCCTGGGAGATCCGATAGGTTGGGATGTGTTCCCGTAATAAGTCCTAGGACGCTCTTGCGAGGTTTTGTGGTGAGCACATATAATAGCGCCCTAGGAGATCCGATAGGTTGAGCTGTGTGCTCCTAATCAGTCCTGGGATTCTCTTTCGAGGTTTTGTGGTGGGGTCACATGTAATATCTCCCTGGGAGATCCGATAGGTTGGGTTGTGTGCCCGTAATAAGTCCTGGGATGCTCTTGCGAGGTTTTGTGACACACGTAATAAGTCCTGAGGATTCCACAGTATGGCCAGTGATGATGAAGACCTGCAGGTGGTGGACCTACATCCAATATGAAAAAGGACTGGATCTGTAGAACTTCCTATGACGAGTAGATTCAAAGATTGATTGAGATAGCAGCAGCAGTGATGATGACGATGATTCGAGGACAATGCTTCGCTGATGATGATCCAGAGAAGAAGACTTGTGCTAGCAGATCTGTGTTGAGAAATACCTTCCTAGTTAAGAGGGAGTGTTGATGTATAGGTAACTTCGGGATGTATTTCACCTATGTATATTGTACTCCTATAGAGATGTGTTATTCCTCTATAAGGAAGTGTCATCATTTGTATTGACAAGTGTCACAAGTGTTGTAACTTGCCGATGGGTTATTAGATCACCATGTGTGGGGTCGGCCCTGATTAAGTTAACCTTGGGTTATTATGCTAAGATAGACAAGTCGGCCCCATTAGTTTATTGGGAAGTCAGGACAAGTATAAATAGAGATTGGGAGATCTCTATTTTGATCATCTCATTATCTCACTCTACATCACTCGGAAAGTGGCGCACATGTGAGGAGGAGGATCAGCTGCTAGGAGGAGACTATCTCTGTGTACTTGGGTTGTAATTTGGTTGTATTATTGCTTTATCTATCTCTGAGGAAGTTGTGGGGTTTTTCACCTTAGGGTTTTCCCCACGGAAACTCTGTGTGTCTATTGTCTCTTATGTTTGCATCTTGTGATGATATATATGCTTACTATGATTGATATGCATTGATATACTGTACATGTTATTCTCTCAGTAAAGATCCTAGAGTATATTGAATTAATGCTAAAAAATTAATAGCTTGATAGCATCTTGGAAGGGTATATTACTGAATTCGCGGTCGATACGCAAAAGTCCCGTTGTTGCAGCAACATCCCCCCCCAAAATTTTGTACATATTGGGGCCCCTCCTTTATTTATTTTTTAGAAAGACTGCCTTAAGAGTTTAATTCTCCTTGTTACTTTGTTTTCAACTGAAAATCCTGCTTTGAGAATTCCAAGTTTTTCTTCTAAGGATAAAATTCGTGAAATCTTCCTGAAGTTGCAGAACCATTTGAAGAAAGCCCCCCGCAGTTGCGGAAGTATTCAAGTTATCCTCCCGAAACCACGGGAGCCATTCGGGTTTCCCTCTCGAAACGGCGAGAGCCATTTGCATAAGCCTCTAAAAAAGGACTTAGAAATTATTTCTCGAAAGCTGCGGAAGAATGAGTTATCCTCCCGTAGTTGCGGAACCTTTCGACTTGTCCTCCCGAAACTGCGGGAGCCATTCGTATAAGCCTCCCGAAACTGCGCAAAATACTTAGAGATTATTTCTCGAGTTACGGAAGCTATTTGGGAAAGTCTCTCGAAACAACGAAAAGGTTCAAGAAAGCCTCCCAAAGCTGCAGAACCATTCAGGTTTCTCTCCCAAAACTGCGGGAGTCATTCACCTTATTTTCCCGAAAAGCTGCCGAAGGACTTAGTCTCTTTTGAAAAAATCTTAAGTCTTTTCTCTTGACTTGCGGAAGCCATTCGCCAATCCGTCCCGAAATAGCGGAACCATTTGGGTTTCCCTTCCGAAACTGCGGAAGCGTTCATGTTATTTTCCCCAGAGCTGCCAAAGGACTTAGTCTCTTTTGAAAAAATCTTAAGTCTTTTTCTCTTGAAGCTGTGGAAGCATTCGCGAAAGCCTTCCGAAACTGCGGAAGCGTTCGCGAAAGCCTTCCGAAATTGCGGAAGCATTTGCTTTATTCTCCCGAAATCCCGTGGAACGCTTTTGGAAAGACTTAGACTTTTGTTCGACTTGCGAGAGCCATTCCCCAATCCTTTTCCAAAACGGCAGGAACCTTCGCGAAATTGTTCCGCAATTGCGGAAGCAATTGGCCTATCTCCATCGAAAATTGCGGAAAGAAATCTTATGTCCTCCCGAAACTGCGGGACGACTCAGCGAAACCTCTCGCGACAAGTTTCCCAAGGTTGTGTTTCGGAAGGATTCGCCAATCTCTTCCGAAACGCCGAGGCCATTCACCATAACATTCTGAAATTGCGGGTGAAGCTCGAAAATTCGCCCCGCAAATGACGGTCGTGCACAACTGCCAAGGCGGCTCGAAAAGACCGCGACGTACAAAAAATTAAAACTCATTTTAAATGCACCACCCACCGGATTAAATGCCGCACGTGTCTAACTTGTTTAAAAGGACGGTGGGGGTTTGGGTCAATCACAGTGTTAGTTTTTTGATTAAACAAACACTGTTGGGAGACCTCACCGGAGCGCTCCAGCTCAGCTCGCCCACGACCGCGTCCACCTCACTCAGCCACTATCACATTGCCAGGTAGGTTTCTAACCACTATTTTTGTCTCATCTCCACGTCAGATTACCTTCGAGTTTTTCTTTTTCGTCTAGAATGTGGCCGATAGGCATTGGTCGCATGCGTCGTTATTTTTTGTGTTTAAAACCACCAAGGCCCCTTTGATTTCTCGTTCCTATCAGCTAAAAGCCAAAACTGTAATCACCCGAGTGTTTCATCGGCCATATTACAAGCATCGTCACCTTCGTTCAAACTCTGAACCGGCCATACAATGTCTCATAAACATTATTAATAACAGTAGTGGTCAGTTGAACCCCTCACCTGTTTGTGAATGTGGAAAGCGGTCCTTGGTTTCGTCTTAAGTTTGTCTCAATCCAAGCTAACCCACGATTAACCATTAGAACTGCAACGATGAAGGATACCCTCTCTCCTAGGGCTAAATGGGAAGCAGGTTGTTTCCACGTCGTATGCGTGCTCTTTCGGGAACATTCCAAACTTTGTTTCCTTAAGATAATCAAGTCTTAGAGCCATATCTCTTGTTTGGAGTGATTTATTTTGCTTCCCCAACACACAGCTTCATAATTTGTCTATGTTTTAGCTTGTTGAATTGGTCCTTCTCTTTGTTAAAATCTCATAACAAGTTGCACATTTTTATAATGACTTGTATTTGGTTGCTAGCAGGGATAAGCCAAGATTCCAAAAGGTGGTAGGAAGAAGGCTAAAATGATGGAACTAGAGCCAGTACCACTTAGGACTGAAACTATGTTCCAAGATACTAAATGCACCACCGGCATTCCTCCCGAAGTCCGGTGGGGCGATATTTACAGGATGATCAGGGACCAAGATATCCCAGATATGTTACTAGAAGAGGAACAGATCTACCGCAACATTAGAACTTAAGGCATAGCTAGGGCTTCTACCCGCCCTGAATTGTTCCCATGTTCTGAAGTGATCGAGTGGATACTGGAGCATACTAATGCAGAGACAAGAGTATTATAAGACAGTGGGAGAGTAGCCATCGCCTCATTCCACCCAGCATATCTTGCCGCAGCCTATAAATTCTCACGTCCCCAGCAAGCTCTGAGTGATGAATGGTTGGGCCAGATGAACAATATTGAAATGGCCAAAAAATTATTGGTCGCAGGCAAGCACTTAAGAAAGAGAGGTAATGACGAATATGATGTTCAAAATCTAAGACCTCCTTTCAGGTTAATCGCCCTGATGTTATGCAGAATTTTCGGCATGCCCGATGGCACTATATACAGGATACAGTGGGTCCCCATCATCCACTTCGTAGCATTCAAAGGAACTGTGTTTGACTGGGCTACTATCCTGTCGGACAGTTTGGCATCAATGGTGACTGCTGCAAGAGAAGGTCTGGCCTTAAAAAAGTCAGAATTTTACATGTCTTCATATCTCATTGACTATATTTTGGCCAAGCTATCTTTCCCCAGCTTAAGTTGCACGTGGGATAAAGCCAATACCCCAGTCTACACTGCTTACAAGATAATGTGGGCTCAAAATTACAGAGCCAACTATAAGCTCATCTGTGAGGGGTTCATCATGCCCCTATATGTGCAGATATTCAAGGAAGAGCCCAACTGTCTGTCGGAGAATGCCATGGAGATCCTGGAAAACTATGGAGATTTTTATTTTTTAGAGCAAGGCACCTACATCAAGATGTTTGGAGGGACTAAAGCTCCATATATTTTGCCGAGGTATGCTACTGACTATGTATTCCTCAAGGAAGCAGTGAGACAAATTTTCCTGGATGGAATTGGAGCGGTGCTTAACAAGCAGCATAAGGCTTCTTTCCCTCCTTTACCCTTCTGCATAGGAGCTTACAAATTCTTAGGGGTTGCATCAGCTGAGGAGTTTGTTCAAGAGCTGAAAGCCTTCCACTTTGGAGAAGTTATTTTCCATAGAAATGATAGGTGGGGAAAAGTTGCCGAGCATTGCAAAGAAATCTATGCTCATTTTGAGTACGCTCATTATTATGATGCCGAGGAAGAGGCATCAGCAACATGACTGAGTTGCAGATTTGTCTCCAAGGCAGTGGAGCAAGCTCTAGCTCTACCAAGGCCCAAAAAACCAGCCTACAGAAAGAGAAAGAAGCAGCTGATGCCCGAGCCCAAGAAGAACAAAGGTTAAAAGAGGAAGCAAGGTTGCAGCAAGAGGCTGAAGTGGCAAGATTGCAGCAAGAAGCAGAGAATGAAAGGCTGCAGAAAGAAGTTGAGGAAGCCCAGCAGCAGAAAGAAGTAGAAGAAGCAAGGCTGCAGAAAGAAGTCGAAGACGCGAAGCGGGTGGAAGGGAATGAGAATCAGCCGCAAGTTGAAGAAGAAGAGAGAGGGCAACAAGCTGAAGTGGAGCAAAAGACGGAACAAGAACTCAAGACAGTTGAAGATGCCCAGGCAGGAGGCTCCGGCACTCAGGACATGGAGATAGACATATATCAAGCAGGTGTCTCCGGCACTCAAAATGTGGAGGCGGACACAACACAAGTAGGTGTCTCTGGTACCCAAAATGTGGGAACAGATTCAGCTCAAGTAGTCCAGACCCCACCCGCGGAAGCAGAAATAAATATTATAGATCTCCCAATCGTCCCTTACACTCCATTAGAAGAGCATACCGTGTCCAGATGGGATGAATTTGTCTATGATAAGAAGAGGAAGGCAATGGTCCTTAAATCGGAAGAGAGGATAAAGAGGCTCTTCCAAGAAGATATTGTTACCCACCGGGAGACCACAGTAATGCAAAATACAAATAAGGCTCCCTTAGCTATGGCATTCGCCGCTGTAGAGACAGCAAAAGCAACACTGAACAATGTGGCTGATATAGTCAAAGAAGTTGAGTTGACAAAGAGGAGAGCTCGCATGTTACAACACACTATGGCTAACGAGCAGGCTTACAGAGATCTCGTAGTGAATAGTTATAATCGCCTATCTATTGAACATAAGGAGTTGTCAGACAAGTATAACCTTTTAGAAGAGGAAAAGGAACACCTGGCGGTCCAGATGATGGTCTTAGAAGCAGAAAAGAATGATGCAGAAGCTAAAGTGTCCCATCTAGAAGCAGATAAGCAGGTATTGGTTGAGCAAGTAGAGCAGGCAGAGAGCAGAGTGATAGATATGTCCCCCTTCCATGAGCTGTCCTGTAGCATCCTGAAACAAATGCATGACACTCAGGAGCTGATTGCTGAAGAAGTGTGCAAGCTCAAAGCCATGGTGGTCAGATTAAAAGAAGTTAATGCAGAGGCCAGTAGGCTTAAGGCTAAATATACTCGGGTTAAGACAAACATCCTGAGCCAGATAGAATGGAGAGAAGAAAAGGTGGATTTCCCCAAGCATCTCCCATTCAAATATGTAGATGGTTTTAATGAAGACATAGCCCTTTTGGAATTTTGCAGAAACTGTAGCATTAAGCTAATGGCCAAGATCCGAGGGACAATGGATAAAAGTAACGGTCTTTATCAAAGAATCCATGAAGTGCATGACAAATGCAAGTTGAGTTTCCCTCAGTCCCTTGATGATTTCCTGGGCAAAGAAAAACGTTTATCTGACCTGAAGGAAGAGCTAGGCATCCAAACAGAATATGTAAAGAAGATTGATGTCTTAGCCATTGATGATCTCCATCATTATATTGGGATGTCATCAATACACAATCATCTGCTTAAGGAAATACACCAAGCAACAGTAACAGAAATTCAAGGTATTGGAGCAAAGCTTGGTAAAGATGTAACTTCCCAGAAAATCTTACTCCCTGCCTCAGCAAATGTAGTTATAAGAGATACTGGTATATGGTTTAGTTACATTGCAGAAGAGGAAAAGAAAACAGAGGTAACAGCCAGCCCGAGTTCTTCTCTCCCAGCAGTAGCAGAAGTAGCAGCCGGCCCGATTTCTTCTCTCCCAGCAGCAGCAGCAGTACCAGCTAGCTTGAGTCCTTCTCTCCTAGCTGGAGCGCCTGCCCAAGAGTGAACGCCCTGATATTAAAGCATTAATTCCTATCTTTTGTAATTTGGCTTTCATATGTATAAAACGTGGAGCCATTGGACAACTGTCCTTTTCTTTTTTAAGTAATTTTCTGTTTAAGAAAGGCTCACATTTTTGTCTGTTAAAAGGGGAAAAGTCTGTAGGTGACAAGTGTAAAGAGCCAGGTGGCAGCCCAAAGGGCATTTTGTAATATTATAAATAGAAGTTTAGGAAGCAATGTAGAGGACTTTTGGCAGGGAAATAATATTTTCTGAACTTGTACGAGCTACCTTGGACTTGTCTCAAGAAAATAAAATCTACCTAATAAGAGCCTGGAGAGGACGTCCTTTTGCATGGAAATGGAGATTGGATGTATATTGGATTATTCTTGTGACTTTCATACTTTACTGTGAGATCTTTCTTTACTGTTCTGAATTATTTCTTTGTAGTGAATGATCTTACTTCTTTCTGTGCAAATGAATTCTCTCTTTCATGAGTAACGGAATGTGTTATATTTAATTAGAAGCTATCTTCTGATATCTCTTACCTTTGCTGTAGCTTTATCTTTAAGATTTAATGGCTGTCTGTTTATTATTTAGATAAATCCTACAGCTCATTACTCATTCTTACAATTTGCTCCTTGCAGGGATAGTTTAGATTTATTTTCAATTTTTAGACATAGATCTGTTTTCCAGTTCTGCATTTAGATTAAATTTAGACTAGGCACTTGCATATCATTCTAAAACATAAAAAATCAAAAGAACGGTGGATCGGGCCATAACCGGTATAACTGGAGCAAATATCCAAACCCACGGTTGCCGGAACCGCTAACCAGACGGATTCCCCACACCAAACAGTGGACAATCTAATTGGGATAGTCTACCAGGGAGGATCCCTTTCTGATTGATGCTGCGATCTCCGGGGCATCAACAAGTCTTATAGTGAAGCCGAAAGATATTTCTTCCGCGAACCCCGGGGAAGGTTTCTGTTGTCGCTCCAACTTTCCATTAAGATGCTTATCTGCGAAAAGGGTATATTGAAGATGCATATGGATCAGTAAGCAGCCTAGTGGGTGGAGGCCATGGGTACCGCGACAGCAGGGGGGCGGTGCATGGAATGATCAAGGGTAGATGGGTGCAGGTTGCGATGAGACTATGAGTGAAGCCGAGGAAGAGAGCGGTCTTACAAGGGGAGGAGCGAGGTCTGGACAAAAAAAGAGGCAGAGGATAGGAGAAGGTCCTGCTGCGATCAAACCGCAAGTTCGCGAAGGAAGACCACACGGGACGAAGCGACCTCACAGTCCAGACAAAGACGCACAGGCTACACCCAGGATATAGGTAGGACCTAACCCCAACAACAATGTACCCACACCTCCGCTCACTATCTGTCAACAAGTGAGAAACACCACTTTGACCCCACCGGGTCAACAAAACTTGATTGCTAGTAGTTCAGTACCTGCAGAAAGGAATCCCAGGATGGCGGGCGATGATGCTAAATTACCGTTGTTCCATGGGAGTGGGACAAATAACCCAGAACAGTATTGGTTTTTATGTGAAGCGATTTGGACCGTAAAGTAGATCACTGATGATGGCGTCAAGAAAGGACAGCTAGTGAAAACTCTGCGAGGTCGCACCTTAAATTGGTTTATGAAGTTTGTCCTAGTCCCTACGGGAACTCCGGCGAAGTCACTATATGATATCAGGGATGGGTTGATTGCAGAATTCAGAAAGCCCAAGTCTGAAGCACAATATATCACAGAATTGAAATAAATTAAGCAGTATCCCAATGAGACGGTGTGGTATTTTGATCAATGGTTCAAGACATTGATGGTAAGGGTTAGTTTCAACATGAGCGCGGTCCAACATAAAGAGTGGTTCATCGCGGCACTGCTACCACACATTCGACTACCAATGATGCAACAAAATATCTTGATGCCCAGCGCAACCCTATAGATTGCAATGAGATTGGAGGGATTGCCGGTAGGAGAAAATGCAACTGGGATGTCGCAGATACAGACACAACTGGCCAATTTGACCATACAGCTGCAAGATTTGAAAGGGAAAGGAGCAGCGCGAAGAGGTATGGTGCACTTGATGTCGAGGGGAAGGGTATACGAAGGACAATTGCCTTGACTTCTGTAACTATTTGGTATCAGGAGCGCCGAACCCGTTGAATGGTAGTAGCATGCCATGGTGTCACATTCGTCAGGTATTTGGCCACCGCCATGGAGAATGTCCATATATGCAAAAGATGGTCACCAAGCCGATGAATCTGTATTGCACTTTCTGTAAATTAGTGGGACATGATGACAAATATTTTTGGGCATACGGGTTGCTTCATGAGAGGACGTACGATGCATTCTACGTAAAGGATGAACAACATGCCATATAGGCGCAACCGCAGCCGCAGATAGCCGAGTCGCTACCTCAACCGCAGATCCAGTTTGTACCGCAGCAGCAACCACATCAGTTTGTGCCATAGTATGCTCCGACACAGATAGCTCCACAGTATGTCCAACAACCACAGTATGCACAACAAGGGCAAGGCATGCAACCAGCTCCGATGCAGCAACAGTACAACCAATCGCAGTATCAGCAGTAGAGCGGATTCCGTGGAGGATACCGGGGTGGACGCAGCGGAGGATTTTGTCACAGAGGAGGACGTGGACCTGTGCAATGCTATCACTATGCGGTATGGGGACATTATTAGCGCGATTGCCCACTGCTGTAGACGCGGTGTACATTTTTCTTCGTTGCAGACCATACAATAGAGAACTGCCCACAGTTGATTGCACGATGGCAGGCAGGAAATGTTCCACAATTGCAGAATCAGAACCAGGTGTAGCCGCTAGTACAAAATTTGGGACAGCAACCAGTCCAGAACCAGAACCAACACCCAATTCAGAATGCTAATCAAAATTTGAACCAACCGGGGAATCCACCACTAAACCAGAATCAGGGTGCAAATGTTTCAACAATCTCAGCAGAGTCCAGGCCACGTGATGCAGCCGTTGCGGTGATCACTCGGGGAGGTGCAAAAACGGGAGAAGATACCTCACATCCACTGATCCGATTGGCCGGGCAGAAGAAGGTGTCATTTGACATCAATTCAAACCGCGATACGTTCCATTAGGCATGACGGGCGTTGGATAAAGGATAGGCTATCGTCTGTGACATGCCCCCTGTCTTTGACGACACATCAGAAGCTGGTCCATCGGCGCAGTCTGGAACTTTGCATAAATTCCTGGAGAGTTGTTTGTTGTTGGCAAGGGATCCTGCTGCACTTGTTGAGATAGAAGGGTTGTTGCAGCGATTGCCAAGGGGACGCCAGGAATCCGCGGTGAATTCCTTACAATGGAGGAAGACTGGCAAGGAGATGCAGATGAATATTCAAATTGGAGATTACGATGTCGACTCAGTTATTCTGGATCTTGGTTCGGATGTCAACATCTTAACCAAGCAGGCATGGCAGAAAATGGGGAGCCTGTTAGGAACCCATGTCGAACCCATGTCAACCCTTCTATTTACTTTGTTAGTATATTGTTGTTGGACGCATATGCTTTGTAAGTCGTCCCGTAGTATTTGTTGATCCATAGTTGTATTATTGTTGTTGGACGCATATGCTTTGTAAGTTGTCCCGTAGTAATTGTTGATCCATATTTTGTATTGGCCCATGGTTTGTATTGACACATGGTATTGGCGCCTAGACTTAGTATATAAGTTTGTGTTGAGACCAATGAAGGTACCGTGAAGTTATTTGTATTGAGCTTTCTCAAAGGAGGTTGCCCCTTCGAAGTGGCCTGTGATCAATAAAAGCGATTATGAGTTCTGTTATTTCTGCTATCTCGTGTATTTTCATTAATTAATTGTTGCAGGTTCTTCACATCTGGTATCAGAGCACTTTCTTGGGCTCGCTGGGTGAAATTTCTGCCAATTTTTTTTTTCGCATCTGTTGCAGCTTCGGATCTGGGAATAATCTCTATCCTCTTAACTGTGGGAAGTACTTGGGCATAAGCCCTAAAACTCATTGTGAGGAGTACCACGGGAACCCCAAAGTAGTTGGCCCATTGAGAGGACCTGCCAGCGAAAAGGGCAATGACCCCGATCTGATTGACTAGTTCCCACCCGTGAGGTAAACCAAGAGTTGTCGTTTGTGGAAAAGCGGTTATCAGTTTTACCTGAGCTGTGGAGTGAGGGGTACTACCCCAATACGCAAGCCGCCAGACAACATTGGTGGCCAAGTGAAACCCCTGAACTGTTAGGAAGCTGCACATACCTGGGGTCCATATCTATTTTCAGCTGAACTGTTGCCGATCACTGCAGCGCCGTTTCAGATCCATTCTGAAAGTCGTTCTAGATCCAGTCGTTTTAGATCTATTTCAGATCCATCTGTTTTTGCTCCAGTCTGCGCCGTTTCAGATCTCTCTGTTTCTGATCACTTCTGCGCCGTTGCATATCTATCTGTTTACGATCCCTTCCACGCCATTGCATATCTATCTGTTTCATATCCCTTCCATGCCGTTGCAGATCCATTCCATGTCGTTGCAAATCCATTCCTGAAAAAAAAATATGATTTTTGGCCATATCTCCCTTGTTTTCACTCTATTTCCCTTGAAACTTCCCTAACACCCTTGTAATCCCATTCTGCATATTTCTTTCCTGAGGACCCTATCCCAAATTCCACTTCCCAAAGCCCAAAATCCCACATTTGTCTATTTTTAGGGTTTGCCATAACTTCTTCGGATTTCACCCAATCGCCTCCAAATTTTACCACCGAGTTCCTTTCCTAATTATGCTTCTTTGTCCCTCTCTGCCAAATTTTCTTATTCTTTCACCCCGCTTCTGAAATCCCCATTTTTTGCTTCACTTCCCATCAGAAAGTGTCCAAAACCTAGTCAAACCCCAATTACCCCTCCGAGTTTTTCCAAATCCAAATATCCCTTTACTAAATAAGCTTTTGTTTGTGTTTTTCTATCCATCCGCCCCCCCCAAAAAAACAAAAACTTATGGTTATGGTTGTCACCCGCGCAAGAGCAACAACCATGGAGGAAGCACTTGCAACCATCCAAACCAAACTCCAAGATCTAGATGAGAAATTTCTCAGCCTCCGTCTTCAACATTCAGCCATGCACAATAACCGACAGCATGAATATTCGGCAGCCAATGGGTTCTCTTCTTCCAGCGATTTTCGTGGTCCGAAGCTTGAATTTCCTTGCTTTAATGGCACTGATCCAACTGGATGGATCTATCATGCAAAACAATATTTCAGTCTGCATAATACTTTTGATGTCCAAAAAGTTCCACTTGCATCCTTTCATTTGGAACAGGAAGCCCTTCAATGGTACCGTTGGTACATTAAGGCTCATGAAGAGCCAAAATGGACAGATTTTTGCCAACTCCTTTTGCAACGATTTGGTCTTAGTGCTTTTGATGACTTCACTGGAGCACTCACTAAACTTCGTCAAAGTGGCACTGTGAGAGAGTATCAGACAAAATTTGAGAAACTAGCCAATCACAAAGAAGGATTGTCTGATGAATTCTACAAGAGTTGTTTTATCAGTGGTCTTAAGGATGAAATCTGGTCAGAGGTTAAAATATTCTGTCCCAACACAATGATGGAAGTCCTAGGGTTGGCTAAGTTGGTAGAATACTTGCAGCCCAACAGCGCTCCAAACCCACCTTTGTTCCCTTCCGAAATATGGGTTTTCAACGACCTCCCATCCCGCTAGCTCCTCGACCAACTCCTATCAAGCATTTGTCTGAAACAAAGATGCAGGCACATAGATAAAAAGGGCTTTGTTATAATTGTGATGAAAAATTCACTCGGGGACATAGATGTGTTCAACAAAAGGTTTATCTCTTGGATATGGATTCTTTGCCTGCCTCTACAATTGGTCAAGAGATTCCAGATACAATGGATGATCAGGTCGACATTCAGGAGCCGCTTATTGACCCCCCATCTCAGGATGAACAACCAGAGATATCTCTCCATGCTTTATTCGGCGTCACCACTCCACAAACAATGCGGGTCAAGGGTTACTTCAAGAAGCTTCCTCTTACAATACTCATTGATTATGGTAGCACTCATAACTTCATTGACCTTCAGATTTCCAAACATGCTGATTGTTTTGTCCATCCTTGCTCCAACTTTGAAGTCATGGTTGCCAATGGGGGCACCTTACCTTGCAAGGGGAAGTGTCACAATGTGCGTATTTCTCTGGAAGATTATAACCTGCGCTCTGACATGTTTTCCTTGTCCCTAGGTGGATGTGATGTGGTTTTGGGCGTTTAATGGTTACACACACTTGGCCCCATCTTATGGGATTTTGCTGAACTTTGGATGCACTTTTCAGTCAATGGGAAACAACACAAATTTAAGGGCTTACAACAAGGGTCTCTCCGCATCATCAGTTCACATCGCCTTGAAAAGATCCTTAAGAAGAATTCACATGGTGTCATCACTCAAATCCATTCCATTCAGATACACCCATCAACGGTCTCCCCTACTTCCTTGGATAGATACGCAAGTGTCCTTGCTGAGCCAATGGGCTTGTCGCTTTCAAGAGACCTTTCTGGTACGAATTTAGCCGCATCTACATCTCAGCAGGAAATGATGGCTATTTTGCACGCAGTACAGAAGTGGCAGCCATAACTATTAGGGAATTATTTATGCATTAAGGCTGATCTCCAAAGTCTGGAAAATTTCCTGGAACAATGGGTCTCCTCCCTAGCACACCTTAAATGGGTTATCCAATTCATGGGTTATGCCTACGCAATCACTTACAAGAGGGGTAAGGACAATATGGTGCAGATGCTCCTTCTCGCAAATTTGATGACCCAGTTTCTCTTACAGTTATTTCTCTGCTTGTTCCAAATTGGTTGCAATCTGTTCAACAGGGCTATCTCTTCTATGAACTCCATGCTTCTTCATCAGCAGGGCACTCTGGGTTCCTCAAAATGTATGACCGCGAACAATGTAACTTCTTTTCACAGGGACTGAAAATGACAATTCAACAGATGGTGGCTGACTGTGATACTTTCCAGGTCAACAAGGGTGAAATGACACTCCTTTCAGGATTGCTCGTACCCTTTTCCATCCCTACACAGATATGGACAGCTATTTCTATGGATTTCCTAGAAGTGCTCCAGTGTTACAATACCACATCTAAAAGAAAACCATATGAAGTAGTTTATGGATAGGCACCACCAGTTCTTCTTCCATACACGCTCAATAGCTCCCCAGTTCAGGTAATTGACTCAGTTCTTCGAAACTGCGATTAGATTCTTCTCATTCTATAGGACAATCTTCACATGGCAAGAATTCGACTGAAACAACAAGCCGATCAACACCATTCTGAGCGCACTTTTCACGCAGTTGATATGGTCCTTCTTCGTCTACAACCTTCCAAGCAATCCTCCCTGAAACTCAAAAGGCGTCAGTGGGCCGGAATGTAACCCGAGGATGCTACAGGGGAACCACTCCTTCAGATTCTGCATCAATTTCCACATCTAAAGCTTCGAGGACAAAGTTTTTTCTAAGGGAGAGGGGATGTTAGGAACCCATGTCAACCCTTCTATTTACTTTGTTAGTATATTGTTGTTGGACGCATATGCTTTGTAAGTCATCCCGTAGTATTTGTTGATCCATAGTTGTATTATTGTTGTTGGACGCATATGCTTTGTAAGTCGTCCCATAGTAATTGTTGACCCATATTTTGTATTGGCCCATGGTTTGTATTGACACATGGTATTGACCCATGGTATTGGTGCCTAGACTTAGTATATAAGTCTGTGTTGAGACCAATGAAGGTACCATGAAGTTATTTGTATTGAGCCTGCTCAAAGGAGGTTGCCCCCTCGAAGTGGCCTGTGATCAATAAAAGCGATTATGAGTTCTGTTATTTCTGCTATCTCGTGTATTTTCATTAATTAATTATTGCAGGTTCTTCACAGAGCCCCCCATTGAGCTGGTCTCCTGTACAGCTCTGGTTAGCTAACCATGCTAAAGTGACGCCGATTGGGAGAGTCCCTCGTTTGGTGGTGGACATTGAGGGAATGAAGACCTATGTTGACTTCGATGTCATCAAAGTGGTTGAAGGGGGTAGTTCGTATCCCGCGTTGCCCGTGTTGCCGGGGATCGGATGGGCCAACGATAGTGGTGCGGTAACAACTTTAAGCGGCGGATAATGACTATCGAAAACCACGATCTTAGAGTCATAGCCCTATTAGATCCGGCTGAAGGTCGCAAATACATTGAGCTAGTAAAGGACGACGATCCCAGTGGATGGGACCATGCATTCAACATTTTCGAAGACTATATTCATCGAACTGCCAACGGTGAGCTGGGATGGCGAAGTGACAGCTCTGCGTCTTCTGACTCTGATGACGCACTAGAACATTGGCAGAACCGGTTACATGAGGTGTCATTCCAGAAATGTGGGTTGATCACGCAGTCGCTATGCCGCGTCGTGACCAAAACAGTCACATTACCAGTATATGAAGGACTGCCTGGCTTGTATGATTTTCTGGCAGAGTTCGAGGAAATAGTTTCAGAACCACAGCGATCGCTGGCATTGGACGAAGCACTGAAGGCTGCTCCAGCACGCTGGTGGGAAACACATAAGGCATCCATTGATGGATGGCCGAAATGTAGAATATTGATGACAGTTCGCTTCGATGATACCGAGGTCTACCACACAGGGAAATACGATGGTCGAAATGATCTTGGAGGCCATTTGATGGAATGTCAGCAGTTATGGGCATCACGACCAAGAGATGAGTGGGTCCATGCATTTATCCATACCTTGGATGAAATGCCACGGTCATGGTATATTACAGCTGAGTTATGAGGAGATATCACTACTTCGCTGGAGTTGACCATATGTTTAACTCATACCTTCAGTTTTGCTGATCCCAACCTGGATGTCCATAACGTTCTGTAGATCATTCACAATGTGGTTCTGAAGGTTGTTCCTGTGACGTACCCGGTGGATCCGCATACACACTGCCAAATGCAATCCATAATGGAATGTTATAATATCACCGGCGGGCCCGAAGATGGTGATGATCCGTGGAAAGTTAATATTTCGGAGTCTGAAGGAAGCCGCAATGTGGTACCACCTGATGCGCCAAGTGATCCGTTTAGTCATCCCTTAACGCTTCGCAAGATCAATATTGGAATGAAGGCCACTCGTAAGTTTGCGAATGTTGGAGATTATTGGGATGATGAGATAATGGGAAAGGTCACTGACTTGTTGCATGAGTTCCAAGAACTTTTTCCTACGAAGTTCTCCGAAATGAAAGGTATTTTGGGTGATCTAGGTGAGATGATGATTCCCTTAAAACCAGATGCTAAACCGATCAGGCAGCGACCTTATCCGCTAAATCCTTGACATAAGGAGAAGGTCAAGGTAGAACTTGATCGCATGTTGGATGCTGGTATCATTGAACCGGTCGAAGAGTCCGAATGGATCAGTCCTATCGTGGTGCAGGATAAGAAGACTGGTGAGGTACGCATCTGTGTTGATCTGCGGAAGTTGAATGACGCCTGCTTGCACGATCCCTTTCCGACCCTGTTTACCGATGAAGTACTTGAGGGAGTAGGTGGCTAGGAGATGTACTTGTTCATGGATGCGTTCTCGGGCTATCATCACATCCATATTGCAAAAGAAGATCGCCACAAGACAACTTTCGTGACAGAATGGGGATGTTTCCAGTATACTGTCATGCCATTTGGGTTGAAGAATGCACCTGCGATATTTTTGCGGGTTGTTGTTGCTGCATTCAAGGATTTCATCCATCAGTTCTTGTAGGTATACATGGATGATTGGACAGTCTATGGTTTGCTCCGCGATCATCTGGCCAATCTGCGGTTGATGCTGGAGTGCTGTCGCCAGCACCAGATATCGTTGAATATGAAGAAGTGCATTTTTTGCACGCCGTTTGGGATATTGCTGGGTCACATTGTGTGTAAGCAAGGGTTATTGGTCGATCCAGCAAATATTGTGCTTATTTTGAGCTTGACACCCCCAACCACTATTAAGCAGTTGAGGGCGACATTGGGGCATATTGGGTATTGTCGCAAGTTCATCAGGGGATATGCAACAATCATCGCCCCCATGGAGAAGCTATTGAAGAAAGATGCCGTATTTCAATGGAGCCCTGAATGTCAGGATAGTTTTGAGCAGCTCAAGGCTAAAATGGCTTCGGCACCAATATTAGTATTCCCGAACTGGAGTAAGGAATTCCATGTCCATGTTGATGCATCACGAATTGCACTCAGTGTGGTGCTAGCGCAACTAGGAGAGGGGGATCTTGATCACCCTATCGCTATCGCCGGTCGGAAGCTGTCATCTGCAGAAAAGAACTACACCACTACTGAGCAAGAAGGACTGGCGATGGTCTATGCACTGCAGAAGTTCCGACACTACTTATTGGGCGGGCATTTTAAGATGTTCACGGACCACTCTGCATTGAAGTACCTGGTCAATAAACCTGTGTTGGGGGGGAAGATATGCCATTGGTTACTTCTCTTTCAGGAGTTCGATTTTGAAGTGATTGTGAAGCCAGGACGGTAGAATTCTGGCCCCGATCATCTATCGCGGAATGACACAGGGGAGGAGCCAACGAACAATGAAGATGGGTTGCCTGATGCACAACTATTTAGGGTTGAAGTAGATGATGGCTATTTTGAAGAAATCATTCAGTTTATGGAAACGGGTATTGCACCAGAAGAGTTCACCACTAGTCAAAAGAAGCAGTTGGTGGTTAAAGCTGCAGATTTCCAGCTCATTGCTGGAGAGTTATACAAGATGGGTGCCGACGAGATATTGCGACGGTGTGTCTTGCCACACGAGCAAGCGTAGATATTGGCAGAAGCACATGGAGGAGTGGCTGGTGGAAACTACGGCGGTTGGGCGTCTGCCAGGAAGGTGCTTCATGCGGGGCTTTAGTGGCCCACGCTCCATAATGATGCGACAGACTATGTGCAGTCCTGCGACATTTGTCAGAGGACTGGGAAGCCATCTAGGAGGGACGAGATGCTACTGATGCCTCAGTTAACACTACATCCGTTTGACAAATGGGCAGTGGATTTTGTGGAACCAATCAATCCACCGAGTAAGCACACTGGTGCCAGATATATCATCACGGCGACAGATTACTTGACAAGATGGGCGGAAGCTGCACCAGTCGTTGATTGTTCCGCAGCCACGGCTGTGCAGTTTTTGTTTGACAACATTATCACTCGCTTCGGCTGCCCTAAGATATTGTTGAGTGATCAAGGCAGCCACTTTCTCAATCGCACCATCAGCGCACTGACGGAGGAGCTGCAAATACAGCATAAGAAGAGTACACCATATCATCCGCAGGCAAATGGCACGGTGGAAGCTTTCAATAAGATATTGGAGCATGCGCTGACAAAGGTGTGCAATGCGAACCACAATGACTGGGATCTAAAAATACCAGCAATGTTGTGGGCATATCGCACCACATGTAAAAGGTTGACGAGACAGACACCATTTAAGTTGGTGTATGGACAAGAAGCAATCATGCCAATGGAGTACATCATTCCAAGTTTGTGTGTAGAAGCAATGACAGGAATAGATGCTGCAGCAGCACTAGACGAACGTCTAGCACAGTTAGTACAGCTGGAGGAAGATTGCTTTATCGCCGGTTTCTATTAGGGTGTGGAGAAGGATCGCCAGGAGGCTTGGCATGATCGCCACATAAAAAACAAACAATTTCAACAGGGCGACTTGGTGCTATTGTATGACAGCAAGTTTATGAAACATCCAGGAAAATTGCAAATTCATTGGCTTGATCTGTATCGCATCAGTAGCATTACTTCAGGAGGAGCAGTACAGTTGTAGTAGTTGGACAGAGCAATGCTCCCAAAGTTGATTAATGGCAGCAGGTTGAAGCCCTATCGGTCGGGATTGGAACAACGTGATGCCTGAGTCGCATCAAAAAAAAAAAGACCAGGTGGATTAGTGGCAGGATGGCGCACCAACAAGAACATAATGCGGAAGCAGGGAGGCTTGTGCCGCAAGTTAAGAGTGGTCCACGACAAGTAGCAGGGTCGCGACCGGGTCAAATCGGCAATAAATACCAAAAGTTAAAACAGTTAATTAACAATGCTTGTTCAAATGATGGGCATTAATGGCGGATCCGATCGATCGACTGACAAGATCAACGACGGATTTGCGTCATTAATACGGGATTTCGGTTGCATTAATGCAGGATTTAGTGATGATTACGGAGGATTCGGTTGGAGGCTATGAAAACGGGTAGAAGTTGGTCGAAAGGCGCCAAGATTTTAGTTGTTAAGTGCCTGTGTAGAGCTGAAGAGTATTGTTATAGCTTGGTGAGTGCAGTTGTGTGTTGGGCAAGGTTCAGTGGAACTTGTAGAGTACTGTTAGGACAAAGAAGCTATCAGTTGAGAGCACTGCGTAAGGTATGCCACGAGAGCTAGAAATAGTTGAGATTAGCAGTGAGGTTGAGTCTCCTTTCATTGGGATTGTAATTGAGGAAGAAATTGAGTCTGCGGGAGATGTCAATCTTGAGGCAGAAGTTGACAACATGTCGGTGGGAGCGTTAGTCATTGCCAAAAAGCATCGGGCGGGTCAGCATTCTGAGTCCCCGCAGAGCAAGAGGCAACTTAGATCATCTGCCGGGGTGGTCGGAGAAGCTCAGGTGTAGGTAGGATAGTCCAGTCACCGCATTGACAAGTCTGCCCCATGGGAGGGACTGTCGGCTGTTGACATCCCTGGGTATATCCCTCCCAGTTAGCCAGATGCAACCCCACGCAAGCTGAACCCGAAGCAGAAGTATGGCGTGAAGATGCCAGCGCTCCCTGTTGGAATGGAGTGCTCTGTTGATATTGTGCCGGCATTGATGCGCCTACGATATGATGATCATGATATGGTGTCCTACCCAGAAATTGCATCGGCCCCATATGTGCCCGGGTCACAAGTTACCACGATGCCAATTCTGCAGGATTGGGCATAAGGATTGAAGCAGGCCGGCTTGTTAGGACTCATAAACATGCCGCACTTTGGGCGGCTGGCAGAAGTTAACGCGTGTATAAAGCAACTGCTTGCTTGCTTCCATGGTGGTTCATTGTGGCTGGACAGAGAAATTCTTGTTACTATTGATTTGATCTCGCACATTACCGGGTTGCCTAAAGATGGATTCGACCCATCGCAGTACTTCCAAGGGAAGGAGAACAACAAAAAGCAGGCGGGACAGCTGGTGAAGAAATATGGCTTGGAAACGGATGGTCGTGGGTATCGCATCGGCAGTATTAATGATCAGGCGGTACTCACCGGCACCAAGATTTTATCTTGCAACGTGGGTAGGCGCGGTCGACCTAACCAGTGCAACTCAAGGATTGTTGCATGTGCAGTACAATGTGCGGAGGGCGTTCAAATGAACTGGTCCTTGTTTCTATTAAATCAGTTGGCAGAGGATGTTGTGGCAGTTCATTCCGGCAAGGGCTTGTTTACATATAGCTGGCTGCTACTCTTGATTGCATTTGTGGCTTGGAAGGAGCCCGATGTGTACCAGGGCATGGACGTTGCGGCTGCAAAAGAGCGGCGGGGTGCGCACTATCAGAACTTATGGTATGTACAGGAGCCAGAGCGACTCCGGGATTGCCAATTTCTATTCTGGCTCTACTGGGAGATGCTTTGCAATGCAGCAACAAAGGTACCACAGATATCCGAAGAAACTGCGGCAAAGTTTAAGCCGATCATGGAGTTTGTAGTTCGGTTGCATGTTATTTATGTGCAAGCAAGGCGTGACCCCAGTCAATAGTGGTTGCTGACCCCTTACAAGGTAACGATGAAAGCATTGGAGGCTATCTTGAACGACTAGCCAGCGGAATGGCGTGAACCTGTGGCGTTGGCCGAGATTGAGGTTGGAGGGCTGGCGAAGGGTCCAAAAGATCGTCTATCGGCGCAGGACTCGCACAGTCATCATGATTCCGATCAAGAGTCCATCAAAACACCGACGGATGATGACAATAACTGCGCCTTAGAAGATAACAGAATGAAAGGGCATCAGGACCCAGCAACAATCTGTGGGTTGCCCCTGCTGACAGAAGCACACTTGGGTCGACTTATCAAAGTACTCACTGATGCATCCACCGCGGTAGCTCAGAAGATGATGAGGTCGACAGATGAAGGCTTCCATGCGCTCACAGCTCGTGTGGACTCTTTGTATGACATGGTTTCACGGAGGGCACCAGAAGACGCAGTGGCACCACAAGTTAGCACAATCAGCACCGAGCCGCGGGTCAGGAATTTGGAGATTCCCCCGATTGCGATTGTGACTGAAGATGAGGCTGTGAACCCCTCGATGCAACAGTTGAAGAAGGTGACCATTAACATGAACGCATCGCCAGCAGAAGGGTTGACCACTATGCAGGCAGCTACCAGCCAGGAGAGGATAGATCGACTACGGGAGATTAGTGGTATGTGCGTACGATTGCCGGAGAGCGAGGCCGATGCAAAGCGTGCCATCGCAGAATTGAACGACAGGGTTGCTTTAGCACGTCAGGCTGTGGATTAGCTTGAGGCAAACATTAAGAAAGAACGGGCTGAGAAGGCTCACGAAATAGAGGGACCAAAGAAGGAACATGATTTCCTAATTGTGGAGAAGGCTCGTTTGTGGGATCAAAGTGTGCGGGTCGAGACAACTATTGTTGAGGCATGTCAGCATGTGTAGGAGCCGATTTTAGAGTCAGATGTGCTCCAACGGGTGCAGCAACTGGGGGCTGCCATTGTCCAGTTGCGGTAGGAGAATCAAGAGTTGAAGGCTCAAGTGAATCCTGGTATGCTTCAAGTGGAAGTTGACGACAGAAAAAGGGTGATTGAGGAGGTCGCAAATTAGTTAGAGGAGCTGGAAAAGGCCGCGGTGAAGCTCACAGCCGATACAGTACAATTCTAGAGCCGAATTGTCCAGGATGAGCAGGTTGACCAGTTGATTAAGTATCGACAGGATGAAGAAGGACAGTTGGCGACACTCAAGGCAACCATGCGCACAATGCCACCCATGGAATAGGTCGCCAAGTCTCAGGACTTAAAGGAATTGTAGCAACGAGTCACCAAGGCTGATGAGCACCAGAAGAAACGTGCTGCGCAGCTGGAGCAGTTTCAGGAGGTTGGGGGACAGTTCATGACCAAGGTTGGTGAAGCGCTTCAAGCAGTATAGAAGGGTCGTCAACAGGTGACGGCAAAGCTCACTGCGCATCCATCTGCAGAAGATGTGGTCGACAGTGAGGTGGCGGCTACGGAAGTCAAGGAAATGGTGACGACAGTCGCGCAGCAGTACGATGACTTCAAGGTCAAAACAACTGAGTACACCATGTCCAGTTGACATGGCTTGAGGGCGAGCCATAAGATTGTGTTGGGCGCATATTAGCAGGCAGTTTGGTAAGGAAGAATCGCAACATTGTTGATGCTGCGACACATCATAAGAGGTCACGGAAGGAAGAAGGTTGCATTATTTTATGTAATTCTGAGTCAATTGTACCGCAGTTTGCGGGTTTTTGGGTCATTGGACCATATGATGTGTAATTTTGAGTTAATTGTACCACGGAATGCGGTTTGTTGGGTCATTTGGACCACGTCAGTTAGATTTTGAGTCATTTGTCTAAGTGTCGGTTAGAAGGTTGTTAGTAAGTGGACAAGCATTGTAAAGGCAGAAGCCTATATATAGACAGAAAGTTGTAGGTCGAAAAGATATCTTGGAGATGTGTTATATACGTATGTTCTGAGATCAAGAGATATTGCTTAGATCTGGTTTTGCGGAGATATTGTATCAAGGTTTTTGCTAAAGTAATATGACATGACAGAACTGTTTGGTGAAATTCCCTGTGTTGATAATGCCTGTTGTGATTTACAATTGATGCTATGATTTCCTGTTGCAGTCGATACTTTAATATTGCAATGAATGCTTTTGTTATGAATATGAATGATGCTAATCTTTAATGCATAGATATGTCTTGAATGCTGCGATAAGTTCAGTAAGTCTTTCCACAATCATCCTCCTTCATTCGACGGAAACATGGTTCCATCCACTCTCCCTTGATCGCCTCGGGTGAGACCTCATATGCTCTGTAGGTGTTGCTGGACAGGGTAAAACCTGTCTGGGCCGGTGCTCAGGGAGATCGCGGTGGGTTGGTGTCGACAGTGATGGGAACCCCTGTCGACTGGGTTTGAGTTAACAAAGAATCTCTTATTATTATCTCCGAGACTAGACGTCAACAGAAATTAAAAGATATGATTCCAAATCGTCTTCATCTAAGAATAATGGGCTTGCTATCGTGAATCCCCTCTATTCAATTTTTTCATGTTTGTCGAGAGCATAATTCTCTAGCGGGTGCCTTGGAAAACCAAGCTTCTCTTCTCGCTAAGGGCATTATGTTAGAAAATGGAATTTCTAATCATGGCTTTTTGCCATAACCATCTTTGGAATTGATGATTAATGAACCTCATCATGCTCTTTGTTTCGCCTATGTGGATTTATTTGATCCTTATCAAACTTCCTTATTGTGATTTGATTGATGTCATGATTTTGAACAAGTGGCGGATGCTGGGCACTTTTGGAGTTATTACTCTTGACTCTCCCTTGCTCCGGACATAAGGGCATATTTGGGACATGTGTGATGGTATGGGTTCTTTTATCTTGGCTAAAATTTGAATTGTTCTCAACATTGCTCTTAACTCTCCCTTCCGTTATACTTTGTTTGGGGAGTATGGAAGTGGAGGAATCGTATCCTTTTCGAGGGGTTGGAACACCATTTTGCTCGTGCTATTTCCTACATCACGCAGGTCATTAGAGATGCTGCCCCAAAAGAGATAATCCCGAAGACTCATACTGTTTATATGCTTGTGTTGTCACCCTCGAGCCCTTTCGGCTTCTTTGATGGTGCGGCTCAGGAGGGTTTTGTTGGTATCGAAGGGCTATTGTTTGTTGATGATAAGAATTATTATGAGCTTTCTCTTGGCGGGGGGTGGGGAAGCAACACTCGTTCGAAAATTTTGGCTTTGTGGACCGTTTTATCTTTTGCATGTTCCAAGAAGCTTTCTACTCTTCAGATTCTCGGTGACTCCAAAGTGATCACTGGCTGGGCTACGAGCAAGAATATCCTGAATGTGTCTTCTCTTCATCACTAGAAGCTGCTTATAACTCGGCTCTTGGATCATTTACAGGATTACTCTTTTCAGCATGTCTCTCGAGTATACAATCAACGTGCTGATATTTTGTCAAAGCAGGGTTTAGTGCTGGATGAGGGCCTTCTCCAGGTTACACACTTCGTTGATCATCATGCGGGAGAGAGTTTCCACATGCGTCTTTATTAATTAGAGCATGTTTTTTCTTTTTTGTTTATGCTTTCATTTTTGTTTTTCTGTCTGATAGAAGGTCAATTTTATGCTTTTGAACTCTCTGTAATACTGTTTAACTAGTTCTCCTTTTAAGGTGCATAGGCTCATATCAGGGCTATTCCTGTACAACGATTGTATTGGCTGAAGGAATGTACTGTTACAGTGGAAATGTTTAGTCTTTGTTTCTATCCTTGGGATAAGACCTACTTGTAAGTTCCTTTGATTCAATATAATGAATAGCAGGGGACTTTTTTTCCTGTGGAAAAAAAAGGAATAAAAAAAGAAACCCAATACCAAAATAAAACAAGGGATGATCCCTTCAATACATGTTAAATGTAAGTTTATTTTGTTTTTTTCAAATTGTAAGATTCATATGGTCAAGGTCGAACTTGATTTTAGTAAGAGCATACATGATAATTGATATGAGAAACAATAATTCACTATACTAACAATATGCTTATGGAAATGCAACAATAAGAAATGGCACTGGCAAGGAAAATTACTCACATACCACCTAGGGGTCATTGGAAAAAAAAGATTCATAAAACGATGATGTTGAAATTTATACACTGAATAAGTTTTCAGTTTCTACATAGTGAAATACATTGTTACTATTCCAAATTCTAATTAAAATAAATAGTGTCCATTTTAATTAATCATGCACTTCTCTACAAAGAATGAATCACGTGGATGAAAGGCTCATACCTAATTATTTGTTGAATCCCTTCCCTCAAGTTTGTGGGAGTTATTTCAAGTATGTAGACATGAACCTATAAAATGTTATAACATAGAAACCAAAGTGGCGAAGAATTATAGTATTAAAAGGAACTTAAGTGAAACTAACATTTCAAGACCTGAATTTGTTATAGGGATTGATTATGATCATTTATGGACAAATTTGCTACACGGGTTAATTACGAATAATTTGTGGACAAATTTGTTACAAGGTTTAATTATGAATAATGTATGGTATGGACTATGTAACATATAAATCATTTTGTAGATGTATCCTTACTTTTGAGAAAACATTTTATGGTTTTTCTACCAAGAAGAACACATTGTATATCATATAGGAAGCAAGACTAGATCCATATCTTATAAACAATCTTCTAATGTCTATGACCCTTCATATTGCACAATAATATAATATAAGCATATTGTTATATTTGTCATACTTGAAGTTAAAACTATATGTAAGGGGCAAAAATGGTTAAATTTATCTTTCTCGGTTATCCTACTCTTTTGACAATAAATTTTGATTAAAATGTTATTTGCTATCACTAGAATAATAATATGATATATTGACTAAAACACCCACAGGGATAAATAATAAATAAGCAAACCAAAATTTACTCTCACGAAGGAATTGCTTGATCCCTTCTCCATGGTTTACATGTATAAGTCCCAAGGCATATGGGGATCCACCCTCATAAAAGGGGCTTTCACCTCTTTTTTTTCACATAAAAGATGTCGATACTTCATATTAAAGTATTTAAAAGATACAACAGTCGAAACCGAATGTTGAAATGTCTCCAGAAGCCTCCACAAAGAAACAAAGGCAACACAAAATGTGCAAAGTAATCAACCCACATACCAGAGATACATCAAGAGGAACATTACCGATCCACAGTTACCAATCAGAAAAAACAATCAGTCCATAAACCTAGCAAGAGTCCACAAGGGACTTCCACCTCTAGTAACACCATTACGAGGAAGATAAGGAGCCATCAAATAATGGGCTTGTTGGAGATGACCCCAATGAATGTCTCCCAAGTCATTGGACTTTGCCTATTTTGCATCTTTGCTCAATGATTCCTCATAACATAATACATCATAACCATAAAATATCACTATCAAGAAACAAAATCCGATAAGAAACACACAATTAATGTGAATGATAGACTTGATGTAAATATAAAAGCACAATTGTATCACTAGGTTTCCCCCAAGGAAAGTTTCTAAAGGTGTTCCAGTGTGCATGAAAGAATTGACGTAAATAGTGGTGTTGTGGCATACACCATTGTGCATTTCAACAAACTATTTTAAGGTCTTTAGTATTAGTAGATTTGACCAGCATAGAATCAATATTGATTTGGCTTAGAAAGTCTCTTGCATTTAGAAGTAGAAGCATTGAAACATCTAGACTATTTGATCGTGGTTGGGTGCATTCGATTTACCCTACTGCCTACCAACACTTGTCAAATAAATGCCATTTAACACCTTGTAACATGGAAACTGTGAATAGTTTATGATGTCGGAGCCAACTTTTTCATTTTTATGTAATTTTTTTTCTTGTCAATGATAGAAATTAGGGTATCCTCCAATTAAATATTGGGAAAATGTTATTATATTATTATTTAATATTTACATAAAAGCACAACCATGTCACTAGATTTTCCTTGAGGAAAGTGTTTGCAATCGTTCCAATGTGTGTTATAGCATTGGCATAAATGGTTGTGTTATGGTATACACTATTGTGCATTTAAACATACTATTTTATGGTCTTTAATATGAGGAGATTTGACCTACAACAAATTAGTATTGATTTAGGTTATAGAAAATAATATCCATTGAAAAGTAGCAATGTTGGAATATCTAAATTATATTTCAAAACTATTTGATAGTAGACATATTCAAGCCACCTTGTTGCCCCTTTTAACATGGAAACCACTATAAATCACTTGTGGTATCATATGATATTCTTTTTAATAATACAATCTAGCAATTGCCCTAGAAAGTGCAAAGGAACGCAGAAAGGCAATGTGGTCGTCCATGATACTAAACAATGAAAACAATCTTCAAGAAAAAAGATAAGAGATTAAAGAGGTGCAAATCATAAGAAGCATCATTCATCAAGTCTTGGGAGGAAACATACTCCATCTAGGAGTAATTTGGGAAAAACAATGCTCACTTGTAGCAAATCAAAACATAGAAGACACTGAACTGATTTAATATTTACAGATTTGCAATAGTTTTTAGAAGTAATCTTAATTTTTAGAGTTTATGAAACAAAATTCTCAAGTAGTTGTCGGCAAGAATAGGTTGATCTCATTCAAATGGAAACCTTTAGTACCTAGAATCCTACCATAAAGGTTCACTTGTGAAAAATAGTGAAACATAAATGTAAATTTGCTTTGATATAATTTATAAGAAAAGCTTGATTCTACTTTTAGAAAAATGTCTTAAATGCAAGTTGTATTGCACAGATATCCTAAAAACATCAACTTAACTTGCACATATATCTTGAAGCTTAACACAAAGTGGTTATCAAGCATGAAATTCCCTTTTGAGACAGAATAAAATTCACTAGAGAGGCAAGTGTGGGGGGGTTATTTTTTATCCTGGGGGAAAAAGTAGCAACTTATGCATGCGGTCTAGGCATCAAATCAAACAATCAGGTTGAGTGTTATGCTCTCTTCTTTGGTTTGAGACAAGTTGTTGCAATCGAAATTCATTCTTTAACAAAGAAGATTCTCTTAGTATTATATCCCATATCGAAAAAACTTAAAATATATAATTGCAACTCGTCTTCATCTAAGAATAATGGCCTGCTATCTCGAATCCCCTCTATTCAAATTTTTCATGTTCGTAGAGAGCATAATTCTCTTTCGGATGCCTTGGAAAACCAATATTCTCTTCTTCCTAAGGGGATTATGTTAGAAAATGCAATTTCTAATCATGGCTTTTTGCCATTATCATCTTTGGACTTGATGATTAATGAGCCTCTCGTCATGCTCTTTGTTTCTCCTGTGTGGATTTATTTGATCCTTATCAAACTTCCTTATTGAGATTTAATTGATGTCATGATTGTGAACAAGTGGCAAAGGTTGGACACTCCGGGAGTTATTGCTCTTAACTCTCCCTTGCTCTAGACAAAAGGCCATATTTGGGACCTGTGTGAGGGTATGGGTTCTTTTATCTTGGGCATAATTCGAATTGTTCTCAGCATCGACGAGAGGTTTATATATGTGGTTTTCAGTCCTGGTATGGTGGATTTTGATTCTAAGGTCTCTACCACCTCCATTTCATGGGGAGCGTGGCTCTTACTTCTTCTCAGTGTTCGTTCTTACAAGTGGGATTGTGGAAATCGACTGTTTGCTCTACTCGCTCTGGTTTGGAAGTTTGGGACGTCGACTCTATCCAAGTTAGAAGTATAAATTCCCTTGGTTTTCTTGCTAAAAGGCTTCTTGTGGTGGTAAATGCAAATTTCTTTGAGGGTAATGTGGCTCTTAAGAGTTGTAATTATGTTGGTTCTAATATGAGTTTGGTTGAGATAAATTGTTTTCCCCAGACAGAGGTGTTGGTTGACTTTGTTGGCTCTTTTGAATTTCTAGTTGCTAGTATTGTCTTTGGGGAAGAGGCATTTGGGACTAAGTGAAGCTTTTTTGTTTCTATTGGGAGGCCTTCTTATCTTTGCAGTGTTAATCCTGATTGGTTTCGTGCCTTTTTCAATCTGAACTTTTTTTCGAATCATGTAAATTGTATTGGACACCACGCTCTATATTATGCTCAAGATGGTATCCATTTAAAGCCAGTTAAGAATAGGCTCCTTCTTCAATTCCTTGGTGACTTTGTTAATTTTGATTGGAGGGGAAATACAAAGCTTTTTTGGAAATTCTAGTCATATGCCTCTCTGCAATTTTCTTGTCATGTGGTCGGAGACTCCTGCTGCAAAAGTGGAATTTGAGAAGAGATTGGATGAACTCTCATGCATAATTGGCAGTTTGTAGGCTATCATCTATGATTTTCGTATCAATTGAGAGGTGTGAGGTATCAGATGGAGGGATTAAGATCGATTGTTCAGTATATATCTTCTCACATTTTAGTTGTGGATTCTTGTATCCATGATATTGAGCAAACCACATATAAAATTACAAATTATACTTCTGGGCTTGATGCTCACTTAGATGGGTTCGAAGGGCATGTTCTTCTATGCAATGATCGGTTGAAAGAAATCTCAAAATCAGTTTTAAAGCATGATGATCTGTTAGCTGGAAATAACTCTCGATTGATGAAAATTTTGAGGACAAGTTTATGGATGATTCTATCTTGCAGCCCCTTTGTGTGAACAATTCTAGTACTAGTGATGAGGACAGTCTTAATACCAGTTTATCAAGAGCTGATGACACTATGGAAGAAACCTTGGCTACCCATGACGTGGAAATGGATGATAATATGGAAGATCTTCAGAATGCAAAGGTTGATATTTTTTATGGTGATGTAGATGGCAGTTTTGAGGACTTTGAAGATTCTTATCAAGATGTTAAGAACGCGGTTAGTGCCAATAGTTCTTGGTCTATGTTTTTTGCATTTTGATTTTAGGCCTTTTTGTAAGAGTTTATAGTAGTTTGGAGATTATAGTTTTTTTGTACAAGTTTATCTTTTGGATGACTGTAATTAAGACTTGCTCTGTACTAGATCCTCAAAAACTTTGTTGAGGAAAATTTTTCACTATTCTGCTGAAGTTTTCAACCTTTATCAATACAAAATTACCCGTTTTAGTAAAAAAAAAAGATAGAATAGAAATCAAAGAATACTATCATCTAACAATTTTGAAATTACTATACTCCAATGAGTTAAGAACTAACAAAGGAAAATAGAACTTTTATAAGTCACCACAAAAGGTATCCCCGTTCGTAATTATAAAGTTCTTTAAGTTAAATGGGGCCAACACCAAACATTTTGAACATAGGTTAATTAACATCGTGAAGAACTCCAAGAAGCCAAAATTGTTTGATTAAGCAACAACATATCCCTTTCACTTCTTTCTTTGAAGCTTTTTCATGTAGAACTCAAGCTCTCGACCCTCAAGAATATACCCGGTAAACATCAAACTAGCCCATTTTTTAGTACCAAGAAATCATATGAAATTCCTTTTTGATTTGCATACCCAAATGATCTAACACTTAATACAAGTGAACAAACCTACCCATCAACACATCCACACAGGCAAGGGTGTGAAGCAATTGCAACCATAATTCAACCACTAGCAAATTTATCTTCCATATATGGGTCAAGTTTGTGACCTTCTTGTTGTTTCTCAATCTTCTTCAAAAGATGCTTGTTTTTTCTTCTCTTCCTCAACAATAGCTTCTCCCTCCCATGTGTATAAACACAACAACATGAAAGTAAGGGAAATTCAACACTATCAAGAATAACATAGACACTAAGTTGTTGGTAGAAAAATGTTACAATTTTTGTAAACTGTAACATTTGCAGATCAAAAGGAAGACTGAAAGGCACTCTTACACTATAACATCGAGAAAGATGATCCTAAATACAATATTATATTATTATTGAACCACAAAACAAGCTGATATTGCCCAATATCAAGTAAAACATTTTACAAGAACTATAATATCCCATAGAAGCACATAATTGATTTTGGCAAAAATACAATCCTTTGAGTTGATTTTATTAAGACATTTAATTACCCTAAAGACATGTAAAGGTCAACACCATGGATCAATGTAAAAGGAGACCTAGTGTAGTTGGAGGATATGTTGAACTTTATACATAAATGGTGTTTTCCAAAAACAACTTTGATGATTAAGATTGTCACTCTTGTCCTCCTATGTGAAAACAATTTTCTCTTTATAGTACTAATTACTTTAGATGTTAGTTATACATGATTGTTCACTGGGAGGTTCATGTGTCCTTGAAAATTGGTAGAGAAGCATATTTGAGCAAGAGCTTGAGAATATAACAAAACATAAAAGATAAATAATGTGCATGAAGAATTTTTGAGGATATTGAAATGGAAAAGACAAATAAAGGACAACATGATTCTTTGTCTTATCTTTTCACAAACAAATAAAAAACAAAATCTAGATGCCCCACGAGAAGCCAAGTTCAAGACACCGTGTGAATGGTAAAACTTAGTTTATTTAGTGTACTTGTTATTAATATCTAACTTGGTGTTTTATGTTATATTAAACTTATATTTGTGTGTAAATGTACAATGCAAACTATTATCTTTTGTTCGAGGAAACAATCTAAAACAATTGTATAGGAATATACACAAAATGGACATCCTCAAAAGGTAATCGGATCTTATATTTAAAAATCACTAAGAAAAGGTAATAAGCTCTTAGATTTAAAAGTCACTAAGAATATTTGGAGAAATAGTGCAATCCCTCAGGGTGCCATGTAAGTTGATTCTACCAATAAGGTGTGAGTTCTAAAGTATTTTAACAAGATAGGCATGCCTTTGGCCTCCAACAATTCTATAATTATATGCCTCACACCTAGTTTCTAAGAGGATCTATCATCATATAGCCATAATATCACATATGTGTGGCTATGATACATAGAGATGCAATATACATACTTTACAAAAAGCTAATAAACATATTTATGAACAAGATTATAGATGCTTCTTCTTAAATATAATAACTATAGAATGTTTAGTTTCCATGATTATCAAGATAACATGCAAGCAGCCAACTAAACTCAAGGTTAATAGAGAAATTCAGAGTCACTCTTACCCATGATATCATGCATGTGCTCAGGAAGCTCAACTAAGGCATTGATGCCATGGAAAATGAGTATATCCATCCTTCTCGGGACTCTTAAAATGCAATTACCCATTGGATCTAATCAAGTCTCAAGCTCTCGCATCCCATAGGATAAGAATGCCTCATGCTATCTTTGATCAAGTCTCAAGCTCTCTGAAGTTGCAATAGGCATTGAAATTTAGAAAAGAATGTCCATCAAAAGGCCCAATGTGTTTGGTAGAGTCCTTCCCTCAAAATTCAACAACATAATGTTTACAAGCCTAATTCTCAGATTGTTGTTTTGCAGTAACAAGTCAACAACCTAGTAAACATAGTGGTAAGTGCAATTAAGAAATTTTGGCAAATGATGGCAAGAGATTTACATAAACTTTGAAACCCTAAAAACCCAAATTAACAAATCGACACCTAACGAAACCTCGCATTGTAAAACAACACCCCACCAAAGTAAAGCATAAATCAATGAATTTACTTTTATTGATAGAAAATAATGGTCAGGTATTCAAGGTTGAAACCCTTACTTTTGCTTCTTCCTATAGGACTTCTTCTTCCCTCCAGTCACATGTTTCTTATGCAATGAATCCCATGATATACGTATATCATTGCATTAACATGATAAAGAATATTGTTACATATCATTGAATAACAACAATAGTGTACTAGCAACATTCTTCACCCAAAATAGTTCATATAGTGCTCAGATCAATGAAACATGCATCAACAGTAGAAATCCATGATCGTGGGACTCGTACCCATGGTTTTATAATCATATGGAATTTTTATATATCACTTGCAAGCTTGAACTGCACCGTTTCATGGCCTTAGTTGCTCCCCTCTCTCTGCTCACCTCACAACACCTGGAAAAATAAAGGAGTGAAACTGAACTTATTAAATCCTAGTTAAAACCCTATCTCAAACCCTATCAATTTTTACGTCGTTGTCTTACTAAACAACACACTTTCCCTCGTTCAACTGCTATTTAATATTCCTATTAGTTGCGATAATAGGTGGACACTTATCCCATGGAGGGTAAATTCTCTTACGGAGGCTAGAACAAGGTATTCCCGATAGGAGGAATTCCCAAGTTGATCAATTATATCTCCTCGTAAATCAACTCACCAATCCACTAAAGCAACTCATGGTGTTCAAGGTTGTAGGTGAAACTCAACAAGGTGAGTATTAATAAATATTTTTATGGGACAAATGTCGAGTCACAGAAAAGGAAGGCATTCTCTCCTTGTAGAGATAAGGTAGGAAATTATACATAAATGATGTCTAATTCTCCTTGGAAATCTTCTCCATGGTGACCACCAAGACACACGAGAAACAAGTCACCTTCTCCTATAAAGTAAATATTAGTCCTTAGTGCCATGGACTCTAGTTATGATTGGGAACATGATTTTCAAACACATTTTGTAAATTATTTCACATTCTATTAGGGAATTTTGTTAGGCTGCCCGCACATATGTTCCTTAATCCTATAATTTAAATATTTAAAGAAATTGATGCTAACTAAAGGGGAATGCAAATCAAATAAAAGTAAAATGAAAAACTAACTGGTCGCTTCATTACCTAGGTCAACGAAAGCCAAAGTTAAATTGAGAACAAGGCGATGAGAAAGAAATTGTTCAAGAATGAATTACATTGTAAACCAATACCTACTCTAATATGGTGTATAATAATAAATCAAATCAAGTTTTAGCGATAATTAACAATCGAATTCAAAGAGAGAACATGCATGCTTAGACAATAAATTATGAAAGATAAGTAATGCTTCCAAGGAAGTTTAAAAGAAAACAAAATCATAGATATGCCAAAAAAAATCCTACTCTTGAATGTGTAAATTTTCCTATAAAATCCAACTAGGGCCAAATGCATGCTAGTGTTTGCAACCAAATAACCACACTTGGACTTCTTCACTCATAAAATTTGCAGCAGAATTAAAACACTGAGAGATATACCAATCAATCACACCAATAGAAATAACACAATAATTTTCGGGTATAAACCCCTTGAAAAAATCCAAGATGGGAAAATCAGTGCAACAGTAGGAGAAATATTTTATTAGAAAATATGGAGCTGTTTTACAAATCAGAAATTCGATTTTCAGCCAACAATGGAAAAATTGAAACACACGAAACAACTGAGAAAAACCTGTGGGATTGGCATGGTTATCGAGGAAGCTGAAGCTGATGTACGGCCTGTATGGAATCCATACGACCTGCTGTATGGATCCATACAACCTATTGTACGGATCCGTACGCTGTACGACTGTTGTATGGATCTGCTGCTACGAACACCTCCGCCTCTTTCTGCCCTGTCTCTCTCTTTGTTGATTCGAGTGTCTTCTCCGAATCTTACTCCTCCGCCTTATTCGTAAAACTCTCTCTCTCCCAAATCTGCTCTCTCAATCTCTGTCGGAATGAATGTGTGTCCTCTCAACCAATTGACCTTTCCTTTATAACTCAATGCTAAGCGAATAACCTAATCTCACTGTGGATCAATGGATGAGATCCTCCGATGAGATCAATGGAAATGATTAGATCTTACCATTCACTTTAATTTTTCACTCATACTTTATAAAAAGTAATTTCATTAAGTCAATAATTAAATAGATCACTTTAATTAATTTTCCCAAGTAAAATTATGAAAAGTTAATTAAATACATTTTATTGGCTTACTCAACTTTCATCTTCTGCATGCAAGGACACATGCATGCAGGAAGACCCTCCTTAGTTGTCATAATATAACACTCCCTCTCAATGAGGAAGGGATTCGGTAACAACCCCAACTTGTCTCTGAACTTCACAAACTTGAGTTTGCAAAGTTCCTTGGTGAATATGTCTGCCACCTGCTCATCTGTCTAAATGTACTCCAACCGAATGGTTCCTCTTTGAACACAATCTCTGAGGAAGCGATACCGAATGTCAATGTGTTTACTCCTGTCATGGAACACTGCATTCTCAGAAAGGTTGATACCACTCTGATTATCACAGTGAACTATAGTAGTCTCTATCTCACTCTCGAACAATCCTAAGAGCAACTTCCTCAGCCACATCCCCTCACATGCATCCATGCTGGCTGCCATGTACTCAACCTCAACTGAGCTCAATGCAACTAACTTATGCTTCCTATTGAACCAAGAGACAACTCCTGACCCATTGTTGAAGCAGCAACCTGAAGTGCTCTTCTGATCCTCTACACATCCTGCCCAGTCAACATCTGTAAACCTTGCCAACTGAAACTCCCACTGCGCTCATAAACCAATCCATACTCCATTGTACCTCTGATGTAGCGAAGTATGTGCTGCGCAGCTGTCCAGTGTACTCTTCGAGGGTTCACCATGAACTAACTCAAAGAGTTGACTGAAAAGCTAATGTCTGGTCGAGTGTTGATCAGATACATAAGCGACCCGATAAGCTACCTATATAGAATAGGATCAAACTCCTCTGATCCTGATGCGTCAATCTTCCTCCAGTTGGAAACTAGAGGTATAGCCATAGACTTGCAGTCCTCCATCCTGAATCTCTTCAAGATCTCAACAGCATAGTTCCCCTGTCCAATGAAGAAGCACCCATCTCTCTGCCAAACCTCTATACCCAAAAAGTAATGCATCAACCCAAGGTCTTTCATCTCAAACTCTATTGCAAGATTGGACTTGCAGTCCCTGATCAGCTCCTCATCTCTTGTAAGAAAGAGATCCTCCACATATAGAACCAGTATGAGAGGTACCTCACTTGCCAAGAAGTATAGGCTATGGTCTGCCTCACTACGTTGGAACCCCATCTCTTGTAGATAGCTGTCAATCCTCGAGTACCATGCTCGAGGTGCTTGCTTGAGCCCATAAAGAGCTCTCTGCAGTATGCATACATGAGACTCTCTACTCTCCACCTCAAACCCCTATGGTTGCTCAATATAAACCTCTTCCTCAATCACTCCATTGAGGAAGGTTGTCTTCACATCCATCTGATGAACGTGACAACCCATCTCTGCTGCCAATGATAGGATAGTCCGAATAGACGAATACCTAGAGACAGGGGCGAAGGTTTCCTCATAGTCAATACCTTCCTTTTGCGAATACCCCTTCGCCATGAAGCGTGCCTTGTACTTCTCCACACTTTTGTCTATTGCATGCTTTACCTTATAGATCCATCTAGAACCCACCACCTTCTTAGCCTGTGGTCTTTGAACAACCTCCCATACCCAATTCTTCAGGATTGAGTCATACTCCTCAGCCATGGCCTCTTGCCACACATCATGTTGTGCAACCTCCTCGAAACTAGAAGGTTTAGAGTCAATCAACTCTGTCATCAGTGCCATATAACTCAGTCTATTTAGTGGTACGCTACGTCTGAAAGATCTCTGAGGAAGACTCACTTGTCTAGAATCCTGAACTGTGGACCTATACCACTTAGGTTGTGGCCTAATGTCTGCCTGCTGCGGCTTTTGGATGTCGTCCTGCTGCTGCTGCTCATCCTCCCCATCAAAGATAGGAGGATTCTATCCACTTGACTTCCTCTAACTATCAGAGCCTGTGCTCTGTGTCTGAACCTGTACCTATGACTCATCCAACTTGACTCCTCCTAAGTCTTGTGTTGGCTGCTCCTATGTTGGTAAGTCCATAGATCTTCTCAAGGCTTTGTCCTCGTCAAACTGCACATCCCTGCTCACAATGATCCTTGTGAGCTAGGATATATACTCTATAAGCCTTGGAAGTCTCACTATACCCAACTAGAATCCCCTTCTCTCCAGAAGGATCTAGCTTCTTCCTAGTGTCAGCATGAATGTGACAATAGAAGATACTCCCAAATGTACGCAAATGACTCACGTCTGGTCTAGTACCTGTAAATACCTCCTCAGGTGTCTTCCTCCCCAATGCAGTGTGGGGACACCTATTCTGGACATATAATGCAGTCCGAAATGCCTCGGCCCATAGGAATATTGGTAATCCATGATCAAATAACATGGCCTTAGCTGCACTCACCAATGTCTGGTTCTTCCTCTCTGCCACTCCATTTTACTGCGGAGTATGAGGAATAGTGTGTTCCTTATTGATCCCCTTTGATGCACAGTACTCCACAAACTCTCTGTCAGTGTACTCACCACCGTTGTCTGTCCTCAATATATGGATCTTCTTCCTTGTTTGGTTCTCCATGAGAGTCTTGAACTCTCGAAACCAATCGAAGACCTCTGACTTGGCCTTCAGAAAATAGATCCAGGTTTTCCTGGAATAGTCATCAATGAATGTGAAGCGGTAACTGTAACCACTGAATGAATGTACACTCATCGGTCCACATACATCTGAATGCACCAAGTCTAAGGCTCCCTCAGACTTGTACTCACTATGTGGGAAAGGTCTCCTGATGTTCTTCCCCAACGCACAACCCTTGCAGTGGTTGTGCTTGTCCTCCTGAACTTAAGGAACTCCAATGACTGCCTGTCTCAGATGCCTCAGTGCACCATGGTGTAAGTGTGCCATCCTCTTATGCCACAACTCACAATCACTACTGCTATTGCTAACCAGAGCCTTTGCAGGCTCAAACTGTAGTCCGTAAACCTTCCCGCTCCGAATCCCAATCACTCTGTCCAATCTCTGATCTGACCCATTAGGTCTGATATATACTTTTCGGTCACGGAAAGTCACTATAAAACCCTTGTCTTCTAGTGTGGATACTGATATGAGATTCTTGGTCATCCCTGGGACATATAGCACATCAGCAAAACTGATAGGCTTTCTAGACTCCCTCTGAAACGATACAGTGACAACACCCTGCACCTGATACTGCTCATCATCTCCTAACTCAATGTGGAGATTCACTCCACCCTCCTGCAATCTCTTGAAGAGCCCTCTGTGTCCTGTCATGTGACAAGATGCACCGCTATCAACATACCAGATACTATTGCTGACGGAGCTTGCCATGCAAACTACCAAACAAAAGTCTTCCTCAAAACTAGTGTTGAACTCATCCGTCTCTGCAAATCCTGCCATCTGTGTGTTGTTGTTCTTCTTCTTCTTCTTTGGGCACTAGGAAGCAAAGTGTCCATGCTTTTGACAAATGAAGCACTTGACTTTTGCCATGTCCAAGTTCTTCTTTCCACCTTTCTTCTTCTTTGCCTTCCTGATAGGGCTAGATCCTCTTCATCCACGATCTGTGTAGTACCGCTGGATGAAGTTGAACCTTGACCCATGCAGGTCTCTTCCTGTGCGAAGTCACCCCACAATCTCTGCCAATCAGGGAGCTTCTCCCTAACCACCATGCCTTTAACAAAGATGTCCCATGGCTTAGAAAAGTCATTGAGAGCTATACGAACTAGCTCTTCATCCTCCATCTTAGAGCCCACTGCTCCAACCTCATCCCTAATTTGTGTGAGCCTTGTAAGATAAGGCACCACTCCTTCACCCTTGGCAATCCTGGTATTGTGCAATCTCTCCTGTAGTACCATCTTCCGGTTTTCATTCTTGCTCTGGTAAAGACTCTCCAAATCCTTCCACATCTCTAATGTGGACTTCTTCCCAGACAGGTGAGGGACTATGTGGTCCTTCACCCCATCTAAGATGATCAACATTGCCCTGGAATCAATCTTCTTCCAAGTAGCTAAATCTGTCGGATCTGTGGGAGCAGCCTTGGTACTATCAATGTGCTCTTTAGCATCACTGACATCCAGGATCCTGGTGATCCTCTCTTTCTAAGTAGGAAAGTTCTGTGCCACCTGGAGTCTATCCTCAACTCTCAACCGTACGACCATAGTGAATAGTGCCAATAAACCCTTGGATAGATATGCAATGATCTATCTAAGCACTCTGTTGCTATCTCTCAGTCTGCTCATAAGAGCTCTGATACCATGTAAATTTTCCTTTAAAATCCAACTTGGGCCAAATGCATGCTAGTGTTTGCAACCAAATAACCACACATGGATTTCTTCACTCATAAAATTTGCAGCGGAATTAAAACACTGAGAGATATACCAATCAATCACACCAATAGAAATAACACAATAATTTTCGGGTATAAACCCCTGGAGAAAACCCAAGATGGGAAAACCGGTGCAGCAATAGGAGAAATATTTTATTAGAAAATATAGAGCTCTTTTACAAATCAGAAATTCGATTTTCCGCCAACAATGGCAAAATCAAAACACATGAAACAATTGAGAAAAACCTGTGGGATTGGCATGGTAACTGAGGCAGCTGAAGCTGTTGTACGACCTGTACGGAATCCATACTGCCTACTGTACGGATCCGTACGTTGTATGACTGTTGTACGACCCTGCTGCTGCTACGAACACCTATGCCTCTTTTTGCCCTGTCTATCTCTCTGCTGATTCGAGTGTCTTCTCCGAATCATACTCCTCCATCTTCTTCGTAAAACTCTCTCTCAATCTCTGTGAGAATGAATGTGTGTCCTCTCAACCAATTGACCTTTCCTTTATAACTCAATGCTAAGTGAATAACCTAATCTCACTATGGATCAATGGATGAGATCCTCCGGTGAGATCAATGGCCAAGTTTAGATCTTTCAATTGACTTTAATTTTTCACTCATAATTTATAAAAAGTAATTTCATTAAGTCAATAATTAAATAGATCACTTTAATTAATTTTCTCAAGTAAACTTAGGAAAAGTTAATTAAATACATTTTATTGGCTTACTCAATTTTCGTCCTCTGCATGCAAGGACACATGCATGCAGGAAGACCTTCCTGAGTTGTCATAATCTAACAGAATGAACCCTACATGAAGCAAGAGTGATACCCCTGAATGTAACCTAAGTTAAATTCATTTATTGAGGAACGATCACAAAGGGGAGATTAATCTTTGCAAACATCATATGTACAAAAGCGTAGGGAGATAAATATTAACTGTAGAAATGGGAGTATCTTGGAAAAGACAATCATAGGTGAAGAAAAATTGATTAAGGAGTAACGTGTAGTTATTAAATTTGTTGATAGTTTCTTCACCAAGGAAGATTCCGCGATGTGTTTATAAAAAAAAAAGTCGACAAAATTACTTCGGACATTGCACGCAATAGTGAATTCGTGACGAGGGTGTGGTACATGCCCGACCACGGGCTATAAGTCTTGAAGAGGGATAACCTCGTGTTTATCGACAATGACTCGTCAAATGGAAAGGTATATGTCAAAACTACATAGATGGTGTTATCATGGGATTCACTAAAAGACATGGATGATTGCTCGTAGGAGAGCAGAGAGGAACAATATGAGTACATGGGATTGTGAAATGAATCAAGCATTGTCGAGAAGGAAGGACATAAACAACATGGGAAATGACATCCCGACATGCTCTCTTTGTGACTCTAACGTTTGTACCTCTAATGGGATTCCCTAAGATGCCCTCGTATTTGATCAGTGGAAGTTGTATATTTTTGTTATTCAAATTGTGATTTGGATAATTTTAAATCAACTTAAATAATCAATTTGACTTTAAAAGTACGTTTTAAGTCAGTATTGTAAACACTAAGTTGGTTCCAGTTGTGGGGATTTATTCCACATTCGTTGAGGAAAGCAATTTATTTTCTAAGTCGACTCCTAGTGTTAGGGAATTATTCTACATTTGGCAAGGAAAATAATATTTTAATTAGGTTACCAACACTGGTGGGGATATATTTCAGAATATTTTGGCTAAGATAACCCACTGGTGGGGATGCACCCTATGCCTCTCTATTGTTTCCTTCCTATCTTTTCAGTTAAGTTGTGGCCATTGGTGGGGATTCATTTTGAAATATTTTGGCTATGTGTTACAAACATTCGTGAGGCTATGTTTTGCAAGCTTTTTGCCTAAGCTGCTGCCATTGGCATCATTGGTGGGGTTCTATTCAACAATATTTCGACTAAGGTGCCACCATTGGTAAAAAGAGATATTAATTCTTTCTCAACACTCCAAATAACAAGTTTATATCTACAGATCAAAATTTTAGTGCTTCGAAGTTTCAAGGAAAAATGTGAAGATTAACAAAAGGCGTAAATGAAAAAACACCCCTTGCAATATTTTCTAAAATGCAAATACTAACCTTAACAGACCTATTAAGTTCATTGTCTAGTTGCAACTATAAATGAAACCAAGAAAATATAAGCTACTTTGAATAATATTCAACTTAATTAACCTTTGGCTTTGTCAAACATTTAATCCCCTTGCCAATGACATCCCTGTCTTACTTGTTAGCTTTGTCTCTAGGATGTGCAATAGTGACAATGCTTCATACCAATAGTTTATTTTATAGATGCCAATAATGCATTCGATATTTTAAAACACTCAATAAATAATGGACATGATTCATGTTTTTCAACACCTTCTACGAAGAAATAAACAATATCCAATTGCATCAACTGTGGCCTCATATGGACCTAATTTAGTCCATATAAAAGAATGAATCTCACTAGTTAATGGACAATGATATCTCAAACTTTCATATATTTGCTTTCTACATATTAGGATTTGCTTATGTGTAAAATCCAATAATGGATAATGTAAAATCTAATAGCATTTCCATAATATACACTCAAGCACAACCTTCCTAAGGGCATGCTTTGGAACTAAACTGTTTCAAGAGATAGGATATTCTCTTTATATTGTATCGGCATGAAGTTGTGAGACTCTTTGAGATGGTTCCCTCCATGTCGGGGGAGGTAGACTCGTGGCTTGATCATTGACTTGATGAGATGGCCTTGCTTCGAGAATTGGAAAAGATATTGAAGGCAAAAGACACTGTTACATAACATCCTTGAAAAGGGGAGATTGATCTTTGCAAAGATCATCGTTTCAAGAGTATGGAGATAAAGATTAATCAATAGAAATGGGAGTATTTTGGAAAAGGCAGTCAGAGCTGAAGAAAACTTGAACCAGGAGTAACATGTAGTTATTAAATTTGTTAATAGCTTCTTCATGGAGGAAGACTCCGTACAAGTGCATCGAACTCAAAACCCCCAAGATTTAAAGTCCTTAGGAGCACTTCCAAAGTGTGAAACAAGGCAAACAAAAACTGTATGGTGATGACGATGAATGACGTGATGACGCCTGGCTACTGTGACATGAACAACCCATAGTTCAACGTCCATATTGTTTGGAGCTTGACAATTTCTCCCCTAACATGGGACAAAACCCTTGTTCCTCAAACCCTCCAGAATTGAAATATCAAAACCCTCATGACAATTTAACGTGATGTTGTTCAAATGTTCTCAATACATCATACTTAAAGTAAAACAGTCATCATGATTACATCAAAAAGAAAGAAAATTATATATAAAAAATGCTGACTGTGCCAAAGTCAGCAACCTGCAGATCCAAAAATCCCTCCCAGTAGATTACACCTTCATCCCCCTTATACGCTGCTTTTGAGAGTTAATCAACCAGGGAATTATGTTGTCTGTAAATATGTTCAAAGGAAATATCACTGAACAATTTAATTAACTCCCTCGTTCTAAAGCACCAATGAAAGAGTGAAGTAATGTTTAAATTATGTTCTCCTTGTGCCCATTTAATTGTTACTCTAGAGTCACCAAAAACTTTCAGGTCTCGAAAGCCAAATGAAACTGAAACAGTGAGCACACACCAGAGTGCCAATAATTCAGATTTTGTGTTCGTGCCTCTTCCACAATTCATCATGAGTGAGAAGTAGTGATCCTTATTTATAAATAGAATTCCACCAATAGTACACAGACCATCCCTCGCAGCCCCATCAAAGAAAGCAACTGGTCTATTGAAATCAAAGGCAAAAGAACTATTAATAGTTTTGTTCTTGATGACACTAGCCTTACATTGATTCTTGATCGTCTTGACAATCCTGTTGAAGGTACACACCAAATTGGGGGACCCTTTCTCAAAGATAACTTCATTCCTATTACACCAGATGGCCCATGCAATGATAGCAGACAAGAAAGGAAACCCTTTGTAGTATATGTTCCAGTTGAGAGCACACACATCAAATGGATCATTACCCCACTAAAGATCGATGTTGAGAAAATTTGTAACCGAGGACCATAGTTCTTTCGCAAAAGCATAATCCACAAACATATGATTGACAGATTCTATATTGTTTTTGCATAAAAACCAAAAACTAGGTCCCAACCATCCTTTTCTAATAAGATTATCCCAGGTTTTTAGCTCATCCTGAAGTGCATGCCACCTAAAGCACTTGATTTTTAAGGGAATATCTCACTTCCATAAAGCCTTATACTACCAGTTTGTGGGATAGATACAATAAGAATTAATGATAGTCTTATCATCTAGTTTTGCAGTCACCCTGCCTGTGGCAGCATTACTGCTCCAAAAAAGTTCATCATTTTCCATCGTTAATCTACAACCTGTAGAGTTCATCCTACTGACATACCGATCCCATTCCGATGCCATGTTACTTTTGTCACGAGCCTAGGCTTTTTCTATCCCTCTCGAGCATCCCATACCGTCCGAAATCGTAGACACGCGCGACACCGGAGTGATATTGCTAGTTGGGCTTGGCCATCAACCAAAAGTATCACCCGGACTACACCTTACCGAAACCAGCCTGACCAAACCTGCATCAGACACCATCGAGATGCGCGGAATGCAAGTGCTCGTTTCACCGTAGACGATGCATCCAACAACATCGCCACCCAACCTTAGACCACGCCTCGTCGCATGTTCACCCCCGAGCCAACACTTGGACAACCGACAACTTGCCTAATGCAACGCAAGCTCGGCTAGTATCAATCCTTGAGGATGCCTCGAGGGTGTTGTCCTTGCAACCTGCTAAGTCCAACCACATGCTAACATATTGATGTGTCCCTGTAGCTTCCATTAGTGGGTATTGTTCTAACCGAGTGTTACGCTTACACAAGCTAAGGCTTCTTCGTATCCTCCTCCTTGGTCCTCTTAATGATCCAACACGCTAGTACACCATCCGTCCAACTGAGGCAACAAGCTACAGTCGGCCGCCAAGGCTACCAAAATTCAAGGTCGTGACATTCTCCCCCACTTAAAGATGTTGACGTCCTCGTCAACACAATGCAGCTCAACCGGGGCCTCTAGTAAAAGCGACGTTGGTGGTGAAGAGACACTTCTGCGTTTTCCCAAACCAAACGTGGGCTTTGATACCAATTGTCAGAGCCACACTTTTTCGGTCATCACCAACGTCCAAATGTGGTTTGCGACACTACCTGGGAACGACTTGAGGGCTTGACCAACTCAAGCATTGCACCGACAGACTACGCCTAACCAACTCTGCGAAATTTTTTCAACACTTAAAACAATTTTACACTTATCTCCTACACTCGTTTACTTAGCACGTTTCCTACTTAGCAGCTTATAGTAACATTCATTTACACAGTTGCATCAAGTAAATAAACTATGCATACATTCATCCACATAAATACAAGTAAATAGCCATACAAGTATGGGTGGGGGCGCACAACTAACTGACCCCCTGTAAACCATTCATATGAGAGAACCGATTTACAATGATGGAGTTGTCGAACCTGGCAGAGCTCCTGGTGTGCGCACAAACAACTACCACACCAAAATTACAAAGATTACAAGAAGACTGAGTTGACCCCTCTGCGGGCGTCCAACTCTGTGATTGCGGACTGCCTGCACCCCTGAATGCTACTGTCGAAACTATCACTGTGCTGACCCAATGAATGTGCACGTTTCTGCCCAAACTGCACTTTCTCTGCAACACCTTGCGTTCTGAGTCTGCGGTGCAGAACTGTGCGAGGTGACTGAGCTCATACTGCCTCCTAGCTCAGTGTGACCCTAGCAACTTGCTCCAGTTCTTGAATGCCTTCTTCCTTTGTTTTCCTTGACTTTATATAGGCTTGTTGGATGGATGGGTGTGACCCACAAGTTGGGCGCACCCTTGCTTAGCGCCCACTCCAAGTGTCAGCTCCAACTAAGCATTTACCCATCCGCGCGTCGGCCACCATGCCAATGGTCGTTTGCCTTGGGTGCACCGTCGTTTTGGTCCAACTGGGCATTCCTCCGTCGGGTCGTGTGAGCGTTCACCCCACTTCATCAACCTATCCGCCACTTTGGTCCATCTATTGTGTGCTTGCTTTGTCCGTTGTTGGTCCACATCCGGGTTTTCTGTCAAACTCCCAAACCGTCCTGCTTGTCGAGCTTCCAAACCGTCTTGACTGTTGGGCTTCCAACCCGAGCTAGTAGTGGAGCTTCCATCACGTTCTGGTGATGAGCTCCCAACACGAGTTCGTTTACACTGGCTCCCAACACGAGTTTGTTTCATGGCTTCCAACACGAGTTCGTTTCTAGGCTTGCAACTTGAGTTTGTTGTTATGGATTCCAACATGAGTTCGTTTCCTGGCTCCCAACCTGAGCTCGTCTGAGCTTCGAACCTGAATTCACTGGTGAACATCTTTGCTGCGTCTAAGTGTTGGTCTCTTGGGCGTTTGCTCCATGGATGTGTGGGCGCTTGGTCCGGCGCGTCATAACTCCAACACAACGTCCGCCCGATGGTCCAAACGAGTGCCCAACCTTCCGTTCATGTCAACATGATGAGGTGCCACACTTCATGGGATTTCCAAGCTCCATGTGCTAAGTGTGGGCTTCTTTGGTGGGAGTGCGCCCATGCATGGTCCACGCACTCGTCCGTTCACTTGCCTCTTCGCTAAGTCCCGTGCAACCGACGTCATTTTTCCCAACCAGGCGCCCAAGCCAGCCTCTTGGGTGGGAGTGCAAGACTCCCATAAGCTTGTGGGTGTTGCAGCAAAATGTGGCCATGCAAGACTCCCATAAGCTTGTTGCCATCCCGACAATGTCTCCAAGTAGCTCGGCTGCTCAAAAACCTGCTGCAACCGATGACTGTGACCATCACTATTATGTGCGACGATCTGCAACCGACTGTCGCAGCTTGAGACTAAAAGTCCCACTTCGTTCAACTGTTGTGCTTGCCACTTGGTACTACATCAGTACTTAGCCAATCCTTCAAAAACCTCCATTCGCTGCTAGCCCCTAAAGGCTGACTAGTTGGGTAGCTAATCCAATCGTCCGCCCAACTCGAAGGAACGAACTTTGTTATGTCCGAACTGCATTTCCTTCTGCGTTTCGGTGTACTCCACAACCTGTCGAACTTTGGCAAAACCACTTCTGCCATGTTTTTGAACTGTCCGTTTACTTAGACAATTTGTTGTAATGCTCCAACTGAGTCCGTTTGTTGTGTGCTTCCGCACTGTTTTGGCTGAATTTTGTCTAAGGCAACCTTCTGCAAGGTGCCTTTGGCCTCACTACCGTCGCCACGGGCAACGAGCCAACTCGTTCATCCCTCATCCTAGATTAAAAACGAAGTGACATTGCCATCTGTCACGTTCCACTTTACCGGTGGAAAGCCTCATTTCCTCTTCGAATGCTGCTTGTGCTTCCAACGAAGCTGTTTCATCCAACTCCCCATCAAAGAGTGGTTGAGTCTTGCCGCGATCCGTTTCTTGGTTCAACAAGCTCTCTGCTACAATTTTCGTTTCCTGCAATACCTCGTTTCCTTGAGGACTCACTGCAAGCTTGCATAGAGTCACCATTGACTCTACGTCTTTGAAAATCGTAAGTTTCAGCCGTTCTACCAACCGAAACTCTTGTTGGGCATCCCCTCGTTTCTGCTCTTGCCCAAGACTTTGCCTGCCTTGGTCGTTTTGGTCATCAAACTTCTGAGTAAGCATCCAGAGTATGCCTTCCCCAATGGCCAAGTTTTTGATTTGCTCCGCAACCGAACTTGCTAAACCCTCCATTTTTGCTAACTTCTGAGCTATCCGCACCATTCGTTCTTCCAGTTTGAAAACTTGTTTACTTGAGTTGCTGGCTTGTTCTTCACCTAACACTTGTGTCGATTTTCTAACTTGACTTTGTTCATTCGCAAGCTACCATATGGTCTCATCCATCCTGGATGCAGACACAGATGTTTGCAGAAACTCCCGTCTCATCATGCTCGTTTCCCAAGTCTCAGTTTCTCGCAAGAACTCCAAACTCATCGTTTCCACCTCTCAGGAATAACTTGTGGCTTCACAAACCTTCATTACAACCCTGCTCGACGCCCTTCCAAACTCGCTGAAAAGTGCTTCCGCAACCTTTTGGCTTGTCAAACCGCTGGTAGAGTCTGCGCCTTCCTTCGCAGCACTCTCTAAGTCTTCTATACTTGACTTAACATGTTCCTAGAACGCGTGCTGCAATAGGCCGTCCATTTCTTGCAGACACTTGGTCGTTTCTGCTAATGCATCCGACAAACTTGTTCCAGCCATCTTTGTTTGTCCTTGGACCTGCTCTAAGCACGTGCTTCCACAAGTGGAACCGTCTCTTGCCTTGCGACTTTGATGGCTTGTTGCATGCTCCGTGCACATGCTTCCTTCAACTCTACGACAATTCTGATTTCCGCATCCTTCTTTCCAAGCTTCTCCAACGAACCTTTGGTTTTGCTACGTTACTGCCTCCATTTGACTTCGCTGCTGCAATACCCGTGTGATGCTTCTATCAGCACCACACATGACCTTCAACGCTCTTTGGCTACCAACCACCTCTTGGCAACCTTTGCTTCGACTGAAACGAACCTTCAAACCACACGTTCTGCCTCCGTTTACCTTCTGTCACTGTTGCAGCACCCTGACGAGTGGCTTGCCAAGCCAACTCTTTGATGAACCCTTTGGTTTGATTGTGGTTTCGTTTGGCTTACTTACCGCGGAAAGAAGAAGTGATTCCCCCACCCAAGGCAACACCACTCCGGAGTGTTACACAACTCCTTCAACCGAACACTGAGCCAACCGAACTCTGTGCAAATCCTCCGCAGCTGTGGTTCTGCGACCTACTCCCCTTGAGCTTCGATTTTCCAAGTGATGCCCACCAAACATCACCTGCAGGCTTCAAACACCCTTTTCTTCGTTCTCGCAGCCAAACTCTTACTTCACCTGAACTTTTGGTGCACTTTTTCCGCACGACTGCCAAACCCTTAGCGAACTGCGTTCCGGCAGCTCTGCGAATCTGCTTCCTGCGGACCTGCGATGCTCCTGTTCTGTGGCAACAATTCAGAATTTTCACGACCAACCAAACTTTTGCACCTTGTGCAACCCACTGTGCCTGCGGTATTCCGACCCTGCGACTGTGGCTCCGAAATTAGTAACATGGCATATTTTTACTCGGTAAAGTAACAACATGCATGGCAGCTTTTTATTGGTGCCAGGGACGGTGAATCCGAGAACAATGCCGAGAAACCTAACCTTGCCGAAAAAACGACTTCCATATAATTACATATTAGAAAAATAATAATTGTATTATTTCGAACTTCAAGCATCCCAAGGTTTAGGGACAAAATTTTGGTTTTACAAAGATTAATACCAAAATCTTGGAACAATACTCTCGTGCACATTGACTAAAAGTTGCGTGTAACCCCTTCAGAAATAAAAGAAAAAATTATTTACCAGTTGCAATGTCTCGCGTCAAATAATAAACACACGAGTATTGTAGGCGGCTGAGTACATTACAGGGAGTAAACCGGGCTGAAACTGATGGGTGTTTGTGAGTGTGCTGCAAAATGGGCGTAGAAACGATGATAGCAATCGGATTGGTATGGGGCACGACCAATGCATTAATCAAGAGAGGTGCCCTCATCTCTGAAGAAAAAAACAAGAAGAGGAAACTATCTTCGTCCACCAAACGGAGGTCGGGATTTGGATGGTTAATTGGCTACATTGAAGATTGGATCAGTCTCCTGTGTGTATGGCAATACTCCATCCCCTTCCTCGTTAATTTGTCGGCTTCAGCTGGTTTTTTTCTCATGTTAGGGGACACCCCAATCTCCCTAGCAGTGCCTGTAACAAATGCGGTCACTTTCGCAGCAACAGCAGTGGCAGGCTCAGCTTTGCTGGGTGAGTACATGAATTTCAAGCACTCTCTGGTGGGTCTTTTTTTAATTATAACAGGGATTTGGTTATGCATCACTTCCACTTAACTGCCGTTTGCGTTTTTGGAAAATATGCCGATTCATCTTTTTCTTACAATCACGGTGAGTATTGAAGAAAAAATATTTCTTTTCAGATATCACTATAAATTATATTATAGTTTCATCCACAATGGCATTAGGAGGCTGGGATCATATTTGGTGGGCATGGCCTTCCTTTCAATACGTTGTTTGTAATATAACAAATTGGCAGCAATTATTGCATTCAGACTGCTTTAAAAATCAAACTCTTAGGCTGTAGGTTTTTCAGAAAATTCACGATGGTCACTTTCTTTTGATCAGCAAGTTTTTCATTTGAAGACAAATATACATAATTTGTTAGATCAAGTCAACAATGATGTGTTAAATTTTGACTAGGGTTAGGGTTTGATGCAGAAAATAAACAATCAATGTATTTTATTGCAAAATCACTTTTAACAAACTAATACTGAAATGAAATAGTATAGCAGTAGATAGAACTAAAACATAATGTACATCTCTTTCAACTTTTCATCTTTAACACTACCAATTTGGTCACCGTGTTAAAGTAATCTTCAGTAACATGTAACCAGCAATATAAGATTAACAATAACAAGTACAATTAATAACAAGTTAGGGTACTTACCTGGAGTGTGGGACCTTTCCTGTTTTATACTCAGAAATATTACTTTCAGACAAAGCTGTGCCTCTCGGAGGCCAGCCAACACTGGGTACCAGCTGACCCTACTAAGGGGTAAGTACAAACCAGAGAGAGATGATAGGTTGAAGGCAAAAGTCAATGACAGTCAAAAACACACTTACAGTCTCAATTAAGACTCAACATAACAGATTAAAAAAAAAAAATATGGTTTCAACAAATTCTCAGCACAAAAAATTAGTCCTCAATAAGTCTCAGCTCCAAAAATTCAAGCACAATTAAATTTCAGCAATTATGTTGATCACAGACCAAGTATTAGCACAAGGGTTAATTAGGGACAACACTCAGCACATGTGACAAAGTCCTGAACACATAGAATAGACTCAGCCAAGACTGAATTCATTAGATCAGATCTACATGAGGTCTTTTCATAAAAGACCTAACCACCGGAATTTATGGCCCTCATACATATGCACTCAATAAAATAAATCAGACTATACAGGCCATACAGGCCTCATGGCCTCCCACAGATCTGCACACAGCAGACTTAATCTGAACAAAACAAGGCTCACGGCCTCTACCAAAAAATGCAGATTGAGGTCTTAAGAAAAGTCACAGCTGAGATTTTGGGATTACCACAGGGTCACGACCTCTTCAACAGTCAGACACAAAGTAGATCAGACCTCAGCAATACATCAACAAGTAATTCAAATCTCAAACAGAGCTAAACCAGCAAATTGGGTCTCAGTTATCCACAGGGAGCAGATCGGATCTTAACTTAGTCACAAGGAGCAGATTGGGTCTCAAGTTAAGCTTCAGAAGGCAGATCGAACTCCACAATATCACGGGTTAGCAAGAAAAGGACTAACGGCTAGGTTAATCAAGTCACAGTTGTCACGGCTTTCCTCATCCAGGTCTCAAGTCAGCAAATTGGATCAAGGTTTAGTCAAGGATCAAACCCTGGATGCATAACAACTTAATATCAACCTTCACAAACATCAAAAACAGATCTGAATTGTTCAGCAGGTGGACAGCCTTCAAACTCGGGTGAGCAGCAGTAAACCCCTTTACATCAAGCAGAGGAAAGATCAAAGCTAAGATAAAGATGCTTAAATGCCAAAGAGAAGTCTCCAATATATAGGATTATGATCTTCTAGAATGATCATTAATTTAACCTTTAATTAAGTTAGGGTAGATTTAGGAAGGTACCATTTAGTTAGAACAAAAACAAAAACAAAATATAAAATATAAGTGACTTAGGTGGGTACCAAAACAATAAGGTTACATTTCATAACATGAAATAAAGTAGAGTGTCTTAGGTGGGTACTAGGGTCATACAATTAAATAGGTGAGGGTACTATGACCAATCAATATGGTACAAGTCAAAACCATACAAACAAGAGTGGGTAGTTTGACCCATAACCCCTAGGACCAAGGGGTGTACTTTAAACGTGGACAAACAACCATAGTACCCATAAGACCAAAACATCAAAGGTGGTACAAATAAAAAACAACTCAAGGTGGGTAAATGACCCTATTAACCATAAGTCAAGGACAAGGTACCACAAGACCAAAAAAAAAATCAACAAGGTGTAAAGACCAAGGATGAGCAACCAAGGTGGGGTACAACCAATCATCTCTCTTTCAAATGTACAAGTGTTCTATACACAACCTGAAAGCTCATCATCATTATATAAGGAAGGGTCCACACTGGATGATGTGATCATGTGGTCCTCTAAATTGCTTCTCAAGTCAAATGCTAGTGGCTCCATCAAGGGGTGGCCAGTCCCTTGAGAAGACCATCTAAGTCAACCTAGGAGAAGAGGACATCACACATCATCATCTTGGTAACTGACCAAGAACCTCCATTCTCAAGGAATGGCTCTCAGCCCCAGGCTGAGATTTCAGTCCTAGACTGAATGTTAATCAACCACCTACAGGACCTACTTGGTCCTCATGAGCAAGAATCTGCCTGGTCCTAGACCAGGATGTCTCTGTCTCAACCCGCAGGATCTGCTTGGTCCTCGTTGTAAAATTCAAGCACAACAGATCTAGAAAACAAGAACAACAGTTACAATAACAAGAGATGCATGCGGATCTTTACATGAAATTGAGTGTAGAAACACAGGTGCAGAAGGTTTGCAGTAGTAATTCATTATCATTAACTCAGAAGATTAATTACAATACAAAATAATGGCATGAATAGCCAAGCAATTCGAATCCTAGAGAGTTCATTCAATTTGAATGCATGAGAGTGGCTTACTTGGTCAGTTAACACCACTTAGAACATCAGTTAACCACTTAACTGCACTGTAATTGATTCTAACAGACTCTGAAGCATCTAAACTAAGTCTGAAACTCAATTGAATGCCCAAAAATAGGTGAGGGCGCCTTTCTGACTCCAGTTAATTTATTTTTAGGTGAAATTAGGTCAAATCTGGTAGGAGGGCGCCTTTATGACTCCAGTTAACTGAATTTAGTATTAAATGCTCGCAGTTGGACTGAGTTGGGTGCTTTAATCATGCAAATCACCCTAGTTGGCTCCCTGAATGGAGGAGGCCCAGTTGACTGAAATTGATGATATGCTGATGATGTAAACACATATTTGAGTCAAAATACTTAGGATAAGTGGTAAATTAGGCTGTTAAGCCTAAATAAATGATGTGTAGTTGGAAAATGACTCTAACACCCCCCCTTAAGCTAATCTCACGTGGAGGAGTAAAAATAAAATAATAAGACGACCCCGACAACAAAGGCCATAGGTCATCCGGTACATAAATAATCGAAAAAATGCTCCAAAAATTTGAGTGAAGAAAGAGGGAAAAACCCAATGGGAAAGAAAACCCCCCTTCAAAGTGAACACTGAAGGATCTAATATGTCTTCACCATAGTAGAACTCACCCCCAACAGTGAACGGAGGTAAGAGAACTTCTTCTCAGTGAAGCTCTTGGTGAAGATGTCTGCAATTTTCTCTTCTGTAGGGCAATATTGCAGTACAATGGTTCTCTCATGCACGGGCTCTCGGATGTAGTGCATGTGGATCTCGATATGCTTGGTCCTTTATCTCTGAACCGAATCTGTCGAGATCTTGATAATGCTCTGATTGTCACAAAAAATGACAGTAGAAGTGGTGCTACCAATATCAAACTCAGCTAGAATACCCTGCTACCAAACTGCCTGAATGCAAGCATTGACTGCTCCTTGACACTCTGCCTCTGCTGAAGATAAGGCAATGGCTGCCTGCTTTTTGCTTGACTAGCAAGTAGGCCTTGTACCAATCATGAAAACATATCCGGAAGTGGACTTCCGAGCAATGCTATCACCTGCCCAATTTGAATCAGTGAATCCAACCAAGCCAAGATCGGAATCTGCAGCATAGTGAATGCCAAAATGTCTCGTACCCTGCACATAATGCAAGATCCTTTTGGCTGCCTTCCAGTGAAGCTCATGTGGCTGCTGCATGTACCTTGACACAACACTCACGACATACGAAATATTAGGCCTAGAGTGTGTCAGATACAAAAGACTACCAATTAGTTGCCGGTAGAGTGTAGAATCCACCAACGGTGTAGAATCACCATCCTCAAGACTGATTCCTGAGAGGAATGAGAATGGTGCAACTTTACATTCTGCCATATTGAACTTCTTTAGCAGGTCCAAAGCATATTTTGATTGAGAAATCATGGTCGCATCAAAATTCTGAGTGATTTCGAGACCAAGAAACTGCTTCAGCAGACCCTAATCACTCATATCAAATGCTTGGTGTAAAGCGGTTTTTATTGTGCCGATCGAAGCAAGACTGCTTCCTGTAATCAATAAGTCATCAACATAAAGTACAATGATCAACAAATTACCTTCATGCTGTTGTAGATATACATTCGGATCTGATTTGCATCTTGCAAAGTTTTGCGATAGAAGAAAGGAATTCATCTTTGCATACCATGCTCTTGGGGCCTGTTTTAAACTATACAAAGATTTCCTTAATTTGCAAACAAGTGTCAGATTTGATATGTAACCTTCGAGTTGTTTCATGTAGATCTCTTCCTGAAGATCCCCATGAAGAAAAGCACTCTTCACATCCATGTGGTGCACCTCCCAGTGCTTGGATGCGGAAATTGCCAAAACTAGCCAAATTGAGTCCATTTTTGCAAGCGGTGCAAAATTTTCTATGTAGTCTACACCTTGGACTTGTGAGAAACCTTTTGCCACCAATCTTGCTTTGTATTTGCAGGTTGAACCATCAGCAGCAACCTTGGTTCGGTAGACCCATTTGCATTGAACCAATTTCCTCCTAGGTGGAAGTGAAACTATCTCCCATGTTGCATTTTTCTGAAGAGAATTGTACACTTTATCCATGGCAGTTTACCATCTCGGATCATGGTGGACATGGTAGTATGATTTTGGATCTAAACCAACCATCAAAAAATACTTTTTAGACAACAATGGATCAGCATATGAAAGAGCCATACTTGCTCTTTGAAAGTCTGTTCGGGTTCTTCTTGGATCGGCAGGATTTCCAATGTTGGAACCGACAGATGTGATATTCTTTTCTGCCCACTTTGGCAACTGAGGGGGCTCATCTGGATTTGAATCTGAACTTGATTCTTCATGTTCATTAATATCAGAAATATCAGAACATAAACTTTCAGTATAATCTCCTGAATCTTCTTCCGGAAGAGGAAGCAATTTGGCAGTTTCTTCCTCCACTAGTTGTTGATCATGAAGTGGTTCTTCGAATTGGACACTTCTCTCGATGAATATTCTTTTGGATCCGATATCCATGAGTTTGTATCCTTTGGATTCTTCAGCATATCCAATGAGGATGCACTCAGTACTTTGTGGTTCCAAAGATCTTCTCTTCTCAATTACTTTAATACTAGAATTCCGCTTGAGAAGAGAAGATCTTTGGAACCACAAAGTACTGAGTGCATCCTCATTGGATATGCTGAAGAATCCAAAGGATACAAACTCATGGATATCGGATCCAAAAGAATATTCATCGAGAGAAGTGTCCAATTTGAAGAACCACTTCATGATCAACAACTAGTGGAGGAAGAAACTGCCAAATTGCTTCCTCTTCCGGAAGAAGATTCAGGAGATTATACTGAAAGTTTATGTTCTGATATTTCTGATATTAATGAACATGAAGAATCAGGTTCAGATTCAAATCCAGATGAGCCCCCTCAGTTGCCAAAGTGGGTAGAAAAGAGTCTCACATCTCTACCAGTTCCAACATTGGAAATCCTGCTGATCCAAGAAGAACCCGAGCAGACTTTCAAAGAGCAGGTGTGGCTCTTTCATATGCTGATCCATTGCTGTCCGAAAAGTGTTTTTTGATGGTTGGTTTAGATCCAAAATCATACTACCATGCCCACCATGATCCGAGATGGCAAACTGCCATGGATAAAGTGTACAATTCTCTTCAGAAAAATGCAACATGGGAGATAGTTTCACTTCCACCTGGGAGGAAATTGGTTCAATGCAAATGGGTCTACCGAACCAAGGTTGCTGTTGATGGTTCAACCTACAAATACAAAGCAAGGTTGGTGGCAAAAGGTTTCTCACAAGTCCAAGGTGTGGACTTCACAAAAACTTTTGCACCGGTTGCAAAAATGGACTCAATCTGGCTAGTTTTGGCATTTTCCGCATCCAAGCACTGGGAGGTGCACCACATGGATGTGAAGAGTGCTTTTCTTCATGGGGATCTTCAGAAAATCTACATGAATCACCCCGAAGGTTACATATCAGATCCGACACTTGTTTGCAGATTAAGGAAATCTTTGTATGGTTTAAAACAGGCCCCAAGAGCATGGTATGCAAAGATGGATTCCTTTCTTCTGTCGCAAAACTTTGCAAGATGCAAATCATATCCGAATGTATATCTACAACAACATGAAGGTAATTTGCTGATCATTGTACTTTATGTTGATGACTTATTGGTTACATGAAGCAGTCTTGCTTCGATCGACACAATAAAAACCGCTTTACACCAAGCATTTGATATGAGTGATTTAGGCCTGTTGAAGCAGTTTCTTGGTCTCGAAATCACTTAGAATTTTGATGGGATCATGATTTCTCAATCAAAATATGCTTTGGACCTACTAAAGAAGTTCAATATGGCAGAATGTAAAGCTGCACCATTCAGATTCCTCTAAAGTAAAGTAGAGCGTCTTAGGTGGGTACTAGGGTCATATAATTAAATAGGTGAGGGTACTATGACCAATAAATATGCTACAAGTCAAAACCATACAAACAAGAGTGGGTAGTTTGACCCTTAACCCCTAGGACTAAGAGCTGTACCTTAAATGTGGACAAACAACCATAGTACCCATAAGACCAAAACATCAAAGGTGGTACAAATAAAAAACAACTCAAGGTGGGTAAATGACCCTATTAACCATAAGTCAAGGACAAGGTACCACAAGACCAAAAAAAATTCAACAAGGTGTAAAGACCAAGGATGGGCAACCAAGGTGGGGTACAACCAATCATCTCTCTTTCAAATGTACAAGTGTTCCATACAAAACCTGAAAGTTCATCATCACTATATAAGGAAGGGTCCACACTGGATGATGTGATCATGTGGTCCTCTAAATTGCTCCTCAAGTCAAATGCTAGTGGCTCCATCAAGGGGTGGCCAATCCCTTGAGAAGACCATCTAACTCAACCTAGGAGAAGAGGACATCACACATCATCATCTTGGTAACTGACCAAGAACCTCCATTCTCAAGGAATGGCTCTCAGCCCCAGGCTGAGCTTTCAGTCCTAGACTGCATGTTAATCAACCACCTATAGGACCTACTTGGTCCTCATGAGCAAGAATCTGCCTGGTCCTAGACCAGGATGTCTCTGTCTCAACCCGCAGGATCTGCTTGGTCTTCGTGACCAAGAAACTGTCTGGTCCCAAACCAAAATACCCTAGAGACAAATAGGGGCCCTAGCCACATGCTATGGACTTTGCCATGGCATCAACCTGCTTGGTCCTCAACCAAGAACCCCAGGAGACAACTAGGGGCCCTAGGGTACCTTCTAGGGTCTTACTTTTTACTCTGCCTGGTTAACTTGACCAGGAACCCTTGTTAACTAACTAGGGTACCATCCTCTCTAAGAATGGGTCTCACAACTGCACTAAATTTAACATGATGGAAGCTACATTTATGTTTTCATATAATATTCCCACAAACGAGGACCACTTTCTAGAAATACAAAATAAAACGAGAAATTGATTTAGATCGGAAAACATAAATTCTCAGGGTTCATAGTAAAAAGAGGTTTAGGGTCTGGAATAGGAAATGTTTTAGTTTTTTTTTTTAATATATGCAACAATAATATGTATATTTTTTTAACTATCATCCCTCATCATACCAAATTTTTTGCAAATCATTAAATGTTATAAAATTAATAAAGAGATCATATTCATACTTATAACAAAAACTAGGCCATCCTATATGTTGATGTAAATGTAACTTAGGAAGATATTCAATTGTATTTTATATTGATATTATTATTGTATTTTATTTGTATCTCCGACGGAGATGTTTTCCCTCTGGTCGGAGATGTCATTATTACATTTGGTCATGTAAAGTCATTGAGGTAAAACCTCCATTGTAAGTCGGGGCGATAGATCCCCTAGAGTCAAATGTATTAGGGTTATTGAGTCTTCCTAGAGAAGTCGAGCCAGTCAGGTTTAGTTGAGGCCGGCCTATTTAGTGAAAAGGTCAAGTGAAAAGTAAAGTATAAATAGAGAGCTAAGCTCTCTCATTTGGATACACACTCACTCACACAAGTTCGCATAAGCAAGAGAGAGAGGACAAGTTTGTTGGTGAAGAAGAGAGAAGCTGCAGAAGACTTATTTTGGGGTTTTCCATTTTTGGCTTGATATTGTCTTAGTGACGAAACTATCTTTGAGGAAGTTGCGGGGTTTTCTCCTTTATGGTTTCCCCGAGGAAAACTATTGTGTCTTTTGTGTATTGCTGTGCTTGTTATTCTTTCAGTTAAAGATCCTAGATAATATTGAATCAAAGTAGAAAAACTAACACTATATAGCATGATTCCTATTCATAATAGAAAGTTTGTACAGTTCCTAAATGATAAATCAATTCACAAATAAATTAATATTCAGATACCATCTCATCTGTTGTCTTTCAAGATGAAAGAGGCAGAGGCACCACTTTGTCCAGGATAGTGGTATTATGACTGTAGCCTTCTAACCCCTCCTCTGTAGTAGCCTTGAACACCTCCAAAGGCAGCTCGTCACCCCCATTGTCCTGAGAACTACCATAATCTCATACTGGGTGCAATAAGGTAGGCTACCTGTTGTCTTGATGAAATGTGAAATTTGAGCGAATGAACGACAAATTTTGAGTCTTCTGTGAGGTTAGGAAAGTCCTTTTCACAGGATGAAGGAATACTCACTATGTCCTTTTCATAGGATGAAGGAATACCCATTCCAATTTCTCTCACATGCTAATGAACTAGTTGTATGCTTAGTGAATTGGAGATGGGGTGATTTAAAATTCATTAATAGGAACATGAACTAGGGGCTTTTCTGTTGGTTGTTTCTCATAGGATGGAAAGCTATGAGAAATGACTAGCAAAAACGTTGACAATTTCTCGAGCAACAGTTTTCACATAAAAAATGGAAAAATATGCTAGATACATGTTTTTGGTGTGGTTTGGGTTTTGCGACGGGTTTCTACCAAAAAAAACCTTTTAGGTGTGTTTTTTGGTAACATAATTTTCATATCCAATAGTATGGTGTTATTGAGTTTTTATCTCCTCAAGGCATACACCATACGATCTGCATTGTTAATCCTGTGGTTTATTTTAGAATATAAGAAATGAGTTTGGTCTGTGGGTTGGTTGGTGGCATTTGCTCAAAAGTAGTCATGCTAATGCCTATATGGGTAGGGCCTATCATTTATTTGGGTCATATAGAGTCTAGACTAGATGTGGACTAACATGCTTTTACTGTTTAACTTTCTGCCCTTCAATTCTTCCAGGTGTAGTGCAAAGGTTAAAGTGAAGCATTGCGCTACCGCACAGAGGATGTGTTAGGGTCCTACACTAACCCCCCTACTTTATCAATATACAAGGCCATAAGACCCATTAGATAGTTAATAGGTAGTGACTTAATGAAATATGGTCCTCTTTATTGAATAAAGGCCCCTAGGTAGTTGATCCTCATTAACAATGAGACCACATGTACTTAGTGTTAAATTTTTATAATGCAGATCTGCCTTGATAGCAGTAATAGTGTTTTTCACTTTTAGCAAACTTTTAACATATAAACCTGAGATTATAAATTAGCAGTAAATAACCAGTAGTAAAGAAGAAACGACCATCCACAAGAACACATAAATTTTTACCCTGGGGAAACCTTTTCAGGGATAAAACCCCAACAAAGAATAATCTTCCTTAATATGAGTTGACTGAATTTTACATGAGCAAATTTATAGAGTAGACTTTACATTAGCCTCTAGGGAACACATACCAAGAGAACTTGAAGATAAGAATGCCAAGAAAGAAGGGTGAGAGGATTTCCTGCTGATGTATGCCATTTTGAAGATGACGTCAGCCCTAATAAACCTGATTTGCCCCATGAGATAAGTTACAAGCCCTTTCAACAATATGCTGTGACGTGCATTAGCCTTCTTAGGGCTTGATCTAATCTGCTGTGACCTTGTAGCAACCTGTTGTTAGCCTGTAGCAGTCTCCTTAGAACCTGTAGCAGCCCCTTAGGGATTGTAGTAGCCTCCTTTGAACCTGTAGCAGCCCCTTAGGGCTTGTAGCAGCACCCTTAGGGCTTGTTGTTTATGATCCGAGCCCTTCTAGGGCCTGATCTAACCCTCAGCAACTTCCTTAAGACCCTCAACAACCTTCCTTTTGAGATGACAACCCTGTTGGGCAAGGGCAGACCCACGTCAACCTTCTTTTAAACCCTTGACAACCTTGTTGAGGCTGGATCTGAGCCACGAAAACCCTGATTAGGGCTAGATCTATCTACGATCGCCCTAATAGGGCTATATCAGACCTCAACATCCCTTCTAGGGCTCTAGTAGACTCTCGACACCCTCAAAGAAAAGAAGACAAGCCTGTAGATGAAGACGACAGCCCTGTAGGGCTTGAGACAGACCCTTGACAACTTGAAGAGAAGGAAAGCAGTCTTGTGAACCTGCTAGCTAATCCAAACCCCAAAAGAAAAATATGAAGAAGATAAACAACTGCTGAAAGTGTTCAACGAATTCTTGGATAGATTTTTATTGACAACTTGATGTGATTTTCACTTGAGGGGGGTTCCTCATTTATATTCCATCATTGGGTGACTTCCATAAGTAAAGGAGTTCAACAAATAATATAAAATATATTGGTTAGGGTCCCTTTTAATTTCTTGTGGGCTTTTAACACTTTAATACAATAGTTGGGAACCTTTTAAGTTCATTATGGGATTTTAACCCACCCTTCTTGGGTAAGTCACCTTTTGACAAATTCTTAGCCCCTTTCTCTTGGTCTCCATGGTCCACATGTGGCAACTCAAGTACATCATCATATATAAGGAAGATTATTCTTTGGGTGTCTTGTTCTCCCTACTAACACCAAGGTCCCAGGCTAGTTATTCCAATAAGGGGTGGCCAGTCCCTTGAGGAGGTCCCATAGCCCAGTGACCAAGGAGAGGAGTACATCACACATCACTTGCCTAGACCCGGTCTAGGGCTTCTACTGATGACCTGGTAACTGACCAGGTGCCTCAGCCCCGAGTTGAATCTAGTTGACCAAAGTCAACAACTTGGTAATTGACCAAGTGCCTCAGTCCGAGACTGAATCATCTTCCTGGTAACTGACCGAGTGCCTCAGCCCCAGGCTGAATCAAGTTGACCATTGTCAACAACTTGGTAATTGACCAAGTGCCTTAGTCCCAGACTGAATGATATTCCTGGTAATTGTTCAGGTGCCTCCATTCTCCCAGAGAATGGCTCTCGATGCTGCTAAAAAATCAATACTCCCTCTCAGCGAGAGAGGCATTCTCTGTAATACCAAGTTTTCCTCGGAAGTACACAAGCTTCGTCAAAGATAAAGGCTTAATTAACACATCTGCAATTTGCTCATCTGTACGAATGTACTGAAGTCTCATGGCACCTCTCTGGACCATATCTCTGATGTAGTGATACTTCATCTCAATGTGTTTCGATCTGTCATGAAACACTGGATTCTCTGAAAGCTTCATGCAACTTTGGTTATCACATTGGATAATGGTTGGCTCAAGCTTTTCACCAAACAAATCAGCAAGTAGCTTCCTAAGCCACATTACTTCTTGACAGGCATCATTGGCTGCTATATATTCTGCTTCTGCTGTGCTTTGTGCTATAGAGCCCTGCTTCCTGCTGGACCAGGAGATCATGGTTGATCCCATACTGAAGCAATACTTGGATGTGCTTTTTTGATCCACTGCACTGCCTGCCCAATCAGAGTCAGCATAACCAAGTAACATCACTCCACTGCTGGAAGTGTATCTGAGCCCATAAGCAATAGTGCCCTGCAGGTATCAAAGCACATGTTTTGCAGCTACCCAATGTATGTGCTTAGGCTCATACGTAAACTGACTCAGTGCACTCACTGCATAGCATATATTTGGTCTAGTATGTACTAGGTACATCAATGATCCAATAAGATGATGGTACAAGGTAGGATCCACTGACTTTGAACAAGAAACTGACTCATGTGGCTTCTTCAAGTTTGACACCATAGGTGTGCTCATGGGCTTGCACTCTTGCATCCGAAATCTTTGTAATATATCAACTGCATACTTCCGTTGTGAAAGGAAGATCTCATCTGGCTTTTGCTAGACCTCTAGACCAAGAACATAGTGCATGATACCCAAATCCTTCATCTCAAATTCTGATGTGAGCTCCCTCTTACACTGAGCTATCAGTTGTTCATCTCCAGTAAGGAACATGTCATCAACATATAAGATCAAGATCAAGGGATGGTTCTGAACAACCTTGAAATATAGGTTGGAGTTAGCAACACTCCTGGAGAAACCCAAGCTATGAAGGTAACTGTTAATTCTTGCATACCAGACTCTTGGAGCCTGTTTAAACCCATACAAGGCTTTCTTCAACTTGTAGACATGGGATTCCTTCCCATGGATTACAAAACCTTTAGGTTGCTCTAGGTAGACTTCTTCCTCAACTTTTCCATTGAGAAAAGCTGTCTTCACATCCATTTGGTGAAGTTTCCATCCCAAAACTGTAGCGAGGGAGATAATCATTTTGATGGTGTTGAATCTGGCAATTGGAGCAAAGGTTTCATCATAATCTATACCTTCCTTTTCAGAGAAACCACGAGCCACAAACCTTGCTAAATATTTTTCAATACTTCCATCAGTAGCATGTTTGATTCTGTAAATCCATTTAGAAGTCACTACAGACTTCCCTTTTGGTCTTGGGACCACTTCCCATACACCATTTTTCATGATGGAGTTGTATTCTTCTGTCATTGCATCTTTCCATACCTGCTGTCTAGCTGCCTCCTCATAGGTGGAAGGCTTTGCATCGATGATGTGGCCCAACTGAGTTATAAGACTAGAGTACCTCCGAGGCTTCTTGCTTTCTCTGAAAGTTCCTGAAGGAGCTGTATGCTTTTTTGCTTCTTGCAGAGTTTCACGAAACCAAGAAGGTCTTCTTTTGGTAGGATGAGCCTCAAGCAATTCTTCGGTAGGCTTATCTGGTTCTATGGAAGCATCTGGAATTGAAGGCTCACCATCCTCCTTCCTTTGATCATCTGAATGAGGAGAATCTGGAATTTCTGTAGGAGAAGTTTCCGAATCATTTGGAAGTTCTCTAGAACAACGAAAAGCAGCTTCCTCATGAAATATCACATCTCTACTAACCTCAATGTATCTCTGACCAGGAATATAGAACGATAAGCTTTTGAGTTTTCACTGTAACCAACAAACATACCTTTCTTTTTGGAAGGCTCCAATTTTGTTCTCTTTTCTTTTGGCACATGGATATAGACCGGAGTGCCAAAAATCCTCATGTGATCAACTGTTGGTTTCTTACCTGTATATACTTCCCTTGGAGTCTTTTCCTCCAAAATAGCACGAGGGCTTCTGTTCTGAATGTATACAACAGTACTGGCAGCTTCAACCCATAGAGATGGTGGAAGATCCTGATCACATAACATGGATTTGGTAGCTTCAACCCATAGAGATGGTGGAAGATCCTGATCACATAACATGGATTTGGCAGCTTCGCATATTGTCTTGTTCTTTCTTTCTGCAACCACATTCTGTTGAGGGTTGTAAGGCACAATTAGCTCTCTCTTGATCCCCGCTTCTTTGCAGAGATCATCAAACTGATGAGATTCAAACTCACCCCCATTATCTGACCTCAAGATCCGGATGTGCCTTCCTGTCTGGTTTTCAATCAGTGCCTTGAACTCTTTGAACTTATCAAAAGTTTCATTCTTAGTCTTTAGGAAGTAGATCCAAGATTTGTGAGAGCAAGCATCTATACAAAGTACATAATATAAACAACCAGTCATAGAAGGTGCAGTCATAGGTCCACATATATCTGAATGAATTAAGTCCAAGATCCTTTTAGATTTACTAAAGCTGTTAGGAAAATATTTCTTGGCATTCTTGCCAAGAGCGCAACCTTTACAAACACCATCATGTTCAGAAGAAAACTCAGGCATACCTGTTACCATCTTTTGTATACCAGGAAGAGCTCCGTAATGAAGATGTCCAAACCTTCGATGCCATAACTCACAGGGATTGATTGTATCGTGGACCAATGCCTGAATGGAATGCCCAGATGACTTGTAGAGGCCTCCCTCTCGAACTCCTATCACCATTGCTGAACTCATCTCTTCATTCTTTGGTCACAAGAGGGCCTTTCTATCCATGAAGATTACTCTGTAACCCTTATCTTCTAAACTTGCAACTGAGAAGAGATTCTTCTTTAACCCAGGAACATATAATATCTCTTCGATATGCAAGGTAGTCCCTAAGTCAAGCTGAAAAGATGCTGAACCGATTCCTTCAATGCCATAGGTGGTATCATCTCCAAGTTCCACCCGAGCAGTAAACTTCTTCTTTCTGAAGTTTGTAAGAGCTCCTCGAAACCCTGTCATATGTCTGGAAGCTCCATTGCCCACCAGCCAAGACTTAGCACTATTGGTAATGGATCCGGAGAGAGCTGAAACCAAATAGTACTCTCTTCTTGGTTCTTGATCTTTGGAAGACCTGTGGTTTTTCTTCTTCTGCAGCAAATGCCTGAAATTTTCCCTTTAACTTTCTCTTTGCCTTTTTACAATCTCTGCCATAATGTCCCATCTTGTGACAATTGAAACATTCTATTTTTGATAAATCAATGTGCTGACCTTGAGGTTTTTTACCTTTGTTCTTTTGATGAAAGAACTTCTTTCCTTTCTTTGTCCTGGCAGTAAGGGCAAGATTCCCTTCCTTAGAGCCACCATTTCCGATTTGCATTCTTCCTTCCTCTTGTAAGCAATCGTGCCATAGTCTTTCAAAATCTTGCTGGACTTCTCGACCATTTACAACAAATAGGAATGTGTCCCATGAACTTGGAAGACCATCAACTGCAGTTTGAACAAGATCATCATCATTTACTGTAATACCAATAGCCAAGAGTTGATCCCTTACCTGAGAGATCTTTGTGAAGAATGAAGCCACACCTTCATCCTTTTCCATCTTCAAAGTACGAAGCTTATTCTTCAGGACCCTCTTCTGACTGGGAGCTTTTCTTTTATATAGATTTGTCAAGGTATCAAAGCATTCTTTGGCAGTATTCAACGGGGTTATGACAGGCATCAAATTGTCCTTAATTGAATCATAGATGATTCTTCTTGCCTTGGCTTGTTTTTATCTTGAATGCTGCTCTACTTGCATTTGTTGTAGGTTCCTCTACAACATTAATGACTAAGTCATCAATATCATTTTCTTCGAGGGTAGCCAAGATCCTAGATTTCCAAGAGTTGAAGTTGTAGGTCCCTTCAAGTCTGTTTTCTGGTCTAAATGAAATTGAAGCCATTAGAAAAGTTAGCTAAAACAAGTCTGCAATGTTCGTAACCTTCTCAGATCTGTACCAAGATCACGTAGGCAATAGTAACCTGCTAAAAAACTGTGCTCTTCACGTCCTCTGCTCTGAAACCATGTTAAATTTTTATAATGCAGATATGATTTGTAGTAGTAACAATCTTTTTCACTTTTAGCATATAAATCTGAGATTGTAAATTAGCAGTAGATAACCAACGGTAAAGAAGAAACAACCAATCCACAAGAACACAATTTTTTTAACCTTGGGGAAACCTTTCAAGAATAAAACCCTAACAAAGAATAATCTTCCTTAATATGAGATGACTGAATTTTACATGAGCAGACTTTACATTAGCCTCTAGCGCACACATACAAAGAGAACCTTAAGATAAGAATGCCAAGAAAGAAGCGTGAGAGGACTTCTTGTTGATGTATGTCCTTCTGAAGATGACGTCATCCCTAATAGACCTGATCTGCCCCTTGAGATAAGTTACAATCCCTTTCAACAGTATGCTGTGACCTGCATTAGCCTTCTTAGGGCTTGATCTAATCTGCTGTGACCCTGTAGCAGCCCGTTGTTAGCTTGTTGCAGTTTCCTTAGAACCTGTAGCAACCATAGTTACCGGATTCGGTCCTAGGCCTAACCGCACCTGAATTGGATTCTCGGATTCTTCATCGGACTCTTCCACCTCGTTTTGACTAAATCTAAATTTGTTTACGTAGGATAAATAGGGTTAGGGTTCCGAATCCCCGATTCCTAATTTTGGGATGACTGTCGCATCCGTATCGGATTCTTCAGCCGATTCAGATCGCACCTACGTTTCGTGTAACCTTGGTAGGAGCCCCTTAGGGTTTGTAGTATCCTCCTTTTAACCTGTAGCAACACCTTAGGGCTTGTAGAAGCCCCTTTAGGCCTTGTTGTTTATGATCCGAGCCCTTCTAGGGCCTGATCTAAACCTCGACAGCTTTCTTAAGACCCTCGACATCCTTCCTTCTGAGATGACAACCCTGTTGGGCAATGGCAGACCAACGTCAACCTTCTTTTAAACCCTTGACAACCTTGTTGAGGCTGGATCTGAGCCATGGCAGCCCTGATTAGGGCTAGATCTGTCCCTAATAGGGCTATATCAGACGTCGACAACCCTTCTAGGGCTCTAGCAGACGCTCGACACCCTCAAAGAAAAGAAGACATGCCTGTAGATGAAGATGGCATCCCTGTAGGGCTTGAGACAGACCCTCAGCAGGTTGAAGAGAAGGAAAACAGTCTTGTTGATGTTGGCTTGTGAACCTTCTAGCTGATCCAAACCCCAAAAGAAAAATATGATGAAGATAAACAACCGCTGAAAGTGTTCAACGAATTCTTGGACAGATTTTGAATGACAACTTGTTGTGATTTTCACCTCGAGGGGGGTTCCTCATTTATATTCCATCATTGGGTGATTTCCATAAGTCAAGGAGTTCAACAAATAATATAAAATATATTGGTTAGGGTCCCTTTTAATTTCTTGTGGGCTTTTAACACTTTAATACAACAGTTGGGAACCTTTTAAGTTCATTGTGGGTTTTTAACCCATCCTTCTTGGGTAAGTCACCTTTTGACAAATTCTTAGCCCCTTTCTCTTGGTCTCCATGGTCCACACGTGGCAACTCAAGTACATCATCATATATAAGAAAGATTATTCTTTGGGTGTCTTGTTCTCCCTACTAACACCAAGGTCCCAGGCTAGTTATTCTAACAAGGGGTGGCCAGTCCCTTGAGGAGGTCCCATAGCCCAGTGACCGAGGAGAAGAGTACATCATACATCACTTGCCTAGACCCGATCTAGGGCTTCTAGTGATGACCTGGTAATTGAACAGGTGCCTCAGTCCCAGGCTGAATCTAGTTGACCAAAGTCAACAACTTGGTAACTGACCAAGTGCCTCAATCCCAGACCAAATCATCTTCCTGGTAACTGACCAGGTGCCTCAGCCCCAGGTTGAATCAAGTTGACAAATGTCAACAACTTGGTAACTGACCAAGTGCCTCAGTCCTAGACTGAATGATATTCCTGGTAACGGACCATGTGCCTCCATTTTCCCAGAGAATGGCTTTCAATGCTGCTAAAAAATCAACAGTTAGGGATTTGTTTATTGAAGCTATGTATAGAGTAGTAAGCTATGTAAACTTTGCTATATATAGAGTAGTGAATATAGCTCTCTATTTTGAATATCTTTCATACAAGAGATCTTTTTATGGTTCTATCTATTCTCTCTTGTGTTTTTCTTTGTTTTCTCTGAATTTCAGGGTTTAAGTATATTACAAGTGGTACTAGAGTTCTTTCTTGGGCTAAAAGGAGGAATTTTTAAAACCAGGGTTTGTCCTTTTCAAATGAGTCATTTTGACATTTTTGCTCCTTTTTTTTCTCCAAAGTTTTAGGGTTTGACATTTTGAGGGTATAGAAAGGATATACAAAAGTAACTTGTGTCAAAATTTCAACATTTGGGTCGATATTATTTTGGAGACAGACTCTTTGTAAGTTCGGGTTTGTCATTAATCTACAAGGTTTGGCTCCTCCAAATGAATCAACTTGAAATTTTCTCTCCAATATTTTTTCCATAAGTTTTAGGGTTTGAAATTTTCAGGTTACATCAAGGACATAAGGAAGTAGCATGGGTCAAAGCTCGCTATATATTCAGAGATAAGCCTTGTGTAAGTTAGGGTTTATGACTACCCCCAAAACTAACTTTAAATATGTGTTTTGGATAAAATTGTTATCTTTGGAGTTGGAAAGATCCAAATTGAGTCTCAACAGTTGCATTGGAATGAAGACGAACCATAGTGTTTTTGGTCCAAATTTTATATTCAAATCGGAAATATTGGATGCGTTGTCAGCCGTACAAGTTTGCTCTTTTGAGAAGTCCAAAATCATGGGGGCTCATGATAACAAGCAAACCATACAGCAAAAAACAAGGTCAATATGTTGTTGTGCATAGAAAGCAAAGATTGTTGGGGATAGGGGAACAAACAAGATTTAGCTACTTAAAGCATGTAAACAAGGACTACACTAATCAAAGCATTAATCTATGAAAAGCATGGAAGAAAAGGTTAGCAACGTAAGCAAGAAATACGTGCTACATAGAGCATGATATTATATACATATAACTATGTTGGCTACTAGAAAGCCAACGTTTCCAGAACTAGTAGATTGACTAGCTACAAGAGCTGGACATGGCAATCATCATTAGGGAAAGATGACTAGACCATGGAGTCAACAAGCTATAAAGTGCGAGAAGCTTAACTGCCAATAATAAAATGACAATTAGATCATGAAAGCAAGAAACTATCTAACTACTAAGAGAATATACTAGGTAAACTAAATAAGATACAAGGCTTGGTCATCAACAAGACGACAACCAAACCGTGAATTGAAGGCGAGAGGTAAAGGGTGTGATACCTACAACTATTTGTACATGTCATGGGGTAGAAAAGATGATGTACGTTGTTTCTCTCTAAGACATGCAACAACCTCTAGAAGGGAGCCTGCACATGCCATTTGGTGAAAAGGCACAACATCCACTGCACTATTGGATGTGTGGCTTCCGGATGAATGTAGTAACTTGCACAAGCAATCCAATCATCAAGGGAAAAAGGATGAATGCCTCGAGGGTAACACAAGATGAAACCAATCATGGCTTGCCTTGAGTAGGGCAGAAGGAAAGAGGTGATGTCCACTCCCTTGAGGGAAGAGGATAAATAGGGCTACAAAAAACAAAACAAAAAGAGAAACGCCCCATCTCACGATTCAAAGAGGATGAGCAAACTGCAAAGGAAGGAAGAAAATAAAACAAGGGATGACCACATTGATCAACCTGGGGTCCCATGGTTCAAGGTAATTGAGTCATCGACTAGAGGAGAGAATGTTGCTACAAATTAGGGAATTTGAGGTGAGAAAGCATCAAAGCAAGTAGAGTTGAATAGAACATAATAACCCAACAACTAGAGATGAATAGAAGATAACAACAGAGAGCAAGTGGAGCTGAATATAACATAACATATTAACAACACAGAGAAAGAGCACACACAACGCAATCCTTGCTAGCAACAACCAACAAGGGAGGGATGGCACCTCTTAGTGGAGAGATAGGGGAGACCAATTAGAAAGCACAAAATAGGTGATTTCCTTGAGTGTATAAAAAGCAAGAGAGGGAGGATGGAGGCTCTTTGCAAACCTAGCAAGAAAAGAAGCATGAGACAATCTTGTCTCGAACAAAGGGAGCAAAAGAGGAGAAAAAGGATTCGATGCAATTGCTCCGTGCATAGTAGAGGAAGCAACAAGTGAGACACCAGGAAGAGAAGAGGCTTGAAGGGAAGTGGAAATGCATGGGAGGTGGAGAAAGAGAAGGGAGGGCTAAGCATGGAGCCGACCCTAGTTGTTAACCAACCTTCATAATCAAACTCAACAAGGAAATGTTGGGTCTTTGCAGTCATGGTTCGAGGCTCTAGATTGATGGTTGTTTTAAGGAAAGGAGGAGAAGAGGGTGGAATTTGAAGAAACAACGACCCAAGCTTGCCCTTGGGTAAGTGCTCTAGTAAGTTCCATGATAGGAGGAGGAGAAGAAGTATCACACTTAAATGAAATCACTTCTCCATAGGGAAAAGGGGAATGCCATATTAAGGTAGGTTAACTTGTCTTTGGGGAGAGGATTGAGAGCTCCTTGGATTTGACTTACCAACGTCCTTTCTCTTTAGAACTTGACAATCCTTTGCACCAAGGGTGTTAACCTAATGGTAGTAACACCACACCTTGGGCTTTGTGTAAGATGTTGAGGCCAAGGCTACTTGTTTGGTATAAGAAACAAGCTGAGAGGATCAGTCAAAGTCCTTTCGAGGAGCTCGACATCGATTGTTGCATGAATGTCAAGTTTATGGTATATGCACCAATTCTCTTGCTTGGTAGAAATGGGTTGGTCACATGTTTCAAAAGTTGCATGATACCTTGTTGAGGGAACCACCTCGGAGGTGAGGCCAAGCCTTGGTGAAGGAGAATACCCACGTGATCCTCTTCCTCTTGGAAAAGGAAGCACGTAAGGTGTGGACATGGGCTCATTGTTATAAGCTTGAGAGGTCATAGTCTGATGGAGATGAAGGGAGCTCCTAGGAGGACCCTAAAGCTCCTAAGCTCTTGTCTTAGGTCTTGGAAACAAGTCTCCACATGGAACATGAGTTGGTCACATGTCCGACATGGTGGGTCTTGTTGCATGCACACTTGGACGGGAGGGGTAGGAAGTCACAACTTGCATGTCCACTTTGCTAGAGGGCAGGGACATGAGTGTGTGACAAACTTTCCCCACACCACATATATGTGCCAAGTTGGAAGGAGGTGTTGAGAAACCTCCAGGATATGCTTGGCACATACGGAAAGGAGCGAGTCCTATGTTTATAGGGTGAGATGGCATTGTTGAAGGGGATCCTTGGATAGGGTGTTGAATAGGAATCCCATGGTTGTAGCACTTGGGTGCATATTTTGCACCATGTTCAATGTATTCTTCTGGTTGAGGGTAGTCACATTAGAGACTTGCGCGGAAAAGACTTGATTAGCACCTAGGTGGAAGGTCCTATCATTAGGGAATCTATGACAAAAGTTCTCCATAACCCAAAACAATGAGGAACAAAATTAAGAAGGATACTCCATGCTTGAACAAGGTTAGGGTTGACAAAAACTCTCTAGTAGAGTTTCTAAAATGCAACACAATAGTTAAAGTGGATCATTGGGCTATTGCATTGGGGATGCTCCACCATCAACAAAGGGAGTGAGGGAGTGGAGATGCCACCTGGTTCTTGAAGGCAATTAGGAGCTAATTAGGGAATGCTTGAAGGAAGGAAGGTGACTAGGTTAATATTGAATTGCGAATTAATCTTCTTAAGGGATTTGATCAGGTTTATGTGGTACTTTGTTCAGGTCTTGGGGTTTGTTGATTGCACTGAGTGAAACGAGGTGCTCTACAACTTAGTATGGGGGAGATGTTGTAACGTGTATGATGTAGCGTTACATCTAATAAAACTTAAAAAGTAATTTTTTTAATTAAAAAATAATTAAAAAAATGCATGTCGGCTCATAAAATAAAAAATTATGGAAAGTATTTAAAAAAACCCATATTGGTTCATAAAATAAAATATTATGAAACGTAATTAAAAAATAGATGTTCGTTTATAAAATAAAAACTTAAAACTTAAACCCGGATCTATAAATCATTTAAAAAAAGAAATACACCTCAACAAATTGGATCCCTCTCGGTGCTTGATAGATACAAGTTTAAGATGGATCTATACTGGTTAGTAAGGTTTCCAATGCTTAAAAGAAAGGAAAACTAGCTAATGAAATAAGAATATAAATGAAATACCACAAGAGAAAGGGGAAAAGAAGAAACTCAAAGAACACACTTGAATGGAGATGTTACAACCCTTGAAAAGCCAACAAAGTAGTTGTACTCCCACAAGCTCTTCGCCCCAAACAGTGTCCTCACTTTGTCCTTGAAAATACAAGTCTTCAATATGACACAATATAATAATAATAATAATAATAATAAAATGGAACGATGTTACTAATTGGTAGATAAAGATGGCCCACAACTACGAGTTGCTCTCCCTGCAATGTGCCACTAGTAATCCATCGCGAAAAGGGAGTTGAGAGGATCCAAACTCAATTAGGAGAAGATGGAGCTTCCCTGCGGGTCAAACCCTAGAATCGATTGGTCTTGAGTAGATTTGTGGGGTTTTGGATGGAAATAAACCCTTTGATGCACCAATCTACAAGAGACATGCATGGATCTACCTATACGACACGCGGATAGCATTCTATAGAGAGAGAAGGAAAGGGGCAAATTAATTTTGATTGTGTCAACCCTTGTGTATTGCCCAAAATGGCTATGTGGCATCAAGATTCTCAAAAAGGCATCTCTAGCTAACCCAAGTAGACCAAATCAAGCATGAATGTTGAGGTTGATCCAAGGGAAAGAGAGAGTGTCCAACCAAGAAATCCACCAAGGAGTAAAACAAGAGGAAAGAATTACCTACGAAAGCAACAAAGGGGGCCTTGCCTAAGGACTATATATCAGATGGAGAAAACATATTCATACTTCTGGACTTAGGCAAGGGGTTAAACAAGGGGCATATCAATGCCACTAATCCATCTTGAGGTGTTAGGAGACCTCATTGTCATCTTTGGGCATTAGAGTGCAACGGTGCAAATCCATGCACTACATCGGGCACCTTTGTTGTATCTTTTTGGGAGGGTGACTTGGAGCAAACCCCAGGTCACTAGGATTGCTGTGAGCAAAATTGTAAACAAATGAACTATGAAGATCGAAAATTTGCAGGCGACTGGTGTGGAATTCCCAAGCATGGTGAGAATGTAGGTACCTAATAAGCATGGAGTTCTGTTTGACCCCTAAGCTTTATCATCTCATATTCAAACGCAAATCAGAGTTTGGCCTTCTTGGAGCCATCTTGAAGAGTCCCTAACCTGAATTATAGATTGCAAATAACTGACATCAATAAGGCCCGTACTTACCTCAGGAGCTTTGTTTTCCATGGTTCTTGTTCTCTTTCAGGATGATTATCATATTTGACTTTCATTGGAATTTTTTTATCAGGATGATTATTGTATTTGTCTTTCATTGAAAAATTGTGAAAATTGTTTGTTCTTATTGGAGAAAAACGATCATTTTTCATGCCTTGCATTGCTATAATTCAAAGTGTGAACTTGTGTGCTTTGATCCATCTTCTACAGTAAAGTTGAAAGTCCAACTGGGGAAGTTACTGCCTCTTGAAGGTTTGGAAGGTCTGCAACGTTTTATTTTCTGGAGACTAATCCAGCATATTTGTCTAAGGAGCACTACGTTCTGTTAATTAAGTTCCAAGTCCAGTGAGTTTGACTAATCCTGCAGATTTCAGTGGTCTTCTAGAGTTTCCTCCGTGGGAATTTAAGAAGCTTATTGGCTGTTGCTTTCATTTAATCTGCTCTAGCTAATTTGTTGGAACTTAATATGAGACATTGGTCTATGCAAAGTGTCCCTTAAGTGGTTTTTGTCTGTTTAGTGAAGTTTTTTATGTAGTTATATTTATGCAGTAAAATAGCATTGTCAAGTATAGTAGCAGTTTACTTAAACAAAATGCTTGTTGAATAGGTTCTAGTATGACATATGAAAATGTCCTATAATTGACTAACAAAGCTCATGGAGTGGAATAAAACCAGTTAGATCTTTTGATTTCTCCGTGGGGCAGGATAGTGTAGGCATGTTGTTTGAAGCTACATCAACAATATGATTTAGGTAACTTTATTAACAGTTTGCAACTAAAAAAAATGTATCACATGAGCGTCATGCTGTTTTATTGTTGCTTTCATTTTGCTCAAATTTTCTTCATAATTAATCTTTGAGTGCTCTCTTCATGGCTGCATCATTTTCTCTATTTGCTATTGCTCTTTACAATTTAGAGCGTTTCGGGTATACAAGTGTCTTAATTTATTGGACACATTTTTATCTTTTATATGCCATTTTGCGAAGCCATTTATTATTTATGCATAAGTTTTTCAGATATGAATTTTGCAACACTTCTTGGACCATTTTCTCCATGTAACTCATTTTTGGTGTTGGAAATAAGATTTCTGGTTTGCTCTCCATATATGTGACGGTGAAGGATAGAGAAGGATTAACGCGAGTTACAGTATATAAAATGAAAAGAAAACAGGCAATGTAACATCTAATAGGAATTTGCTTGGGAATCCTATAGATGTAGAATTTGGCAGTGGACAAAGTTTGTCCAGTCTGGATTATAATCATCATCTCTAAATTATTTGAAAATAGGAAAAGAAATCAAATTGGAGATTTGTTATCCCACAAGTCACAATTATTAGTTCAAGTTACAACATTTTTTGGGGCTCTGGGGTATCTCTATTTTATGGAGTCTGTTGAAAGAATAGGAAAACAGAAAAGTAACCAGAATAGGGGATATAAGTGCAAACTGTTCAAAGCATGTTGGATCTCATTTATATTCAATTGAACTTATCCTGTTCACAAAACATACCTAGATAAGGAGGCCAGTTAAGCATTTCTGTCGATCGATGGAATTATTTTGTGATGCTTATCTGCAGAAGCAATTTTTTCCATGAAATACATATCCCAGGGAAGCCCACGGGTATTTCCCCTCATTCTGATGATGCTACCTAGGGCAAACCAGATTTGGAAAAACCTTGAGGCGTTGTCAACACGGCTCAAGGCTGTTTCAGCAGTATATTCATTAAGAGCTCAACATGTCACTTGCAGGAATTGAACCTGGGTGGGGAGGATAACAATCATTCCTCACAACCACCCGAACTAGACCCAATTGACGTTTGCAAAGACATTTTTGTAGGCATGGTCACAACATTTATACCTTATATGCAATATGGTGGGTCTTAAATATCGAAAAAGATGGTCGACTGAAATATATGATATATATGGAAAATGAATAGTAAATTGCATAATTAAAAAAATCTAAATATTTATAATAATTTCATGAGAATACTGCTCACTTCAGTGAAATTAATGAACATCGGCCATGGAGATAAGAGGAATTATCACCTAAGAAAGAAAATATATCAATGTTGGACCCTAGAGGAAGAAGCTAAACCTTGCTTGTGCAAAGTCATCGTGGAGATGTAGCCAAAATGCAGAGCCAGAATGTAGCATTGTGTAGGAGAAAATGTATTGAAAGTACATAACTTAAAGTTTAGGGCTGGGGTTAAGCAAAAAAATTCTCTCTTTTTAACTGTAGATTGAAGTCTGGTTTGGTCAATAGAACCATTGTCTTGCATGGGGGATTTCATTGTTTTTCTACCGTCAGCAAAAAAGGGGGGGAAATGGTCCCAGCAAGAAAAAAATTCTGATTTTTGTTACTGTGTGGAATTATGCCATTTACTCATCTATTGCTAATGATAGAGATCTAATTCATAGTGCTCTTAAGAAAACGACAAGATATTTTGCCATTTTTAAATAATGCTAGAATTCCTATTCATTCTTCTTTTGGGGCAGAGGATGATATATCCTTTAGATCCAAGACCTTCGTGTGAACACTAAAATCATGAACAAGAATTCAATGAATTCTCAAGGGGCAATGGAAGAAATATTTTATGAATAAGAACCTCAATGATTGGGATTCTAAATGTATAGATTCTAGAATGAGTGTAGAGGGAATACAATTTTTACTAGGAGACTAGAAAATGAATTAGTAAATGAAAAAATAACGAGGAGATACAGAAGCATTAGAAATGTTACCTCTAAAATTTGCATTTCAAAAGATAATTCCAATCATCGAATACAAACCCCAAGGCAACTTGAGGACACCACCCATTGTGGTCATCCTCCTCACCTTAGGCCATCTCTCCTCCAACTCAAGGGGAAGTCCCCTACATAAAATCTCTAACTTGTTCGTGAATGCACATTTGAAAATCAGATGACTGAAGTGGATTGTTTTTAGGGCTTTGCTATTTAAAATTGGTGGAATTGAAGAGGACAAGTGCCTTATCCTTTGGGTATGGAGTTGAGGCAGAAAGATGAAAAATAAGCTTTGAATGGAATGGAGAAAATCAGGAAGGCTAGTACTAGTAAACCCTACCAGTTAGGTCAATCAAATTATTGTGCAAGTTGAATGAAATGCTCATTGTTACGCTCTAGATTCTCTGCAGCGCACCCTACTGGATGTGCCAAAGAGGGGGGTCGTTAGCGATTGTAAAAGTCAAAATTGGGGCTTCTTAATGTAAAAGTGGTTGTCTAGCGGGGCTCAAGACCCTTGGTCAAGGTCATGGCAGGTCCTCTTGGTCCTCATTTTCAAGGTGTGTTGGTCTTGTGGCATTGTTGACTACCCCTTGATTGGTGGTAAATCCTCATCATGTCAGACATTTATGCCCTGGGTGGGTATTGGTGTGCCTTATGATGAATCCATTAAGACACGTGGTTTAGGAGCCCCTGCCACACTCATGTTCTTATGCTTTGTGGAGTTGATTGCGCTTGTAAGGGTTGTCACACCTACTCTAGCACATCTCATTCATACCCTCTTGGACCTTATTTTGTTATATCACTCCTCCCTCTTGGTTATCTTGGTCAAAAAGAGCAAGTCGTCCACCTTGAAAGCAAGCTTTTGGAGGTGTCCTAAGGAGGGCATTGAGGGAAAAAATACACATGTTTGGGTTAGACGAGGCATGATGTCCTCCTTCCAAGCTCAACTCTTCATCATGTTGAAGCATATCGTTAATTTTAATCATTGTTTATGTTTTATGAGGTTGTCCCCAGATTGTGGGTGACAAACCCTAAAAAATATTTTTATAAAGACAAATTAGGTAGGTCGGCCTAGAGGAGGGATACAGTGAGCCTTTTATCTTATAAATAAGGCATCTCCCCCTCATCTGTAACCAAGATCACGGGATCAAATATGACTGAATTTTTATTTCTACTTGTGTATATGAGCAATTAAGTGGTGCGTACCTCATTTCTTGGTATTTCTAGGGTTTCTAAGGGACAAATCTTGACGTTTGAAGGTTTCTTTACAATCTTTCAAGGCTATTCCAAGGTGAAAGCATTCTTGAGGTTCTTTCTCTTCTCCTTTTCTCTCAATTGTGGTAAGATCTTGAAACTCTTGTATTGCAGTATTGAAGGAATCCATGGTAAGAGCAATTTAGGGTTTTATGCATGCTAGTTTAGTCTTATTGGGTGAGACATCCCTCTTGAAGGGTCTCTTGTTTAGGCCTCGACATCTTGTTTGCCCTAATTAGGTCAAGTGTTAACATAACCTAGGGTTTCTTAGCATTTCCCTAATTTATTCGAATATTGAATTACCGATTTTTGGGAGAAATGCTAGCCCCGATTTCTGATTGCCTGATGGAATAAGACCTAGGTCTATTTCTCTCATCTTCACCATTTCAATTTTACAAAATTCCTTGTACTATATCAAAAAAATACAAATAAATCAAATATAACAAAGCCTAAAAATAAAAACTATAAAAAAACAAAAAATATTGCAATATTGAAGAATTTAATCCATCAAAGTAGTGTGCCCTCATTCGTTTCATGGTCAATCTTGAAGGGCATCCTCTTTTTGTGGCTTGTTTGAGATATTTACGGTTATCTGCAAATGCTAGTGTGTTTTTTTAGATCTAATTTGATAGGTACATCCATCAAAATTCATCTTTGGAGGGTTTCACAAGCTAGAAACTGTTAATTTATCTAGAGATCACCACTCCCTCTGGATTCCCAACGAACTCAAGCGGTTTGAGTCTCTATAAATAAAAAATCCAATAATGACTTAAGATACAAACACAACAATTCTCTTAACACTTCTACAATAAACCACAACAATCACACAACTCAGGATGTACCCTGGAAACCCCAAATGGGGAAAACCAACAATTTGTGGGGCTTTCTTCTATCTCGAGCCCAGAGCAAAGTAAGCAGAAGACAAATACATACAAGATACCTTAGATGGAACAACCGAACTCGACAGGGTCAAAGCCCTAGATCTGCATGCAACAGACTGATGCATGCATTGAGGAAATGTGCCCTAACTGTCAACTGGATCTGGATCTATCTACAAGTAACTGTCTGTCGGTACTATCTCTCTCTCACCACTGCTCTGATATGCTCTGCCAAAGAAGATGGCCAACTGTCTAGATCTGAAAAATGCAACCCTCTATATGCATGGAAAAGTGCGTCCTCCTCCAACTGCCAGAACTCGTACGGAATCAGATCTCAACAGATCCAAGCTCTGATCGTCACAATCGTTCCTCATACATTGAGGAAGAGATACTTTGAAAGTCTCAGTTGCTAAATCGGTCAACCTGATGCAGAACGAGCCTCTCTCCTCAAGAAGTGCGCCCCTCCTCCTCTGAAAGTCACCCTCCTCCAATCTTTGAAGAAATCACACTGATGAACTCTCTCTATCCATAGTATCTAGGAACCACGTGCCTCTGATCAAGTGAGGTCTAATCCAGCTCAGATCCCCTCACTCTCCCTCCTGTAGAAGCTCCCCTCTCTCTCTCTCTCTCTCTCTCTCTCTCAGAAAGTCGCCCTCTGCATGTACACTGTGCCCTCCTCACTCTGACTGATCTCCCTCTGATAAGCCTACTGAGTAACCTTTATCGCTGACCTTCTGTGTCCTTATATCATCTCATTGATCAATTAGGTTTACCAAAAACCTAATATCAATGCATGCATTTTTAATTAATAGATGTACATGCAAAACTCATGCATGCATGAGGCAAAACACCCCGGAAGGTCCGCATGCATCCATTGCTGGATTCATGCCACTGAGTAGAGTGCATCTCACCTTCTACTCCATCCTGATGCCTATATGAGACGAACAAGGTTCATTTTAAAGAAATATCCATTGTAGATAAGACAGAGAACATAAATCCATATAGGAAAATATATATTAAATGTAAATTGATAAGATATGAGATGATTACAATGCAATGAGAGGCCTCATATAAATACAATTCCAAAGGGCACCTTTAGTGGTTGTTCACAAGGGTTATGTCCCTGAGATAATTATTGTTAATTATTATTTAATATATATATATATATTTTAGGTTTTTTACATTGCCTTCCCCTTAAGAATGCTTTGTCCTCAAAGCATAATTTGGAGAAGACTTCTCTTTAACTCATATTCTCGTTCGTAATGTCTTCTCAAGATCTTTTGTGCTTGTAACTACGACACTTGACGAAACAAGATGATATAACTTTCGAATTCCTGATCTTATATGTTGCATCTTTTGGGAAGTGATCCACCCAAAATCTACATTCAATGGAACTATTTGATGATCTGTTGGATTTTGTGCAACTTCGGAAGATATTATTCATTATATTTTATTGTACTTGTTTGTACCTCCTAAGGGAGAAGAACCTTATGTAAATGCATGAAAGAATCAATGTAAGCCTTGAGGTGCAAAAGAAACAAATAAAAAGATTAAAATTAAATTATTTATTGCCCCAAGGTGAAGTCGGCCCCATAAGGAATTTTCCAGTTTGCACATGTATAAATAAGAGGCTTGTGCACCTCATTAGCTCATTCTCACACTTGTGAAGTGCGCATCACTTGGAGGAGCAGATTTTCGCATCACTAGAAGAGGTTTATTTGGGTTGGTTACTTGTGAAAGATACTGCTGATGTAGAAGAGGATCATCATCGCAAGAAGCAAATGGATGATGATCGTTCGGAGTTCCTCATCTAGAAGATCCAGAATGCAAGAACATAGATCTCTTATGGTTCCCACAAGAAGGCAGTGGGGGCCCACACACCAAAACAATAAGAGATAAGTATTTTGTTTTCTTGCTTACATAGATCTGTTTTTTTGTCTTAAATGCTTTTTATATGCAGATCTAATGTATTGAGCAGTTGATATAGTTTACATTGTTATATTATGCATATGAGCTACACAACACTCATGCAGCTGGTATAGATGATATCTCCTTTCTGCATGCTTAGGGTAGTGCACACTCTTGATGGCATGTTCTAGTGGAGATAGCAGACATCTAGATAGTTCCCAGATATGTTTGGTAGACATGTTCATGATTGTTGTGATAAAGTATTAGCTAAGATGCTTGTGTAAACTATTTGTTTTCTCATTTGATTATAAAATGTCACTGATCATCAGTCAGGATTTGACTTGTAGGGAAAAGACCATGTGATTTGGCCTACAAGAGAAGACTTGTTCCGATGGACATATGAATCTTGTTGATGTTCAGCAAGAAGCTTCCTGGAATATGACTCTCAGCCTAGAAGGATGACATCGGAGGAAGCTTTCACAGAAGTGAAACCAGAAGTAAGCCACCTTCAGATATTTGGTTGTCCAGTCTTTATACATGTGCCCAAGTTGAAACCTTCAAGCAAGAAGGAAACCTTTGTGGGATACAGTGAGTCTCCAAAGACTTACAGAATCTACATCCCAGGGTCCAGACAGATTGAAGTCAGTAGGGATGTGACCTTTGAAGAAGATTTAACTGTCAGGAAAGGTAGAGGATCAGACATGGAGATCGATGATGAAATGATAGAACCAAAGAAGATGAGATCATCTCCCCCTCTAGTTCAAGAGGGAGTTAGCAGAAAAGGATGAACCTATCGATTCCATTGATCCAGTTGATATCCCCGAAAATGTTGTAGTAGGTTGGAAAAGACCTAGATGGGCACAACAGACTTAGCATGGAGCATATGAGAAATACAAGGCCAGACTTGTAGCTAGAGGATTCTCTCAGAAAGAGGGAGTCGATTGTGATGAGACTTTTGCTCTTGTGGCCCGATATACTTCCATTAGATCCATTATCGTGATTGCTTCAACTATGGGATGGAAGTTGCATCAGATGGATGTGAATACAGTTTTTCTCAATGGTGTTATTGAGGAAGAAGTTTACATTAAACAACCAAATGGGTTTATTGTCCAAGGAAAGGAGTCTCATGTTTGCAGACTGAAGAAGGCATTATATGGTCTCAAACAAGCACCCCGTGCTTGGTATGGACGAATATACGGATTCCTGGTGAGCTTGGGATTTTCCAAGAGTGATGCAGACCCCAACCTTTACTACAAGGTTGTAGATGCTGAGCCACTGATTTTGGTCTTATATGTTGATGACTTGTTTCTCACAGGAAATGAGAAACTCATTGTATGGTGTCAGAAGAATCACGCCTCTGAGTTTGAAATGAAAGATCTTGGATTGATGCATTACTTCTTGGGATTAGAAGTATGGCAGAGGCAGAAAGAGATTTTCTTAGGACAAGAAAAATACACCATTGATATATTGAAGAGATTCGGAATGTTGGACTGCAAATCCATGGCTACTCCGATGGATGTGAATTGGAAGAAGTTGAGAGATTCTACTTCAGATTCTGATTTGTTTGATCCCACCATTTATCGCCAGTTGATTGGGTCATTGATGTATCTGACCAACACCAGACCAAATATATGTTTTGCTGTGAATGCCCTCAGTCAGTCCATGTGCGAACTGAGGCAGATTCACTGGATTGCTGCAAAACATGTGCTCAGATACTTACGTGGCACTGTGGGATATGGATTGAAGTATGCTTCAGATGGTGACCTAATATTGCAGGGGTTTACAGACTCAGATTGGGCCGGATGTGTTGCAGATCGGAAGATTACTTCTGGATGTTGCTTCAGTTTGGGTTCTGTAGTTATTTCCTGGTGCAGCAGAAAACATAACTCAGTAGCACTCAGTATTGTAGAGGCCGAGTACATGGCTGTTAACACAACAGCTCGAGAAGCAGTTTGGCTTCGTAAACTCCTGGCAGGATTGTTCGGCCAGATTCCAGAGCCGATCGTGATTCACTGTGATAACCAGAGTTGTGTGCAGATGTCAGTGAATCTTGTATTTCACAACAGGTCGAAGCATATCGAGATTCGATATCACTTCATTCGTGATATGGTGCAGAAAGGTACGGTCGAGTTACAGTACGTGCCGACAGAGGACCAGACTACAAATGTTCTCACCAAGGCCCTTCCCAAGGTGAAGTTCGAATACTTTCGCGGAAGACTTGGAGTCGAAGAGAACGTATCCCTCCTTGAGAGGGAAAGATGACATTGAGATGCTTGCCCTGCTTTGCCCAGGTGCTTCTGTAGTCCAGTTACTCAACCAGATATGGGAGAAATTTCATTGGCAGATGAGTAGGACAGTCAGCAGTTGGCCGGGCTCACCCAGGTACCTTTTGCAGTCCAGTTACTCATCCAGATATGGGAGAAATCCCATAGGCAAATTAGTAAGACAGTCAGCAGTTGGTCGGGTTCACACTAGTGCCTCTGCAGTCCAGTTACTCAGCCAGATATGAGAGAAATCTCATAGGCAGATGAGTAGGACAGTCAGCAGTTGGCCGTGTGGTTGCACAGGTGCCTCTACAGTCCAGATACTCAGCCAGATATGGGAGAAATCTTATAGGCAGAAGAGTAGGGCAGTCAGTAGATGGCCGTGCCCTTTTGCTCGTTTGAGATCTCAGCCAGGTATGGGAGGACCCCATTGGAAGATGAGACAGATAGGTAGCAAATTGTATAGCAGAGATGGCACAGCTGATTATCTCAGATATCCAGGATTGAGTGATTCTCCTGGACCCAGGATCGAGTGATTCTCTTGAACTCACCGAAGGACTGGTGAGGATGTCACAAATATTCAGGATTGAGAGATTCTCCTCAAATCCAAGATCGAGTGATTCTCCTGGACTCACCGAAGGACTGGTGAAGATGATACACTGAGACTGTGTGGACAACCTTCAGTATGCATAGAGATGATGGAGACAGAGTAGAGTACAAGATGAAACCCAGATGATCGTGATGCTGATGAAGACCGAAGAATACCTTCCTCGTTGAGAGGGAGTGTTGGATTTTGTGCAACTTCGGAAGATATTATTCATTATATTTTATTGTACTTGTCTGTACCTCCTAAGGGAGAAGAACCTTATGTAATAAATTATGTAAATGCATGAAAGAATCAATGTAAGCCTTGGGGTGCAAAAGAAACAAATAAAAAGATTAAAATTAAATTATTTATTGCCCCCAGGTGAAGCCGACCCCATAAGGAATTTTCCAGTTTGCACATGTATAAATAAGAGGCCTGTGCACCTCATTAGCTCATTCTCACACTTGTGAAGTGCGCATCACTTGGAGGAGCAGATTTTCGCATCACTAGAAGAAGGAGGTTTATTTGGGTTGGTTACTTGTGAAAGATACTTTCACTTTCTCTCTCCTTCTTCATTTGTACTCTGATCTCAGAATTATCATCTCTCTGTGAAGGTTGCTGGGTTTTCTCCCTATTGGGTTTCCCAGGGTAAAATTTGTGTTGTTGTTTTGTGCTTTGTCTTACTTCTAGTGATCTTGGTAATGCATTTATGTTTTATGTATGAACACATGAGGAGCTACGTGAGAGGGAGGAGTTGCAGGGTGCAGCGCCGCGTGGGGAGAGAGAGGAAGCAACTGTGCAGAGGTGTAGCGGATGTGTGAGGGCGTGCAAGTAGGTAGTAGAGAGTGTGGCGTGGAAGCAGTTGTGCAAGAGAAAAAGTGGGTGAGGCAGGATGGCACGATGGGATGCGTGAGTGATGCAATGGAAAAAATGGAGAAGACGACGGGGCAGTGTGGACGAAAGGGGTTAAAATATTGGGAGCGTGGACAGTGATGGGAGAACGGGGCGCGTGTGGGCAAAGGAGACAAGTGGATGGGGATGCAATGATGCGTCTGGAGGAGTGTGGAGTTAAGAAGCTAAGGGGGGGGGCTGCTTATGCGCAGGGGAAGAGTGCAGGCTGTGGGGTCGGGGTTGGTCTGTGGAGACCATATGGGAGAGCATGTAGGCTGGCCACGTGATGTGTGGGTGTGAGCATGATAGAGGTGTTGGAAGGGTGTGCAAGGATGTGTAAGGGAGGGAGCCGTTGTGGAATGGAGAAGTGGGACTGTGGAGTAAGTGTGGAGGACCAGTGGGAGGGGAGAAGCGTGGAGGACCGGTGGGAAGGGAGAAGCGTGCACTGTTATCTACTGTAGATAAGACAGAGAACATAAATCCACATAGGAAAATATATATTAAATGTAAATTGATAAGATATGAGATGATTACAATGCAATCGTATAAATACAATTCCAAAGGGCATCTTTAATGGTTGTTCACAAGGGTTATGTCCCTTGGATAATTATTGTTAATTATTATTTGTTAATATTATTATTTTATATATATATATATATATTATGTTTTTTTCCAGCGAAAAAAATCTACTATTGATATTCAAAAAAGTTGAATCAAATAGTACAATATGGACCCAGATTCGACAAAAAGAATCGGTCATACCAAATGGTTCAGTATATACCATAATCTTGATATGTATCTCATGCCAGCTATTTCATCTAGTGTCAAATTATACATTTCTTACACAAAATCAGATGATCACAGTCTATCAAAAAACATATATATATATATTATGTTTGTTACACTATACTCTTGATATACCTCCATGCAAGGCATTTGAATCATGGAGGACATCTGGAGATACCACTATCTCTAATAGAAACAAGGTTTATTATCAACCCTAATAACACAATATACTATAGAACGAGAACCGACACGAGTTCACGTTTTTTTTGGGTGGTCATTTGTAGTAGTTTTACCTCCATTTCAAAAAATGGTGTTATCAGTATCACCTTTTCTTTTTTCGGGGTTAAATTTACATTTTTTTAAAACCCGTTCGCTGCCCTTGCAATCAAAACCGTAAATAAACCCTCGAATCGAAAAATGGTGATACCAGTAGCACCTCTTTTTATTTCGAAACCATTTAAAAAAAAATATTTTTTAAATATCATTCTAAAAACGAAAAAAAGAAATTTTTTAACTTTTAAAAATAAATTAAAAAAACAAAAAAATATCACAAATATATAACAAATTAAAACAAATTTAAGAAAAATAATTTAAAAAAAACCAAGATTAAAAAACAAATTAAAAAATTACAAAAAATATTAAAATATTTGTTAAAATACACATTAAACAAACTTAAAATGAAAATTAAAAAACGAAAATCTCAAAAGATGAAAATACAAATTTCCTTATTAAACAAAAAAATTCAAAATAATAAAGAAAATTATAACAAACAACATAAAAACATTATAACAAAAACTAAACAAAAAAAATTACATAACATGTAATAATGTGAAGGGCAAGGGGAGGGAGAACATTGTTTAAAAATAAAATAAAAATTACATAATATGTAATAATGTGAAGGGCAAACGGAAGGGAAGGTGAACAAAATAAAAATTACATAACATGTAATAATGTGAAGGGCAAACGGAAGGGAAGGTGAACAAAATAAAAATTACATAACATGTAATAATGTGAAGGGCAAACGGAAGGGAAGGTGAACAAAATAAAAATTACATAACATGTAATAATGTGAAGGGCAAAGGGAAGGGAGCCGCTCACCCTCCCTCCACTCCGTAACACCTAAGCCCACCCCCTCCCTCGTCACGACTTCCCATCCCCAAGTGATGTGTATTAAATGTTTAGGTGGGGGGCATTATTAAATATAACATTATATTATATTATAATGTTATTTTATATTAAAACATTATAATATAATATAATGTTATATTATAGCATTATAATATTTTTTTGGTTTTTTAAATGTTTGCCATGTTTTTTTTCAAAACAGGTTTGTTTTTAAATTGATTTTTATTTTAATTTATTATTTTTTTAATATTTGTGTAAAATTTGATTTGTTTAATATTATTTTTTTAGAAATTATTTTTTAGGCAAATGTAACTCAACAAGGAAAGAGGTGTCACTGGTAGTATCTCTTTTCGAGTTGCAGGGTGATTTTGGCCTCTTCAGTGCAACGACATCGGTTGTTAAGGTGACAACATCAAAGAAGTTGTAATTTTAGCCCTCGATTGGGGGTTGATTGCAGTGACACCATGCTTCATCGCTTGGGGTTACCAAAAGGTTGTAATTTTATCCCCATAAAAAATGTGGTGCTATTACATTGCCCGGGGTCATAATTTTAGCCTTGAAAAAACAAATGGTGCTACTGCACTGCCTGGGGTTACCAAAAAGTTGTAATTTTAACCTCGAAAAAAGTGGTGCTATCGGTAGCACCACTTTTCGACTTGGGGTTGTATTTTGGTTTTTTTGACGCAAAAATATGATTTTTTATGGCTAGAGTTCTTGTTCCAAGTATATAGTTCTTGTTCTATTGTATACTGGGTTTCCTCTCTTGGTCATTCATCTAGTGGTTGACCTTCTTGTGATTTCTGGGGGCTAGTTAGGGCATAAACCAGATTTGGTAAGTCATTTCCAGATTTGTATCATTCATTCATTTGCTGCCCCAAAGGTGAGATTCTTATGCCTCTCCATTAGGGATACCTTCCTTAGTAAGTTGACATTGTTCTTAGTGGTTTTCATATGTACTTGAGCACATATTTTGTGGTTGTCCTCTTATAACAACAACAAGGTTTTTAATCATTTGCAATAATTGTGAACATTTATCCATTCTAATTCCTATCCTCTTGAAGTACTTGGTAAACGTGCTTGTATTCATTGCTTTGACTCCTTAAGGCATTGATCTTTGTCAAGAGGTTGCTTGTGAGGCATTCTTGTTGTGCAGGTTTATTTCACCTATATTAGGGACTCCCCCTTGGCCTCTAGGAGTTGGCCTAAAGCGTAAGGAGAGTGCATTGTGGTGCATCTCATGAAAAGTTGCCAATCTTAGCACCAATGCCTGTGACCTATCAGAAGGGTGCGAATTTGTGCAGTAACAGTCATAAATATATAAATTCACTTCCAATAAACATCAAGTAGTGTACTGTGCAACCAACAATGCAAAATAGAACAACGAAACAACCTTCAAAGATTAATGGATAGCCAACAATTCTTCATTAACAAATTCAGTTACATCAAACGCAGGAAATGATCGATGGATCACAACCACACCTTCTCTCTTAGTTGAGACTTGAAAATAGCCCATAAAATGGGTGATATATCTCCAGATAAGAAGAGTATACCAACATATTTACAATGGCAGCTTTGCACATCAACCCACATCACTAAACTGCTAAGAAAAATGCCTTTGAAAATCCAACATCATTCATGCATTTTTAGGTGGCGACGATTGGCTCCATATGGGGACTACCCACCCTCGTAGGGTGCAAGAGTAATGGTTGTTGTTGTGCATATTGTACTCATAAAGAAAATAAAGGGGTTGCGATAGGTGACATGATAGATCCAAATGTTCACATCCCCATGTCCCCCAATACAAGATCCAATTCAAAAGTTTATTACAAAATACTTAAGAGTGCTCATGGCTAACTACTCACTCTCAAAAGGTTCTACAGATGGGCACAAGCCAAGATGCCAAAGGAGACATAACATAAATGAAACCCAATGGTCATAAACATCGAGCTTATTCTTCCAACCCTACTAAAAAAAGAAGAAGATATAATGCTATGAATTAAAGAGCTAATGTAACCATGCAATCAATTCATAAATCAAAAGAAATCTCCCCTTGTGTTTCGTTATAAATAAAAACAAGGAAATCGTGAGCTTCCTGTTACCGTGCAAACTAGCAGGCTAGTTTCCAAATAACAAAATATAAGGATAGTGATCCAATGTCACCTTGATCACAATCCTAACTTCTTCGGAGCGTCGGAACCATCCAGGGAGAAGTACCCTTAATGACCTTGTAGACCACTAGTACAACCAAAATGACTATATTTCTATGCAATTAGTAGTTAGACCAGTGCCTAAATGGAGTCAATTGTGTTTGATATGTTCGTAAGCGTGTAACTTAGATCATCCCACAAAATATAAAGTCAATTCAAGAGTATTATATGTAAAAGATCATTCACCACATGTAAATAGATATCATCCACAGAGTTAAATAAGTTCTAATTGTTGTTGCAACATATCCAAGCCAAGGTAGTATCATTCAATATCACAGAATAAGATGATCATAAAACTTCATGAGGTATAAGTCAATGTTTATCAATATGTATATGCCAAAGGGCTATTATTAACCAATAACCAACTAATTGAAAACCAAACTTCACCGTGTTATCAATTTAAAGAAGAGATATGTAGTAATGTATATCAGCAATAAGTGTTCCTCAACAAAAGCCAAATCTACCTTCAACAAGACCTTGAGATATGCTTACCAAATACTAACCTAATCAACCAAAGAAAAGACTAATGCTGTATGTAAAAGAAGGTTTTCCAGATCTGATGTAGGTAAAAATCAGACTTATATTTACACAGAAAACTATCACAAAGAGCACAGAAATTGGCTTTGTTTTTTTTATTTAAATGTGTGTACATGTGATAAGGCAGATAAGAGCAGAAAAGGTGAACACATAGGGTCTGCAATAAATTGCAGACCTGTTTTAGGCGGAAGAAGGCTTGGATTTAGTTGAGAAAGTGATGGGGTAAAGCAGCGAAAGATGAGAAGGAGAGAGGAAATGAGGGAGATAAGGGGGAGGAAGGAGGTAAGGAAGAGAAGGGAAGGATGGAGAAAAAGAAAAGAGGCCACATGTAGAGGAGCAGAAGAAGATGGGGTAGCAGGCCAGAGGAAGATAGGATGCCAGGGAAGAGGAGAAGAGGAAGGTCGAGGGTGTTAAGAGGGATTAGGAGAGAGGCCGAGTTGTTTGGAAAGGAGAGCGAGGGCATAAAGTTAGTGTGGAGGATGCTGCTAGGGCATGAAGCTTTCTGTACCTAGGGTTTAGGCAGAAAATCAAGGTTTAATAACTTTAAAAATGCAAAATTACATAAAAATTAACATAAGCTAATATGTACAACATTTACAAATTCATAAATTACGTTAAAAAAATAGAAGAACCTAGGGTTTGATAGATAATCTAACCTTACCCTAGGGCTTCGAAGAGGATAACCCTCTTCTTGAGATGGCACTTGCCAAGTTTGGCAAACCAATCCTCCTTCAACAACCACAAAGGGCTGGTTGAAAAAGCCTTAGCTAAGGCTAACTTTGGAGACCTAAAGCTCAAGCTTCCCTATGCAAGGGCAATTAAATCCTGAAATTTGACTTAGTTAGGGCAAAATGCAGCATTAGACAACCACCATTCAACCTTAAACAAGCACTCATCCAACATTAACAAAAAGACATCAAGAGAAGAAACTTAGATACCTCCTTGTGCATGTGTTAAGCAAACAACTATTAGCATTACCCAAGCAAAGTGCGTGAACCAAGATACTTCAAAGATCAACCTTCAAACTAGCATGTGCTTTAATCCTCAAGAAGCGCGCATCCCTCAAAGAGCCCAAGAAGGGTTAAAAATCAGAAAAATAGAGTGTAATCCCATAAGTTGATGTTAAAATGAAGTGAGGAGAAGGTGTATTTATACCTTTCTCACACTCACTTTACAAAAATAAAATAAATCCAGGTCGACATGCCTTTTTAAGATGTCAATTTGAAATTAGAAATGTCAACTTAAAATTAAAACAATAATAATATAAAAAATCAAAATAGTGGGTAAATTGGGATGTTTTCCCCAAATTTGACTCATACATGAGCAAAATGGATAAGTTAATCATATCAGCTTGTTCTGAAGGCCAGACTGCGGAGGGGGGGGGGGGCGTCGTCATGCTCCAACTAACCCCAAGATAAGTGAAAATCCTTCAATGCCCCCCCCCCCTAAATCAAGTGTCACAACCTGACTCCAAGGATGACGTCATCATCTGAAGGAGGGACCAGAGAGAGGGCGTTGGTGAACTAGAGGGCCATGAGGGTGTTAGAGGTGACCCAGAGGAGAAAGATATGCTTCAATACTGAAATATTTGTCATCGGAGTGCTAAATCAGAGTTGGGGTCATGTGACCCAGTGATCCACCCCTGGAAGCCCTAGACACCAACCTTAGGGCTTCAAGCTTTTTCATGAGGCAATCAACGATGCCATTAAGCCATAGTACTTCCAAGGGAGAAACCAGAGGGTCTGGCCATAACCCCTACTCAGAAAAAGCTGGCTAGACATCCTTCATGGTCAGAAAAATGATACCCTCTCCCTGGGGTACCTCTATAGGTGCGCTGGTACTGGTACCACGTAACATTGGCTCCAACTGCAGGGCGGATACTCCTCCTGAGGGTGCTCGAGATTCCAAGAATCATCTGGGTACCTGTAGACCTACACACATATCAAATAACCAAGGACATCAAACTACCAAGAGGCAAACACTTCCATCCTGCCTTGCTCATAACATAAATAAACGCTAAAATAAACAATGACACTGAGACTAATAAACAACTAATGAAATAATGAATAAACAAATAATAAATCAACTAATAGAAATATATAGAAGATCATATATCACCTGTAAAATGCCTCTTCAATAACTGTCCATTGACAGGAAGAGCGATTGTATCGCCATCCATGTGGCTCAACCAGAATGTACTTGGACCTGCAATGTTAGTAATCTGGTATGGACCTAACCGCATACTTTCAAATTTTCCATGCTTACCTGTCTGTTCTCCTCCTTTGTTCCATAAGAGTACCAAGTCTCCTAACTAGAAGTTGCGTTGTCGAGCCTTCTTATCAAATTTGCCTTTAACCTTGTCTTGATGTTTTGTCAGGTGATCAAAAGCTTTCCTTCTGTTCTCGTCCAGTTCTATCAAGCTATTGATTCTTCCTTGGTACTTGTCTGGATCGTCCATATTCTGTTGGAGCATCTTGTATACATGCAACTTCAAATTGATTGGTAGTGTAGCATTCAATCCATAGACCAACTCAAACAGACTCTTCTTGGTAGATTCTTTCACCATGATTATGTCTTCCCAAACTGCATACTTCAGTTTACTATCCCAGGATCTTTTATTGTCGCCGATAGTCTTCTTTATGATGTTTATCAAATTCGTATTACTTGATTCTGCAAGTCCATTTCCTTGAGGATAATAGTTGGAAGAATGTGACAATACAATACCGTAGTCAAAACAAAAGGTGGACAATTCTCCTCCTGTGAAAGCAGGGGCGTTATCCGTCACAATCTTGGCTGGTGTACCAAAGCGAGTGATAATCTTGTCTTCCAAGAAATCCATGGTCACCTTGGCTGTGGATCTCTTTGTAGGAATGGCCTCAACCTATTTAGTGAAATAATCTGGCCTCAACCTTAGAGTCATGGTCTACTTACCTGTGGTGGAGAAGCAACCTTTTCCCTTTTAGCATTTGCTGAAGGAAACCTTTTTATTTGATAAGCATCCCCTACGGTTCTGTTTTCATACCATTTCCTAATTTGTTCTCGAGGAGGCATTTCTCCAAGAATCTTATTCACTTTGTCCGCGTCAATAGAAACCTTTATGATCTCCTACATATGCTCGTTAGATAAATTAAATTGCTTTCTTTCAAACAAATTACATACCTCAGAGTCATCGTCTTCGAAAGGAATGTTGTTCCTGATATATTCCATATAGTAGGCGCAAGTCTTTTTATCATGGAAGCTACGGCTTGCCCTGCAATAATATGGAAAATCACATACCGCATTGGTAGGCTCCAAAGATGAACGAGGCCTTTGTTGTTGTGAAGGAGCTTTGTTGAAATTCTTTGGCAGGAATCGGGGCTGACTGGGTTGTTGATTCCTTTCTAACTGCATAATTCGATTCTGCATGGTAGTAGCTTATTGAGTCATGTCAACCCTTAGTTGCCTCATTTCTTCGATCAATATGTTCATCGGATCATGACCTTCATTGGAAGAAGAGGCCTTGTTATTTGGTTCTGGTTTAGCTCTTGAGTGGCTAGAAGTATCAGGCCTTCCAACGTCCCTCCAACTATCATCAAGAATTCTTACCTTTTGTTTAGCAGCTACAAGATCCCCTGGTCGGTCCAGACTGAGATGAAACATGAAGTCACCTGAGAAAGCCTTTAAGTAGTATGACAAAATCATTGGGTCTTGAGGCTTGCAATTTGGAGGAAATTCTTTTATAATCCTATCAAACCTGCGATCAAACTCATCAATAGTTTCGTTCTCACTTCTTTTTATAGTCATCAAGGCATTATTTAACATTGCAAGGTCTTTCTTCTCTTGCCATCTTTCAAAAAATTTAGTCTTTAAATTAGCATAGTTAGCAATACTATTAGCAGGCAACGATTTAAACCATTATGTAGCTTCATCAACTAGACATGAGGCAAAAGCTTTAAATTTAACATCCAGATGAGTAGTATCAATAAGCACAAAACATCGTTCAATAGCATCCCAGTGTTGGCCAACAGTAATAACATTTGATCCAGAAAACACACGAAACTCCCTGAGATCCATAAATTTTAAAGCTTGGTTAGGATACCCAGGAATAGCTGTGAAATAAAAAGCAGCGAAAGCCATATTAACTTGAACAAACAGAACAACAAAAAGCTTATGTATATCAAGTAAAGAGTCAAGCATTTGTTGATCACTTACCAGTCTTTCCTGCACATGATCTTTTTTTTTTAACAATATATAATCAAAATCGGGGAGGAATGTACCTTTAAAATTAGCCCTTGTCGAATATCTCTTTAAGTTTTGTCTAGGTGGAGTCGCCAGGAGAGACCTGCAAAGTTAGGCTAAGCAAATCTCACCAAGATATGAGCAAGGGACATATCTGAGTTCTTAATGGAGTCGCCAGATAAACCTGCCAAGTTAATCCAAATAAATAACAGGCTTTCAAATATAAGGACGCACCTTGAGTTCACCAAGTGTCGTTGTGCCAAGGGTGTGTAAATGACTTCGGATGAACCACTTCAATCTTTGAAACGTCCCCGACAACGACGCCAAAAATGTTACCGAGCAAACTAGCAGGCTAGTTTCCCAATAAGCAAATATAAGGATAGTGATCCAATGTCACCTCGATCACAATCCTAACTTCTTCAGAGCTTCGGAACCATCCAGGGAGAAGTACCCTTAATGACCCTGTAGAACACTAGTACAACCAAAATGACTATATTTCTATGCAATTAGTAGTTAGACTAGTGCCTAAATGGAGTCAATTGTATTTGATATGTTTGTAAGCGTGTAACTTCGATCATCCCACAAAATATAAAGTCAATTCAAGAGTATTATATGTAAAAGATCATTCACCACATGTAAATATATATCATCGACAGAGTTAAATAAGTTCTAATTGTTGTTGCAACATATCCAAGCCAAGGTAGTATCATTCAATATTACAGAATAAGATGATCATAAAACTTCATGAGGTATAAGTCAATGTTTATCAATATATATATGCCAAAGGGCTATTATTAACCAATAACCAACTAATTGAAAACCAAACTTCACCGTGTTATCAATTTAAAGAAGAGATATGTAGTAATGTATATCACCAGTAAGTGTTCCTCAACAGAAGCCAAATCTACCTTCAACAAGACCTTGAGATATGCTTACCAAATACTAACCTAATTAACCAAAGAAAATACTAACGCTGTATGTAAAAGAAGGTTTTCCAGATCTGCTGTAGGTAAAAATCAAACTTATATTTACACAAAAAACTATCGCAAAGAGCACAAAAATTGACTTTGTTTTTTTTATTTAAATGTGTGTACAGGTGATAAGGTAGATAAGAGCATAAAAGGAGAACACACAGGGTCTGCAATAAATTGCAGACCTGTGTTGGGCGGAAGAAGGCTCGGATTTAGTTGATAAAGTGATGGGGAAAAGCAACGAAGGATGAGAAGAAGGAGAGAGGAAAGGAGGGAGATAAGGGGGAAGAAGGAGGTAAGGAAGAGAAGGGAAGGATGAAGAAAAAGAAAAGAGGCTCGGTAGAGGAGCAGAAGAAGATGGGGCAGTAGGCCCGAGGAATATAGGATGCCAGCGAAGAGGAGAAGAGGAAGGTCAAGGGTGTTAATAGGGATTAGGAGGGAGTCCAAGCTGTTTGGAAAGCAGAGCGAGGGAAGAAAGTGAGTGTGCAGGAGGCCACTAGGGCATGAAGATATGTCTAGCTAGGGTTTAGGCATAAAATCATGGTTTAATAACTTTAAAAATGCAAAATTACATAAAAATTAACATAAGCTAATATGTATAACATTTACAAATTCAGAAATTATGTTAAAAAAATAGAAGAACAACCTAGGGTTTGATAGATTATCCAACCTAACCCTAGGGATTCCAAGAGGATAACCCTCTTCTTGAGATGGCACTTGCCAACTTTGCCAAACCGAGCCTCCTTCAACAAACACAAAGGGCTGGTTGAAAAAGCCTTAGCTAAGGCCAACTTTGGAGACCTAAATCTCATGGTTTCCTATGCTAGGGAAATTAAATCCTGAAATTTGACTTAGCTAGGGCAAAATGCAGCATTAGACAACCACCATTCAACCCTAGACAAGCACTCATCCAACATTTAACAAAAAAACATCAAGAAAAGAAACTTAGATACCTCATTGTGCATGTGTTAAGAAAACAACTCTTAGCATTACCCAAGCAAAGTGCATGAACCAAGATACTTCAAAGATCAACCTTCAAACTAGCATGTGCTTTCATCCTCAAGAAGTACGCATCCCTCAAAGAGCCCAAGAAGGGTTAAAAATCAGAAAAATAGAGTGTAATCCCATAAGTCGATGTTAAAATGAAGTGAGGAGAAGGTGTATTTATACCTTTCTCACACTCACTTTACAAAAATAAAATAAATCCAAGTCGACATGCCTTTTTAAGATGTCAATTTGAAATAAGATGTCAATTTGAAATTAGAAATGTCAACTTAAAATTAAAACAATAATAATATAAAAAATCAAAATAGTGGGTAACTTGGGGTGTTTCCCCAGATTTGACCCATACATGAGCAAAATGGCTAAAATAAGCATATCATCCTGTTTTGAAGGCCAGACTGCGGAGTGGGGGGGGTCGTCATGCCCCAACTAACCCCAACAGAAGTGAAAATCCTTCAACTCCCCTCCCTAAATCAAGCGCCACAACTTGACTCCAAGGATAACCTGATCATCTGAAGGAGGGCCCAGAGTGAGGGCATTGGTGAACTGGAGGGCCAGGAGGGTGCTGGAGGTGACCTGGAGGAGAAAGACTTTCCTCGACACTGAAAAATTTGTCACCGGAGTGCTAAATTAGGGTTGGGGTCATGTGACCCAGTGATCCACCCCTGGAATCCACGGACACCAACCTTAGGGCTTCAAGCCCTTTGATGAGGCAATCATCGATGCCATTAAGCCATAGTACTTCCAAGGGAGAAATCAGAGGGTCTGGCCATAACCCCTACTCAGAAAAAGCTGGTTAGACACCCCTCTTGGTAAAAAAAATGATACCCTCTCCCTAGGGTACCTCTGCAGGTGCACTGGTACTAGTACCACGTAACACTGCCCTCATGTGTATGTTTGAATTTTCAGATATTTGTTGATTAAAAATGAGGATGACTACTCATACCAAGGTTGATTTATCCCTTTGCATGCAAGGCCGATCCATTGCTGGATAGGGCTGATATAAAAGCAATCTTTGGGATATGAATAGGACAACACATTGCCAAGCCATGAACCATCAATATGTTTTGCAAAAGACCTCTTCAAAGGTTGATCTCCATGTTTCAATGACCTTTTCCCTTGCTGCCATACAGATCATCCATCATAGCCTCAAACAACAAAGGATTAGGTGTATTGACTGTTAACACTAAAAAGATCCAAAGGAGGATACAACCTAGCCACGAAAGCCATCTTTCTTCAAACCAAAAAGCTGTTATAAAATTTACAAAACATATTACATTCGTACCTCTTCCATACCAATGGAATTGTTGGATGAGAAATTAGATCTTCAATAACGAATCTCTCATCAAATCATTGTTTCCATGTCTACTATTTTTGGGAAAGAGACTTTATCCCCGACAACGAAATCAATTTGTTACCTCTTAAAATTTGCACTTCAAAAGATAAGTGCAATCATCAAGTACAAACCCAAGGGAAACTTGAGGACACCACTCATTGTCACCATGGTGGTCATCCTCCTCACTTTAGGTCAGCTCTCCTCTGGCTCAAGGGGAGAATCCCTTAGATAAAATCACTAACCTATCTGTGAATGCAGATAGGAAAATCAAATTAGTGAAGTGTATTGTTCTTAGGGTTTTGCAATGTAAAATTGGTGGAATTGAAGAGGACAAGTGCTTTATCCTTTGGTCTATGGAGCTAGGGTAGCAAGATGGAAAATAAGATTTGAATGGAATGGAGAAAATTAGAAAAGTTCATTAGCAATAAATCTTACCAATTATGTCAACCAAATTAATGTGCTAACTAAATGAAACGCTCATAAAGATATAACTTCACTTCCAATAAACATCAACTAGTGTACCATGTGAAAAACTTCATTTAGAAGGCAAAATTCAAACTTCAAAGATGAATTGAAAACCGACATTTTTTTCATTAACAAATCTGATTATATTGAAGGGATGAGAGGATCAATGGATCACAACCACACTTCTTTTAGAAAAAAACAACGCCCAAAATGGGTAAAATATCTCTGGATAATAAGAATACACCAACAGATTTACAATGGCCGTTGTGCACATCAATTCAATCGATAGAGAAAAAGAAGATAATGGAAGCATAAATGTGTCACAAGCTCTTTCTCCCTAGCCTGCAAAAAACATTGTACTTGGCTTATGGCGGTTTTCTTCTGTACATCAATTCACCTTTTGCAAATGAACCTTCTTCTATTTATATAGCTTCATCCTTCAATTATCCCTCATTAAAATATTATAAAGAATTCTCTAGAAGGTCATAGATACATCTTTTCCTCTAAGAAAAAATAATAAAATATCAATAAAAGGTGTTGGAGTCCCCTTGGAGTAGGTCGTTCTTCATTGTGGGTGAAGAAATCCATTAAAGAGGGGCTTAAAATCGGTCCACAAGGACACACCCTTCTCTCATGCAAAGTGCTTCTCTTTTAGGGGTTTCTTTAGACTTGGATCAACCATTAAATATACTCTTGCTGCTATTTGTCATCCTCTAAAGGAAAACACCCATCCACATATATTGATTTTCGATTGTTAAGGGTGTAAAGGGTCCACTTGATACCTTCCCTAGGAAAGCATTCCTTTCAAGAATTTTTCTCCATCAAATAATGCAATAAACTATAACAAAACACCCTTATACATAGAGCACTTCATCACATGTGAGTCATTAGTACCTTGCATCATGAAGTATGTCAAACACTACTCAAAAGGATGGGATCTCCTCTACTATTGTGCTATTTTATGCTTTAGGGTGTCTAGGATGATCAACAAGTCAATATCCACTCCACCAATGAAGGACACTCCTCTAAAAATGCACGCCTTACCTTGGATAGGTGCTTAGGTGCCTTGTGTCAACATTCAATGATAGGGTGCTCCTTCTCATAGATGTTTTTTCCCATCAAATATGCCATAAAAGTTTAAAACTCTCTAATACCTCCTCATAAGTTGGGTGCTCCTCTTTATGTGTAATCTTGCTAATGAAATGTGCCACCAAATGCCTTGAATGAGGAACACTCCTCTAGATGAGTGAAATAATCCCTAAATTGGAGTTTTTTGAGTCTAACATGCCATAAGTCATCTCCTCATATGGGGTGCTTTCTCATGCACGCACATGTTCCGAGACTTCTTCCTAGAAGTAGGGCATTCTTCCGTGAACTCACTACTTACCCACTCTTAGTTTAAGAATATGACAAAGGTTCACATTGTGCCCCCAAATATGTAGAAAATTCCTGATACGATTTGAGATGACACCTTAGTGGTGGTAAATGCTTCCAAATATGTAGATCTGCCTTGGAGAATGTGAAAGGTATTGTCAATGGAGAAATATGCATAAAAATATGTAGCAGCCACATCAACATAGACTAAAGCTCCTCCAATTGTATGAAGAATGATACAACAAGGACCTCCACTAAGCTAACATTAATTCAATACCTTAGCTTAACCATGAATAGTGAAGAGTACCTTGCTCGAAAGGTGGAGCAAGAAAAGCTTCACACCCCTATCATTGAACTGCTAAGAAAAATGCCCCTGGAAATCGAAAATGAGCAATGCATTTTCATGTAGTAACAAGAAAGATGATAATTGACATTGGTCTCCAAATAACATGATTGGCTTCAAACAAGCTTATTTCAGGCCCCAAGGGTTGCAAACAATATCAAAGCCATAATAAGATAAAATGTAGAATCAAGAATTACTATAAAAGGCTACTAGAGAATGGATAAATAATAATCATGGAAGAAAATGGCAATGCAACAACCATACAAGTGTATTACGGGAGGTGTATAGTGAGAGAAGGGTAGCAAATATGGAAAATCACAATAAATTAGTTGTTGATTTGTGGCATTGCCATAGCAATGTGATAATGCCTATTCACATGAAATGATCCATGGATCACACGACAATACTAAATTTGGATTTCTAGAAAGTGTACAAAGGTGGTGAGTGTTGATTCACACTTACAACTGTACTATTGTAATAGCTTTACTTAAGAATGAAAAATTGGAAGGTGGTATGCATTGGAGTGATTTGATTCCAAAGGGTAGTAGTGTAAAATAAACAGACTTTTAACTAACAATGAATCATCAAACTAAGATGCACACCATCACTTGTGATTTACATTTTAACAACAAGCAGCTAATCAAATATGTTGCATTGGTTGTAGCCTCCCAAAAGGATCGAAAGGCTTTCGAAGATAGCTACCCACACTCAGTGGATGCTTGCAGTCGTATGAAGATATATCAAAATTAATGATAAGTGGTCTTTTAATAAAAGTATTTCAGACAAATTTCTTAGCATTGGTGCCAAAACGGTGAAGCAAAGATAGAAACAACAAATATGGCAGGAAAAATTTGGCCAGAAATACTACAAGAAGACTTGAATACCCTGGTGCACAATGGTGAAAGATAGGATGGCGATGGAGATAAATTTGGATGGAAATTGGAAGTATAAACAAACAAAAGAGAACTTAGGAGATTATAAGATGTTAGTCAAAATGAACAACATGTTAGGGAATTTGGGATCCATTTATGATAGTGAGGCCATATGCCGGAGTTGTAACTTGCTATAGCTAGGAATGCTGGAAATCAATCCTAAAAGATCAAATGTGAGGGAATTCCTTTGAAGTTAATGTTTATTAATAACTGGTCCTGACAAATGTGTTCTATTTACTGTGCTTGGATATTACCTTTTATCAGAGTTGATGAAGCTTGGTAAGGAGTGAATCCGTCTTACTCATCGTTTGTTTTATATAAAGTCAATCCTCTTATGATTTAGTTAACTTTCATATCATACATATGCTAATGGATAGTCATATCATTGTGCATATGGAATGGGAGTGAGAGATATATCCATGCTTTATAAACAATGATCATGCTTTGTATGTATTGCATTATAAATCACTATACATATGTATTTTAGTTGGTTACTAATTCAAATATGCATGGCTTAATTGGGATTAACAGAACATGAGCTGTACTTTGGTTATATATATATATATATATAGAGTGGAGGCTCCAGTTTCTCTAGTTGAAGCTTGTGTATATATCTTTGATGAGATTAAGTGATGGTTCATTGTGAGAGGTTGTCTATAAACATTGCATAACAAGTCATTCTGAGCTCAAGCTACCGAGAGTTAATATTACATCTTTCCTCGCTGTATTAACAACACTTGTAGGAAATAAAGGAGATTGAGCAATTCTCATGGATCCATGTTGGTGAAACAAACATGCTATGAGCCTATCGTTATGGATCATATGTTTGAAAGCCCAAGTTTGAATAGACTTGATGAGATATGTATGGTAAACACCCTGCACATTAACTATAGGGGAAGTGGACAAGGATTATTACCATGCCTCCAGAGAAGCAAATGACCAACAATGTCAGGGGCTCATGATGAAGAAGATGAAGAAGAAGATCCTAGGATTAGGTTGGATCATCTAGAGTAGAGCATAGCTAGGCTAACATCAATGGTAACACAACTATTGGCAACAAAGGGTATAAAAACAATCTCAGAACACAAGTATAGTCCAGAGAATCCAAAGAAAAAGGAGAGAGAACCAGATACAAAGTGTGAGGCTAAGGGACAAGAGAATGTAGCTATAACATAATGCAAGTACCTTTCTGTGTGGAGGCAAAGGTTGATATCAATCCCTATGCAAGAGAAATTGATTCCATCAACTTGAACTAGTGGCTATAGGAGATGGAGGTGTACTTCAACATATGCAAAGTCACTGGGAAATAGAGGATTGCATTTGTTCGATTGAAACTTGAAGCCATGCGTTGACATGGTGGGAGAGTGATGCAATAGACATAGCACTAGAAAATGAGCCATCGATGACCAATTGGGAGGTGTTTAAGGACATGATCAAAGCTCAATTCTACCCAATTGGATATGAGAGAGGCTCCAATAATGTTTGGGATTGATGACCCAAAATATGATGAAGTTTACTTTAATTATCAACTTGGGAACATAATCTTTTGAAAACACTTGCATTGTACATGTGTTTCTAGGCTTCTTAAATTGCTAGGTTGTTGTTTATTTTATATATATATATATATATATATATAATTTTTTTCTTTTGGGGGGTTTCTTCAATCACTCTTTTACTCTAATGCTAGTGAAAAATTATGCAAAAACTATGATATAAACAAACTCCTAATTAAACTTAACAAATTTAACCAACTGCATTGCTACAACACTTGGTTTCAAAGAATTGATTCAACAAGTCACAATAATTTTATCAAGGTGAAAATTATTTCAACACTACCAAGTTATTTCGACCAACTGCATTGTTACAATTGTTGGACACACCGAGCACACTGAGAGGGGGGGGTGAACAGTGTGTATAGCTTTTTATTACTTTTTCAACTTTAACAATCATCAACTGCTTCTTCAATACATCATTCATTAATGTATTACCACATTATCATTATATCATCAGCATTATTAACTATTACAACTCATCATCACCTATCATCATATCATCATCACATAGGAAGCATAGCAAAACACAGTACACAAGATTTTTACGTGGAAACCCAAGTCCTGGGGGAAAAACCACGGAAGCCTTTATAATAATCATTTACCAGCAACAACTGGAAGGAGGCAACAACCCCCTTTGTTACAAAGACTTCAATTCTCCAGCTACAACTGGAAGGAGGCTACAACCCCCTGGTTTACAGGCCACAACTTGAAGGAAGCCTTAGCTCCCTCAATTTCCTTACCCCGTCCTACCACCCTGAAATGAAGATAGATACTTAACTATTGCACTGATCCTGTGGACCGGCTATCCAACACCTGTACCACACTGCACAATCTGTACCACACTGCATAATCTGTATCACACTGCACAACCACTGTCACTACTGACCACTGTTGACCATTGCACATCAACTGTATCACACTGCACAACCACTGTCACTGCTGACCACTGCTGACTACTGCACATCAACTGTATCACACTGCTCAATCTGTACTATATTGCACAACCACATCAACTGACCACTGCTCATCACAACTGTGCCACACTGTTCATCAACTGAGTAATCAATTTGTCTGTACCAATCAATCTGCTGTTCACGTCATTCGAATTAGTAAATCTCAGTTTAACCAACCGTATACTAGACTTAGTCCACCTGAGTCAAACCAACTACTCATACAACTCAGCCAATCTGAGTTAAGGAATCTGCTCATGTAGCCTGAATGAATGTACTCACTGCTCAATACCACCGTTCATCATTTCATCAATGTCATCATTGTATCATTGTTTCTATATATCACTACATACACCACTGAGCATACATAATCCTGTGTACCATCGCACTTTACTGAGCATACAGCAGTGTAAACATCACTAGCACATAAGCATACACTGAGCATGTCACTGTGTAAACATCACTTTTTGAAGATCATAAGGTCAAGAAACAATAGACAAACCAAAATAAAATCTAGATCATGTCATCACATATCCCTCGTAACAAGCTTTCCAACGAGCCAAGAATTTTGTAATTCCGATTTCGTATGAAAAAGTTATGCCAATTTTAGTAAAGATGCCCAAAAATTTCTCCTCCACAAAATTTCGCACTTTTCTCCAAGAGTTGCGAAATTCCAATTGATGAGCAAATGAAATGTCCGATATTCTATTTATATAGGTCGTGGGGAAAATTTATTACCTCAAACAGGGCCGACATGCAATTCAAAATTACAAATAATTAAATTTTCTTTTGTTAGGTCGGCTCACCCAAAAAGGTGGGGTACACCAACTTCAAAAATTCATATCTCTTCAACCATAAGGAGTTAGAAGATGCTCCACATGTCAATGGAAATGGCTTGACGAGAACTATCTCCCTATGATGGGTTTATTTGCAAATTCTTGGTCTAATACCCTTAAATTATTCAATGTGTCCAGGACGTCAAAGACCCCACACATGAGGGTGCCAAAGACCATACCACTAACTACAAGAGTTTCAAAGTCTTCTTCAACATATCAAGGCACGTCCGTGGGATCTACCTCCATCTACATCCCAATAGCCATATAACCACAAACAAGACCATACATCACCATGGTTCAAGACCCAAGGCACCGCATGCAAGGGTTTCAAGGACTCTTTCAAGGATATCATATAATATTTAAACAAGATACTTTCCATGGACTTCAAGCCCATCACATCGGACTCCATCGCCAAGTGATGAGGGAATCATGACCAAGGATTCTATCATATCAAAGGATCCAACAATCATGGGCTTACAAACCACCATATGTATGGATTCCAAGACCCAAATCATTTCCAAATGCACCATCAATGATCATATAGTGTCCAAGGGTCATCATGCCGCCATTTATGTGGGTGCCAGACCTTCTCATGCATAATGACCATCTCCAAGGGTTCCATGACCCCAACAAGGGATACATGGGCATCAAGATCTTCATCAAGGGTTCCAACTCTTCATCAAGTCATTAATGACCACATCATCACCTTTAAGTGGACAAGGACCATTAAGCCATCAAATGTGGGTCCAAGGACTTCTTCAGGGCCTCTTCATCAAGCAAGGGGCTTCATAGGCTTCTTCAACCACCTCAACGACACCAGGGGACCTACAAGGGTCAAGATCCATCATGACATCACCTGTGGGGTTGCTAGACCTTTTCCTGGGGTACCATGACCTCAATAAACACAAATGACCATTGAAAGGTTCATTTGGACTCTTGCAACTTCTTCAACCCACCAAGGACACTTTCTAGAATATTAGGGCATAGGTTGTGGTACTGAAAAACAACTAAGGAACCAGAGAAACACCTTAGGGGTACTTAAACACTCTAAAGGGTGTTCAGGGATTTTTCCATTTTCCCAAGGCCTCCAAGGGCTTCAAGCTTGGGCTTGGACAAAGTCAAAAGGTCTCCTCTTGACACAGACAACCACAAACCAAACACTAACCCTCAGGGGCTCCACAAGGGGCACCAAGACTTAACTGCTGGCATCAATGACCAGACATTGTTGGCATCAATGACAACCTAATCAACAATCTCCCCCTTTTTCATTGATGACAACACTCAGGCTCCCCCTGTTCACAACTTCTCTCCCCCTTTGGCATCAATGGCAAAGGGAACATCCTTTGACAATACAGCTCCCCCTCAGGGCATGCTCCCCCTGTCAACAACTTCTCTTCCTTTTTGCATCAATGGAAACGAGAACTTTCTTTAGCAATACTGCTCCCCCTATCACTGGGCACTGCTGCTGCTTATATGATGGAACCAACTACTGTAGGATAATCAAGTACATAGCTCCTTTTACACTTCATAACACTGATCGATAGTCTTCAAAATGGTATTGGGTTTTTCCCAATATTTTCATCATTTCTGTTTTGATCATTGGTGCAATCTACTGACTTTATTTTCCATACTTTGGTAGGCTGATCACTGTTCATGACATTCGGTTGAACTTGCTTTCTTCTCCAAACTTTAACTTCTCCCTACATCCTGCAATGTTTCGCAAAATGACCATAATGATAACAATTATAACATTGAACGGAAAACATACCTTGATTTATATCTGGAATTATTCTGTCATGAGTTCTGCAATGGATGGCTTTGTGACCATAGTTGTTACACTTGTAGCAGTGACCACTGAACATCATGGGATATCCCTGAGCAAAGGATCTTCTTTGTGATGCAAGTTCTTTGTTTCTATTCTTCCTTGAATCTTGCTGATCATGGGATCTACTGAAAATATCTGTATAACTATTAGCCTTTTCTTCTTTTTCCCTGGAACTTTCACTTTCTTCAATGTTCTTTTCAATCTTTGAATTTGTCTTCAACTGAGCAACTGCCTTGTTCAGATCTTCCTTTAGAGAGAGGATCTTCAATTCTTGCTTTTGATAAATTTCTATCTTTTCTTGGAGTTGTCTTGTTAGGTCTTCTTCAATTTTCTTGACTTCTTCTATCTGTTCTTTCAGATCAATGACAATACTGTCTTCCATCTGTCCTTTTATTTCTTGATTTTCTTTTCTGAGTTCTGAGAGTTCCTTTTCAAAGTCAAAATTCGTCAGACATACCTTTCGTAATTCTATCTTCAAGGATTTGATTTCATCTTCTTGTTTTCTTCTTATTTTCTCTTCAATCTCATGATTGAAATGAATTCCTGTTTTGTCACTTGGATCTTCTTTCTGACTGGCGGATCTTTCCTTCTGCATTTTTTCAAGTAAGATACTGATCTCACTATCTTTGTCTTGAAGCTTGCGAGTCAATTCTTTCTCCTTATCTTCTAGCTGTCTTCTGAGCTTGTCAATTTCTTTTGATTGTCTTTTATTTTCAACAGCAGACTTCTCAAGTTGATGTTTTAGAGAGTTGGATATGGCTTCTTTGATTCTGGTAGCTTCTTCAACTTGGAGATTTAGATCAATTATAGTCTATGTGGCTTTCTCAGATTCTTCTTGATTCCTCTTCTCAGATTTGTCCAATTGTTCTTGTAATACCTGGTTCTGTTTACAAAGTTTCTCAACCTTTTGCAAAGCATTAGTAATATCATTGTTTAAACATTCATTTCCATCATTTATCAAGAAACAATGAGATTCATCACATTTTGATGTATTACAATCGATGAATTTTGAATAGCACTTATCCTCTATACCCGCTAGACATATTTCTTCAAAAACATTACAAATAGGGTGTTCAATAGACTTACCTTCATACTTACCTGGATCTTGTACTAACCTTTCTATGGAGTTGTCTTCTGCTTTCTGTTCTTCAATGGAGTAAAGTTGATCTAACTTCAGTGACAATTATTCAATTGAGTTGCACTTTCCTATTTTCTTCTTTTGGAGATCTGTCAAATCTGCAGTCATGAGTTTCATAACTTCTTCTTCATGTTCCTTAGAGGAGTAGAGATGTTCTATTTTGAGCCATAGTTCCTTAGCAGTGTTGCACTTTCCAATATTCTCTTTTATGGAATCTGATAAGCCTTCAAGAATGGATTCCATAGCCATTGAATTATTTTTCCTTGCTTCCTTCTGAGCTGTTGTTTTCACTTTCTTCGGATGATCGTACCCAGTAAGCACTGACTTCCATACTCCACTGCCTTCTGCTTCAAGATAACCTTGCATTCTTCTTTTCCAGATCAAGTAATTTGTCCCACAAAACAGTGGTGCTCCATTCACTGAGAACCCCATGGTGTGTCAAGGATCTACTTCAAGCTGGTAGGGCTTTCTGTGAAGGACCCGCTCTGATACCAATTGTTGGACACACCGAGCACACTGAGAGGGGGGGGGTGAACAGTGTGTATAGATTTTTATTACTTTTTCAACTTTAACAATCATCAACTGCTTCTTCAATACATCATTCATTAATGTATTACCACATTATCATTATATCATCAGCATTATTAACTATTACAACTCATCATCACCTATCATCATATCATCATCACATAGGAAGCATAGCAAAACACAGTACACAAGATTTTTACGTGGAAACCCAAGTCCTGGGGGAAAAACCACGGAAGCCTTTATAATAATCATTTACCAGCAACAACTGGAAGGAGGCAACAACCCCCTTTGTTACAAAGACTTCAATTCTCCAGCTACAACTGGAAGGAGGCTACAACCCCCTGGTTTACAGGCCACAACCTGAAGGAAGCCTTAGCTCTCTCAATTTCCTTGCCCCGTCCTACCACCCTGAAATGAAGATAGATACTTAACTACTGCACTGATCCTGTGGACCAGCTATCCAACACCTCTACCACACTGCATAATCTGTACCACACTGCATAATCTGTATCACACTGCACAACCACTGTCACTACTGACCACTGCTGACCATTGCACATCAACTGTATCACACTACTCAATCTGTATCACACTGCACAACCACTGTCACTACTGACCACTGCTGACTACTGCACATCAACTGTATCACACTGCTCAATCTGTACTATATTGCACAACCACATCAACTGACCACTGCTCATCACAACTGTGCCACACTGTTCATCAACTGAGTAATCAATCTGTCTGTACCAATCAATCTGCTGTTCACGTCATTCGAATTAGTAAATCTTAGTTTAACCAACGGTATAATAGACTTAGTCCATCTGAGTCAAACCAACTATTCATACAACTCAGCCAATCTGAGTTAAGGAATCTGCTCATGTAGCCTGAATGAATGTACTCACTGCTCAATACCACCGTTCATCATTTCATCAATGTCATCATTGTATCATTGTTTCTATATATCACTACATACACCACTGAGCATACATAATCCTGTGTACCATCGCACTTTACTGAGCATACAGCAGTGTAACCATCACTAGCACATCAGCATACATTGAGCATGTCACTGTGTAAACATCACTTTTTGAAGATCATAAGATCAAGAAACAATAGACAAACCAAAATAAAATCTAGATCATGTCATCACATAGCCCTCGTAACAAGCTTTCCAACGAGCCAAGAATTTTGTAATTCCGATTCCGTATGAAAAAGTTATGCCAATTTTAGTAAAGATGCCCAAAAATTTCTCCTCCACAAAATTTCGCACTTTTCTCCAAGAGTTGCGAAATTCCAATTGATGAGCAAATGAAATGTTCGATATTCTATTTATATAGGTCGTGGAGAAAATTTATTACCTCAAACAGGGCCGACATGCAATTCAAAATTACAAATAATTAAATTTTCTTTTGTTAGGTCGGCTCACCCAAAAAGGTGGGGTACACCAACTTCAAAAATTCATATCTCTTCAACCATAAGGAGTTAGAAGATGCTCCACATATCAATGGAAATGGCTTGACGAGGACTATCTCCCTATGATGGGTTTATTTGCAAATTCTTGGTCTAATACCCTTAAATTATTCAATGTGTCCAGGACGTCAAAGACCCCACACATGAGGGTGCCAAAGACCATACCACTAACTACAAGAGTTTCAAAGTCTTCTTCAACATATCAAGGCACGTCCGTGGGATCTACCTCCATCTACATCCCAATAGACATATAACCACAAACAAGACCATACATCACCATGGTTCAAGACCCAAGGCACCGCATGCAAGGGTTTCAAGGACTCTTTCAAGGATATCATATAATATTTAAACAAGATACTTTCCATGGACTTCAAGCCCATCACATAGGACTCCATCGCCAAGTGATGAGGGAATCATGACCAAGGATTCTATCATATCAAAGGATCCAACAATCATGGGCTTACAAACCACCATATGTATGGATTCCAAGACCCAAATCATTTCCAAATGCACCATCAATGATCATATAGTGTCCAAGGGTCATCATGCCGCCATTTATGTGGGTGCCAGACCTTCTCATGCATAATGACCATCTCCAAGGGTTCCATGACCCCAACAAGGGATACATGGGCATCAAGATCTTCATCAAGGGTTCCAACTCTTCATCAAGTCATTAATGACCACATCATCACCTTTAAGTGGACAAGGACCATTAAGCCATCAAATGTGGGTCCAAGGACTTCTTCAGGGCCTCTTCATCAAGCAAGGGGCTTCATAGGCTTCTTCAACCACCTCAACAACACCAGGGGACCTACAAGGGTCAAGATCCATCATGACATCACCTGTGGGGTTGCTAGACCTTCTCCACATGACCTCAATAAACACAAATGACCATTGAAAGGTTCATTTGGACTCTTGCAACTTCTTCAACCCACCAAGGACACTTTCTAGAATATTAGGGCATAGGTTGTGGTACTGGAAAACAACTAGGGAACCAGAGAAACACCTTAGGGGTACTTAAACACTCTAAAGGGTGTTCAGGGCTTTTGCCATTTTCCCAAGGCCTCCAAGGGCTTCAAGCTTGGGCTTGGACAAAGTCAAAAGGTCTCCTTTTGACACAGACAACCACAAACCAAACACTAACCCTCAGGGGCTCCACAAGGGGCACCAAGACTTAATTGTTGGCATCAATGACCAGACATTGTTGGCATCAATGACAACCTAATCAACAACAATAAATGGTAATTCATAACTCTCTTGGCAGGTTATCCTTAAATGCATAAAAAGTAATGATGATATGAAAAAAGTAAATTGCATGAAATAAAGTTCAGAAATGAAAGAGCAGAATAAATAATTCAAACAACTAAGAAAGTGATTACATAAAAATACTATCATAATTGATTTAAATTTACATTGATAGAATCATACTGGCCACATAACAGAGTGGGCCTTGACTCTACAGTTTGTTGGATGATTCCTTAACTACCCAATATTAAAAAAAAGGGATAGAATAATAACAAAAAATGAACATAGATATTTTATTATAAAAAATAAGAAGTTCAGAGAATTGAGTGAACCCTACAAGTTCTTCTAATTATATATTTATACATTCCCCCCCACATGTAATTCTTGAGCAGTTGCCTATCTTCATGAGAAATAACTAACCACTAACCTTGAACCACCTTTTTATTTCTTAGACTTCCTTTTAATGAAAAGAGGAAGTCGTGGAATAATTTCCTTCTCTAAAGGCTACAATCCAATGTACTATAGGAAACCTCTCCATAATTATTGCCATATATCTTGGGCATCGTTGTAACTCGAAAATGACAATAGGTCTATGTCTCAAATAAGTGTAGAATAACTTATGTGGAGTCCTTGTAATAGTGTTCAACTCATTAGCATGTGATGAGTCATTACTTAACTCAGATTCTGTAGCAAACATGGGCTTTGCAACAAACTTAGACTTTGTTCTATGTCAATGAAAAGTTCATTAGCATAGAAACTATCATAAACATTTGAGCTCTTGAATCCTTGGCACTAAGTCGACATCCTCTCTATGCCTAAAATCAAAACTGGTAACATATCCAATATGTAAGTTCATGCATCTACACTCATTCTTAGGCAAAATTCACTTATTAGACATAAAAATCCCAATATGAATATATTATATTCCAAGGGTAATAGGAATTCATGGAATAGATTGGAAAGACATAGACAAAAGGTTAAATTGGTCACGTTTTGAGGAAAATAACACTAGAAACGGGGAAATAAAATAAGGCATTTACCAATCTCATCAACAAGGAGCACCAATAGATTGCTTGGAATTACTTGAAGGAAAGGCACAGATAGTCAATGTGGGAGTTCATCGCAAAGTTCAAGAATAACGATATTAAGCTAGGTGTCTCTCTCAAAAGTCCAAGCATGTTGATAAACTATTTGGGAGCCTTGCTTCCTCAAATTTGGTGACAATTGATGTTGTTCAAGCCTAAGACGATTGGTGAAGCAAGTGTTCAAGTGTAATACCTTGAAGGAGACAAGCATAAGTAGTGGTTTGACATGCACAAGTGAACAAAACGACAAGAGCAAAGAAAATGGAAGAACAAGTAGATTGGGAAGTAGATTGTGTCAATGACAAAAGAGGCAATCCCTTCTGTCAAGCAATGCAAGGCTTGTGAGAAAAAGAGACACATTGAGGAGGATTGCTGAAAATTGGACCTTGAGAAGCTCTCCAAGCATTTCCAGAAGAGGAAGAAGAAGAAGGCATATATAACAATAGATGTTGATGATAGGGTGGACACTTCCTTAGACTTGGAAAGGAATATTAGTTTTCCTACTCTTTAGAAAGAAGTAACACTAGTTTATTGTCGTCACAAGGAGGAGAAGGGGATGACATAGCTATTATGCATCAAAATCCACATGAAATATAACAAGATAGATTGATTTTTTGATCCAGGTTCACAATCCAATTTGATCTTTGCACATTTGGTTGAGAATCTTTACTTGAAGACCCAAGACCATCCATGGCCATACCTGTTAGAGTTTGCACTTTAATTCAATTTAACTAGGATATTTAACTGAAATAAAAACAAGCACATCAAAACACAATAGACACAAAATTTTTCCTCAGGAAAACCATAAAGGAGAAAACCCTGCAACTTCCTCAAATATAGATTTGTCACTAATACAATATCACAAAATGGAAGACCAAAAATAAGAAGTCTTCTGCATCTCTCTCTCTTTCTCCTCCGACGAACTTGTCTTCTCTCTCTTGCTCATGCGAACTTGAGTGAGTGAGTGGTGTGTCCAAATGAGAGAGTAAGCTCTCTATTTATACTTTATGTTTGATGTGACCTTTTTCCTAATGGGGCCGACCTCACAAGCCTGACTGGGACAACCTGTCCTAGGGAGACTCAATAATACATTTTACATTTGAATTTAGGGGATCTAATGCCCCGAATTACAATTGAGGTTTTACCTCAATGACCTTGCATGACAAAACATAATAAAGACATCCACGAACGGAGGAAAAACATCTCCGTCGAAGGCACAAGTAAAATACAATACTAATATAAATATAAAATACATGAATATCTTCCGAAGTTACATTTACAACAACACTCCCTCTTAACTAGGAAGGTATTCTCTCACCACAGTCATCATCGCTGGATCATCTTCAATTCTGGAACATCATCATCAACACTGGGTCATCATCGTTGCTACTGCAACAATCCTCATCCCGTTGATAATTGATTAGTGACATCTCTCGAATCTATCTTTCGTAAGAAGTTCTATAGAGCCAACCCTTTTTCACACTGGATGTATGCCTAGCTCTCATCTAGGTATTCATCATCTCCACGAGCAAGCCATCAAGTAGGTACAACCCAGGACCACACATTATATTGCCATAACAATCACTTGCGTCTCCTACTATCATCTCATCACACATAGAGCACAACCCAGATGCACACCTCATGTTCAACAGACCACCTGCGTCTCCCACCTAATGGGTACATCCCAGGAGCACCCCAAGTGCATTATGTCTCTCAAGGGTCAGCCGCATCTACCAGCATGGGAGCACAGCTAGGAGCACCCCAGGTGCATTACGTCCCAAGGACCACCTGCGTATTCCACCATGCGAGAAACAACCTAGGCGCACACAAAGTGTCTTTGTGACCGGTGGACCTCTTAGCGTCTCCAGCTTGGGAGTGCATCCAGGAGCACCCTAGGTGCATTAGGTCCCAAGTACCACCTGCATCTTCCACCATACGAGAACCAACTCTAGTGCATCTGCGTCTTCCGATCTCATCACTCCCTCTTTTGAGGAACCTTGATCTGGATAACACTGAGCCTCTCTTTGAAGTAGTCAAACTTCACTCTAGCTAATGGCTTGGTCAACACATCGACTATCTGCTCGTCTGTCGCCACATACTGGAGCTTCACTGCTCTTCTCTGCACCATATCCTAGATATAGTGTTACTTGATCTCAATATGCTTCGACTTGTCATGGAACACCGGGTTCTGAGACAACTTCACGCAACTATGGTTGTCACAGAAGATACAAGTCGCCTCGAGCTGGAGATCAAACAAATATGACAATATCTTCTAAAGCCATGCTGCCTCACAACTAGCCGAACAAGCTACAACATACTCTGCTTCGGCTGTACTCAGTACCACACATGACTGCTTCTTGCTAAACCAGGAGATCATATTGGATCCCATACTGAAGCAACATCCCGAAGTGCTCTTCCTATCTATGGCACTGCCTTCCTAATACGAATCAACATAACCATGTAGGTTAATCCTCTGATTCTCCTCATACTTGATCCCATACTCAACTATACCCTTCAGGTACCTCAATATATGATTTGTGGCAATCGGGTGAGCATGTCTTGGATCTGTCGTGAACTGGCTCAGGGTGTTCACAACAAAGCATATGTCTAGTCTCGTGTTCATCAAATACATCAACGAACCAATCATCTGACAGTACATCGTGGCATCAACTGTCTCTGATGAAGCATCACAGAGTAGCTTCAAGTTCGATGCCATTGGTGTGGCCATTGCTTTGCAATCCATCATTCCAAACCTTTTTAGAATCTCCACTGCATACTTTCCTTGACCAAGGAAGATTCCATCTGTGCTCTGCCACACCTCCATGACTAAGAAGTAATGCATCATACCCAGGTCCTTCATCTCGAACTCTGCAGAAAGCCTTCTCTTTGCATCTGTAATGAGCTCATCCTCACTTGTCAGAAACATGTCATTTACATATAACAGAAGTATCACTGGTATTCCTCCCTCAACCTTGAAGTAAAGGTTGGAATCCTCTTTACTCTTGGTAAAGCCTAATCTCATCAGGAAACTCCTAATCTCATCAGGAAACTGTCCATCTTGCCGTACCATGTCCCGAGTGCCTGCTTTAATCCGTACAAGGCTTTCTTCAACTTGCACACATGAGTCTGTCTGTCATGTGTCTCGAATCCCAGTGGGTGCTCCATGTACACTTCCTCCTCAACTACACCATTCAAGAATGTTTTCTTGACATCCATCTGGTGTACATTCCATTTCATTACTGCAACCAATGCAAGTATAGTTCTGATGGAAGTGTGTCTTGATACAGGGGCAAATGTTTCCTTGTAGTCTATGCCTTCTTTTTGGGAGAAGCCACCTTCCACAAATCTTGCTTGTGTTTTTCAATGCTACCATCTGCAGCATGCTTGATCTTGTAGATCCACTTTTAAGTCACAATAGACTTCCCTTTTGGTCTGAGAACTATCTCCCAGACATCATTCTTCATAATTGATTGGTATTCCTCGAACATGGCATCCTTCCATTCCTTCTTCTCTGCTTCTTCCTCGTTGTTGGAAGGTTCTTTATCAATGATGTCGCATAGCAGGGTCACATAGCTGGAGTATGGTCTGGGTATCTTTCTTTATCTATGCATCCCATATGGAGTGCCATACTTTTCTACATCTTGTATTGCTTCTCGTGCCCATGTCGATCTTCTCTTGTGGGGGTTCTTCTCACGAGGTGGATCTATAGGTTCTTGTGATTCTGTTATGTCGCGGTCTTGGATTGTCTCTTGAACCGTCGTCACTTGTTCTACGGAACAAGTCTCATCATTATTCTCTTGTGGGTGATGGTGTATGATCTTCCCTACAAGTCAAATTCAACTGCATGATTAGAAACATTTCATGATCTTCAAAACAAATTACTATTCATAAAGACATAGGTCATACAGTTATGAAACTATCTTAGCCAAGGATTCAACACAACATTCATCCATATCCTGCATTTATATAGTAAATTTCTAGATGCCTTCCATCTCTATCAGAACATTATTGAGAGCGTGCACTACTCCCAACATGTCAGCAAAGAGGTTTCATTCTAGATAAGTAGCAATGGAATGTTGTAAAACACCATAGGCCACTTACCCATCACATGCATATTAGAGTATTCTGTTCATCAATGCAACATGCATAATACACATCTAAATCTAAGAACATAAGTATGTACACAACTGAACAATATCATTTAAGTAGTTAGATATACAAGAAATGACAATTCAAATACTTATATTTGTTTGTTTGTTGGGTGGACTCCCTCTTGATCTTTGCTTCCTTGCAGGAACTATTGGAGTCTTTGACATAGTGTTCTTCTTCATCGTCTGATTTTGAGGTCCTGTTCCTTTCTTGCTTATGATCAGAAATGTTGAGCATGTATTCTACATTTGTTCTTTGTGTTGGAGTAGACTTTGTGTGTCCTTTCTTCTGCATCCTAACCAATGCTAATATGGATGAGAGGCTTCCATAGAGCATCGATCTTTATTTGTTTTCCAGAGTCTAACTTTGTAGTAGCTTCTCATACTCCTTTCATGTAATACTGAAAGTCATCTCTAGCATCACCTTATGAGGTGGAACCTTCTGAATGAACCCTTGTAACTGGTTACCTTCATTGCAATACATATTCTTCATTACTTGAAGAATCTTCTTTTGTTCTTTTGTTTGCGGGTTCATCGTCTTCATCAGTGTGAGCATGATGCCTCTTTTTGTTGGTCTTCTTGGATGAGCCTTGATTTGTGGGACAATTTATTGAGTAGTGTCCCTTCTCATCACATGTGAAACATTTGATACTGGAGAGATCCCTTCTGGATTCATGATGCCTATTTGGCCTTCTGGATATTTTGTGATGATGGTCCTCCTTCTTGTTGCGAGTTCTCTTAGTGTGAGCTGTTAAAGATTGATCATCATTTTCTCCTATATTCTCTTCTCTTGCTACTATCCTAGCTTCTTCTTGTGTACATTCCATAGTCTGCTGAAGGGAATCAACTTCTTCATGGTACATATTCCTTGAATGAATGAGTCCCATGATCTCAGGAGGCCATTCAAGGTGGTCATAACAATTTCTCCTTCTTCTATATTTTATTCAACTGCTTCAAGTTGTTCCTTGATTTGTGAGATCCTTGTGAAGTAGGATTGCATGATCTCTAAAGGTTGGATCTTCACATTCTTGAGTTGATTCCTTAAAGTCATCTTCCGATTTATGTTCTTTCCTTCGAATAACTTCATCAAAGCATCGAACATCTCCTTGGGTGTCTTCAAGGATGACAAGTGAGGGATGAGGTGATCTTTAATGTAGTCTGCAATAATCCTCTTGGCTTTGACCAAGTTCTTCTTGTGGATAGCCTTTGCTTCATCTCCCTCTGGTGCCAGAACCTCGTCATCAACATATTTGTCCAAATCATTTTCTTCAAGGACAAGAGAGATTCTATACTTCCATGCTCAAAAATTGTCATCACCCTCAAGCTTATCCTCAAGCTTGGTGTGGTGAGTCATTTTGAAATGAGAACCTCAAATGGAAATAGCAAAGATTTGAGTCATACGAATTTGAGATGCCCAACCTGGTTCTGGAGTTGGTTGGCCTAGGGTTTGTCAGAGAAACCCTAATTCTTCAAAGTTGGAATTTTGAACTTCTGATACGATATAAATATGCACCTTCTCAATCTGAGTTGAGAAATGTACTTCTTTTCCCAAATCTGTCGACATAATTGCAAAATAACTGATGTCCTAGTTTCCCCCCTACAGTAGTGACGGGGCCAAAAATGAAAATTCTCAGTTTTGAATTCTGCTTCCACAGGAAGATGCACCTCCTAGGGAGAGTTGGAATAAACTCCTTTTCAAGCTGATCCATGGAGGGAAGTGCCCGGAATAGGAAGCCCTAGTTTCTCCCAGCAGTAGTGACTAGGTCAAAAATGAAAATTCTCCGAACTGAGTTCTGCTTCCTCCAACAAATGCACCCTCCTAGGGCGAGTTAGCCTAGCCCTATTTTTCAGATGATCCATGGAGAGAATACCTTGTACTAGGAATCCCTAGTTTCCCGTTGCTGCACAATGCCTTATTTTCAGGTTAACTCTGATACCATGTTAGAGTTTGCACTTTGATTCAATTTAACTAGGATCTTTAACTGAAAGAAAAGCAAGCACAACAAAACACAATAGACACAAAATTTTTCCTCGGGGAAACCATAAAGGAGAAAACCCCGCAGCTTCCTCAAATATAGATTCCTCACTAATACAATATCACAAAATGGAAAACCCAAAATAAGAAGTCTTCTGCAACTCTCTCTCTTTCTCCTCCAGCGAACTTGTCTTCTCTCTCTTGCTCATGCGAATTTGAGTGAGTGAGTGGCGTGTCCAAATGAGAGAGAAAGCTCTCTATTACGATGGTACCAGTACCAGCGCACCTGCAGAAGTGCCCCAGGGAGAGGGGGTCATTTTTCTAACCAGGAGGGGTGTTTAGCCAACTTTTTCTTGGTAGGAGTTATGGCCAGACCTTCTGGTTTCTACCTTGGAAGTACTATGGCTTATTGGCATTGTTGACTGTCTCATGAAAGGGCTTGAAGCCCTGAGGTTGGTGTCTGGGGCTTCCAGGGGTGGATCACTGGGTCACATGATCCCATCCTTGATTTAGCATTTCGGTGACGGTTATTTTATCACCGAGGCATCTCTTTCTCCTCCAAGTCACCTTCAACACCCTCCTGGCCCTCTAGTTCACCAACGCCCTCTCTCTGGGGCCTCCTTTTGATGATGACATCATCCTTGGAGCCATGCTGTGATGCTTGATTAGGGGGGGGCATTGAGGGATTTTCACTTTTGTTGGGGTTAGTTGGGGCATGACGACCCCCCCCCCTCCGCAGTCTGGCCTTCAGAACAGACTGATATGATCATTTTTAGCTATTTTAGCCATGTGTTGGTCAATTCTGGGGAAAATGCCCCAAATTACCCACAATTTTGATTATTTTATATTATTTTTGTTATAATTTTAAGTTGACATTTTATAATTTCAAATTGACATTTAAAAAGGCATGTCATCTTGGATTTTATTTATTTTTGTAAAGTGAGTGTGAAAATGTATAAATAAACTTTTCCTCACTTCATTTTAACATAACAACTTATGGGATAAAACACTATGCATCTGTTTTACCCAACTAGGGCTCTTTGAAGTGATGCACCACTCTTGAGGAAGTATTTTTTTTGGGTTTTGATGACAAATGCTTGAAGTTTCTTTGGTTAAATTCTCTTTCAAAGGTGATGCTTTGATTTGTTTGTTAAACACTGCACAATGAGGTATCTATAGTTTCGAATTTGATCTCTCTTTGTTAATTATTGATGAATGATGCATGTTCATGAGACTTGATGGTATCCATTAAGGTTGCATTTTGTCTTGGCTAGGTCTTTGTCAACTTTTAGTCACTTTTGTTGAAGAATCATGTCCTTTTAGGAGTCCTTCTAGAGTTAAAACCTCAAGGCTTTAAGGTTAATTTGTAAAACCTATATTAGGCTTCTCTAGAGCTTGGTTAGTCATTTCTTAGTTGCCCTAGGTTGTGGTAGGGTTTTGGATTTGTTTTCTTTCTCTTTCTCCTAAAACCTAATTTCTGATTTTGTATAGATTGTACATATTATTTTAGGGTTAGTTGTTTTATTTTTATGTTTAGATTTGTTCTTATGTAATTTTGCCAAATTTTAATTATTTTTAAAAACCCTGAAATTCTTATTTTCTGCCCTAGTTGTAGACTTTAATAGGCCTGCGACCTCCTCCTCCTTTCTCTCCTACCCTCCCTCCTTTTTCCCTTTCACACCTTCGGCCTCCCTCTTTTGTCCTTTGCTGGCCTCCTCCCAGACTTCGGGTTTGCTGATCCTCTTCCACCCATTGCCCTATCCTTTCCTCTTCCTCTACCCATGGCCTCCCCCTTTCCTTTCCTCCCTATATCCTCTTCCCTATTCCTTCCTCCTTCCCCATCCATTTGCTGCCCTTCTTCCTTATTTCCTCTTCCCATCCGAGTCCTCCTCTCTGAGTTAACATAGGTCTGAAATAAAATTGCAGACCCAGTGCTTCTCCCTTGCTCCCTTTTCTGCACAAACAAAACATAATTGTTATTAAGTTGGTTAACTGTGGTTTAAAGTTTTCAAGGTAATTTAATGTGTTTTCATCATAAAGTTATTGCACCTTTGGAAATTTCCATTTCTGCTGCTATATCATCAGAGGTCTGATTTCTTCCCATCATTGTTTGGGAATTTTGTTTTATTTGTGCAAAAGTTTAAGTGGTTATGATAATGAATGGTGGAGAAACCTTGTGTAAACCTAAATTACATAGACTATTATATTAACTTTGTTGCACTGTGTATCTATATACAGATATGAAGGTTGTATTTTAATAAATTAAATTGACACTCATTTGATCTTTGTATGGTTGATACCGGTTATTGGTGAAAAGTGTCTATTGAATGTTAAAGTGACATTTGAATGATATTTGAAGCTACCTTGATTTGGATACATAGAAATAACATTTAAACTTGCATTAACTCAGTGGATGATATCTATTTACATGTGGTGAATGTCCTTTACATATAATGCTTTTGGATTGACTTTGCGGTTATATAAGGTTACAATACTAATGAATGTGCTTTAAACACACTTACACACGCTTTGAATATAATTGACTCCATTTAGGCACTGGTCTAACTACAAATTGCATAGAGAATATAGTCCTTTGGTTGTACTAGTGTTCTACAGGGTCATTAAGGACACTTCTCCTTGGAGGTTCCGACGCTCCAAAGAAGTTAGAATCGTGATCGAGCTGACATTGGGTCACTATTTTCATATTTGCTTATTGGGAAACTAACCCTACTAGTTTTTCTGGTAACATTTTTGGCGCTGTTGCCGGGGACGTTTCAAAGATTGAAGTGGTTTATCTGGAGTCATTACACCCTTGAAAAAAAGACATTTGGTAAGAACTCAAGGGTGAGTCCTTCTTCCTTATATTTTTGAAAATATCTATAAAGGACTAACCCCGCAGGTCTTTTCTTGTGACTCCACTCATTTAAGGTGACTCCACTCATCGAGAAGCAATTCAGATCAATCACCATTATCTCAGGTACATATTTGTCTAGTGCTTTCGGTGAGATTTATTTAAGTCTAACTTGGCAGGTCTCTCTTGGCGACTCCTACTGAAGAAAATAAAAAGGAAGTACTCTACAAAACTGAAAGTCAAGAGATATGGGGATCCTTTATCCGTTCGACTTCTCAAGTATTCCGGGATACCCGAATAGGTTCAACAAGCATCACTGCCTGAAGCTTATTCCGATGTTCCACAGGGAAAAAGATACTGTTACAATACATATCATAAAATTTAAATAAGTTTTGACAACATGGGATATCACAAATGAGGATACTATTATACAGCTGTTCATAATGTATTTCAAGCTAGGAGGTGATCGGTATATGATGGATGCTTGGTACGAAGGACTCCCTCCTAAGGGGATATCTTCCTTCCTCCAACTGGTTGAAGTATTCAACAATCAATAGGGTCCCGATGTTAAGGAAGAAATCATGAAGATTGCAAAGGACAATCATACAGATATTGATGAACATATATAGGAGGAACATGACACGGTCCTTAGCGAAGGTCATTTCTCAGAAGGTTTACTTGAATAAAACATCACTCAGGACCAGATAAATGACATAATGGACCTTTCGATCGGAGATGGAGTGACTCCTGAAGATGAAGAGAAAGAATCTTTAATTGAAGAAATTGAAGGATATAAAGAAAAGGTGAATTATCCGTGCCCCCAAATTATGGTTTCTTATGATATTTTGGCTCTCTTGGAAGAAAATTACAGGTTTGCAGAAGACGATGATTATTGGAAGTTCCTTGGTCCACCTATGCACGATTCTTCATGAACTTGTAGCATCGTGGTAGACCATCCCCTGAGCACATATGTGGGTGAAGAATCTTACTCTGACTTCGATGAAGAATGGATCAATCATTTTTATTTGCTCAATGATGCAGTGGTGTAATATGTGGGGCCGGTTGTTGATGACCACATGCGAAGTCTCTCCATTGTCTCTCAGTTCATGGTGTGCCCTAATCAACAAAATTCTACGAGAAGTCTTCATCCCTTGTTGTCCAGTATCAGTAAGTTATCAACTTTGCTTTTCAGTAAAACTAATATAGGTATGTGGACATGTATGACTTTCTTTTCACATTATCACGATTTATATTGTTTATCTTTTCGTTTGAAATGTGAAGGCATGATTTATGTGGTTGACGATTTCAAAATGTTAAAGATCAGTGGGGGTACTAACATGATAATTGTAAAGATGAACAATATGCTTGTATATCTAAAGAAATGTTTAAACAGGTTGCAATTGACATATGAAGATTTGCAAGGTCCACATCCACGGATGGTCTCTCAAATTGATAATCAGGCAACAAATTTCAGGCAAAGTTTTTTTCTCAATACCAGCATATGATGAAGATGGTATGTACCTGAGCTCGGTGGAAGCCTAGATAAATGGAGCTTGTAAAAACAATCTTTCCCCGTGGCGCCAATATCAAAGCTTCCATGCCACCCATCCTTCATCTACTATCCTGATACGTATCCTCTTTGTGATCAATGAGATTTTGTCATGGATTCTTTCCAAATACAAAGGTAAAGGATTAGGTATGAGTTTCTTACTTGAATGATTACATTGGTGGTATGATTTTACTTAACCTTTCCTGATTTTCATGTTTAGCATATGCAAGCTTAGTTTAGTTGAGTTAGGCATATACAGTTTCCCATGCATTGCACTTGACGTTCTTGATATCTACATAGGTTAATCATTTGCTTATTCAGTTTGATTTATGAGCAAGGAAAGACATAAGTGTCTGCCTCTTGGTAGTTTGATGTCCTGGTTATTTGATATGTGTGTAGGTATACAGGTACCCAAGCGATTCTTGGATTCTCTAGCACCCTCAGGAGGAGTACTCGTCTCGCAGCTGGAGCCAGTGTTACGATGGTACCAGTACCAGCGCACCTGCAGAGGTGGTCGAGGGAGAGGGGGTCATTTTTCTCACCAAGAGGGGTGTTTAGCCAGCTTTTTTTGGGTAGGAGTTATGGCCAGACCCTCTGGTTTCTCCCTTGGAAGTACTATGGTTTAGTGGCATTGTTGATTTCCTCATGAAAGGGTTTGAATCCCTGAGGTTGGTGTCCGAGGATTCCAAGGGTGGATCACTAGGTCACATGACCCCATCCTTGATTTAGCATTGCGGTGACGGTTCTTTTAGCACCGAGGCATCTATTTCTCCTCCAGGTCACCTCTAGCACCCTCCTGGCCCTCCAGTTCACCAACGCCCTCTCTTTGGGGCCTCCTTCTGATGATGAAGTCATCCTTGGAGCCAGGCTGTGATGCTTGATTAGGGGGGGCGTTGAGGGATTTTCACTTTTGTTGGGGTTAGTTGGGGCATGACGACCCCCCCCCCTCCGCAGTCTGGTCTTCAGAACAGGATGATATGCTCATTTTTAGCTATTTTAGCCATGTGTGGGTCAATTCTGGGGAAAATACCCCAAATTATCCACATTTTTGATTATTTTATATTATTTTTGTTATAATTTTAAGTTGACATTTTATAATTTCAAATTGACATTTAAAAAGGCACGTCGACCTGGATTTTACTTATTTTTGTAAAGTGAGTGTGAAAATGTATAAATAAACTTTTCCTCACGTCATTTTAACATAACAACTTATGGGATAAAACACTATGCATCTATTTTACCCAACTAGGGATCTTTGAAGTGATGCGCCAGTCTTGAGGAAGTATTTTTTTTTGTGTTTTGATGACAAATGCTTGAAGTTTCTTTGGTTAAATTCTCTTGAAAAGGTGATGCTTTGATTTGTTTGTTAAACACTGCACAAGGAGGTATCTATAGTTTCTTCTTTGATCTCTCTTTGTTAATTGTTGATGGATGATGCATGTTCACGAGGATTGATGGTAGCCATTAAGGTTGCATTTTGTCTTGGCTAGGTATTTGTCAACTTTTAGTCACTTTGTTGAAGAAGCACGTCCTTTCAGGAGTCGTTCTAGAGTTAAAACCTCAAGGCTTTAAGGTTAAGTTGTAAAACCTAGATTAGGCTTCTCTAGAGCTTGGTTAGTCATTTCTTAGATTCCTTAGGTCGTGGCAGGGTTTTGCATTTGTTTTCATTCTCTTTCTCCTAAAATCTAATTTCCGATTTTGTATAAATTGTACATATTATTTTAGGCTTAGCTGTTTTATTTTTATGTTTAGATTTGTTCTTATGTAATTTTGTCAAATTTTAATTATTTTAAAACCCTAAAATTCTGATTTTCTGCCCTAGTTGCAGACTTCAGTAGGCCTGCGACCTCTTCTTTCTCTCCTACCCTCTCTCCTTTTTCCCTTTCACACCTTTGGCCTCCCTCTTTTGTCCTTCGCTGGCCTCCTCCCAGAATTCTTGTCTGCTGCTCCTCTTCCACCTATTGCCCTATCCTTTCCTCTTCCTCTACCCACGGCCTCCCCCTTTCCTTTCCTCCCTATCTCCTCTTCCCCATCCATTCGCTGCCCTTCTTCCTTATTTCCTCTTCCCATCTGAGTCCTCTTCTCTGAGTTAATACAGGTCTGCAATAAAATTGTAGACCCTGTGCTTCTCCCTTGCTCCCTTTTCTGCACAAACAAAACATAATTGTTATTAAGTTGGTTAACTGTGGTTTAAAGTTTGCAAGGTAGTTTAATGTGTTTGCATCATAAAGTTATCACACCTTTGGAAATTTCCATTTCTGCTGCTATATCATCAGAGGTTTGATTTCTTACTATCATTGTCTAGGAATTTTGTTTTATTGGTGCAAAAGTTTAAGTGGTTATGATAATGAATGGTGGAGAAACCTTGTGGTAAACCTAAATTACAAAGACTATTATATTAACTATGTTGCACTATGTATCTACATACATATATGAAGGTTGTATTTTGATAAATTAAATTGACACTCATTTGATCTTTGTATGGTTGATACCGGTTATTGGTGAAAAGTGTCTATTGAATGTTAAAGTGATATTTGAATGATATTTGAAGCTACCTCGACTTGGATACATAGCAATAACATTTAAACTTGCATTAACTCAATGGATGATATCTATTTACATGTAGTGATGTCCTTTACATATAATGCTTTTGGATTGACTTTGCGATGATCTAAGGTTATGATACTAATGAATGTGCTTTAAACACGCTTACAAACACTTTGAATATATTTGACTCTATTTAGGCACTAGTCTAACTACAAATTGCATAGAGAATACACTCCTTTGGTTGTACTAGTGTTCTATAGGGTCATTAAGGACACTTTTCCTTGGAGGATCCGACGCTCCGAAGAAGTTAGAATCGTGATCGAGGTGACATTGGGTCACTATTCTCATATTTGCTTATGAGGAAACTAGCCGTGCTAGTTTGTCTGGTAACACTCTCTATTTAAACTTTATGTTTGGGGCGACCTTTTTCCTAATGGGGCCGACCTCACAAGCCTGAATGGTCCGACCTGTCCTAGGGAGACTCAATAATACATTTTACATTTGACTTTGATGATCTAATGCCCTGAATTACAATGGAGGTTTTACCTCAATGACCTTGCATGACCAAACATAATAATGATATCCCCGAACGAAGGAAAAACGTCTCCGTCGGAGGTACAAGTAAAATACAATAATAATATAAATATAAAATACAAATGAATATCTTCTGAAGTTACATTTACAACAACAATATCCCCTCCACTGGGCGAGACACGTTGTTGAATTGAGATTGAAGAAGCAATACAAATTCCAGTTTTCCATCAATTAGAAATTTGTGGATGAAGTTGTAGCGGATTTGCTTGAAAGCCCATACTTGTACGTTAGAGATGTTATTGTTAGGAGGAGAGCAAACCAATACAAGCTTGGGAGGGCATATGCCTTAAATGCACACATGAAAAAAACCAAAGAGTCTCTTTGATTAATGCTCATTAGGGCAAGAGAATAATTGGAAGCACAATTATGTTTGTCAAATGATTTTGAGAGAAGGGAAGTAGCAAGGAGAAGGCAATGAGCTAGACATAAAGGCATCCTTAGAAGGATGTTGTGGTAAAAAGCACCAACAAATACAATAATTGGTTGAAGCCTGCAAGGAGGTGTTCCAATAACCTCAGGAGTTTCAACCCAAGTGATAGGTTGAGCACATGATTTAGTTGTTGTCGGAATCGCCACTACCATACATTGGGTTGTATAGGCAGTTTATCATCTAAGTAGACGAAGTGAAGAAGCAGTTGTAGCAATTGTTGGAATGGATCATTAGGCCCAATACGTCCCCATGTGGTTCACCGATCATCATGGTGCCAAAGGACGAAGGATGTAGAATGAGCATTGATTACCATGCGTTGAACAAGATCACCATCAAGAATGTATATCTTGTGCCAAGGATTGATTACTTGTTGGATATAAGTGCAACAAGCCAAGTTCTTCACTATGCTGGACCTCAAACCAGGTTACTCAAGTGAGAATTAAAGGAAAATATGTTTCAAAGACATCGTTCAAAATGAGGCAAGGTTTGTACTAGTGGTTAGTGATGCCTTTTGGTTTATGTAATGCACCTACAAATTTCATGAGATTGATGAATGATGTGCTATGATAATTTATTGAATCATTTGTAATAGTGTACCTAGATGACTACTAATCTTCAATAATACTTGGAAAGAGCACATCTAACATGTGATGAATGTATGAGAGACCTTAAATAAGAATCAATGGATTGCTAATTTGAAGAATTGTGAGTTCGGGAAGGAGTCCCTGATTTATCTTGGAGACATGATCAATGGAAGGAATTTAGGGTGGATCAAGACAAGATTACAACCATCAATCAATGGCCTATTCCCACTAACTCAACAAAGGTCAAAAGTTTCATGGGAGAATCTTAATACTAGAGGAATTTCATTGCAAATGTTTTACCAATAGTAACACCATTACATGCCATGACTGCCAAGGGAAAGAGCTTTCACTAGGGTAAGCCACATCAAATGGCATTTGAAGACCTAAAGAAGAGGATAAATTATGCTCTAGTCCTAGCCATGCCAAATGCACAACGACTATTTGAAATGTAGACGGATGGTAGTGGATATGGATTAGGGCCAATGCTTATACAAGGAGAAAGACCGATATGATACCATTCAGATTTGTTTCTTGGAATAGTACTTGAATACCCCACATATGATAAGAGCTCTTTGTGATTGTGCAAGTGGTGAAGAAGTGGAAGCACTACCTCCTAGGAAAAGATACCATCATACTCATTGATCATCAACCCCTACAATACTTGCAAAGTCAAAGCAATATGCAACAAGTGAGGCATTACAAGTGGTTTGGATTCTTGCAAAAATTCCACCTGCTGATCAGGTACAAGCAATGAGCTACAAATAATCTAGCTAACATGCTTTCATGACCCCCACTAAATAATATTGAAACAATTGATGTGATAATGCAACTTTATCCATTCACTAATGTTGTTATGAGTGAAAACTATGAGGGAGATGAAGATTTCAGAGGAGTATACAAGCAATTGAAGGAGAGATCAATCATTGCTATGGAATGAAATGAATATAACATCCATGATGGGTTGTTGTACAAGTTGGATAAGTTATGCATACCACAAGACATGATGATTCAATTGATGAGGGAAGCTCACACTTCCAAGATTCCTGGACATTTTGGGGTAATGAAGACAATGGAAAATTTGCAGAGGTATGTATGCTGGCTAAAGATGTAGGAGCAAGAGATAATATTTGTTACATTCTATGGTTTTTGCAGCACAAGCACGCGAAGCAACATGAAGCTTGGGTTGTATATGCCACTGCTTGTACCAAACAAGACTTGGGAGAGCATCTACATGGACTTTGTTGGAATTTTGCCTATGCCTTGTAGAGGCTATTACTACTTGTTTTTCGTGCTAGATTGCTTCAACAATGTGTGTGCTCATTATATGAAAGAAGACTATCTCAGAATGAGAGGAAGTTGAAATATTCTTCAATCATATTTGGGTACATTTTTTTATTTCCAAGCTCCATCATATCTGATCAAGATAGTAGGTTCTTGGGAAGATTTTGGACAACACTATGGTAGAGAATGGATACCAAGCTAAGCCGTTCTACTGCATTTCATCCCCAGACTAAGGGACAAACAAAAGTTGTCAATTAGAGGTTGGTACAATTGTTGATAGAGTAAAATAGAAAATATACAAAGACATGGGATGAGCAATTGGCCCTTACATCCAACACTCATATAATCAACCAATTCATTGTTCCATCAACAAATCACCTTTTGAGACCTGCTTCTGCTATTTACCTCCTTCACCATTTGACATTGTGTATGGACAATAGAAGGACGAAGCGAATATGCAAGGAGATGAGAATAAATTAAGCACACATGTGGACAAGATCCAGTAAAAACATTTAAAGGTACTTGAACATCTTGAGAGAAGTTAGTAGTATAAGATAAGACCCAACCAACATAGAGAAGCTTATAAGTTTTGTGTTGGAGATAAGGGGTGGCTTTACCTATGCAATGATCGATTATAAGGAGCAACGAAGAAACTCAAGCCCCTTAGATAAAGACCTTTTGACATCATTGAACATGTGAACAAGAATATCTTTGGGTTGAAACCTCCTCCTTATATGTATATTAGTTTAGTGGTGAATGTGAAGTATATAATGTTGTTTGAGCACTCCCTATTGGATGGAGAATAGGACCATTAGATTCTCCCCATTGTCGAAGATTTTGCACTGTATGTTGTATTGATAAGGGGACCATAAGATTCTCCCCATTGTCAAATATTTTTCATTGTATACTCTTGAAAAATTGAAGGAAGATGCAATTATGCAACAAAACAAATGGGTAACTTGCAAAGGACGACAAGAGACATGGAAGATTCACCTCAAGGGATAGACTCCAAGGAGGAAAAAATGGTATGAGAGGAACTAGATTGAAAGTAGGTTCCCTCTCCTATCCTTATAAGCTTTTGGGCACCAAAATCCTCCCAATGGGGAGGTGTGATTCGAATTGGATCCGCTCGACAATAATTGGCTTTATCTGAGGTTCGATGAAGATCGACACATGTAAGGTTTGAGGTTATGGATGAGGTAGGAGATAGGGTTGATGGTTGTGGACACCATCACACTTGGTGTCCACCCTTGTATTAATATAGTTCCCTAATGTTAGCATGGGAAATTTAATAGTTTAAAATGTATTAAAAAATCATATATTTTAAAAATAAAAACATGAGACACTATTAATAAAATGTAAAATGAGAACGAACAAAATAAGACAAGTTTGTTGGGCTTGGGGAAGATGAATATTTAGGAACACCTTTCCTTCTAAATACATCCCAATTGAGCCATTCTCCTATTTACTCTTTCCCCACGAAGGAAGATGGGTTCTTTGGATGAGAGTGGGAGTAAATGTTGCCCAAATTCCCATGTCAAGAAGGAAGTTGAACCGGATAGCTAGAGGGTACTATAACCTACACATGGCAAGGACTAAAGAGCCTAGCTAAAGCTAATTGAATGTTGGTTTTCCCATTTTGGTTTCTAAGGTAAATAATGTGCCCATGTGTGATTAATTTCTAGGTGTGTCATTTAATTGTTGTTTTTATTTTACATTTGTGTTAAATAGAATCTATTATGTGTTTTTTAGATGACTACCAGCTATTATTAATGGTGTGGGAATTAAATTTCTGCTTAAGATTGTATGTTTAGTCCATTATTTCATTCTCTTTATCCAATAGATATTTCTAACAATTCTCTTATCCATACAGTTCAATGAATTTTTGAGCTAAGAAATCAAGGGCTGTCATTGCAAAGCTATTTCAATTCTTTAGGGGGATTCTAAATTGTGTTTTTTAAATCTTGTTGACTTTTGGATGAAGACACCATGATTTCCTTGCTTGTCCATGGTTTCCCATAGGATATTTAAGCCTCGATAATGAACACATGATGTTTATGGGCATGCATGGCATTTTTGGGTGTTCCCTGGAGTGGTACGACAACTGTACAGTCCATAACAATAATGTGAAGTCATCCTACTGCATGCTAGGTGATGCGATTCGCTGATGGACATAACTTCACCTTGGTTGGGCATATTTAATCATTACTTGTGCATTCCACTCGTTGTAATATATTGGAATGGGTGTGTTACCTACCTCAATGTTGGCAGTTTGTAAGGATTTATTTCCTTGCATTGATAAGAGTTAATGAAGCTTGGTAAGGAGTGAGTTCATTTCAATCATCATTTGTTTTATATAAAGCTTATCCTTTTATGATTTAATTAACTTTAATCTCATACACATGTTCATGGATGGTGATATCATTGCGCATACAAGAGGGGAGTGATAAATACATCCATGCTTTATATCAATGATAATGCTTCCTATGGATTCCATTATAAATCACTTTACATATGTATTTTAGTTGGTTACTAATTCAAATATGTGTGGCTCAACTTGGATTAAGAGAATGAGAGTTTTAGTTGGTGATATATATATATATATTCCTTTGGAAAAAATCTTTATATTCAGTTTGAATATACATTGTACTATCATAAAGGACTAAAAAAGATTGTTAAAAATATTAGTCCTGTCAGAAACCTATAAATGACTAAGGTACATACTTCCAAAACTTGGCTATCCTCTAGGATGTATTTACATTTAAGAACCATTCTTTCATGTTCGGTAAGAAAGTAGAAACAAACTGAACTAGGAATACATTCTTCAAAAGTACTCCAAGGCACTTAGTAAAGAGGAGCTTCTAGTTCATATTGAAGAGTTCCTTCTTTGTACTCTAGCTCTACTAGAGTGGCCTCCTGTAAATTAAGTGCTTGTTTTGATAAATCATTTTCCAATGTATTGAGCTCCCTGTATATATGTGTGAAAGAAAACCATTCAAAATAAGATATTTTCTCATTTTAGAGGTTCATTATAGGTCTTAACCCCACAGTTTCAATGTTCCTTTTCTTGTTTTCCCATTCAATAACAATGTTGGAATCACCTAACACTTGTAGTTTCTTACATCCCTTATGTTGTGCCTAATTAAGTAGCATCCATAGGGCATATAGATTGAATATTCCTCCACTTGTTGCATACTTTAAATGAAATCCGTGTAAAGTGTCAAGAATAATACTGCTCTTGCCCCACATTTAGATGGATGCCCCTGGATGGCCCCATTGAAATAGCCCATGGAATTTCTAGGTCTAGTCTAGGAATCATAATGGATTTTGTCTTCTTTTCTCTCATGCTCATACAATGCTCCTGTACTGCCTTGGCCATAAGATGGGCCACCAAGGTTTCTAACATATTTTTCTGTTGGAAAAGCATTTGATTTTGTGCCCGCCAAATCCAATACACATATAGAATAGGAATTTCCTTATAGCTGTCCATAGATTTGTCTTGTAACCATTTTCACAGATAATCCTTCAAAGTATCCTTATTCCATAGGCTTTTTGGCTTCAAGACATCACATACCTCCCTCCAGGCTTCCTTGGAATACTTGCATTGAACAAATATATGTAGCACAATTTCTAATTCTTGTTTGCATAATATGCATCTTCCAAGACCTACTCAATCTCATTTCAATCCATTATCCAATGTCAATATTTTATTGGCAAGTGCCAACCATAACAATAGATTAACTTTCAAGGGACTGTGCAACTTTCATATTGCTGTCCAACACCATTTTTTTGTGTATCCTAATTTCAAAGTATAGTTTCCAGTAGTTGATTTTTTGGTCCAACAAAGTCTATCCTTCTCATTAGTTAGTCTAATGGCTCCATGGGATAAGATGTTCAAATGTCATGTCCATTCCTTTTCTTGTAGACCATCCAAACCCAATTCTTATGCTATCTTCCAACCCTACGCCTAGACATTATTTGCATTCTATATTCCTGCATCATTCCTGCATCTCTTAAATAGGATATTCCTATAGATCGGAGAAATTCTAATAATCTGACAACACACGCACACACATACACACACAGACACAGATACACACATAGATACACACAAAGACACACACAGACACACACAGACACACACATACAAGGTTTTGGATTGAATGTGAGGTATATATATCATCAATGAGAAAAAATGATGGTTCATTGAGCGAGAGGTTGTCTAAACATTGCAGAATATTAGCTCAATCTATTGAGAGTTTAATATTACGTCTTGCCTCCTATTAACAATACTTGTAGGAACTAAAGGAAACTGAACATTTCTGATGGATCCATGTCGGTGAAACATATAGGGTATGAGGCTACTGTTTGTGGATCACACGATATTAAATACCAAGTTTGAATAGACTTGGTAATATCTATTAAGCAAATACCCATTGTGACTACAATAGAAGTGAAAAAGAACTGCTTCCATGCCTTCAAAGATGGAGAGGAGCAACAATGACAGGGGTTCATCATGAAGAAGATGAGGAAGAAGATCCCAGGGTTAGGTTGGATCGGCTAGAGTAGGGCACATCCACGCTAACATCAATGGTAACACAACTGTTGGAAAATAAAGATATAGAAACAACCTTAGAACATAGTGCTAGTCAAAAGGACCAAAAGAAAAGGGAGAGAGAACCCAAGATAAAGTGTGAGATAGAGAGAGAGGTAGGCGATTGCAACTATAGTAGAATGAATGTACCTTTATGTGTAGAGGAAAAGGTAGATATTAAGCCCTATGTATGAGATGTTGATACCATCAAATTGAACAAGTGTCTATGATAGATGGAGGTGTACTTCATCATACACGAAGTCACTGGGAAACGAAGTCGGATTGCATTTACTTGATTGGAACTTAAAGGGAATTTTTTGACATGGTAGGAGAGTAATGTAGCAGGAAGAGAGCTAGAAAATGAACCACTGGTGACTGATTGGAAGGAGTTCAAGGACACGATCAAAGCTTAGTTCTACCCAATTGGATATGGGGAGCACCGACACATTAGGTGGAATTAATTCAAGCAAAGACAAGGATAGTCAATGTACTAGTTCACCACAGAGTTTAGTAAGAGAGTTATTCTGCTAGGTGTTGAAGAATGTAACTTCAGAAGATATTCTTATTTGTATTATTTGAGTCATTTGTATTATTTGTATTGTACACCCTACGGGGATTATTATTGATGTGATTGATTATGTAAAATTCATTTAAGAGTCAATGTAAACCATAATTGTTAGGTCGGCCTGGAAATATCTAGAAAAGAATATTTTATTGTAAAGTGTACAGGTCGACCCAGTTAGGTGAGTCAAGCCGACCTATTTAGTAAAAAGGTCAAGTGTTTTGTTTAGTATAAATAGTAGGCTCTCCCTCCTCATTTACACACTTCAATCACTCATCTAATTCGCATGAGTAGAGAGATATAGTTGTTCATAGTATCTTCTTGAGGAGTATTCTTGTTTTGGGTCTTTGCACGAGGGATACTATTGTACATTCTACAGAATCTATATAGAAGAAGTTTGTTGGGTTTTTCTACCTTGAGAAGGTTTTCCCAGGATAAATTTGTTGTGTACTATTGTTCATGCCGTGCTTGTTTATCTTTCAGATATCCTTATTTTTAATGCACTTAAAAATATAACATGGTATCATAGCTATCCTAAAAGAGAACATTGTGCAGCTACTACAACTGCAGAACTAGGGTTTCCATTTCCATAAACTAGTCATCTTGTAATTTTCGCTATAAATCACTTATGGCGAAGGTTCAAGATCTAAAACTAGGACATGCTAAATATGAATTGTTAATGTACCTTGAATGCGAGTTTTAGCCTCATATTCGCTGTAATTTAGGAGATATGATCCTTACAAATTGGGGTTCTAGCCTCTTCCAGAATTCAGTTTTAAACAAGTGACCTAGGGATAAATGCTATATCTAGGGCTAGGAAGATCCAAATTAAATTTAGTAAGATGTTCCAGAAATATAACGGACTGTAGTTTCTCTGGTGCAAGTTTCAAAACCCGAAGTTAAAACAATGACACGTGTCAGTCCGTACAAGTTCACTATACTGAAAAAAAATACATAAACAAGTGACCTTGGAAAAATTAGCATAAGTCCCACTTGGTAAATCCAATACTGGTCTAACCTATGGTATTGGATAGAGGACATATCCAGATATATCAGAACGAAGTTTCATACCTTGAGGAGTATAAATTTATGAGATACATCATAATTAATACCGGACAAATCTGTAGTAGAAATTGAAGAAACCAAGGCATCAAATATTTTGTAGTTCTGTGCACATATTTCGGAAAATGAGTACATTGATCAGCTCAACTTGGGGAGGCACATATTTTATTCCAATTAGTTTTGCAAGATATTGAAGTTGAAAAATTAGGGTTTCTCCGACAAACCCTAGGAACTCATGCATATAGATCTCAGAAGTCAACCTTTGGTTGGAGCATACCATTTGGTAAGTTATACTATATCTATTTCCATTTGAGGTTCTAATTTATAAAGATGTCAAACAATACCAACCTTGAGGATAATCTTGAAGCAGCTGAAAACTTCCGAGCATGGAAGTATAGGGTGATGCTTATCCTAGAAGAGCATGATTTGGACAAGTATGTTATAGAATTAGTTGTGGAGCCAGAGGGAGATGAGGAAAAATAAAAGCACAAGAAGAATCTTATCAAAGCTAAGAGGATCATAACTAATTCCATCAAGGATCACTTGATCCCACACATCTCTTCTCCGAAGAATACGAAAGAGATGTTTGATGCATTGAAGGGACTATTTAAAGGAACCGACATCAATAGGAAGATGACCTTGAGGACTCAACTCAAGGCTATGAAGATGCAAAAAAGTGAAAGTATCTAGTCTTATTTCACAAGGGTCTCCAACATTAGAGATCAATTAAGGGCCATTAGAGACAAGGTTGAAAATGAAGAATTAGTGATGACTACCCTAAATGGTCTTCCAAGATCATGGAGTCATATATTCAAGGGATATGTTCCAGGAATAAGCTTATATTTTTTAGTGCACTTTTGGAATCTTGCACTCAAGAAAAAGCAAGGATTGTAGCCATAGAAGAGAAGCTAGGTGGTGAAGACAATCAAGCTCCAAAAACTCATGCCAAGAGAGGCAAGAAAGAAGACTATCATCATAGGATATTCCACAAGGGTAAAAGACATTCAAAAGACTATTCAAGTTTCAGATGCTTCCATTGTGATGAGATGAGACACATCTCTAGGAATTGTCCCAAGAAGAAAGGAAACAAGAAAAGACATCATGCTCATGCTACAGAGGACGATGAACCAACTAGGAAGAAGAGTAAAGAAGATTCCTACAGTGGAATATGTATTTTGATTCAGAAGGGATGCAGTTGGGATTGGTGATTCAATACCAATACACAGTTCTATGTGATCTATGGTGTAGAAGACTTGATCAACATTGTATATCATAAGCAAGAAAGGAAAAGGTTCTCAACATTAGATGATGGAGTAGAACTCACTATCACATACTCCAGTAATTCCTAGGATCAAGAGAGATCCTACCAAACAAACAAAGATAAGTATTTGAATTGTCATTTCCTGTATTGTTCAATTGTGTACATATTTATATTTCTAGATTTAGGAAGTTTATTATGCATGTTAGAGTGTTTTCTTTAATGAACAGTATAATACTAATATGCATGTGATGGGTAAGTGGCCTGTGGTGCTGCACAACATTCCGTTTATACTTATCTAGAATGAAACCTCTTTGCTGACATATTGGTATTAGTGCACACTCTTAATGATGTTCTGGTAGAGATGGAATGCATCTAGAAAGTTACCATATGAATGCGGGGTATGGATGAATGTTGTGTTGAAGCATTGGCTAAGATAGTTGCATGACTATGTGACCTATGTATTTATGCATAAGAACCTGTTCTGAAAATTATGAAATGTTTCTAATCATACAATTAAATTTGACTTGTAGGAAAGATCATCACCTACAAGAGAATAATGATGAGACTTGTTCCGAAGAACAAGTGACGATGGTTCAATTATAATATTCAAGAATATTTATGAAATCAAGCATACTACAGATGTACAAAGCGAGGGTTATCTCAGAAAGAGGGAGTAAAAAATAACGAGATGATTTCTCTAGTGGCCATACACACTTCCTTAGTGGTGGATATTACACTAGATAGATGGTGTAATCGAAGTAGAAGTGTATATAGAGCAACCTCCAAAATTTGGCACTCTCTATAGAGAAATACATGTGCATAGATTGAAGAAGGATTTGTACAGGCTCAGAAGGAACTCATGGGATAGCATGATGAGATCGAGGATCACCTAGAGTGATGAGACATCAACCTTTGCTACAAGGTTGAAGATGAGAATCTCATAGATGGGTACAAGAGAGAACTTGCAACAATGTTTGAGATCTTGGTATCTAGTGACCTAGAAATATGACATAGATGGATACACAGAAGATCATCAGAAGAGAAGGATACCAGTCACTCCAGTGAAGAATGTCCCGATGCAGAGAGTACACGATGTAGAGGGACGATAGTGCTCAGTTACATAGGGATAAAGAAATATCTGCTTCAGAGGGAGTCGCTTCAACACAGATGGAGAGACATTATCACTTAGCCTCTATCCATCGCAAAGGTGTTTTCCCCAGTATCTTAGGGATATGCTCAAAGTGATACCAAATGTATCCCCTCATTAAGAGGAAGTATATGTGGTACAGTTTGAGATAGGTACCGAGGACATGGTATGTCAGGATAGATGGTTCCTGATGAGCTTGGGCTTTACCAAGAGTAAAGCGGAATCCAACCTTTACTACAAGGTTGAGGAAGGAAAACACATGATTCTACTATTGTATGTAGATGATTTGCTTTTGATAGGTAAAGAGAAGCTCATAGAAGAAACAAAGAAGAAGCTTGCCGCTAAGTTCGAGATGAAGGACCTGGGAATGATGCACTACTTCTTAGGTATGGAGGTGTGGCAGAGTTCAAATGGGATTTTCCTTGGTCAAGGAAAGTATGCAGTGGAGATTCTAAAGAGGTTCATAATGATGGACTGCAAGGAAATGGACACACCAATGACATCAAACTTGAAGCTATTGTGTGATGCTTATTCAGATACAGTTTATGCCATGATGTACAAGCAGATGATTGGTTCATTAATGTACTTGACAAACACGAGACCAGACATATGCTTTGCTGTGAACACCCCGAGCCAGTTCTTGACGGGTCCAAGACATGTTCACCTGATTGCTGCAAATCATATATTGAGGTACCTGAAGGGTACAATTGAGTATGGGATCAAATATGAGATGAATTAGAAGATTAACATGCATGCTTATGTTGATTCAGATTGGGCAGGAAGTGCCATAGATAAGAAGAGCACTTTGGGATGCTGCTTCAGTTTGGGATCCGGTATGATCTCTTGGTTTAGCAGGAAGCAATCATGTGTGGCACTGAGTATAGCCGAAGTAGAGTATGTTGCAGCCTGTTCAGCTCGTTGTCAGGTAGTATGGATTCAGAAGCTAATATGAGATTTGTTTGATCTCAAGTTAGAGGCGACTTGTATCTTTTGTGACAACTAGAGTTATGTGAAGTTGTTTGGCAACCCGGTGTTCCATTAAAAGTCGAAGCATATTGAGATCAAGTACCACTATATCCGGGATATGGTGTAGAGAGTAGTGAAGCTCCAGTATGTGGCGACAAATGAGCAGATAACCGATGTGTTGACCAAGCCGTTAGTAAGAGTGAAGTTTGATTACTTCAGAGAGAAGCTTGGTTTTATCCAGATCGATGTTCCTCGAAAGAGGGAGAGATGTGATGGGTCTAGAAGACGTAGGTGCACCGAGGCTGTATCTTACATGGTGGAAGACACAGGTGGTCCAAAAGGACGTAATGCATCTGGGATGCTCTTGGGATGTATTCACATGTTTGAATACGCTGGTAGGTACACAGGTCATAAAGCATATGGGATTCTCTTGGGCTGTATCTTACATGGTGGAAGACACAGGTGGTCCACAAGGACGTAATGCATCTGGGATGCTCCTGGGATTTATCCACATGTTTGAATACACATGTTGACCAAGAGATTCGTAATACACATGGGCTGTATCCACTGGACGAAAGATGCAGATGTTCCTGGGCTGTATCCACTGGGTGGAAGACGTAGGTTGAATGAGAGAGAGACGTAATACATCCGGGTTGTATCCACTGGGTGGAAGACGCAGATGTTCCTGGGCTGTATCCACTGGGTGGAAGACGCAGATGTTCCTGGGCTGTATCCACTGGGTGGAAGACACAGGTTGTCTAGTGGACATGGTATATGCACCTAGGATGCTCTCCACATTAGATGATGAGATGATCCAGATATGATGAGATGATAGTAGGAGATGCATGTGATTGCTCCGAAAATGTAATATGTGGTCCTGGGTGTTGATGTAATTGTAACTTCAGAATGTATTTCACCTATGTATATTGTACTCCTATAGAGATGTTATTATTCCTCCATATGGAAGTTTTGTCATTTGTATTGACAAGTGTCGCAAGTGTCACAACTTGCAAGTGATGGGTTATTAGACCACCAAGTGTGGGGTCGACCCCGATTAGTATCACCATGGGTTATTAGACTGAGTTAGACAAGTCGGCCCTGCTAGGTTATTAGGAAGGTCAAGTCAAGTATAAATAGAGTGTGGGAGCACTCTATTTGATCATCTCATTATTCACTTCTACACTACTCAGAAAGTGGCGCACTAGTGGAGGAGGAGGTTCAGCTGCTAGGAGGACTATCTCTGTGTACTTGGGTTGTATCATTGCTCTTTCTATCTCTGAGGAAGTTGTGGGGTTTTTCACCTTTATGGTTTTCCCCTGTGAAACTCTGTGTGTCTATTGTCTCATGTGATTGCTTGGTGTGATTGATATGATTGATATGCTTGATATGCTATACATGTTATTCTCTCAGTAAAGATCCTAGAGTATGTTGAATTAATGCTAAAAAATTAACATGGTATCATAGCTAACTTGAGAAGAAGACACTGTGCAGTTGCATAAACTAGGGTTTCCTGTTTATTGGGTTTCTCTCCACAGATATTGAAAGGCAGTAGGGTATTTTGACTCTCGCCAGCAAGGCGCATCTTTTTGTCCAATCAGAATTCAATTCTGGGCACTTTCATTTTTGGCCCTAAAAGTTAGGGTTTCCACAAAAATATGAATTTCTGAAATCTGAGGACATAGTTGGAAGCTCCTTGGAAAAATCAAATTTTAGAGCTTTGGATCAAACTTTTTGGTTGGGTGAAGCTCTGGGAAACTCAAACCCTAATTCAGGGTCCTCCCTAGTGAATTCGGGAAGACTAAAAGGCATTTTTGAAGGGTGAAACTTTGCAGATTTCAAATTCTGAATATACCAGGTTGATCAGCTCATCAAGGCACATCTTTCTATCCTTTCAGAAGTTTGAAATTCACATTTTGAATTTTTAGGGTTTCTCTGACAAACCCTAATCCAGCACCAGATCCAGATTTCTGCAAATCAAGTGGTAAGACCTAAATATTTTTCTATTTCCATTTGAAGTACTCTTTAAGATGTCTCACCACACCAAGCTTGAGGATAAGCTTGAAGGGGCTGATAACTTCCGAGCATGGAAGTATAGGATTGGGTTAATCCTGGAAGAAAATGAATTGGATACTTACATAAGTTCTGAGGTCCCTATCCCAGAGGAAGAAGAGGCTAAGGCCTTGCATAAGAAGAACTTGGTCAAGGAAAATAGGATCATCGCTAATTCTATCAAAGACCATCTCAGACCACATGTGTCATCTCTAAAGACACCTAAGGAAATGTTTGATTCCCTGACCAAGCTATTTGAAGGAAAGAACATAAATCAGAAGATGACTCTACGGAATCAATTGAAAGGGGTAAAGCTTCAGAATGGAGAGACTATTCAATCCTATTTCTCTAAGGTCTCTCAGATCAAGGAACAACTTGAAGCTGTGGATGAAGTGGTGGAGAATGGTGAAATTGTCATGACCACTCTGAATGGCCTACCTAGGTCATGGGATTCCTTTATTCAAGGAATTTGTGCAAGAAGGAAGTTGATGTCCTTCAGTAGACTGTGGGAGGAATGTTCACAAGAAGACGCTAGGCTTGTATCCCGAGAAGAAAAAATGGGAAGTGAAGATCAAGCTCTCGCAACTCACACCAAAAGAAGCAAGCCCAAGAAGGAGCACTCTCATTACAAGAGATCCTATCACAACCATCAAAAGAATAAGAAGGATCTGAGATGCTTCACAGTGCTTCACATGTAATGAGAAGGGACACTTTGCTGTAGATTGTCCCAAGAACAAAAGGGACAACAACAACAACTTCAACAACAAGAAGAAGAATAACAAAAGGAGATATCATGCTCATGCTGTTGAGGATGATGAACCTCCCAAGAAGAAGGATAGATCAAAAAGTGATGACTCATCAAGCGAAGATGAATATGTTCTATTCTCTTCTCTCACAGGTACTATCTCTCATGGTTGTAATGATTGGCTTATTGACAGTGGGGCTTCCAAACACATGACGGGGTTTAAAGAATCTTTTGTAAATCTATTTGAACATGAGTCACCCCATAAGGTGAAACTTGGGGATGACTACCAATATCCTATCAAAGGAAGTGGTGAATCCTCCTACAACCTAGACTTTGGGAAGTCTTTGAAGATGAAAGAGGTTCTATATGTACCTGAGCTCAAGAAGAAACTACTCTCCATATCTGCATTTGATGCAAAAGGCATGAGAGTTGCATTTGTAGATGGCCAAGTACTCATGTGGCCAAAGGGTAAGACCGTAGATGATGCAGTAGTGATTGGAGAGCAAGAGGGAGGATTGTACAAATTGAAGGGACAACCTGAACATGCCATGGTACATGAATCCATGGAACCATGTGAACTTTGGCATAGAAGGCTTGCATATGTGCACTATAGAGCAATGCCAATTGCCAGTAAAGCTGTAGAGGGTCTTCCTGAAATCAAGACAAAGCATGAAGGGGTTTGCAAAGGATGTGCAAAAGGAAAGAACATTAAGAAGGCATTTCTAAGTAGTGAAAGCAAAGCTAAAGGAATCTTGGAAATTATCCACTCTGATGTATGCAGTCCGATGTCATCCAGTTCTCTGAGTGGGTATGTATACTATGTCTCTTTCATTGATGATTTCTCTAGGAAGACTTGGGTTTACTTCTTGAAAAACAAAGATGAAGTGTTTGATAAGTTCAAGGAATTCAAAGCCTTGATGGAAAATAAAACTGATAAGAAGATCAAGACATTCAGATCCGACAATGGCGGAGAATTCACTTCAGGTGATTTCAAGAAGTTATGCAGTGATTCAAGGATTAAGAGGGAGTTGACTGCTCCCTACAATCCACAACAGAATGGAGTTCCAGAAAGGAAGAATAGAACAATCATGGAAGTAGCACAGGCAATGCTGCATGACCAGGAGCTGCCTATGCATCTATGGGCAAAAGCAGCTAGGACAACTGTATATGTGCAGAACAGAACACCTCACAAGATATTGGACAAAAAGACACCAGAAGAGGTATTCTCTGGTAAGAAACCTGAAGTCAGCCATCTCAGAATATTTGGTTTCCCAGTATACACTCATGTTCCAAAGGAAAAGAGGACAAAGCTAGATCCTTCAGGAAAGAAGGGTATCTTTGTGGGGTACAGTGAAAGCTCGAAGGTTTATCGAATATACTTTCCAGGGTTCAAGAAGATTGATGTTAGCAGGGATGTAACATTTGATGAAGACTCAGCTTTCATCAAGTCAAGGAAGGCACCTGTTGAAGATCATGAAGAACCAAAGGAAACCAGATTTCAAGACACCACCATGAATGAAACAATTCCAGAAGCAGATCGTGAAGTTGAAGATCCATAAGAACCTGTAGATCCACCCTGTGAGAAGAAATCTCACAAGAGGAAACCTGCATGGGATAGAGAGCTCATTCAATATGTAGAAATGTATGGCATTCCAGAAGAAGAACACAGAGCAAGAAAGAAAACTAGATCTCATACCAGCTATGTTGCCTTACTCTGTGACATTATGAACAAAGAACCTTCCAGTTATGAAGAAGCAGCGAAAAAGAAAGAATGGAAGGATGCCATGGTCGAGGAATACCAATCGATCATGAAGAATGATGTTTGGGATGTAGTCCCAAGACCTGAAGGGAAGTCTGTGGTGACTTCCAAGTGGATCTACAAGATCAAGCATGCTGCAGATGGAAGCATATAGAAATACAAAGCGAGATTTGTAGCTCATGGCTTCTCCCAGAAAGAGGGGATATACTATGAAGAAACTTTTGCTCCTGTATCCAGGTACACTTCCATCAGATTAGTACTTTCCTTGGCTGCAGTGATGAAATGGAAGATACACCAGATGAATGTCAAGAAATCTTTCTTGAATGGTGTAGTCGAGGAGGAAGTGTATGTGGAGCATCCACTTGGTTTTGAGACACATGACAGAGAGTCACATGTGTGCAGATTGAAGAAAGCCTTGTATGGATTGAAGCAAGCTCCTAGGACTTGGTATGGTAGGATAGACAACTTTCTATCCAATTTGGGCTTTATTGAGAGTAAAGCAGATTCCAACCTTTACTACAAGGTTGAGGAAGGCAATCCTGTGATACTACTCTTTTATGTGGATGACCTGTTTGTAACAAGTGAGGATAGATTGATTGTCGAAACGAAGAGGAAGCTTGCTGCCGAGTTCGAGATGAAGGACTTGGGGATGATGCACTATTTTCTAGGCATGGAGGTGTGGTAGAGTGCAGATGGGATCTTCCTTGGACAAGGGAAGTATGCAGTAGAGATCCTGAAGAGGTTCAGGATGATGGACTGCAAGGCCATGGCCACACCTCTGGCATCGAACCTGAAGCTTTTGTGTGATGCTTCATCTGATCCGGTTGATGTCACTGTGTATCGTCAGATGATTGGGTCCTTGATGTACCTGACGAACATGAGACCAGATATTTGCTTTGCGGTGAACACATTGAGCCAGTTCCTGATGGATCCTAGAGGTGTTCACCTAGTTGCTGTAAAGCATATTCTGAGGTACCTGAAGGGTACAATTGATTATGGGCTAAAGTATGATGCGAATCAAATGTTTAACCTGCAGGGTTATGTTGATTTAGACTAGGCAGGCAGTGCTGTAGATAGGAAGAGCACTTCAGGGTGCTGCTTCAATATGGGATTAGGTGTGATCTCTTGGTTTAACAGGAAGCAGTCCTGTGTAGCACTGAGTACAATCAAAGCATAGTATGTTGCAGCTTGTTCAACTAGTTGTGAGGCAGTATGGATGAGGAAGCTACTGTCTGAGTTATTTGATATCCCGTTGGATGCTACTGGTATCTTTTGTGACAACCAAAGTTGTATGAAGTTGTCTGAGAACCCGATGTTCCACGACAGGTCGAAGCACATAGAGATCAAATATCACTATATCAGGGAGATGGTGCAGAGAGGAGCAGTGAAGCTCCTGTATGTTGCGACGGATGAGTAGGTTGCAGATGTGCTAACGAAGCCACTAGCCAGAGTGAAGTTCGAGTACTTCAGAGAGAGGCTTGGTGTTCTTCAAATTGATGACACTTCGAGGAAGAAGTGATGGACACATTTGCAGGAGCCATTCTGAGCATGGTGAAAGGAGGATCCTTCCATGGCTGTGGATGTAAGCGCTGGATGATGAGCATCGTGACGATGCTCCAGTTACTGCTTTGTATATGCATCATGTTGGATGTTTGTTATGATCAGTTGGATCATGTAGATGTATATGCATCATGTTGGATGCTTGTTATGATAAGTTGGATCATGTATATGTATATGCATCATGTTGAATGCTTGTGATGATCAGTTGGATCATGTATTTGTATATGTATCAGGTGGATACATTATATGATCAAGTAGATCATGGATGATGATATGTATCAGGTATGAATCAGTTGGATGCATTATATGATCAGGATGATCATGGTTGATGAGCTTCAGGATGTTGCTTCAGATGATATGTGTCAGATATGCATCAGGTGGATGCATTGTATGATCAGGATGATCATGGATGATGAGCTTCAAGATGTTGCTCCAGATGATATGCATCAGGATGATGCTATGATGATGATCAGGTTGATCATGTGATGATATACATCAAGATGATGTATGGTGAATATCAGGATGATACTCTATGGCCGTGGACAGGTTGTGTAGATAAGCATATAATATGGCCCTGGAGGTTTGCAGATACTCTTTCGAGGTTTTTCCTATGGCATATAATATGCCCCTGAGATATCTGGAAAATATCTTTCGAGGTTTTGCTTGGGAGGACATATAATATGGCCCTGGGAGATTCGATAGGTTGGGATGTGTGCCCGCAATAAGTCCTAGGATGCTCTTGTGAGGTTTTGTCCTATGGCATATAATATGTCCATGGGAGATCCGATAGTTTGGGCTGTGTGTCCGTAATAAGTCTGGGGATGCTCTTGCGAGGTTTTGTTATGACCACATGTAATATGGCCCTGGGAGATCCGATAGGCTGGGATGTGTGCCCGTAATAAGTTCTGGGATGCTCTTGCGAGGTCTTGTGGTGAGGTCACATATAATATGTCCTTGGGAGATCCGATAGGTAGAGCAGTGTGCTCGTAACAGCCTGGGATGCTCTTGCGAGGTTTTGTGACGTACGTAATAAGTCCTGAGGATTCCACAGTATGGCTAGTGATTAAGACCTGTAGCTGGTGGGCCTACATCCAGTATGAAAAGGGATTGGCTCTGTAGAACTTCCTAGGACAAGTAGATTAAGAGATTGATTAAGATAGCAATAGCCGTGACGATGACGATGATTCAATGACGATGATACAGTGACGATGATCTAGAGAAGAAGACTTGTGCTAGCAGATCTGTGTCGAGAAATACCTTCCTAGTTAAGAGGGAGTGTTGATGTAATTGTAACTTCGGATTGTATTTCACCTATGTATATTGTACTCCTATAGAGATGTTATTATTCCTCTATATGGAAGTGTCATCATTTGTATTGACAGGTGTCGCAAGTGTCGCAACTTGCAAGTGATGGGTTATTAGACCATCAAGTGTGGGGTCGGCCCTGATTAGTATAACCATGGGTTATTAGACTGAGTTAGACAAGTCGGCCCTGCTAGGTTATTAGGAAGGTCAGGTCAAGTATAAATAGAGTGCGGGAGCACTCTATTTGATCATCTCATTATTCACTTCTACACTACTCGGAAAATGGTGCACTAGTGGAGGAGGAGGTTCAGCTGCTAGGAGGACTATCTCTGTGTACTTGGGTTGTATCATTTCTCTTTCTATTTCTGAGGAAGTTGTGGGGTTTTTCACCTTTATGGTTTTCCCCCGTGAAACTCTGTGTGTCTATTGTCTCATGTGATTGCTTGGTGTGATTGATATGATTGATATGCTTGATATGCTTGATATGTTGTACATGTTATTCTCTCAGTAAAAATCCTAGAGTATGTTGAATTAATGCTAAAAAATTAACACTGGGTTGTACCTACTTGATGGATTGCTCGTATAGATGATGAAGTCCTAGATGAGGTCTAGGTCACATCCAACATGAAAGAGGGTTAGTTCTGTGTGTGAAAACCCTAGACATGGTCTATGTCACATCCAGAATGAAAAAGGGATAGCTCTGTGGAACTTCTTATGACATATAGATTCTGGATATGTAGATGTCAATAGTCCATGTACAAGAAGTGTAGCAGCTGGAAGACAATGGTGACGATGAATGAAGAATACCTTCCTTGTTAAGAGGGAGTGTTGAAGAATGTAACTTCAGAAGATATTCTTATTTGTATCATTTGAGTCATTTGTATTATTTGTATTGTACACCCTATGTGGATTATTATTGATGTAATTGATTATGTAAAAGTTGTTGAAAGAGTCAATGTAAACCATAATTGTTAGGTCGGCCTGGAAATATCTAGAAAAAAACATTTTATTGTAAAGTGTATAGGTCGGCCCAGTTAGGTGAGTCAAGCCGACCTATTTAGTAAAAAGGTCAAGTGTTTTGTTTAGTATAAATAGGAGGCTCTCCCTCCTCATTTACACACTTCACTCACTCATCTAATTCGCATGAGTAGAGAGAGAGAGCCGTTCAGAGTAGCTGCTTGAGGAGTCTTCTTGTTTTGGGTCTTTGCACGAGGGATACTATTGTACATTCTGCAAAATCTATATATAATAAGTTTGCTGGGTTTTTCTTCCCCAAGAGGGTTTTCCCGGGATAAATTTGTTGTGTACTATTGTTCATGTTGTGCTTGTTTATATTTTAGAGATCCTTATTTTTATTGCACTTAAAAATCTAACACTAGGGGCCTCTCTCAAAAGTCTAGACATGTTGATCAAGTATTTGGGAGAATTGCTTCCTTGATTACAGTGACAATTGATGTTGTTCAAGCATTAGTAAGACGAATGACGAGGCAAGTGTTCAAGCAAATTACCTTGAAGGAGACAAGTGGAAGTAGTAGTTTGGCACACAGAAGAAAATAGAACCACAAGAGTAGAGGAAAGGGAAGAACAAAAAGAAGTAGAATGAAAATAATATTTTTGCAATGACACAAGAGGAAACCCCTTCCATCAATTAATACAAGGCTTGTGAGAGAAAGGGACACATTGAGGAGGAATATTGGAAATTGCACCCTGAGAAGCAGCTTGAGCATTTCCAAAAGAGGAAGAAGAAGAAGGCATAGATGTAGAGGAGAGGATGGACAATACCTCAGACTTGGAAGAGGGAGATTAGTTGTACTAATTTTTAGAAGGAAGTAGCATTCGTTTGTTGTATCCACAAAGATGAGATGAGGTGACAAAGTTGTTATGAAGATGCACATGAAACATAACAAGATAGATTGCTTGTTTGATCCAAGTTCACAATCCAACTTGATCTTTGCATAGTTGGTCGAGAAGCTTGACTTGGAGAGCCAAGACCATCTGCGACCATACCCTTTAGGTTCGATGAGACAAGACCTAGAATTGAGAGTGAAAAAGAAATGCAAATTCAAGTTTACAATCAACCAGAAATTTGTGGATGAAGTGTTAACAAATGCGGTTCCATTGGATGTGTGTGGAGTTATAATGGGAATCCCATACTTTTACGTGAGAGATGCCATTTTTAGGAGGATAGAACTAGTATTGGATTGTCAATTATGGGAATCCATATTCCATAAATGCGCATAGGGACAAAACCATTCATTGCTCATTAGACCAAGAGAATCATTGGCAACAAAAAAAAGTTTGTCTTGTCATTTTTGAGAGAAGGAAAGCAATAAGGAGAAGGTAGTGAGCTGAAGATGTAAGTATCCCTGGAAGGATGTAGTGGCAAGTGGTGCCAATAACTAAAAATCTAATTGAACCCTACAAATAGGTGTTCCAAGAACCTTAGGAGCTGCCACCTAAGTGAGAGGTTGAGAACGAGATTTAGTTGTTGTTGGAATCACCACTACCAAACTTTGGGCTATATAGGTAATGCATCGTCGAATCAAATGAAGTGAAGATGCAATTGCAACAATTTTTGGAGTAGGGACTCATCATGGCTAATATACCACCATGTGTTTCATCGATTGTGATGGTGCCAAAGAAGGATAGACACTGGAGAATGTACATTAACTACCATGCCTTGAACAAAATCGCGATCAAGAATATATATCCCCCGCCAAGGATTGATGACTTATTGGATTAGCTACAGCAATTCGAGTTCTTCACTAAGTTGGACCTCCAATCAAGTTACCATCAAGGAGATTTAAAGGAAAAATGTGTGGAAGACACCATTCAAAACAAGCAAGGTTTGTATGAGTAAGTTAGTAATGCCTTTTGTTTTATGTATTGAACCTACAAATTTCATGACATTGATGAATGATGTGCTATGTCCAGTTATTGATTCATTTGTAATCGTGGACCTAGATGCCATAATAATCAAGAGCACATCTCACATGTGACACAACTACTAAAGAGCTTAAAGAATAACCCATTGATTGCTAATTTGAAGAAATGTGAGTTCCAAAAGGGTAACACATTTTGGACAAAAGTGATGGTGAAAATTTGATTTTTTACTCATTTATTAAATCGAAGCTCTCAAAACTCATATATGCCTTATGAATTACAACATGCAACAAAAAAACAAATTGTAGATAATTATGTTGTCTTTCCATCTATATTTAAAAAAAAAATATTATTTAATAATGCCAAAATTGTATTTAATGATAGGCTTGTTCTTGTAAATTTAAGGAAAAGTTAACAAGTGGCTTGTGTGTACGTAAAATAATTTAGTGATAAATGCATAATTTCTGAAAAAAAATATGAACATAATCTACACAAAATGCACTGGGGTGTATATATATTTTTTAAAATTTATGTTAGAATTTTTTTATTAATTTTTGAAATTGACCATTGAAAATTTTAATCACATTTTATACACATAAACTTTTTTTTTTACTGTTTACAAAGATTGAAAAACAAAAATAACCCTTTTGAAGAGGACACGTTGATTTGGTGTGTATATATTTTTTGAATTTTTTTGGTTGTGTACTTTTTATGTTATTGATTTTTCTTTGCGCCGATTCAAAGTTGTGGACATGGTTTTGTAAGTGTAAGTTTGAAAGTAAAATGAAAAAAAATTATCATATGAACTCAGAAACCCATAAATTATATGCCAATTGATAGACGATTCGTTGATGAATCCATCGGTATGAATTCTGCCACCTAAGGTGCATCCCAAGATAGGGTTTAGGCCTAACAAAGAGGCCAATAAAATTAAATTTTTAGAAAAGGGGGATAAAAGTTGTTTTAAAACCCTCGATCGAGCTATTAGCTTGATCGAGGTCTTAAAAACCATCAATTGAGGATTTGAAATTTTTTTTAAATACCTTGATCGAGAGTTTAACCGTGGTTAAGAAAATAGCTCGATCGAGATATTTTTCTACATTATTTTGAAACTAAACAATAGTATAATGCATGTTATGAGAATATAATATTCGTATAGTTCAATAGCTCGATCTAGCTATTTGAAGAAGCTCAATCTATCTTTTAAATAGCTCGATCTAGCTATTTAAAAAAGCTTTAACTAGATTTTAAATAGTTAGATCGAGCTTTTAAATAGCTAGATCGAGCTTTAGAACTATATGAATATTATATCACCACAACATGCATTTATTATTATTGTTTAATTTCAAAATAATATAGAAAATAGCTCAATCGAGATATTTTGTAAACCAAACTTTTTCCAATAGCTTGATCGAGGGTTATTTAAACCCTCGATCAAGCTATTGGAAAAAACTTGATCAAGGGATTATTTAAACCCTAGATCGAGTGTTTGAAAGCTCGATCGAGGGCTCAAATAAACCTTGATCGAGCTCGAGTTTTAGACAATCTGCACTCACGTCTTGCCAAAAAATGTTACACATCTTCATGGGAACACCCCCCAATTTACAATGATAATTTGAATTGGAGATGGATGCCAATGGATATGCATTAGGGGTAACAGGATTATGCAAGGAGGAAGACCGGTATGCTACCATTTAGATGTTTCATGGAGCAATACTTGACTACCCCATGTATGACAAAGAGCTCTTTGCGATTGTGTAAGTGATGAAGAAGTGGAAGAACTACCTCGTGGGAAAAGAGACCATCATACACACTGATCATCAACCCCTATAATACTTGTAAAGTCAAAGAAAAATACAACAAGTGAGGTGTTACAAGTGGTTTGGATTCTTGCAACAATTCCATATATTTATCAGGTATGAGAAATGAGCTACAAACAAGCTAGTTGACATGATTTCACGAACCCACTAAATAAGATCGCAATAGTTGGTGTGATAATGCAGCTTGAGCCATTGACTTGTGATCTTCTGAGCAAAGACTATGAGGGAGGTGAATATTTCAGAGGAGTATACAAGTAGTTGAAGGATAGATCAACGGACACCACGAAAGGAAATGAATATCACCTCCAAGATGGGCTACTATATAGGTCAGATAAGTTGTGCATACCGCAAGACAAGATGATTCAATTGATGATGGAATTTCATGCTTCCAAGATTGTTGGATATTTTAGTGTAACAAAGACAATGGAAAATTTCTAGAGTTATTTGTATTGGCCAAAGATGTCGGAGCAAGTGGCAATATTTGTTAGAGGTTGTGTTATTTACAGCTCAAGAAAGGATCTACCATGGATTCTCCGAACGTATATGGTTAGTAAACCATGCACTGGTCAAATTCAGTAACAATGTAAATATGATGTACATATGCATGATAATAATAAATCATCCACAACTGACTGTGCGAAGTCAACAACAACAAGGGGCATGATTATACTCAGGTTAGGAAAGGACGTATTGAATCCACGAGTCAATAGATGAGAGTCAAGTGTCCTAAGAAGGACTCATGGGCCATCAAATTTTAGTTTGATTCAAGTGCCCCAATCATTTAATGCTTACAAGAGGAAGGTAGTTGTGACAGTTATTGTCTTGGGGAAAGGAAGGCATGGGTTTGAGTTACCTTGTGGTGGAGATGTGTCAATCTCCCTGCAGAACTGGGAATGGGGATCGAGTATGGGATAAACGATCAGTCGCATTGAGGTCATCCTTATATTACCTGTCAGTTGGGGATGGCGTAGTATCCTGTCAATGAGTCTGTCAGTCATCCTGTCAGTTGGATATTTTGCAGTATCATGAGTAACTCATTCCTTTAGAGGTGTATCTATCTCGTACTGTCGAGGGAGGAAATAAAATACACTCTAGCTATTCTTCACTCATTCCATCATTGATTAATCTATCATTCTCACATGCTGAGAAGAGTCGACCATTGCTTGAGAGGAAGTTGAATCTGAGCAGTGATAGAGTGAAGAGTGGACTCATTTCTGATTCGTGGTCAAGACTATGATTTGAAGATTTAACCGAGGAGTGCAATTGCTATGCATTCTTCTGTGCAGCTAGACAACAGAGTGGTATTGAGGTACCCAACTGTTAGCTTGAGCCCGAGTATCTTAAGTTTGTGTTGAAGACCTGTGTGATTAAGTCTGTTTCCAGAAATGTCCAAGTAATTCTCAATAGAGTGTCGGGAAAGGGGTGAATCGTCGCGATTCCCCTATCGCGTGCCTGAGAAGTCCCATTCCTCAATCTCAAGACAACCCAAGCGCAATCGTTGTGAGACTGGTATAATAGAGTGTTCTGTTGGAGAGTGACCGAAGTGATTTCCTTGGAGCCATTGGTTGTGTGCAACCAATATTTGCAAGTCTTGGGAAAACATAGCCTCTAGGTAGATGATCTAGGGTTTGTGAGGTATTTCTACACACACACTGGTATAACACCTGGAGGAAGGTGATGCTTGAGGGATGTTGAGCGGTGAAGGAGTACCTTCTTGATGTTGTGTGGGGCGAGTATTATGGACCCCAAGCTAGCTAAGTCTACACGAGGCATCGATTCTTCTAGAGGTAAACCAGATCTGACTGTTTGTCCTATTGATTTGTTGTGATCCCTACTGAGTGGATAAAATGTTGAGCACCAAGTGGATTGAGATCCAATAGCGGTTGCAAGACCTCTTGGTGGAATAGCGGGGTTTGGGTAGTCTTTTTATGCACACACTGGAATAAAACATGTGTGGTGTTGTGTGGGGGCGAGTATTGTCGACCCCAAACCAACCGAGTTTGTGCGAGGTTGATTGTTGGTAATGAGTACCAAAGTGGTATAGAGTGTGAATATGGATAAGAGACTAGTTAAGGTTGAGACCTCTTGGTGGAATAACGAGGTTTGGGGGGTCTTTATATGCACACACTGGTATAGTACCTAGAGGAAGGTGACGCCTGAGGACCATTGAGTGGTGAAGGGGTATCTTCTTGGTGTTGTGCGGGGCAGGTATTGTGGACCCCAAGCTAACCGAGTCTGTGCAAGATGCCTGCAAATCCATGGTGAGGCACTAGTTAGCATTTCCCCTCTAGTACCTGGAAATCCTATTAACCCAACAGAGGCTATCTTGGCTCGAGGATTGAGTTTATAGGACTGTAATAACCTGTTAATCCAACATAGGTTGGCTTGGCTGTGGCCTTGTGCCTATTCGACTGTGGGAGATTGTTGTGGATAGTTCCCCTTTCCTTAAGGTAATCATGCCCAACACGGGGGTGTCCTCATAGTAGGAAGAGTATATGCTAGACAGAGTGCCTAAGGTTGGGTGGAACGTTGTTCTTGCATAGTCAATTGCCCAGAAAGATTCATTCAAGATAAGTGTTATGATATGTTTTGTTGTTGTTCAGTATTTTCATTGTATGAATGTTGATATGAATGAATGATAAGATGTATGTTGTATATCATAGCTGTGAAGGTGAATGGATTGCATATAGAGATGATTGCATGTATATGAAGCTCCGCTACGTATATAACGCTAACTCTGAAGGTAGCCAGTGGACTAGCATTGCAAGCTAAATTTCCATAGAGTGGATATGTTGCATGGTGATAGATGCACAATGAGTGAAGATAGTTGCGCAATGGATCATGCAAAAATGATTCCTCGTGCACATAGTAGGCTGCACGATAAAGAATTGATAAGCCTAAATGTGTGCGTAGACTAAAGTATTGGGCACACAATGTTTCTGTAGTGGGTTAACAATATATGGCGCATATTCTTGCATGGTAAATAACCCAGTTCTAGACAACAATGTCTTGATATCAGTAGGTCATGAATAAGAAAAAAGATCCCTCGTGGTCGCGATAGGCCATAGAGGATGCTGGGGATGTGACATAGTGGTATCAGAGTAGTGGTTTCAACACTAGGCCTCATAGTGCAAAATAAATACCATGCAATGATATTAAAGTGATTATTAAGATTATTAATGTGTTCCCTAATATATTTTCCTTTGTGCACAGTGGTAGAATTAGCTAAAAGGTCACTATAGCAAGGAAATAAATAAGCGAGTAGAAGGACCTGTATTTATCTAGTTGAATGATTATCATGGATAATGCGCAAGATCCATATGATCGCATAGAAGATGCTATGGAAGAGGATGTGTGTGGTGGTAGCGCTGAAACAGAGTCCAATGCAAGGAGGGCACAAATCACACCTCCGGATATGGCATAAACTATGAGAAGTTTTAATGAAAGGATAACTAAGGCACATGAGGAATAACATCAAATCGACGCTTCCATACTGCAAATCCTAATAGACCTTCAACAAAAATCCAATCTAGGGTCAAAGCAAAAAAATGGCAGTAAGGATGGAAAGAGTGCAAGCAGTCGCTCTAGAGGAAGGTCTCGATGCCAAGAAATAAGTGAGTGCAGAAGGAGAATGAGCCTTTGTCCATCATGCACTTCAAGTATAAGATTGAGTAGGTCAGAATGTTCATCGAATGGCTTAGTGCATTCATCCCGAAGATCTAGGAGGTGGAGGCCTCGAAGAGAGAATTCCTTTGGAGAATTCAGGAAGGTAAGGCGACCTACATTCGACGGGGAAATTAAGTCGAGATGGGAGGCTGAAACATGGCTTCATGGAATGAAAAAGTACTTACGGGTTCATGAGTTTTCTGGGAATGAGGAAGATAATATTGCCATCTTTATCTGAACGAAAGAGTTTCAATTTGGTGGGATTCTCTTTGACAAGTGAAAGGCCTCAAGGAAAGAAGGATTGAATAGAAGAAGTTTGAAAACTATTTCAAGCATAAATAAATTTATGAAGATACTATGACAGTAAGAGAAAGGAGTTCCATGAGCTAAAGCTGGGACATATGACAATGGAGGATTATGTGAATATATTCGTAGAACTACTCTAGTATGTGGATTATCTTGGAAATGAGAAGGTGAATATTCAAAGATTCTTAACTGGGCTGCCCCAGAACTACATCGACAGAATTGAATTTGTGGAACCCAAGATCTTGGATGATGTTATTTGGAAGGATATGCATTGCTACGAGAAGAGTAAGGGCATATTTGAGGAGAATCAAGTGGGGACAAGAAATCCCAAGCGGTTGATACAAGGAAGAAAGAGTTTAGATATGTCCCCTATAAGAATTAGCAAAGGAATGTGCAACAGGAACATGCAGTGCCAAGTAGGTTCCAACACGCTATGCCAGGTGCAGGAAGGACTAGAGAACCAATGCAATGTTGGGGATGTAGAGAGAATCATAAGTTGTATGACTGCCCTCACAGGAAGGAGCAGCTGTGGTTGATCCATAACATTGAAGGAGACATCATTGTGGAGGACGTGGCCAAAGAAACTCCTAGAATCTACATATATTTGGATGATCATCAGACAGAACATCATGCCACAGTGGTTGAAGAGGTGGTAAGATTTTTGCCACCCTGTTTCTATTTTAATAGACCTATGATCCAGTCATATGTATATTCATCCCAAGATTTTTGAGGTTTGCACGCTTAAGAAAAGTAAACATGGAAAGTCATGGCTAGTTCAGTTAGCCACAAGAACGAAAAGGAAAGTAAGTGAAGTGGTAGAAATATGCCCGTTAACATTGGATAGTCTGTCTAGTGCAACAAATTTGAACATCCTACTGCTAGGATCGTATGATGTTCTCATTGGCATGGATTGGATAGAGAAACACCGTGCCAATATTGACTGCTATAATAAGTCTCTTGAATTCCTTGATGATGAAGGAAATCCTTAGATAGTGAAAGGTGCAATGAAGAAGGTTTCAATACGGTAAGTTTCAGTGCTGCACCTACGCATAATATTCAAGAAGAACCATCAAATCTATGCAGTTCATGTCGTGGAATTGACAAGAGATAAAGGCCTGGTGCTAAAGGATTTCCTAGCACTGTAAGAATATAAGGATGTATTTCCAGAAGAAGTACCATGGCTGCCACCCAAAAGAGATGTTGATTTTACAATTAATTTGGTGCCAAGCTCCGCCCCAATGTCGAAATCCCCTTACAAAATGAGCACTCTGGAGCTGGTAGAGTTGAAAATTCAACTGTAAGATCTAATGGAAAAAAAGTACATTAGACTGAGTGTGTCCTTGTGGGGTTCACCAGTGTTGTTCATTAATATGAAGGATGGAACCTTGCAACTGTGCATTGACTATAGACAACTCAATAAGGTCACAGTCAAGAACAAGTATCAATTGCCCCAGATAGATGATCTCTTTGATCAGATCAAAGGAGTGAGAGTATTTTCAAATATTGACGTAATATTAGGATATCACTAGGTTAGGATCAAGGACGAAGATATCCATAAGACAACTTTCAGGACACAGTATGGCCATTATGAATTCACTGTTGTGCCATTTGGTTTAACCAATGCGATAGCTACTTCTATGTGCCTCATCAATAATGTGTTAAGCCAATATTTGGATAAGTTTGTCTTGGTATTCCTAGATGACATCCTCATCTATTCCAGCAATGAGGAAGAACACGCAGCGCATCTCAGAAAGGTACTACGGGTGCTTAGGGAACACAAGTTGCATGCCAAGCTTAGTAAATGCAAGTTCTACCAGAAGAAGATTCGGTATTTGGGTCATGTCATCTAAGCAGAGGGAATTTCAGTAGTTTCTAAGAAGATTGAAGTGATAGTAAATTGGTCTATGCCCAGGAACGTGACAAATGTTTTATCTGTCATGGGATTGGAAGGATATTATAGGAGATTCATCAAATATTTCTCCAAAGTGGTGCACCCTATTAAGTCATTTCATAGAAAGGATACAAAGTTTGCATGGTCCGAGAAATGTGCACATATTTTCCAGTGCTTAAAGGAATTGCTCACCAGTGCCCCTATTTTGAAGGTCGCAGATCCAAATAAATATTTTGTTGTATGTACAGACGCTTTTATTGAAGGACTCAGAGGAGTACTTATGAAGGAAGGACATGTAATATGTTATGAGTCCCTAAATTTAAAGGGTCATGAGAATAACTATGAAACACATGATCTGGAGCTAGCAACCATAATGCATGCCTTGAATATGTGGTGACACTTCCTGCACTGAAGAATATTTGAGTTGCACACTGAGCACATGAGTTTGAAATATCTATTTGATTAGCTGAATCTGAATTCTCGGTAGGCCAGGTGGTTAGAATTCTGGAGTGAATCAAATATTGAGATCAAACGTGTTAAGGGAAAAGAGAACAAGGTTTCCGACGCGCTTAGCAGGAAGTCTCATGTCTCATCCATAACATGTGTCGCACTAACCTTAGAGAACGATTCAGGAGGGTCCTAGTTGCAGATGAGAAGTATGCGCAAGTGAGCGACATACTTAGGAAAGCAGAACTAGACCAGAAGTACGACATATATTAGTTGGAAGAAGATGGAATTATTCTATTCCAAGGACATCTATACATTTCGAACAAGGCAAGATTGAAGAAGTTAGTAATGGATGATATTCATCAGATGCCATACTTAGGTCACCCGGGGTATCAGAAGACCATGATAAAATCAAGAAATCAATATTTTTTCCCATTGATGAAGAAGGACATCGCACAATATATAGCTAGATGTCAGAAGTGACAACAAGTGAAAGTTGAGCACCATCACCCAGGATCATTAATACAACTCATTCCTATTCTCGAATGGAAGTGGGAAGATATATATATGGATTTCATTATAGGATTGCCAACAACAACGAAGTAGCATGATTCGATCATGTTGGTAGTGGACAAGCTTACAAAATCATTGCATTTCATTCCAGTCAAGTCAATGGATAAGACTGTTGATATTGCACAGATCTTCATGAAGAAAATTTTCAAGTTGCATGGATTGCCTAAGGAAATAATCTTAGATAGAGATTTGAAATTCACATCGAATTTCTAGAAGGGACTCTTCACGGAGTTAGGGAACTCAACTAAATTTCACCACAACATACCATCCTCAAATAGATGGTCAGACGGAGAGAGTAAATCAAGTGACGAAAGATATGTTAAGGATGTATGTGATGGATAAACCATCCAAATGGGAAGATTACATACATCTAGTGGAGTTTGCTTACAACAATGGTCATCAAGCATCAATGGGTATGAGTCCATTTGAATCCATGTATGGTAGAAAATGTCGCACTCTAGTAAGTTGGGAAAACCCGATGAACAAAGTAATACTTGAACCGGAAATGCTCAAGGAATTAGAGCATGAAATGATTAAGATAAGGTATAACTTGAAAGCAACGTAGGACATGCATAAGAGCTATGCAAATTTGAAAAGAGTGCACATAGAATTTAAAGTTGGAGATCATGTATATTTGAGAGTTAAGCCAAGGAAGAGCTCCTTAAGGATCGAAAGCTATGCCAAGTTGGCACCAAGATATTGTGGACCATTTGAAGTCCTTGACAAAATAGGACTAGTTTCATATAGGATTGCATTGCTTGCGCATATGAAATATCATAATGTTTTCCATGTTTCTTTGCTTAAGAAATATATACATGATCGGAATCACATCATTGATTGGAATGTGATTTAGGTGGAACCTGAGAGAGAATTCCAAGTGGAGCCTATGCACATAGGCAGGAAGGAGACGATGCTCAGGAACCATGCCATTGGCCAAGTAAAGGTGTAGTGGATGCACTTTGGCCTAGATAAAGCTGCTGGGAGCTAGAGGATGCCTTGAGGCATGCATACCCATTTTTGTTCAGTTTTGAAGAGCACTGAGGATAATGCTATTTCAAGGGGGAGGGTACTATAATGTCCCTATTTTTGATCCTTGACATAAACTATGTAAATTATGTAATATCATCGATATTTCTAAGGATCATGGTGAGGAGATCAAATAAAATGCCCTACCATGATTCCCTGAATGTATATGGTTAGTAAACCATGCGATGGTCAAGCGTAATAACAATGTAAATATGATGTACATATGCATGGCGGTAATAAATAATCCACAACTGACTGTGCTAAATCAATAAGAGCAAGGGGCATGATTATCTTATGTTAGGAAAGGACGTATTGAATCCATGAAGTCAATAGATGAGAGTCAAGTGTCCTAGGAAGGGATTATCAGCCGTCAGATTTTAGTTTGATTCATGTTCACTAATAATTTAATGCTTCCAAGAGGAAGGTAGTTGAGACAATTATTGTCTTGTTGAAAGGAAGGCGTGGGTCTGAGTCACCTTGTGGGAGATATGTGTCAGTCGCCCTGCATAACTAGGAATGGGGATCACTTATGGGATAAGCGATCAATCGCATTGATTCCATCCTTAAGTTACTTGTCAGTTAGGGATGGAGCAGTATCTTGTCAGTGAGTCTGTCAGTCATCCTATCAGTTGGGGATGGTGCAATAGTCTGTTAGTGAGTTTGTCAGTTAGTTAATGAAGTTACGTGGTCAAGTAACTCAACCATGCAAAGGCATATATATCTCGCACTGTCAATGGAGGAAGTAAAATACATTCTAGATATTCTTCACTCATTCCATCATCAATCAATTTATCATTCTCACATGTGGAGAAGAGTCAACCATTGCTTGAGAGGAAGCTAAACCTGAGCAGTGACATAGTGAAGAGTGGACTCAGTTTTGGTTCGTGGTCAAGGCTGTGATTTGAAGAGTTAATTGAGGAGCGCAATTGCTTCGTGTTCTTCTGTGGGGATAGACAACTGAGTGGTATTGAGTTTCCCAACTGTCAGCTCGAGTCCAAGTATCCTGAGTTTGTGTCGAAGACATGTGTGACTGAGTCTGTTTCCAGAAATGTATGAGTAAGTCTCAATAAAGTGATAAAAATGGGTGAAGTGTTGCGATTCCTCTATCGCGATCCTGAGAAGTACCATTCATCAATCTTAAGATAGCTCGAGTGATATCATTGTGATACCGGTAGTAACAAAGTGTTTTGTTGGGTAGTGACCGAAGTTATTTCCTTGGAGCCATTGGTTGTGCCATCCAAGATTTGTAAGCCCTTGGAAAACAGAGTCTGTAGGTAGATGATTCGGGGTTTGGATGGTCTTTCTACACACACACACACTAGTATAGAACCTAGAGGAAGGTGACACCCAAAGGAATGTTGAGCGGTGAAGGGGTACCTTAGTGGTGTTGTGTGGGGCGGGTATTGTGGACCCCCATCTATCCGAGTTTACGGGAGGCATTCGTGGTTCTGGAGGTAAACTAGATCTAACTATTTTTCCTATTGATTTGTTGCAATCCTTGCAGAGTGGATAAAATGTTTAGCATTGAGTGGATTGAGATGAAATAGCGGTTGCGAGACATCTTGGTGGAATATCGGTTTAGGTGGTCTTTCTATGCACACACTGGAATAACACCTATGCAGTGTTGTGTGGGGGCGGGTATTGTGGACCCCAAACTAACCGAGTCTACATGAGGTCAATTGCCAGTAATGAGTTCCAGAGCAGTATAGAGCGCGAATCTGGTTAAGAGACTAGTGAAGGCTGAGACCTCATGGTGGAATAACAGGGTTTGGGTAGTCTTTCTATGGACAAACTAATATAAGACCTGGAGGAAGGTGACGCCTGAGGGACCGTTGAGTGGTGAAGGGGTACCTTCTTAGTGTTGTGTGGGGTGGGTATTGTGGACCCCAAGCTAACCGAGTCTGTGTGAGATGCCAACAACTCCGTGGTGAGTCACTAGTTAGAATTTCTGCTCTAGTACCTAGAAATCTTGTTAACCTAGCAGAGGATGGCTTGGCTCGAGGATTGAGTCTGTAATATTGTAACAGCTTGTTAATCTAGCAGAGGATGGCTTGGCCGTGGCCTTGTGCCTATTTGACTGTTAGAGAGAGCCGTGGATAGTTCCCCTTTCCTTAAAATAATCATGCCTAGTGCGAGGGTGGCCTCGTAGCAGAAAGATTATATGCTAGACATAATGCCTATGGTTGGGTGGAATGTTGCTCTTGCGCAGTTAGTTGCTCAGAAAGCTTCATTCAAGATAAGTGTTATGTGATGTTTTGTCGTTGTTTTGTATTTCATTGTATGAATGTTGATATGAATGCATGATAAGATGTATGTTGTATATCATATATGTGAAGGTGAATGGATTGCATATAGGATGATTGCATGCATATGAAGCTCCGCTACGTATATATCCCTAACTTTGTAGGTAGCCAGTGCAATGACATTGCAAAATAAATTGCCACAGAGTGGATACACTGTGTTGTGATAGATGTGTAGTGAGTGAAGGTAGTCACACAGTGGATCACATGACATTCTTCCTCGTGCATGCAGTAGGATGCAGAGTAAAGAATTCATAATTGTGAATGTGTGCGCAAAATAAAGTATTGGGCACACAACATTTCCCTAGTGGGTTAAGAAGATGTGGCATAGATTCTTGCATGGTAAATGTTAGAGCAATATTGTACCTTAGTACCTTAATCATTAATTAAATTATGATTATTTGGTGCTAAACTGGTTAATAATGCCTCCCTAGGTGTGAAACTGGTTATTATAAAGTTGCTAGAACTTGTATAGGCTATTGTGAACTAGATCACAAGGTTTGGGCCAAAAGTATGGGCCAAGGGGTGGTCAAACTAACTGTTAGGCATCCTTATCCAAGCATTTATTGCCCTAGCATGCCTAAGGCACCCTCATTCCCTATTTTAAGGGATCTACTTTGACCATAGGCGCTCATACACTGAACTTGGTCATTTATCCCATTTTTGGCTATTTTTGGCCTATCCTATCCTACCTAGCTTCCAACAAACCATCTCCTTCACATGTGTGAGCTCCATCTTGGTTCCCCATGCTTACCCAGTGTTCACATGCACTATTTGAACCCGTTTGGGTTATTTTGGAAACCATTTGGTTAACCTAGGGGGATTGGGATAAATCTAATCTAGCTAAGTGTGGACACTCCAAGTGGATATTTTTCCTTCCTATTTGTATATAAGGATGATCCAAACTCTTTGTAAGGTTGGACTGTTAATAATATCTCATATTTGATCATTTGTGCATCCTGATTTTTGATCATTTGTTTTGATATTTGATCATTTGTGCTGTAATTTGATCATTTGTGTTGAGTTTTGATCATTTGTTCATCCAAAAACATATTTGCACTTGTTTACTTGCTTAATGTGTAAATATTTCAACTGTGAGGAATCCATAGTAGCTAGATCCTACTGTGTCACATATTTTACATGGTATCATAGCTCTTGGAGCTATTATTAGAACTAGAGACTGTTTTAGTGGTGTTCCATAAGCAATGGAGAAACAATAGAAGTCCCTGGAACCATTTCATTGAAGCCATTGGAGAAATCCATTGGATTCTATCCAGGGTGTGATGCTCTCCCGAATACTCCAACTATCAAGTAGGGTTCGAATATGTTAGTGTAGATCCCTCCTAAGTGATTGAGAGTTTTTTGTAGGTTTTCAAGAGCACCATTGTCACCTAGTGCACAAGCAGTAGAAGAAAATGGAGCAATCTCATCCAAATTTGCTCACTCCTTTCAACTATTTCGATTGGAAGGCTGAAATGGTGATTTTGTTGAGATCCAAGGGTCTTTTCAGGATCACAATGGGCACAGAGGTTGAACCAAACTCTGCTGTGGAGAAATCAAAGTTTTTTAACAGAATGGATGAGACATTCGACCTCCTTTGTATCATCATTTCGAGAGACCTCCTGTTTCATGTGGAAATTGTAGCTACACCCAATGAAGTTTGGCTCAAGCTTGAGTCTCTATTTGGGAATACTAATGAGATGAGAGGCCATCAACTTGAGAATGAGTTGATCTCACTAAGTCCAAGCAATTTCGAATCCATCCAGGATTTCTTCACCAAGTTCAAGAGCTTGGTCTTGCAAATCAAGCAACGTGGTATTGCCAAGAAGGAAGAACAGTTGATCTTGTCCATTCTCTCAAAAATGGGTCATGAGTACTCAGTCTTTGTATATACATTCAACTCCACAAATCTCACAATTAGAAATTGGAAGATGCCATCTTTGGCTGATTTCATGGAGATGCTAACTCAAGAGCAAGACAAGTTAGTCTTGATGGGAACCATCAAGAAAAAATACCAAGTACTTACAGCTGGAAATTTGAAACATGCAAGAGGAAAGCAAAAGCCCAAGGGGCCGAAACCACAAGAGAAGAAGAAGAAGGAGGAGAGGCCAAAATCTACTGATGGGTGTTCGAATCCTGTCAAAGACAAGGGAAAGAAGAAATAAAAGACTAAGTGCAGCTACTGTCAAAGGGGATTTCATCCTGAGAGCTCATGCATGAAGAAAACCATAGACATGATGACCCATCTCCTACAGAAAAAACAACATTCCTCTTCCAGAAATTTCCAAGAAGAACGAGGGTGTTTCTGAAGACAAGGAGAGGTGCCATGATTTGGTGGCTAGTACCTCAGATTCATCTTCTTTCATCATTGATTCAGGTGCCTCAAGGCACATGGCTTATTCAAGAGATGCATTCTCTGTTCTTGCTCCATACAGTGGTTCTTCCATTCACATGGGAGATAAATCAGAAATCCCTGCTAAAGGCATTGGGAAAATCTCTATGGAAAATGGGTATTTCAGCAATGTGCTGTATGTACCCGATCTTGCAGCAAAATTACTCTCTGTATATCAGATGACCCACACTGGTTCAGACAAGAGAGTAATCTTCACTCAGAATGATGTGGAGATATCAGAAATTTCCACTGGAAAAAATGTTGCAATGGGTGTTGCAGACCATGATTCGAGGATGTATAAGTTCTCACATTTTCTTGGGTTCTCTTCCTCAAATGCACTTCTGTCACATGGAAATGAAGTCAGCAAGCTATGGCATGAGAGATTTTGACATCTCAACTACATATATCTCCAAGAATTGAGCAAAGAAGAGATGGTTGAGGGGTTCCAAAAATCAGTTTTTCCAATGGCACTTGCAAAGGGTGCAATGCTGGGAAGCATGCTGAAAAGAAGTATGAGAAAGGGAAGGAAAGGAGAGCCGTTGAACCTCTTGGTTTAGTATATTCAGATTGTTAATTTTTTAATAATTTCATTCAATATTATCTAGGATCACTAAGAGAATAACAAGCACATCATTACAATCACAAGAGACAAAGGACACAAAGCATTTCACCGGGGAAAACCAAGAAGGTGAAAAACCCCACAACTTCCTCAAAGATAGAATAAGCCCTAATACAAAGATCACAAAGATCAATCCCCAAAAGACAGATGTCTCCAGAAGTTACTCCTCCTCCACTTGTGCGCACTCCTCTCTCTCAACTATGCAAGTTGGATGAGTGAGTGAATGAATAGAATGAGAGACACACACTCTCTATTTATACAATGAATTGAAATTCCTTTAACCCTAAGTGGGACGAGTTCCTAAGGAAGCCTAATAACCCATCCACATGACTCATACAGGGCCGAACCCACACATGTATTCTAATAACCCTTCAAATATAAGTTACGACACTTACAATGTAACTTGCGACACTTGCAAATACAAATGACGACACTTCCAACCGGAGGAATAATACATCTCCGTTGGGGATACAATAAAGTATAAATGTAATATACAAGTGAATATATTCCGAAGTTACAAATACATCAACACTCCCTCTTAACTAGGAAGGTATTCTCTTGACACAGGTCATCAATACATATAAGCACAAGTCTTCAATTCTGGAGCTAGATCATTGTCACTGGATCACGGAGTATCATCGTCACTGCTTCAATTCTGGAGCTAGATCATCGTCATCTCGATCACTAGGCTATCTCTCAACTCTTCTCGTCATAGGAAGTTCTATAGAGCCAGCCCTTTTTCATGCTGGATGTAGGCCTAGCCTCCTGTAGGTCTTCATTATCTCTGCGAGCCGACCATCCTGTGGAATCCTCAGGGATGATTATGTGCATCAAAAAAACCTTGAAAGAGCATCCCAGGACTGATTATGAGCTTACTGCTCAACCTATCGTATCTCCCAGGGAGCTATTACATGTGACCTCCACAAAACCTTAAAAGAGTGTCTTGCGACCTGCAAGATCTCTAAAGAGAATCCCAGGACTGATTACGAGCTTACTGCTCAACCTATTGGATCTCCAGGATTGATTACATGTGGTCTGGAAAAACCTCGAAAGAGAATCCCAGGACTGATTATGAGCTTACTGTTCAACCTATCGGATCTCCCAGGGAGAAATTATATGCCACGGAAAAAACCTCGAAAGATCATTTGCCAGATCTCCCAGGGCGCTATTATATGCCATAGGAAAAACCTAACAAGAGTATCTGCAAATCTCTCAGGGCGCTATTATATGTCCCTCCAAGCAAAACCTTGAAAGAGCATTTTCTAGATCTCCCAGGGATCTATTATATGCCATAGGAAAAACCTAGCAAGTGTATCTGCAAATATCCTAGGGCGCTATTATATGCTTATCGCACAACCTGTCCACGGCCACGGAGTATCATCCTGATACTCATGATCAACCTGATCACCCTCGCACGGAGCATCATCCTGATGCTCATGATCGTACTGATCATCATCATACAGTACATCATCCTGAGGCACATCATAATCACATGATCATCCTAATCATTATCATAGCATCGCCCTGATGCATATCATGTAGAGCATCATCCTGATGCTCATCGCACATGATCAAATTGATCATTATCATACATAGCAACATCTAGAGCATCGTCCCGATGCTCATCCCACAACACTTATATCCACAACCATGGGAAGGATCCTCCTACCACCATGCTTGAAATGGCTCCTGCAAATGTGTCCCATCACTTCCTCCTCGAAGTATCTTCTATCTGAAGAACACCAAGCCTCTCTCTGAAGTACTCGAACTTCACTCTGGCTAGTGGTTTGGTCAACACATCTGCAATCTTCTCATATGTCGCAACATACTGGCGCTTCACTGCTCCTCTCTACACCATATCCATGATATAGTGATATTTGATCTCGATGTGATTTGACTTGTCCTGGAACATTGGGTTCTCAGACAACTTCACACAACTCTGGTTGTCACAATAGATACAAGCAGCATCTAACTGGAGATCAAATAAATAAGACAATAGCTTCCTTAGCCATACTGCCTCACAACTAGCCGAACAAGCTGCGACATACTCTACTTCGGCTGTACTCAGTGCTATGCAGGATTGCTTCCTGCTAAACCAAGAGATCACACCTGACCCCATACTGAAGCAACAGCCGAAGTGCTCTTCCTATCTGTAGCACTGCCTGCCCAATCTAAATCAACATAACCCTCCAGGTTAAACTTTTGATTCGCATCATACTTGAGCCCATAATCAACCGTACCCTTTAGGTACCTCAGAATATGCTTTACAACAATCAGGTGAACATGTCTAGGATTCGTCAGGAACTGGCTCAAGGTGTTCACCGCAAAGTAAATATCTAGTCTAGTGTTCGTCAGGTACATCAAGGACCCAATCATCTGACGATACATCGTGGCATCAAACGAATTTGATGAAGCATCACTCAATAGCTTCAGGTTCGATGCCATAGGTGTGGCCATGGCCATGCAGTCCATCATCCCAAACCGCTTCAGGATCTCTACTGCATACTTCCCTTGTCCAAGGAAGATTCCATCTACACTCTGCCACACCTCCATACCTAGAAAGTAATGCATCATACCCAAGTCCTTCATCTCGAACTCGGTAGCAAGCTTCCTCTTCTTGTCAGCAATCAACCTATCCTCACCTATCACAAACAGGTCATCAACATACAATAGGAGTATCACTGGATTTCCTTCCTCAACCTTGTAGTAAAGTTTGGAATCCGCTTTACTCTTAGTAAAGCCCAAACTGGATAGGAAGTTGTCTATCCTACCGTACCATGTCCTGGGTGCTTGCTTCAAGCCATACAAGGCTTTCTTTAACTTGCACACATATGACTCCCTATCATGTGTCTCAAAACCAAGTGGCTGCTCCACATACACTTTCTCTTCAACTACACCATTCAAGAAAGCTGTCTTGAGATCCATCTAGTGTATCTTCCACTTCATTACTGCAGCCACATCAAGTACTGTTCTGATGGAAGTGTATATGGCTACAGGTGCAAAAGTCTCTTCATAATCTATCGCCTCTTTCTGGGAGAAGCCATGAGCCACAAAACTTTCCTTGTATTTCTCTATGCTGCCATCTGCCGCATGCTTGATCTTGTAGATCCACTTGGAAGTCACAACAGACTTCCCTTCTGGTCTTGGGACCACATACCAAACATCATTCTTCATGATCGAATGGTATTCCTCGACCATGGAATCCTTCCATTCTTTCTTTTCTGTTGCTTCTTCATAACTGGAAGGTTCTTTGTTCATTATGTCACAGAGTAAGGCAACATAGTTGGTGTGTGACCTTGTTCTTTTTCTTTCTCTATGTTCCTCCTCTGGAATACCATACCTTTCTGCATCTTGGATGAGCTCTCTAGCCCATGCTGGTTTCCTCTTGTGAGAGTTCTTCTCACGGGGTGGATCTATAGGTTCTTATCGATCTTCTATTTCACGATCCACTTCTGGAATTGATTCATTCATGGTGGTGTCTTGTATTCTGGGTACTCTTGGTTCTTCATTGTCTTCAACAGGTGTCTTCCTTGATTTGATGTATGTTGAGTCTTCATCAAAAGTCACATCCCTGCTGATGTCAATCTTCTTGAACCCTGGAAAGTAGATTCTGTATGCCTTCGAGCTTTCACTGTAACCCACAGATATACCCTTCTTTCATGAAGGATCTAACTTTGTCCTCTTTTATTTTGAAACATGTGTATATACTGGACAACCAAATATCCTGAGATGGCTAACTTCTAGTTTCTTACCAGAGAAAACTTCTTCTGGTGTTTTGTTGTCAAGTATCTTGTGAGGTGTTCTGTTTTGTACATATACAACTGTCCTTGCTGCTTCTGCCCATAGGTGTGAGTGTAGATTTTGGTCATGAAGCATTCCCCGTGCTGCTTCCATGATTGCTCTATTCTTCTCTTCTGCAACCCCATTTTTTTGTGGATTGTAAGGAGTGGTCAACTCCCTCTTAATCCCTGAATCACTGCATAAATTCTTGAAGTCTCCTGAAGTGAACTGTCCGCCATTGTCGGATCTAAAGGTCTTGATCTTCTTATCAGTTTGGTTTTCTATCAAGTCTTTGAATTCCTTGAACTTATCAAACACTTCATCTTTATTCTTCAAGAAATAAACCCAAGTCTTCCTAGAGAAATCATCAATGAAAGAAACATAATATACATACCCACTCAGAGAGCTGGATGACATCGGACCGCATACATCAGAGTGGATAATCTCCAAGATTCCTTTTGCCTTGCTTTCAATGCTTGGAAATGCCTTCTTTGTGTTCTTTCCTTTTGCACATCCTTTGCAAACACCTTCATGCTTTGATTGGATTTCAGGAATACCTTCTACTGCTTTGCTTTCAATTGGTAGTGCTCTATAGTGCCCATGTGCAAGCCTTCTATGCCAAAGTTCACTTGGCTCCATGGATTCATGTACCATGGCATGTTCAGGTTGTCCCTTCAATTTGTACAATCCTCCCTCTTTCTCTCCAATCACTACTGCATCATCTATGGTTTTACCTTTTGGCCACATAAGTACTTGGCCATCCACAAATGCAACTCTCATTCCTTTTATATCCAAAGATGATATGGAGAGAATGTTCTTCTTGAGTCCAGGTACATATAGAACATCTTGCATCTTTAAAGACTTCCTAGAGTCTAGCTTGTAGGAGGCTTCACCACTTCCTTTTATAGGGTATTGATAGTCATCCCCAAGTTTCACCTTATGAGGTGACACACGTTCAGATAGGTCCGTAAGAGATTCTTTAAATCCCGTCATATGTTTGGAAGCCCCACTATCAATAAGCCAATCATTACACCCATGTGTAACAGTACCTGTGAGAGCAGAGATTAGAAAATACTCTTAGTCACTTGAAGAGTCTTCACTTTCTACCTTAGTCTTATTCCTGGGAGGTTCATCATCCTCAGCAGCATGAGCATGACATCTCTTCTTGTTGCTCTTCTGCTTGTTATTGTTGAAGCTCTTTCTGTTCTTGGGACATTCTAAGGCAAAGTGTCCCTTCTCATTACATGTGAAGCATCTCAGATCTTTCTTCTCTCTTTGATGATGGTGTGAAGATCTCTTGTGATGAGGTTGCTCACTCTTGAACTTACTTCTCTTGGTGTGTGCTCTGATAGCTTGATCTTCATTTCCCATCTTTTCTTCTCAGGCCACAAGCCTAGCTTCTTCTTGTGAACATTCCTTCCACAGTCTATTGAAAGAGATCAATTTCTTTCTTACACAGATACTTTGGATGAAGGAGTCCCATGACCTAGGTAGGCCATTCAATGTGGTCATCACAATTTCTCCATTCTCCACTACATCCACAACTTCAAGTTGTTCTTTGATTTGAGAGACCTTAGTAAAGTAGGATTGGATGGTCTGTCCATTCTGGATCTTCGCCCCTTTCAATTGGTTCCACAGTGTCATCTTCCGATTTATATTCTTTCCTTCAAACAACTTGGTCAAGGAGTCAAACATCTCCTTAGGTGTTTTTAGGGAAGACACATGGGGTATGAGATGCTATTTGATAGAATCATAAATTATTCTCTTGGCTTTCACCAACTTCTTATTGTGTAAGGCCTTAGCCTCATCTCCCTCTGGAACTGGAACCTCTTCACTTATGTAGGTGTCCAATTCATTCTCTTCTAGGATTAACCCAATCCTATACTTCCATGCTCAGAAGTTATCAGCTCCCTCAAGCTTATCCTCAAGCTTGGTGTGGTGAGACATCTTAATGAGAAAATAAAATGGAAATAAAAGATTTAGGTCTTATCACTTGATTTTCTAAAACTGCATTTGGAGTTGGATTAGGGTTTGTCAGAGAAACCCTAAAAATTCAAAATTTGAATTTAAAACTTCTAATTGGATAGAAAGATGCACTTTGCTGAGCTAATCAAGCTGGTATACTTCAATTTTAAAATCTGCAAAATTTGACCCCTCAAAATTGACTTTGAAACTTTCGGATCTACAGTTTCTGGTTTTCTGGTAAAAAATCCTGGACTAGGGTTTGATAATGCCCGGGGTTCTACCCAGCCAAAAAGTTTGATCTTGGTCTCTAAAATTTGATTTTTCTAAGGAGCATCTAGCCGTGGTCTCAGATTCCAAAAATTCCAACTTTCTCCGAAACCCTAATTTCCCGTAGCAGTGATAGGCCAAAAACTGAAAAAATGCTCAGAATTGAATTATGTCTCGACAAAAAGATGCACCCTTGCTAGGAGAGTCAGTCTAGCCCCCTTCCTTTGATGAACTGTGGAGAGAAACCCAAAAATTAAGAAGCCCTAGATTCCACAGCTGCACATTGTCTTTTTCTTAGTACCGCACTGATACCATGTTAATTTTTTGATAATTTCATTCAATATTATCTAGGATCACTAAGATAATAACAAGCACAACATAACAATCACAAGAGACAATGGACACAAAGAATTTCACTGGGGAAAACCAAGAAGGTGAAAAACCCTGCAACTTCCTCAGAGATAGAATAAGCCCCAATACAAAGATCAATCCCCAAAATATAGATGTCTCCAACAGCTACTCCTCCTCCACTTGTGCGCACTCCTCTCTCTCAACTATGCGAGTTGGATGAGTGAGTGAATGAATAGCATGAGAGACACACACTCTCTATTTATACAATGACTTGAACTGCCTTTAACCCTAACTGGGATGAGTTCCTAAGGAAGCCTAATAACCCATCCACATGACTCATACAGGGCTGACCCCACACAGGTGGTCTAATAACCCATAAAATATAAGTTACGACACTTACAATGTAACTTGCAACACTTGCAAATACAAATGAAGACACTACCAACCGGAGGAATAATACATCTCTGTTGGGGATACAATAAAGTACAAATGTAATATACAAGTGAATATATTCCAAAGTTACAAATACATCAACACAGATCTGATTGGTCCACTCCCCACTCCCTCCTATGGTAGCATAAAGTATGTGCTCACCTTCATTGATGATTTCTCAAGGTATTGTTGGTTGTATTTTCTCAAGCAAAAATATGAAGTTTTTCAATGTTTCAAAGTTTTTAAGAACCTTGTGGAGAAATTTAGTGGGAGAAGTATGAAGGTCTTGAGGACTGATAATGGAAGGGATTATGTTAACAAGGATTTTCAGCATCTCTGTGAAGAGCATGGCATCCAAATGCAACATTCTGTGCCCTACACACCTCAACAAAAGGGTGTTGCATAGCGCAAGAATAGAGCATTGAAAGAGATGGACACTTGCATGATGGAGGCTAAGTATTTGTCTCATAAGCTATGGGATGAAGATATGAATTGTGATGCATATGTTCAGAACAGAGCACCACATAAATATTTGGAAGGGAAGACTCCATTTGAAGCGTGGAGTGGACACAAGCCCAATGTGTCACATTTCAGGATATTTGGCTCAAAGGCTTGGGCTAGAATTCCTTTAGAGAAGATAAAGGCCTTGCAGCCCCAAAGAAAGGAGTCCATCATGGTTGGATATGCAGAAGATGCAAAGGGATACAAGCTCTTTGATCCCTCCACTCACAAGACATTCATTGAAAGGAGTGTCCAGTTCGAAGAAGAGACAATGTTTGGAGCTGAAAATTGTGAAGAGGAATGCTCAAATCCTGTGCATGAAGAGGATGTAAGTTCTGATTCTTTCTCTGATTTTTCTGATTCTGATATGGAGGATGTAGATGATGACATGTATTCTGATAATGACCCTCCATAAAGGCCCAATTGGTATGAGAAAACAATAGAAGCTGCTGGTGAGCTTGTTGGAGATCCTCAAGATCCTGGGAAAACTAGATCTCAATTTCACAATAATTTTGCAGGTTGTGATTTTGATCTGAGTGGTACATGTTATTTGATGGTTGGATCTGATCCAAAATCATACTCAAAAGCATCTAAAGACCCAAGGTGGCAAAAATCCATGCAAGAAGAGATGAACTCCCTCCATGAGAACAAAACTTGGGATTTGGTCCCTCTTCCTCCCAAGAGGAAACTAGTGCAATGCAAATGGGTTTATAGAACCAAAATGTCATCTGATGGTTCTGATTTGAATTATAAGGCCATGTTGGTGGCTAAGGGTTACTCTTAGGTCCATGGAGTGGAATATACAGAGACATTTGCACCAGTGGCAAATATGGACTCCATAAGACTAGTTTTGGCCATTGGAGCTTCCAAGCGATGGGAGGTTCATCACATGGATGTGAAGAGTGCATTTCTTCATGGGGATATGAATGAGGAGATCTATATGCAGCATCCTGAAGGATTTATTTCTGATCATACACTTGTGTGCAGGTTGAATAAGTCCCTCTATGGACTCAAGCAAGCTCCTAGAGCTTGGTATGCCAAAATGGACAATTTTATGCTATCTTTGGAGTTTAAGAGGTGTAAGTCTGATCCAAATGTGTATATGCAGAATATTAGTGACCTGATATTGATTATAGTACTGTATGTTGATGATCTTTTGATCACTGGTAGCTGCACCAAATAACTTTGCTCATTTAAGAGTGCATTACACAATGCATTCTCCATGACCGATCTAGGATTGTTGAAACAATTTCTGGGTTTGGAGATAGACCAGATTGTGGATGGGATCTCTATCTCTCAATTAAGACATGCTTCTGATTTTCTGCAGAATTTCAAGATGGTTGAATGTAAGAATGCAAAATTTCCATTTCTTTCTGGAGTTAAGCTTACTGATTGGGGTTCTTCACCACTAGTTGACAACTCACTGTATAGACAACTAGTTGGGAGCTTGTTGTATCTTACTCACTCTCGACTAGATTTGTCTTATGCTGTTGGGGCTGTTGCAAGGAACATGAAAGAGACTCATGAGGTCCATTGGAAGGAATCCAAGAGGATCCTTCATTATGTACAAGGTACTAAGCATTTTGGTATCCACTATGCAGCTGGTTCATCTCTTAAACTAGTTGGTTTTACTGATTCTGATTGGGCTGGTGATAGTTCTGATCGGAAGTCAACTTATGGTTATGTATTTATGCTTGCACATGGTCCCATTTGCTGGTCAAGAAAGAAGCAACACACTATATCCTTATCTTTAGTTGAGGACGAATACAGGGGAGCAGTGAATGCAGCTACACAATGTGTGTGGTTGCAAGGTATTCTTGGAGAGTTTGTCATTGTGTTTGATTCACCCATAGTCATTTGATGTGATAATCAGAGCACAATCAAGATCTCCACTGATACAGTACATAGACAGAGGACCAAGCACATAGAGATTCACATGCACTACATTTGAAGCTTGGTGCATGACTAGATCATAGCATTGCAGTATTGCCCTTCTACTGAGCAAATTGCTGATATCTTCACCAAGAGCTTTACTGAGAAGACCTTCACTTACCTTAGATCACTCCTTGGGGTGAGTGATGCATGGTGAAGATTGTTGTATTTTCATATATGCCACATGTCCATTTTTTAGGGGAGGTTTTATTTCCCATGTGGTTTTCCTTCTTTCCTTGGTTACATGGACAAATAAATTTTATGTTGTAAAAGGTGATTTGAGCCTTTGTTGCCAAGGCCTTATTTTTGATATTCCACTAAGTCTAGCTTATGGGGGGATGTTAGAGAAATATTGTATCTTAGTACCTTAATCATTAATTAAATTATGATTATTTGGTGCTAAACTGGTTAATAATGCCTCCCTAGGTGTGAAATTGGTTATTATAAAGTTGCTAGAACTTGTATGGGCTAGTGTGAACTAGATCACAATGTTTGGGCCAAACGTATGGGCCAAGGGGTGGTCAAACTAGCTGTTAGGCATCCTTATCCAAGCATTTATTGCCCCAACATGCCTAAGGCACCCTCATTCTCTGTTTTAAGGGATCTGCTTTGACCATAGGCACCCATACACTGAACCTGGTCATTTATCCCATTTTTGGCTATTTTTGGCCTATCCTAGCCTACCTAACTTCCACCCAACCATCTCCTTCACATGTGTGAGATCCATCTTGGTTACCCATGCTTACCCAGTGTTCACATGCACAATTCGAACTTGTTTGGGTTATTTTGGAAACCATTTGGTTAACCTAGGGGGGATTGGGATAAATCTAAGATAGATAAGTGTGGACACTCCAAGAGGATAATTTTCCTTCTTATTTGTATATAAGGATGATCCAAACTCTTTGTAAGGTTGGGATGTTAATAATATCTCATATTTGATCATTTGTGCATCCTGATTTTTGATCATTTATTCTGATATTTGATCATTTGTTCTATAATTTGATCATTTGTGCCGAGTTTTGATCATTTGTTCATCTAGAAACATATTTGCACTTGTTTACTTGCTTAATGTGTAAATATTTCAACTGCTTGGAATCCATAGTAGCTAGATCCTACTGTGTCATGGATTTTACAGTAAATAATCCACTTCTAGACATCAATGTCTTGGTATCAGTAGGTTATGAAGAAGAAAAAAGATCCCCCTTGGTCGCAATAGGCCATAGAGGCCACTGGGTACATGGAATCAAAGAATATTGACCTAGGCAAGGTTTGAGGTTATGGACAAGGTAGAATACATGGTTGATGGTTTGAAGGGCCCCATGCCATCCCACTTGGTTTACACCCCTACATCAATATAGTACTCTAATGTTAGCATGGGAATTGTAATTGTTGAAAGAAAATGTATTGAAAGAAAAGAAGAAATCATGTATTTTAAAAATAAAAATAGGAGGCATTATTACTCAAATGTAAAATGAGAAAGGATAGAAGAGGAGAAGCTTGTTGGGCTTGGGGAAGCTAAAGAGTTTGCGAAGCCCGACCTTCCAACATTCCCCCAATTAAGCCATTCCCTTATTTAATTCCCCCCCACAAAGGAAGAGGGGTTCTTTGGTTGAGAATGGGAGTAATTATTGCTAAAATTCCCATGTGAAGAATGAATATGAACTAGAGATCCAGAGGGTACTCTAGCCTACACATTGTTGAAAAAGAAAGAGCCTATTCGAATCCAATTGAATGCTGGTTTTCCCATTTGGGTTTTCACGGTAAATAATGTGCCCATGTATGATGAATTTAATCTATGTGTGTTTTTTAATTACTGTTTTGGTTTACATTTGAGTTAAAGGGAAGCTACTTTATGTTTTTTAAATGGATATCAATTATTATTAATGGTGTGGGAATTAATTTTTTGTTGAAGATTGTAGATTCACTCCATTATTCATTTTATTTATTCAATAAATATTTCTAACAACTCTTTTATCACTAATGTTCAATATTTTTCTAAGCTAAGAAATCGAGGGTTGCCATTGTAGAGCTATTGCAATTCTTTAGGGAATTTCTAAATTGGGTTTTCTAAAGCTTGTTGACTATTGCATGAAGACACTGTTATCACTCAGGATTTACCCTTTGGTTGCGGAAGGATAACCCTAAGGTAACTATTTCAAACCAACCCTTAGGAGGAGAGATGGCTTCTTTCCTACCAGAGAGGGATATCTCAAAAGGTGAATACGATGGCCATAAACATTTTTCAAGAAACTCATATTTCTACTTTAAAGTTTGGCTGAAAACATATGAGTCACATTGGGCATGGAGTCACATCTGACATTTCTAAAGACCAACAGAAAACAAACAACATAAATCTTGATGAAGGCAAGGTAATTGCTATCCCACAGTCAAGTTCTTTTTGCAGGTGATATTTGAAAGAAAGTTAAACATACCCATCAACATTAAGCATCGACAAAGATGAATTTAACATCAACTTTAGAAGAAAACATGGAACACTTAGGTGCGATTAAGACAGAGCATGATTTGCATGAATTATGTATTAAATAACATGTTCACCATAAGAATAAGAAGAAAAACAACATGGAAGATTTTCACTGGAAAATAAGATTTACAAAGAGAAAGCAAAATAAAGACTGCAACACAAGCAACACAAGAATATTCACCCTTCAAAATGTGCTTTATTTCAGCATGGCAGAACTTTACAATAACGGAGGTACCCTCAGTACCAAAATGTCCTTCTCTATCACAGGTTTCAGCCCTTTACAATGATGACCAAATAGCCTCTTTATAGCACTTCTTTGAAATGAAACCCTAAAAACCTTGTAACTGACTTGGTAAATATTTGGATTTCACTTTTAGACAAAATTGTACACATGTCAAAATTTCCAACACATGAGTCTTCAGCGCCCTGTTTGCTAGATGGAGACTGCTTGCTGAAGCTTTGAGCCACAAATCTTTAGGAGCGTAAGGTGTATTTCGGCTTCCCATATTTCTCAACCGTTTTCCACTGATCTTCCGTGGGAAGCTCATAGGCTGTCATTTATTTCACCAATACCTTCATTTCTATATGTTTGCAGTTGAAATTTGTGGTATTCTTTCACCCATCATGGCCAATCTATGCAGAATTTCAAAATCATTTGTGAGATTCTCCAACAAAATCTTGTCGGTCAAAACATGAGTTAAATTCTCAAGGCCTTCATGGTTTGTCCTAGCTTCAAAAAGCAAATCCTTGTGACTATTTTGAGGAATCAAGTCACCGTTTTCATCCCAGAATGAAGGCAACCCCTTCTCAACCAGCTGATCAAATTTCCTCTTGTAGTCTGTCACTTGTTTTCTCATGTGTTCAGCTCTAGCTTGAACACCTTCCACATGTGCATACTTCTCGAGCACTCTCCTTGCCCAGGTTATAATCGTTATTATGTTTGTTATCTGCATAGTATTCAGATCCTCATTGGTCAAGGTATTCATAAAGTCCACTATGTTCTGAGCCGTATATTTGGTTTTTCTATTCAAACTTTCTCCCATAGCTGTACAGCTCTGTAGTGCATCATTCACCACTTTTCCCTTTTATCTCATCAAACTTATGTAGGGTTTGAACTTGGTGATTTCGGCTATAATGGAATCCCAAATCATGTGCCTGGCACCCTGCATTGGGGTTTTCAATGTCGCCTGTATTATAAACCTATGGTTTCTATCTATCAACTCCTTGTTCTTGTTTTTCAATACCTGCACTTCTTCATCCATTTTCTGATTCTCCTCTTCTAGCTTCCTTTTTTCTTCTTTCAACTCTTTTATTTCTACATCCTTTAGACTCACCTGTGACACGGCCCGAACAAGGTCATCTACATTCCCTCCACTACCGGCCTGACTAACCCCTTGTTGTACTCTTGCTACGGCTTCCAATTTCCCTTTAAGATCCTCAATTTGACTTTTGAGGCTTATTCGGTCTTTCTCCCACTCAACCTATTTCTCTAGAAATTTCAGTGACTTTTCTTTGTGGTCATCTAGCTCTTGGGATAAGTTCTCTTTTTCCTGCTCCAACGTGGTCAGTTCAGAAGCCTCTATTAGCTGAGTGGATGGTATCTTGAGTTTTTTCTTGAGCAACTGAATAGTGATCTCTTTCTCCATCAACAACTTCTTACCACCTTTACCTTTTTTTGCTCCATCATCAACCAAATCTATTTGCAGTTTCTTGATCTTCTGTTGATGGGCCCTATTCTCAGTCTTTTCCTATCTCAAATGGATCTCCAATCTGTTGACAGTACTCTCCAATTTAGAGACGCTTAGATTAGCCTTCATCAAATCTTCGTATAATACTTCCACGGTCTTCCTATGCAGTTGAATCTTGTTGGGGACTTCTATTTTATTCAAGTTCAAATTCATCTCGGTCACCTTGTCATCGGATGACACAACCAGATTCAAAGTATTTTCAGAGACATCTCAAGGGAAAATTTTAAGACCCCCCCTAAATTTCTATATATAATAATTGGGTGAATCCCCATGATATACAGGAAAATATGAAGGCTATTTTATCAATGTTATATTATTTAGATATAATTTTTTGGCGAATCTCTTATTGAATTATATAATCTTGTAAAATCTTGGCAAATCTTTCACTAAATTATAAATCCTTGTAAAGTCTTGGCGAATATTTCACAAAATCATAAAACCTTATAAAGACTTGGCGAATATTTTACTAAATTATAAAATATTGCGAAGTCTTGGTGAATTTTCCAATAAAGTTTAAAACCATATATAGTAATAGGAAAACATATTTAAAAAATACTAATAGGAGATAAATATTAATAAATCATCACATAACAAGCCCTCTTTTGGTGGTAGTTTGGTACCTCACTCTAACTATCACAGTGCATAGAACACATACCATCCTAGAAATGATGGAATCGATTTGCATCCCTGACAACAAGTTCCCGCCCAACAATATTGGAAATGAACTTGGTGGCAGTGTGACAATTGCCACAAAGATGTAGGTTTTTGACAATTACCATAGGCATCCCTGAGGGTATACTAATAAGTCCAAAAGCAATGGCTAGTATTTTTCTATGATAGCAGACAAAATGTTCTTCTGCTGCTCCTCCACATCATAAAGCACAAAGTTAGTATCATGCACATACCCTGCCATCTTGATGAGCATGGTCAACTCATCCAGTTTTGCATAGATATTGTCTGCTTGTGGGTGAGATGTGTCTCTTGTAATGAGTTTTTGCACCTTGTTTTGGACCTGAATCCAGCTGTATCTTGTCTCCTTCTTCAATCCCTTCTCATTCATCAATTTCCTAATATTTTCTGCATCATCCCATCTTCTAGCTAGAGCATAGGTATTTGATAGAAGCACATATGTCGCAACATCTTGAGGTTCCAATTCAAGAATGCATTTTACTGCATATTTCCCTAGCTCCATGTTCCTGTGGATTCTGCATGCTCCAAGCAATGTGTGCCAAATGATAGTGTTGTGTTCAAAAGGACTTTTGTTGTTTATGTCCATTGCATATTCCAAGTGCCCAACCCTGCCAAGAAGGTCAACCATGCAAGCATAATGGTCCATCGTTGGTGTAATGTTATGGTCCTTTATCATGCAATTAAAGTAGTGGTGTCCTTCATCAACTAGGCCTATGTGGCTGCATGTAGACATAACATAAATGAATGTGATATTATTGGGCATGAAACGAGCATGTTGCATCTCTTCAAATAGTCGTAGTGCCTCTTCACCACTTCCATGCTGAGCATATCCTGCAATCATAGCATTCCAAGAAACCTCATTTTTCTTAGGCATACTGTAGAAAACATGATGTGCATTTTGTATGCTTCCACACTTGGAATACATATCAATCAGGGAACTCCCTACATATACATCTACCTCAAACCCAATTTTGATGGTGTGGTTATGAATCTCACTAGGATTCTCTAGAGCTACGAAGCCAACAAAAGCCTTGAGAAGACTGGTAAATGTGACCTCATTTGGTTTAATCCCTGCCAGTTTTATTTGAAGAAAGAAGTTTAGGGCTTCCATGCCATTCCCATTCTGAACAAAACCTGTAATCATCGCATTCCATGAAATGACATTTTTAGCCATTTTGTTAAAACTTTCTGTGCATATTATCAACAGGAAATTCATTTGGTTCAAGTTTTAAAAATTGTGATTCTTAGCTCATTTTTTGTACACTGTAAGGGGATGTCTCACAATTTACAATATTCTTCCTAATAACCATTGATGGGAATGAGTGAAAACATATAAGTTATTAATACAATTGACATATTTTTTACTATGATTTCAAGAGCCTTCGTAATTAGGTTTATCGCTACCATGCTTGATTGAGAAAAACTCAAGCTAAAGTTCATGATATATATAGTAAATAACACAAATAAAATCAGAAATGTATAAAGCAATCCTTATTTTGGCATCTAATACTCCCAAGTCATCATTACCCAACCATGTAACATCTCAGAAAAAGAAACAAAACAAATTAAATGAGAACATAGAGATACATATTTTTCCTAAAATTGTCTTAATGGTTTTCCTACCATTTCACAAAAACACAGAAAATACAAACCACTTTCGCATTCTCAAATACAAGGAAAACCTGAAGGAACCATCTATATTATTTATCTAGGACACCAATAGGTTTTGTTCTATGAGATGCATGGCTGCTGTGGTTTTCCACATTTTTTTATTCAAAACTCCATGTATGCTGAGTGGCTTGATTTTTGTTCACTCATGTTCAAACTTTAGATGTTTAGTTTATATGAAATTATGTTCTCCTTCAGATGACATTAGAGCTAGATCCATTTCGACATAAGTTAATATCAAAATAGGTATTAATTCATTTCATTGTAAGGTTTATAAACAAAGTTGCAAAGGCTATATGCTAATTTTCCAAAGCAAAATTTCATCTTATCTATGTTTTAAGCATTTTTATATATAGTGGCATGCCATATATAATGTATAAGTAATGTTGAAGAATATTTTATTTAATTTTTTAGTATCTATAATTTGCATACCTCCTCTACTTAGTAATTGTGCACTCATATAATAACAGACAAATGTCACAATAAAAGAAAAAAATGTAAATCATCAGCAAATTTAGTTCTATAGATTGACTCTCCCCCTCTTCCATCTCTGAGAGTGAAATCCCTTCCTTGAATAATGAATCTAGGAATGATCCTATGGAACTTGCTTCCCTTGTAATGAAGTGGCTTTCCACTTTTTCCAACACCTTTCTCACCTACACAATTTAGATGTAATTCAATTAGTGTGTTTCCTTCCCAATACATGGCACATTAAATACATGAAAGAAACTAAAAGGCAAATATAAAGTACAATTTGAAAACCTAATGTGAGAGAACTGTTGTTGAATTGAAAAGGAAGATATTTGGACACAATACATAACTGCCACAGAATTATAACACTAAACTGAAAAACAAGCCAAACAAATGTAACAACTTTTCAGAAATTAAAATTTGTTAGAAATAGACAATCTGAATGTTTAAATGGTGTCGAGTTTCATTTTGTCCAAGTATCTATTGCAGAAGTTTGTCCAGTATTTGCGGAGAACTAAAATAGTTGTGGATTGATTATAGCACCCATGAAGGTTGTGGTTATGCAGATCTGTGGACAAGTCATTTACAACACACTCAAAGGTTTTGCAAATGAGTGAGGACCCACATTCAAGACTTGTGGGTTTCTACAACGTAAGTTCAGCAAAGCAGGTCTATAGTGATCCACAAAACATGGCACCAACAATACAAAATGTTGTCCACAAAGGATGACTACAGTTCAGGACAACGTCTACAATTACAATTTTTGGTTTGGTTATAACCACAAATTGCAATTGCAGGCATTGTATTGAACTGTAGTCATCCGTTATAACCACAAATAGCAATTGCAGACATTGTCCTGAAATGTAGTCATCCTTTGTGGACAACAACCTGCATGGTTCTCTTGGATTTCACTCAACAAATATTTTTTTGGGTCTGGCACCTGAGGTTAAGGTGAGGGTAATCAAATAGAAGTGCCCGCATTCTGTTGAGAATCCCACCTGATCGTTCCCGTAGCTTAGTCATGCCCAATATAGGTCAGGATCCACTTGTGTCTGGTTGGGTGGTGTATTCTTCAGAGTTTCCAAGTATGGGAACATCGGTATATCTTAATACAAAGATGACAACAAACGAAGATCCCAAGTCTTTTTTTTTGTTAGTGATCTGGAGAAATAGACTCCCGTATAACTGAAAGACATTCTGGAGATTCTTATATGCATCAAATCAAATTGTGTACTCCTCCATTGAATCGCTGGACGAACTCACGATATTTTTATTTTGATTGTCACAATAGCTTTCAGAAGAGTCATGCAAACAGAGTTAACTAGTTTCTTCAACTTTGAATTATTTACAGTTTTCCTTATTTACAAGACAAAATTGGAGTTTTTCAAAGGTAGTTTAGGATAACACCCAAAAATGCATCCTTACACGATGTTATAATCACCATTATTACTCCTCAAAACTCTTTCTCCTTTTCACTCACGTGATCTGGAGGACATAATGGTGAACCAAAACAACGGTACGTCTCATTCAAAGTCTGTGTGTAACCAGCTAGAAGAGGTCTCGACAACACGATGTAAACGACAACATAAGATAACATTGAATTTTACCACCCCATATTTTGGCAAGAACGCCAAGTTTGTACGCCTAACCCGTCAACACTACGCTACTTGTTGAATTGACAACCAATTGTTTTGCAGAAAGGTGAAGTCCAGCTGTAAGGTGCATTAACTATTATATTCTAATAGACTGCATACATTTGTGAGTTCAATTTAATCAAGAATATACTAAAATATTGCTTATTTAGGACTTCTTCAAGTTAAGCTTCATGGATTAGGGTTTGCACAAAAAAGTTTCACAACTCCATTTCAAAGATACGCCCGGTCATAGGAAGCTCCATTCAGTTTCATGCACTGGAAAATATTTAGGCAGAGGAGAGGAATCCCACGATAGTATCCAAAATTATGAGGCACGCAACAACAACCGTCCTCCAAAATAAAGATGTCTGCGATGGATATAAACCAATTCTTCTAGGGGTACCTTCACCTCAATTGGAGAAATCAAACCAACACAACATTCTTGTCTTCTATTTGCATATGAATACTGACCAATACACAGAGGAAACAATAAATTCACTCAGAGGCATCTGGAGGTACACAAATCCAAGATTTAATGCAGCTTCTCCAAAATATTTATTTTGTGGCCAACGCAATAGCCATTGTATGTCTCAATGCTCTACACATTTCAACGCAACCAATATACAACTCTATGCTTCTAAAAAAAAACTCTCCAAGGATCGAGGCTTATCTGAGACGGACGTGATATACCTTTAGGTTGATTCTTATCACGAGGAGAGACCAGAGACACACCACGCACACCACCACCGGCAGTCTTCACATGCGTAGATGTCTTCAAGAGAGAATGCAACAACGATATCCCACAGACTCTTCGTAATAGAATCTGGAGAGCGTTTAACCAACATACTTCACTAAGATTTACGCATGAAGATTAAAAATTAGGGTTTTTCCAAGTACAATACACTGGTCGGATAGATTGTATCCATCACAGTCTTCACCAATGACATTCCAAGTGATAATTTATGGGAAAATTTTCATAATTTGTTACACTTCAAGGTGGCGCCCACACTGTCGAGCTACAGGTTTGCAGAATCAATATTTAGACAACTTCATTTAGAAGTGCTCGTACTCATAGGTTGTATCTGTTGTGCAGAGACGAGGCAATAAACTTCATACTACCATTCCAGAAAAAATCATGATAATGGCATTCAACTTAGTAAGAGAGGAATCGAGAGCGTTCACGCAGAAGAAGGGCTGTTACACACCAGGCAGAGAGACGTTAGTCTGCATTTCTCAGAACAATGATGAAAGGATGAAGAGGGCAGAAGGAAAAAGGTAGAACGCAGGACACGGTAACTCAGCACAGCAAAAGGATTCACAACAGCTCTGATACCACTGTTAGATTGAGATTGGCTGTGTGTTAGCCAATCTCAATCTAACAATATATATGGGGTGAATTAAAATTGAAAATCAATTTCATTCCATAATACTTGGACTAATTTATCAAAAAATACTTCGACTAATTTATAAAAAAACCCTATTTGGGCAAATTAAAATTGAAAATCGATTTTACTCCATAATATGTGGGTGAATTTACCAAAAAAACCCTAATTTCCATGATCCCTCAAGGGCGAATTTACCAAAAAAAACTGATTTCCATGATCGCTCAAGGGCGAATTTACCCTAAGCAACTACCATTTCTAGAGATTTGGGCGAATTAGAGGGAGCGGGCTTATTTTACGGGCTATGAGAGCTCCAAATCTAATCAAACAAGGGCTAAATGGTTAGATTTTGGGCGAATTAGAGGGAGCGGGCTTATTTTATGGCTATGGGAGCTCCAAATCTAATCAAACAAGGGCTAAATGGTTAGATTTACGGTCTCTTTATATATTTTATGGGGCTAATGTGCCATTTATTAAAAATAAATATATAAAAATTGGGCTAATCATAGTAAATGATGGTTTAATTAAAAAATAACCCACTAAAAAATTAAAACTCTTAAATTTAGCCCATGGGCTAAGATTAGCCCCTAAAATTTTCCCTGGACATCTCTACCGGCCACCAAAGTGACTGGCAAATTTTCCATATCTCTGACTCTAGGAAATAGACTGCATGTTTTTTCTGAGCTGGTGTGTCTGTCTTGTCCATACTTCACATACATCTCATCTCTGGATTGGAACCTCTTGGTGTCACCAGCCTCCTTTGCTTCTTGGAAACTGTACTGTTGTATATGAATTTCGGGAACCGGGTACTTCTCCTTTTTCTTTTCTTCCACTCTCGTGGATACGGCCAAATCACTCGAAACATCTGCTTTGAACCTTTTTGCCCCTTCTGAGTCCTCTATTTCCGTGTCAGATATTTCTTCAAATCTCCTTTTGCCTGCATTCTCTACTGCATCTGAAAGCACCACTTCGGATGAGGGATTTTCTGGGGCATCCGGATCCAAATGTGAACATGAAGAGGCCTCTTCATCTGATTCGTATTGCAAAAGATTCTCTCTTTTGGATAAACCTTCCACCTCTTCATGATCGAAGGCTCTATTCTTGTTTTGCTGTCTTTTGTCAGAGATTATGTGGCAGGGGTCATACTTAACAACAATATCCTTTTTGAATTCCAATCCTTCCAATTTCTTCTTTGTAAATGAGAGCGCATGTTTATTCTTCACAATGAAGGGACCCACTTTCAGGGGGAACTTGATATCAGAAGCTTTTTTGAAGGTCAAGAAATGATCATCTTCAACAATCAACTTCTGTCTGATAAACTCCAAAGAAAAAACCCTTGAGGTAAAAAAATGCTAGCAGTATGTAGGGTTCTTTCATAAATCCGTATAATCTGATAATTGTATGCTGCTTGAATAAAAACGAGTTCCCCACGGTTAAATCCTGTTTTAACTGCATGGAAGTTCTCATTTCTGGAAAGACTCTTGCCAATTCCTCTCCAAAGATCAACTTGTAGACTTCTGCAACAATAAAGTTCATATAATTGGACAGGTTGTCTTCCAGTGAATCTGAAAAAACTTTCGGCGAAAACGTTATAGCTTTCTGACTTGAGAAAATCAACATCTTCATTAGATGAGACTGAAACCTAAAATGACGGGTACGGTGGAAATCCACTAGCTGAGAATGGATATTCTCAGCCAGGGATTCATCAAAATTAAGGCATGGTACTTGATGGTACTCCATCTCTGGTAAACTAGAGCTTATTCTGAAGAGCAGGCATAGCTGAACCTTAGTCACTACAGCATCACTATCAAGTCCTAAGAACTGGGCAATCAAAGACAAGACCAACTGAGTGTTTTCATTATAGAAATCCAAATCTAAAGGGTAGGGTGTGTCTTGGATTTTGAGGTCCAGTTTGAGGAAATTGGCGAGGAAAATTTGTTTGAGTTTGTGGGAGGATTGGCGATAAAGATTGACTAGGGCTTCCTCGGAAAAAAAATTCTGGTTCATGGGACAATGGCGGGGGCACTTCAAGGGATTTTATGATAATAATGGGCTCGACAGGGCAAATGATTCTGGATTCTTGGAATTCATCACAACTCTCTCGGCTTGGGAGTAGTTTTATACACACCACGAAACAAACTCAGGGCATCCCATGAACTGGTCTGGGAAAAATTATATAAAGGATGACTTAAAAACCCTATGGACATCGGTACCTTCCTTATTTAACCTATCTAACTTTGCTTTTATCTCCCTAACCGACATCTTAACTATAGTGTCAAAAATGTCCCTGTCCCTATCCTCTAGGGCATCTTCAATCTTATTATTCCTAACACTTAGGGCTTCTTTAAATTCTTCCATTATAAAATAACCTTTTTCTAACAAATGCACGGGTTTCAGGGCCTACCTAACACTTACAGCTCGTAAACCTAGTATCCTCTGTCACTTTCTTCGCTACACACTTGTCTAATGCTTTCTGACGCTGCCGCTTAAAAAAAAAATGTCATCTTTCACGTGGCCCTTCGTATTTTATAACTCGACCCCGATTATTTTCCTTGCTTCTCCTCCAGTGGACATTCACCTCAACCGTCGATCCTCCGTGCTACAATCTAGGCCTTCATATCTGTGGTCCCTTTACCATCACCAGCGGTTTCATATTCCGTACCCTCTCCTTCCTTTAATCTGTCGTGCATCTCCATAATGTGGAAATCCACTTACACCATTGATCTATCTCGTGCTGGCTGATCGACGGTGATACCTACGGGCCATTTGACCTTGCCTTGTCCTACCCTTCGGCCAGACTTCCTATTATCCATCCTTCTTTTTTCTTTGCCGGAGAACCTCTCGCAACCGCTGATTTCCTTAAGCGGAATCCCAGCCGTTGGATCCGTTCTACCCGTGCCACGTCTTAACCCTATCGTATTCAACCTTCCCGCCCAGCTTTCCGTTATCCATCGTGCTCCTTCCCCAGTGGGGATCCCTTCATCACCGCTGATTTCTCTTAGCGAAATCCGAACCATTGGATTGCTTTTCACCTTCGCCGTGCTTTAACCAACGTCCACGACCGTTAGATCCCCTTCCAGTTTCCATCTTAACCATAGATCTCCCCCTTACCCAGCTGGGCCCCCCAAAGGTGGTTCGCCAAATCTTTCAAGTGGTTTCCCATACCAATTTTGCGCTTTGCGGAATCACGAGGAAGCGACACGCGGTGGGCGGTTTGTAATTCTGCAACCACCTTCATCGTTATTCCTCCGTGTGACTTGGCATTGCGGAAAAAATTATGGACTGTTGATCTGGGGATCAACGATCGATCATCCACGGAAATCGTCCTTCCTTTAACTCCTCTTTATTTTCTTCGGTGGGATCTCATTGCTAACCTTCGTGCTTCTTCTGTGGCAAAAATTGACCTCCGCCGTTGATCTCCGATGACAAGATCTGAGCGGTCGAAACACCTGACCCTTTAAAGTTCCCTTTATGGTTATTTCGGGATCTCCTCTCCGCTGTAGATCCTGTCTCCGCTTCGATCTCAACCATTGATTGTGCATTTCATGATTTCTCGAGCTATTTTGTGGAATATTTTGTATTCCTTTATCTCTAACCAACAGTCATGTGGTATATATCTCTTAAGGGACCGAGCGATTTCTCCTACAGAGCCTTGGATCACATCAACCACAAACTTCCAATTTTTTATTACCTCATTCATGCTTTGGAAAATATCTGTGCTAACAACTGGCTCCAATTGGGGATGCTATCCTCCCCGTGAGGTAGCAAAGAACCCGTAGAACATGTGTCTGACCATCTGACTTTATCCATTCCCCCTATTGAAAACCAAGTCTGCACTCTTTAACCTGCGAGTTATCCACCTGGAACCAAACTGCTAATCTAAACTGAAATCACAAAACACCCTTGAAACCAAACTGTGCAATGCTCTGCTTACCGCTTCTATGTACAAATTTCGATGAAACTACTATCATATCTACAAATTATGTACCACAACTTCTTTTCTTCTTTTGGGCTAAGAAAGATAGTGTTTGAGATACCTCCCGTTTATTGGGCCCCCACCAATAAACTCTCCATTCTGATCTTGTAAAATGAAGTAATTTTCCCCTTGGTAAGAAAAAATTATATATGGACCTTTCCATAAATGTTTGAACTTCCCATGCTTGTCTTCATTCTTGGCGTCCCATTTTAGAACCAAATCATCAATCTTAAAATCTCTCTCTTTGATTTTCCTCTCAAATGTATTTTTGATTTTTTCTTGATGAATTTGAGTCCTGTTATAAGCTCTTTCCCTTATCTCATGTAACTCAATCATCTGACTTATTCTTCTCTTCATGTGGTACGTTTCTTCCTCAAATTCTTGCAACAACTTCATGACCGGTAGACCTAGAGAAACAGGAAAAACCACTTCCGTCCCATAAACCAACTGGAAAGGTGACGTACCAATGGCCCTTTTTGTACTAATCTTGTTCACGAACAAAGCGTATTTGAGTTTGGTATGCCAGGCTCTTTTGTTTTCTTCCAACAATTTCTTTATAATACTTACCAAACTTTTGTTAGAAGATTTTGCCAACCCATTTCCTTGAGGATAGTATGCAGTTGAGTGATTTAAGTGAATATGATACTTATGACAAAAACTGACCATTCTCTTTGATCTGAATGCATGTGCATTATCTGTGACTATTCTTTTAGGACACCCGAACCTTGAAAGAATGTTTTTTTCCAGAAAATTTATTATCACTCTTTCTGTGGCATTTTTAGTTGGAACGACTTCGATCCACTTAGTGAAATAGTCTATTGCAATTAGAATCCACTTGTGATGTCCTGAGGAATTTGGATTAATTTCCCTAATAAAATCTAATCCCTGCTGTTGAAATGGTGCTTCCACTGAAATTGGTTTTAAGGGAAAATGCAAAAGTTCTCTTTTCCCATCAAATATTTGGCATTCATGACATTTTGCAATTTCCTTGTGCACATCTGAAAAAACAGTAGGCCAATAGAACCCTGCTATGAGGATTTTGTTCACAGTGGCTTTCCAGGAGTGATGTCCTCCACATACCCCTCCGTGAAATTATTTCATTACGTGTTGTGCCTCATCTTCTAGTAAACAAGTAAGTAAAATCCCTCCTGGATCCTTCCAATACAAATATTCATTCAATATGCAAAATTTTGTTGCTTTTAACTTTACTGACCTTACTTTGGTTTTCTCTAGGTATGGGGGCGCTTGAAAATTCTGCAAAACATATACAATGTCACTGTACCAAGGCAACACAGAAAAATCCTTCACCACAGGCATTTCTGGAATCGCCTCAGCTGAGAGATCAGAAATCAAGTTCATATCCAAAGTGTCATAGTTGGTCTCTGCCATCAGTTTCACCAAACCCTGTCCCTTGATCAATCTTGTAGGCTTGATATCCAGGTCATATTGTAACAAAATTGCCATCCATTTAGCTCTCTTCCCTTCAGGGTATGGTTAGGTAAGAATATCCTTGACAACTATAGATGGAACATATGCAATAATGTGAGAATGCAAAATGTAAACCCTAAAATCATTTAAAGATTTTATCAATGCGTAAACCTGTTTCTCCATTATATTATACTTTAGTTCTGCATCTCTCAAAATTTTTCTGAAAAAAGGAAATTGGTTGCTCCATGTTATCTTGATTCTTCTGCAGTAAGACTCCAACTATAGTATGTTGTGATGCATAAGAAAATATGATAAATTCCTTTGAAAAGTCAGGACTGATCAAAACAGGAGCTTCTGTCAGGGATTTCTTAATGTCAGTGAAAGATTTCTTGGCTTCAATGGTCCACTTGATTTCATTGTTCTTCCTTAACATATCTTAAATATGTCTTAGAATTTCTTCCAAACTGGGAACAAACTGCCTTAGGAAATTCAGTCTACCAATAAAGGGATGGACTTCCTTCTTGCTCCTTGGTATCCCAATTTTCTGAATTTCCAATACTCTTTCGGGATCAATTTTTATGCCATCCTTTGATATGATATTTCCCAATAACTTCCCCTCTTTCATGGAAAAAATCGACTTCTTTGGATTCAAGGATATGCCAAATTTTTCTGCATTTCAGAAATACCCTTTCTAAATGCTTCAAGTGATCCGCAACAAACTTTGAGTATACAGTTATGTCATCCATGTATACTACCACAAATTTATCTTTCTCCTCAGTGAATGCGATATCCATGGCCCCTTGAAATGTAGCCCCTGCATTCATCAACCCAAATGACATTTCCGTGTACATGAAAATTCCCCAAGGTGTTGTGAAAGCTGTCTTTTCCTGATCCTTTGGGAGAATCTTGATCTAATTGTACCCAGAGAAACCATCCAACATGGAAATTCTCTCTGCCCCCACAACCTTCTACAAAATATGATCCATCTTTGGGAAAGGATAATTATGTTTCATGGAGACTTTGTTCAAATTTCTGAAGTCTACATACAACATTATTTCCCCATTCTTCTTTCTTACAGGGACCGGATTCACTACCCATCTGGAAAATCTCAGTGATACAATTATTTTGGCATCAAATAACTTTTTAACCTCCTTTTCAATCAAGGGCGGTAATAGTGGATTTATTCTCCCGAGTTTTTGTTTAAAGGGTTTATCATTTGGCTTGATGGGGATAATATGCTGAATAATAAAAGTGTCATATTCCTTCAAATCTTCATAGCGCCAGACAAACACATCTGTGAATTATTTCATCAACTCAACATATTTCTTTTCTTCTTCTGGTGGCAGATTCTTAGAAATTTTCACTATCTTGGGCTATTCTTTTGTTCCAATGTTGCAGTCTTTGACTTCTCCGTCTTGAGGCTCCACTTTCGGATTCTTGGCCACATCTTTTCTCTCAAATAACCTTTCTAATGGCCCAAGCCCTCTGGGAATGCCATTGTTTTTCAACTGAATTATTTCTTTTCCTCTGATTTCTCCCCTGAACTTTTCTTGTTTCTCTAGAAATTCTTCATTGTTAACAACTCCTTCCATATCTTGATTCTCATTATCGATATTTGTATTTGCAAACTCATCTGTCATTTCCAAAAATCTTTTAATCTGCATGTCATCATCAAACACTTGCCAGTGTTTCGAATTATCAGGAATAGAGGGCCTATTTATAACTTCAATCTCATATTTCTTATTCGAAAAACCAGGTTCCCAAAAAGCGCCAACAGTGGTAGCCAAAGAGTATGCTATTGAATTGTTAATTCTGGGTATTAGTACCATGTCATGTTCATCAAATAAATTTCCCAACATATCCCAGACTTCATTTCTGTATGACCTCATTTTTGGATGTTTTGTCTAATATATGCCATTCACATGATTTATAACAAACTATGAATCCCCAAATACTTCTATTTTCTTTCCATTTAGATCTTTCAACACATTCAATCCCAGAATCATAGCTTCATACTCTGCAACATTGTTAGTACATTCAAAATCCAATTTGAAGGAATACATTAGAAATTCTCTATCTAGAGCCACTATCCACACACCTGCACCAACACCCTCTTTGCTTCTCAACCCATCAAAATGCATAGTCCAAGTCCCTTCCATCCTCAGTTTTTGTCTAATTTTTGCCTCTCCCTTGATCTGGCTATTCTCTTCTTGCGTTTTATATAGATATATTTTTTCTTCGCAGTGAGAGTCATTATAGAAGATGGAAGATCCTAAATTAGTATCAACTGCATAAATGGAATGGCTATTGGGTTAATTTTGGTTATTTACCACATATGAGAGTCTCTTCTCGGTCTATAATATTATGTGTTCACTGAGAACTGGGATAGTGGCAAAGTAAATATCCATATGCAAAGTTCCCCTTAACTTTGAAGCCCAATACCTAGATAACAACATACCATATTTTGGTGGAATATCTGCAAAAACCACATCCATGACCACACTTCTAGCTGGAAATTTAGTAAGAGAAAATAGCAGGTCTTTTATTAACCCCAAGCATTTTACCTTTTTTGAATCAAAAGGAAACAAATCCTTGTATGATCTTGTGATCTCTAAACCCATACTTTCTACCACTACCTTTGGCATCAAAATATGAGAGGCTCCCGAGTCAAGCATGCAATTATGAAGGGTCATATCATGAATATTCAGATTTACATTAAAAGGTGGAACCTCTTCCAAAATGTTATCTTCCATTTTAGAACCCATCAAAATAGTTGGAGCATCATCATTTAATTCTAGAGCATCAAGTTCTACCTGTCCTTCACTTCTAACCATTTTTGAGATTTGCTCTCTATATTCACTATTTTTCAATAACTCACTGAAAGGGATAGGTATTTTGATCTTCGACATTTCACTATGTAAACTAAAGGAAGAAAGCATCTTATCATTCTCCTTCACCAAATCCCTTTTAACTTCTGGAATTTTCTTTGGCACTTCTTCTTTCGGTTTATCCTTTTTGTGTTGGCTGGTCGAGGGTAAAACTACAGGACTTTTTCCCTTATCCACAACTACATCCTTGTTCCTGAGATTGATTTTCCTCTTGATATCACTCACAAAATTTTGATAACCCGGTATTGTTCTATCGCTAACTCAAGGATATTACATTCCCCATCTCTGGAAAACATGTCATGCTCTATTTTAGTTAAATAAACTTCAGAATCAAGATCATCAAAATGATGAATTTCACTTTCCAAAAATTCGGTTTCTCCTTCCTCATCTACGTAGTTTTTAGGAAATGGGGCTCTTACTTGATCATCTACTGCATTCTTCAGATTCCTATGATCTCTTTGTTCCCTTTGTATTATTTGTGGTGGAACCTGTCTCCTAAAATTTGGGTTCCTAATTGGAGGCTCTTGTTGATCTCTGCGTTGGGGTTTATTTTCTAAGGCTAATATGTCCATTAGTTTCTCCATTGTTTTCATCATCATATCAATCCCAGCATCACTGGGAGAGGAAGTAGAAGCTACGTTTTCTTCCCTAATCTTCCTTCTGTCTGTATCAGTTTTCTGTTTCATTTTCCCAGAAGCCATCATATTTGCTTCAACCTCCACTGCGTCTTTTAATAGGTCTAGTAGAGTGGTTGACTTTCTTTCTCTCAACATACAAGAAAAATCACCCTCAAAGGCATCTGCATAATGCAATTTAGCAGCCCCTACCGAGGGTCTCACATCTGCAGGGATGGAATTATAAATCCTCATGAATCTAGTGGAAAATTCTTGGACAGACTCAAACCCCCCCTTCTTCAGATTGTTATACTAGGTTAGGACTTGTGAAGGGTTTTTCTAGTCTTCCCACCTCTCAAGCAAACAAGTCACGAAATCATCATAGAAATGTATTGATCCCGCAACAAGTGTTCTGACCTCAACAAAGATTGTTCAAACATTTCACTTAAATCAACATTTTCATCATCTAACAATTCTTCTTGAAAAGGAGGAAACCGATCTATTGTTTGAGAAGTACCTTCTTGATATTTTCCTTTAATATTCCTTACAAGCTTTTCTAGACTCTCCACCCCCGAGAATAACTGAGAGTCTAGATTTCTTCTCATGGGAATCCTTCTGGGAGCCACAGTGTCTTTCTTGGATTCGCCTTTTAAACCTGAAATTTTTTTACAGTGAAGTTGCCAGGGAAAAATACAACCAATACTAAATATAAAATCTCTTTGCGCACATAAATCTTATTACATTGTCGTTCTTCCCAGGGAGAATTTGAACATTCGTTTCGTGGAAACGACGCCAAATTGTTATCACTCAGGATTTACCCTTTGGTTGCAGAAGGATAACCCTAAGGTAACTATTTAAAACTGAACTTTAGGAGGAGAGTTGGATTCTTTCCTACCAGAGAGGGCTCTCTCAAAAGGTGAATACGATGGCCATAAACATTTTTCAAGAAATTGATATTTCTATTTTAAAGTTTGGCTGAAAACATATGAATCACATTGGGCATGGAGTCACGTCTGGGATTTCTAAAGACCAGTAGAAAACAAACAACATAAATCTTGATGAAGGCAAGGTAATTTCTATCCCACAGTCAAGTTCTATTAGCAGGTGATATTTGAAAGAAAGTTAAACAGACCCATCAACATTAAGCATCAACACAGATGAATTTAACATAGACTTTAGAAGAAAACATGGAACACTTAGGTGCGATTAAGACAGAGCATGATTTTCATGAATTATGTATTAAATAACACGTTCACCATAAGCATAAGAAGAAAAACAACATGGAAGCTTTTCACTGGAAAATACGATTTACAAAGAGAAAGGAAAATACAGACTGCAACACAAGCAACACAAGCAACACAAGCAACACAAGCAACACAAGAATCTTCACCCTTCAAAATGTGCTTTATTTCAGCATGGTATAACTTTACAATAACGGAAGTACCCTCAGTACCAAAATGTCATTCTCTATCACAGTTTTTAAACAATTACAATGACGGCCAAATAGCCTCTTTATAGCACTTCTTTGAAATGAAACCCTAACAACCTTGTAATTGACTTGATAAATATTTGGATTTCACTTTTAGACAAAATTGTACGCATGTCAAAATTTCCAACACATGAGTCTTCGACGCCTTGTTTGCTGGATTGAGACTGCTTGTTGAAGATTTGAGCCACAAATCTTTAGGAGTGTAAGGTGTATTTCATCTTCCCATATTTCTCCACCGTTTTCCACTGATCTGCCATGGGCAGCTCATAGAATGTCATTTCTTTCACCAATACCTTCATTTTTATATGTTCTGTAGTTGAAATCTGTGGTATTCTTTCACCCATCATGGCCAATCTATGCAGAATTACAAAATCATTTGTGAGCTTCTCCAGGCCTTCATGGTTGGTCCTGGCTTCAAAAATCAAATCCTTGTGACTACTTTGAGGAATCAAGTCACCATTTTCATCCCAGAACGAAGACAACCCCTTCTCAACCAGCTGATCAAATTTCCTCTTGTAGTCTGTCAGTTGTTTTCTCATGTGTCCAGCTCTAGCTTGAACACCTTCCACATGTGCATACTTCCAGAGCACTCTCCTTTCCTAGGTTATAATCGCTATTCTATTTGTTATCTGCATATTCTTCAGATCCTCACTGGTCAGGGTATTCATACAATCCACTATGTTCTCAGCCGTATCTTTGGATTTTCTATTCAAACTTTTCTCATAGATGTACAGCTCTGCAGAGCATCATTCTCCACTTTTCCCTTTCTCTCATAAAACTTAGGTAGGGTATGAACTTGGTGACTTCGGCTATAATGGAATCCCAAATGATGTGCTTGGCACCCTGCATTAGGGTTTTCCTTGTCACCTGTATTATAAACCTCTAGTTTCTATCTATCAAGCCCTTGTTCTTGTTTTTCAATGCCTTCATTTCTTCATCCATTTTTTGATTCTCCTCTTCTAGCTTCCTTTTTTCTTCTTTCAACTCTTTTATTTCTACATCCTTTAGACTCACCTGTGACATGGCCTGAACAAGGTCATCTGCATTCCCTCCACTACCGGCCTGACTAACCCCTTGTTGTCCTCTTGTTACGGCTTCGAACTTCCCTTTGACATCCTCAATTTGAATTTTGAGGCTTATTAGGTCTTTTTCCCACTCAACCTCTTTCTCTAGAAATTTCACTGATTTTTCTTTGTGGTCATCTAGCTCTTGGGATCAGTTCTCTTTTTCCTTCTCCAACATGGTCAGTTTAGAAGCCTCTATTAGCTGAGTGGATGGTATCTTGAGTTTTTTCTTGAGCAATTGAATAGTGCTCTCTTTCTACATCGACAACTTCTTACCACCTTTACCTTTGTCTGCTCCATCATCAACCAAATCTTTCTGCAGTTTATTGATATTCTATTGATGGGCCCTATTATCAGTCTTTTCCTATCTCAACTGGATCTCCAATCTATTGACAATACTCTCCAATTTAGACACCCTTAGAGTAGCCTTCATTAAATCTTCGTATAATACTTCCCCGGTCTACCTATGCAGCTGAATCTTGTCGGGGACTTCGGATGAGGGATTTTCTGGGGCATCCAGATCCAAATGTGAACATGACGGGGCCTCTTCATCTGATTCGTATTGCATAAGATTCGCTCTTTTGGATAAACCTTCCACCTCTGCATGATCGAAGGCTCTATTCTTGTTTTGTCGTCTTCTGTCAAAGATTATGTAGTAGGGGTCATACTTAACAACAATATCCTTTTTGAATTCCAATCATTCCAATTGGTTCTCTATAAACGATAGGGCGTGTTTATTCTTCACAATTAAGGGACCCACTTTCAGGGGGAACTTGATATCATAAGATTTTTTGAAGTTCAAGAGATGATCATCTTCAACAATCAACTTCTGTCTGATAAATTCCAAAGAAAAAACCATTGAGGTCAAAAATGCTGGCAGTATGTAGGGTTCTTTCACAAATCCATATAATATGATAATTGTATGCTGCTTGAATAAAAACCTGTCCCCGATGACTAAATCCTGTTTTAACTGAATGGAAGTTCTCATTTCTGGCAAGACTCTTGCCAATTCCTCTCCAAAGATCAAATTGCAGACTTCTGCAAAAATATAGTTCATATAATTGAACATGTTGTTTTCCCACGAATCTGAAAAAACTTTCGGCGAAAACCTTATAGCTTTCTGACTTGAGAAAATCAACATCTTCATCAGATGAGACTGAAACCTGAAATGACGGGTATTGTGGAAATCCACTAGCTGAGAATGGATATTCTCAGCCAGGGATTCATCATACTTAAGGCATGGTACTTGATGGTACTCCATCTATGGTAAACCAAAGCTTATTCTGAAGAGAAGGCATAGTTGAACCTCGGTCACTACAACATCACTATCAATCCCTAAGAACTGGGCAATCAAAGATAAGACCAACTGAGTGTTTTCATTAATGAAATCCAAATATAAAGGGTAGGGTGTGCCTTGGATTTCGAGGTCCGGTTTGAGGCAATTGGCGAGGAAAATTTGCTTGAGTTCGGGGGAGGATTAGCGATAGAGACTGACAAGGGCTTCCTCGATTTTTTTTTTTGGTTCATGGGACTGTGGGGGGGACACTTCAAGGGATTTTCTGATAACAGTGGGCTCGACAGGGAAAATGATTCTGGATTTTTGGGCATTCATCACAATTCTCTTGGCTTGGGAGTAGTTTTGTACACACCATGAAACGAACTTAGGGCATCCCATGAACTGGTCTGGGAAAAAGTATATAAAGTACGACTGAAAAACCCTATGGACATCGGTACCTTCCTTATTTAACCTATCTAACTTTGCTTTTATCTCCCTAACCGACATCTTAACCACAATGTCAAAAACGTCCCTCTCCCTATCCTCTAGGGCATGTTAAATATTATTATTCCCGACACTTAGGGATTCTACAACTTCTTCCATTATAAAATAACCTTTTTCTAACAAATGCACGGGTTTCAGGGCCTACTTGACATTGACTGCTCATAAACCTAGTATCCTATGACACTTTCTTCGATGCACACTTGTCCAGATCTTTCTGACGCTGTCGCTTAAAAAACAAATGTCAACTTTCATGTGACCCTTCACCTTTTATAACCCGACCCCGGTTATTTTCCTTGCTTCTCCTCCGGCGGACATTCGCCTCAACCGTTGATCCTCCGTGCTACAATCTGGGCCGTCAGATCTGTGGTCCCTTTACCATCAGCCTCGTGTGACCATTACCTGCCATCAGATCTAACCCGCGATCAACCTCCACCGTTGATCTTAGCACTTGCAACCATCGCAGGAGGTTTCGCATGGCCAATTGGCGATTTCCATTACTGCCTTTTCAAGTTGCAGAATGCTGAGGAGCTACCACATGTCCAACAGTTTCGGATTCCGCAACTGCTCCTTCCTTTAATTTGTCGTGCATCTCCATAATGTGAAAATCCCCTTACACCGTTGATCTATCTCGTGCTGGCTGATCGACGGTGATACCTGTGGGCCATTTAATCTTGCCTTGTCCTACCCTTCTACCAGACCTCCTATTATCCATCCTTCTTTTTTCCTTACCGGAGAACCTCTCGCAACCGTTGATTTCCTTAGGAGGAACCCCAGCCGTTGGATCCGTTCTACCCTTGCCACGTCCTAACCCTGTCGTATTCGACCTTCCCGCCCAACTTTCCATTATCCATCGTGCTCCTTCCCTAGTAGGGAGCCCTTCATCACTGCTGATTTATCTTAGAGAAATCTGAACCCTTGGATTGCTTTTCACCTTCGCTGTGCTTTAACCAATGTCCACGCACGTCATATCCCCTTCTGGTTTCCATATTAACCGTAGATCTCCCCCTTACCCAGTTGCCCCCCCCCAAAGGTGGTTCCGCGGGTCTTTCAAGCGGTTTCCCATACTACTTTCGTGCTTTTCGGAATCATGAGGAAGCAACACGTGGTGGGAGGTTTGTAATTCTGCAACCGACCTTCATCGCTATTCTTATGTGCGACTTGGCATTGTGGAAAACATTCTAGACCGTTGATCTGGAAATCAACGGTCTATCATCCACAGAAACTCTTCGTCCTTTAACTCCTCTTTATTTTTGTAGGTGGGATCTCATTGCTAACCTTCATGCTTCTTCTGTGGTGAAAATCGACCTCCGCCGTTGATCTTCGATGACAAGATTTGAGCCGTCGAAACACCCGACCCTTTAAAATTCCCTCTATGGTTATTTCAGGATCTCATCTCCACCGTAGTTCCTATCTCCGCTTCGATCTCAACCACTGATTGTTCATTTCATGATTTCCCAATCTATTTCGTGGACTCTTCTATATTCCTTTAGCTCCAGCCAGCAGTCATGTGGTATATATCTCTTAAGGGACCGAGCGATTTCTCCTACAAAGCCTTGGATCACATCAACCACAAACTTCCATTTTTTTATTACCTCATGCATGCTTTGGAAAATATCTGTGCTAACATCTGGCTCCAACTGGGGATGCTATCCTCCCCGCGAGGTAGAAAAGAACCCATAGACTATGTGCTTGACCATCTGACTCTATCCATTTCCCCTACTGAAAACCAACTCTGCACTCTTTAACCTACGAGTTATCCACCTGGAACCAAACTGCTAATCTAAAGTGAAATCACAACACACCCCTGAAACCAAACTGTGCAATGCTCTGCTTACCGCTTCTATGTACAAATTTCTACGAATCTACTATCATATATACAAATTATGTACAACCACTTCTTTTCTTCTTTTGGGATAAGAATGATAGTGTTTTAGATACCTCCCGTTTATTGGCCCCCCACCAATAAACTCTCCATTCTGATATTGTAAAATGAAGGAATTTCGCCCCTGGTAAGCAAAATTATATATGGACCTTTCCATAAATGTTCGAACTTCCCATGCTTGTATTCATTCATGGCGTCCCATTTTAGAACCAAATCATCAATCTTAAAATCTCTTTCTTTGATTTTCCTCTCAAATGTCTTTTTCATTTTTTTTTGATGAATTTGAGTCCTGTTATAAGCTCTTTCCCTTATCTCATGTAACTCAATCATCTGAATTATTCTTCTCTGCATGTGGTTTGGTTCTTCCTCAAATTCTTGCAACAACTTCATGACCGGAAGACCTAGAGAAACATGAAAAACCACTTCCGTCCCATAAACCAACTGGAAAGGTGACATACCAATGGCCCTTTTTGTACTAATCCTGTCCGCTCACAAAGCATATTTGATTTTGGTATGCCAGGATCTTTTGTTTTCTTCCCACAATTTATTTATAATCCTTACCAAACTTTTGTTAGAATATTCTGCCAACCCATTTCCATGAGGATAATATGCAGTTGAGTGATTTACGTGAATATGGCACTTATGACAAAAATTGACCATTCTCTTTGATCTGAATGTCCGTGCATTATCTGTGACTATTCTTCTAGGACACCTGAACCTTGAAAGAATATTTTCTTCCAAAAAAATTATTATCACTGTTTCTGTGGCATTTTTAGTTGGAATGGCTTCGATCCACTTAGTGAAATAGTCTGTTGCAGTCAGAATCCACTTGTGTTGTCCTGAGGAATTTGGACTAATTTCCCCAATGATATCTAATCCCCACTGTTGAAATGGTGCTTCTATTGAAATAAGTTTTAAGGGAAAAGGAAAAGGTTCTCTTTTCCCATCAAATATTTGGCATTCATGACATTTTGCAATTTCCTTGTGTACATCTGAAAAAACAGTAGGCCAAGAGAACCCTGCTCTGATGATTTTGTTCACAGTGGCTTTCCAGGAGTGATGTCCTCCACACACCCCTCCGTGAAATTCTTTCATTATGTGTTGTGCCTCATATTCTACTAAACAATTCAGTAAAATCCCTCTTGGATCCTTCCAATACAAATATTCATTAAATATGCAAAATTTTGTTACTTTTAACTTTACTGACCTTGCTCTGGTTTTCTCCAGGTCCAGGGGCGCTTGCAAATTCTTCAAAACATATACAATGTCACTGTACCAAGGCGACACATAAAAATTCTTCACCACAGGCATTTCCGGAATCGCCTCAGGTGAGAGATCAGAAATCAAGTTCATATCCAAAGCGTCATAGTTGGTCTCTGCCATCAGTTTCTCCAAACCCTGTCCCTTGATCAATCTTGTAGGCTTGATATCCAGGTCATATTCTAACAAGATTGCAATCCATTTAGCTCTCTTCCCTTCAGGGTCTGGTTGGGTAAGAATATCCATGACAGCTACAGATGGAACATATGAAATAGTGTGAGAATGCAAAATGTAAACCCTAAAATCATTTAAAGATTTTATCAATGCGTAAACCTGTTTCTCCATTATATTATACTTTAGTTCTGCATCTCTCAAAATTTTGCTGAAAAAGGAAATTGGTTGCTCCATGCTATCTTCATTCTTCTGTAGTAAGACTCCAGCTGTAGTATGTTGGGATGCATAAGAAAATATGATAAATTCCTTTGAAAAGTCAGGATTGATCAAAACAGGAGTTTCTGTCAGGGATTTCTTAATGTTAGTGAAAGATTTCTTGGCTTCAATGGTCCACTTGATTTCATTGTTCTTCCTTAACATATATGAAATATGTCTTAGAATCTCTGCAAAACTGGGAACAAACTGCCTTAGGAAATTCACTCTACCAATAAAGGACTGGACTTCCTTCTTGCTCGTTGGTATCTCGATTTTCTGAATTACCGATACTCTTTCGGGATCAATTTTTATGCCATACTTTGATATGATATGTCCCAATAACTTCCCCTCTTTCATGGAAAAAAATCGACTTCATTGGATTCAAGGATATGCCAAATTTTCTGCATTTCAGAAATACCCTTTCTAAATGCTTCAAGTGATCCACAACAAACTTCAAGTATACAGTTATGTCATCCATGTATACTACCGCAAATTTATCTTTCTCCTTAGTGAATGCGATATCCACGGCCCTTTGAAATGTAGCCCCTGCATTCATCAACCCAAATGGCATTTTCGCGTACATGAAAATCCTCCAAGGTGTTGTGAAAACTGTATTTTCCTGATCCTCTGGAAGAACCTTGATCCGATTGTACCCAGAGAAACCATTCAACATGGAAATTCTCTTTGCCCCCACAACCTTCTGCAAAATATGATCCATATTTGGTAAAGGATAATTATCTTTCATGGAGACTTTGTTCAAATTTCTAAAGTCTACACACAACCTTATTTCCCCATTCTTCTTTCTTACAGGGACCAGATTCGCTACCCATCTGGAAAATATCAGTGATACAATTATTTTGGCAACAAACAACTTTTTAACCTCCTTTTCAATCAAGGGCAACAATAGTGGATTTATTCTCCTAAGTTTTTGTTTAAAGGGTTTCTCATTTGGATTGATGGGGATAGTATGCTGAATAATAAAAGTGTCATATTCCTTCAAATCTTCATAGCTCCAGGAAAACACATCTTGGAATTCTTTCATCAGCTCAACATATTTCTTTTCTTCTTCTGGCGGCAGGTTCTTATAAATTTTCATTATCTTGGGCTTTTCTTTTGTTCCAATGTTGCAGCCTTTGACCTCTCCGTCTTGAGGCTCCACTTTCAGATTCTTGGCCACATCATCTCTGTCAAATATCCTTTCTAATGGCACAATCCATTTGGGAATGACATTGTTTTTCAACTGAATTATTTATTTTCCTCCAATTTCTCCCCTGAAATTTTCTTTTTTCTCCAGAAATTCGTCATTGTCAACAACTCCGTCCATATCTTGATTCTCATTATTGATATTTGTATTTGCAAACTCATCTGTCATTTCCAAAAATCTCTTAATCTGCATGTCATCATCAAACACTTTCCAGTGTTTCGAATTATCAGGAATAGAGGGCCTATTTATAACTTCAATCTCATATTTCTTATTTGAAAAACCAGGTTCCCTGAAAGCGCCAACAGTGGTAGCCAAAGAGTCTGCTATTGAGTTGTTAATTCTGGGTATTACTACCATGTCATGTTCATCAAATAAATTTTCCAACATATCCCAGACTTCATTTCTGTATGACCTCATTTTTGGATGTTTTGTCTGATATATGCCATTCACCTGATTTATAACCAACTCTGAATCCCCAAATACTTCTATTTTCTTTGCCTTTAGATCTTTCAACACATTCAATCCCAGAATCAGAGCTTCATACTCTGCAACATTGTTAGTACATTCAAAATCCAATTTGAAGGAATACATTAGAAATTCTCTATCTGGAGCCACTATCCACACACCTGCACCAACACCCTCTTTGCTTCTCGACCCATCAAAATGCATAGTCCAAGTCCCTTCCATCCTCATTTTTTGTCTAATTTCTCCCTCTCCCTTGATCTGGCTATTCTCTTCTTGCGTTTTATACAGATCTATTTTTTCTTCGCAGTGAGAGTCATTATAGAAGATGGAAGATCCTAAATCAGTATCAACTGCATAAATGGAATGGTTGTTGCATTAATTTTGGTTACTTACCACATATGAGAGTCTCTTCTCGGTGTATAATCTTTTGTGTTCACCGAGAACTGGGATAGGGGAAAAGGACATATCCATATGCAAAGTTCCCCTTAGCTTTGAAGCCCATGACCTGGATAACAACATACCAAATTTTGGTGGAATATCTGCAACAACCACATCCATGACCACACTTCTAGCTGGAAATTTAGTAAGAGAAACTACCAGGTCTTTTATCAACCCCAAGCATTTTACCTTTTTTGAATCAAAAGAAAACAAATCCTTGTATGGTCTTGTGATATCTAAACTCATACTTTCTACCACTACCTTTGGCATCAGATTATGAGAGTCTCCCGAGTCAAGCATGCAATTATGAAGGGTCATATCATGAATATTCAGATTTACATAAAAAGGTGGAACCTCTTCCAAACTGTTATATTCCATTTTAGAACCCATCAGAATAGTTGGAGCATCATCATTTAATTCTAGAGCATCAAGTTCTACATGTCCTTCACTTTTAACCATTTTTGAGATCAACTCTCTATATTCACTATTTTTCAATAACTCACTGAAAGGAATGGGTATTTTGATCTTCGACATTTCACTATGTAACTAAAAGGAAGCATGCATTTTATCATTCTCCTTTACCAAATCCCTTTTAACTTCTGGAATTTTCTTTGCCACTTCTTCTTTTGGTTTATCCTTTTTGTGTTGGATAGTCGAGGGTAAACCTACAGGACTTTTTCCCTTATCCACAACTACATCCCTGTTCCTGAGATTTATTTTCCTTTGGAGATCACACACAACATTTTTATATCCTACCTGGTATTGTTCTATCTGTAACTCAAGGGTATTACATTCCCCATCTCTGGAAAACATGTCATGCTCTGTTTTAGTTAAATAAACTTCAGAATCAAGATCATCAAAATGATGAATTTCACTTTCCACAAATTTGGTTTCTTCTTCCTCATCTACGTAGTTTTCAGGAAATGGGGGTCTTACTTGATCATCTACTGCATTCCTTGGATTCCTATGATCTATTTGATCCCTTTGTCTTATTTTTGGTAGAATCTGTCTCCTAAAATTTGGGTTCCTAATTGGAGGCTCTTGTTGATCTCTGCTATGGGGTTTATTTTATAAAGGTGATCTGTCCATTAGTTTCTCCACTGTTTTCATCATCATATCAATCCTAGCATCAGTGGGAGAGGAAGTAGAAGCTATGTTTTCTTCCCTAATCTTCCTTCTGTCTGTATCAGTTTTCTGTTTCATTTTCCCTAAAGCCATCATATTTGCTTCAACCTCCACTGCGTCTTTTAACAAGTCTGGTAGAGTGGCTAACTTTCTTTCTCTCAGCATAAGAGAAAAATCACCCTCAAAGGCATCTGCATAATGCAATTTAGCAGCCCCTACCAGGGTTTCACATCAGCGGGGATGGAATTATAAACCCTCATGAATCTAGTGGAAAATTCTTGGACAAACTCAAAACCCCACTTCTTCATATTGTTATATTGGGTTAGGACTTGCGAAGGGTTTTTCTTGTCTTCCCACCTTTCAAGCAAACAATTCATGAAATCATCATAGGAAGGTATTGATCCTGCAACAAGTGTTTTGAACCACTTCTTCACCTCTCCATATAAACTCTATGCTAACATCCTCATTTTAGCATCATCGTAATCCACCTCCTCAAGGTCAATGAAGTCATTGAATCTATCAACATGCTGTTGGGTTGTATAATTTCCCTCCCCTTCAAACAATGTGATTCTCTATGCGTAGTTTTGAGGAAGGTCATGCAAAGCAGTAGGTAGAGAGAGTGGGGCGAACCTAACAGGCATAACTACTAGCGGGTTTCGAACAGGGTTATGGTTTTGTAATGGTATTATTTGAGCTTTATATTTTTTAGACTCAACGCTTCCAGACTTTAGCAGATCTTCCCAAATAGTCTGTAAAAAATATGACTGAAATCCATTTTGATCCTTTAAAGTTTTGTTATCACATATTATGTCGGCAGCAGCTTCCACACTACAGACTGTGCAGCCGAGGACCGCACAGTACTTTTTTTTCCAGATCAGGAGATTAGCTACCTCAAGAGGAGGCATTTTTGTTCAGATTGCCCCTAGAAGACATATCAGAGGGGACAGGCAGTTGGACTTACCATCTACCATAGGGTTACCTTTCCTTGCCAGGATTTGACACAAGCCCATTTGAGATAGTTGCCTAGTCTTATTTTGATCGAGATTGTCACAGTATAGTGCTGGTTTATTATATGCCCGGATTTAGCAGAGATCCTGCTCAGATACAGGTTCAGTAGCAGCAGGTATTGCATATATTGATTATTGCTCATGTTGTAGATTAGAATCTTTTATACTTGCTAGTACACTAAATTTGCATGAGATGATCTACTTATGATATGATGTGTTTGGGCCTTTGGTGATGTCAGTCCACCCCTCCGGTTAGACTTATGTATATACACGCTGAGTCATGTCCTGTATACTTGGCTTAGACTTGATCACTTAGCCCCTCGATAGCTGACTTTAGCACCATTATCACCTTCTCCACCCATCTGACTCATCCATGACACCTTTTCCCCCGACTTGGATTCTGATTTGTGATCACGAGGACCCCCTTTCCCCACTGATCTCTGAGTTTTCCATGACTCCCTGTTTATTGTGCCTCGGCTCTTTAGTGTGTGAGATACACGGTTAGACCTGGGATTTGCTCCTGTCGGTTGCCCCCGATGTTGCAATGCAGTTAGGATTTTGTAGCCTCATCGGGTGCTCCCCACTTGTCGTCAAAGCATGTATTATCCACCCCCATTACCTTTGCAGTATGAGCGCCATGTTTATATCTTTTGAGATATGTATGTAGCCAAGGAGGGCCATGGAGAAATGAAATGTAAATCAGGCTAAAAAGGCCTCTATGTTATAAATGTAAAATCTAGCCAAAAAAGGGCTAAGTATGAAACTCATTGTAAAATCCATGCAATGTGTTTATGAAAACACATGGATTCTGGTCAGCTATACACATCAGCATTTGTAGTGGTTATTCCTCACCTAGTCTTGCGGGATAAGGAGGTGAGAAGGAGCAAGGGACAAGCTCAAGATTGCCCCCTAGAGTCTCAAGTTACGGTTTGCCGGACACCCAGTTTGGCGGCTCTAGAAAAGAACCTCACGGAGTCTTCGGATACGGATGTGAGTTGTGGTATACTTGTTAGATGACTAGTGGTGGTTTCCCTGCACTATACCCATTTGTGAGGCACCGCCCTTCCCCGTGTTTTGTCATGGCATACTTACCTCAGTGGACCCTGCTTTCCAGAGATGTCTAATGGTCACATGATCTTTATCGTTGTCCTCCCATATCTTTTACCTCGTTGTCCACATCACCTAGAGTCAGCAAGGTGGTCAATTCTATGGAGGTGTATAGCATCCTAGTCTTTTGGAGGTGGTGGGCCCACTTCACCAGGGCCTTGTACTATTTCGAGATTTAATGAATTTTTGATCACCATGTATCATTTATTGCTTAGTAATGTACTAACTTGTTTAATTGAGCATTGTCACTTCATGCTTGCATACAGGTTTCAGCTAGCACTATAGTTGACTAGATTTGACTTAGTCAAACTGGGTTGACTAGGCCAAAAATGGGCCCGAAAAAATGTTGTGATCAGAATTTTGATTTCGATCATTTATTATCTACAGGGGTTCCATATGAGCATGCAACTAACGAAATTGTAAAACATTGAACCAGTTGAGAGATTTTTAATTATTATTGGTCAACTTTGACCTGTTTTAATTAAAAATCATGGATTTGGGGCAAATATTTCCAAAGTGATGGATCAGGGTCGTTTAAGTGGTCATCCCTACTAATTTTGGGGTCCACGATCACATTGCAGTAGATGGTTCGGCAATCCGGGCAATAAAAGTGGGTCAAAATCCCAATTTTCATCTTCAGCCATATAAACCAGCAGAAAATACATGGAAATCATAATTTTGACTAAGGCAACTATAGGAAAATGGCAAAATCAATGGTTGGCAATGGTAAAGTTAATTCATAAGGTAATTTTGGTATGTTTTGACATTATATTTCATGGTTGTGGGGCCCTCATTTGCCCAGCTCACCATGGAGGTCGATTTTGGCCCATAGGGGCATTTTTCTCCCTAGTGGGGAATTCGATTTGCTTGATGTTGATGGTGGGACCCTTCTTGTTTGTGGTTGGGGGGATAAAACATCCCATATACACCCCCAACTCCACCTTGTATTGATGTAGGGCCCACAAGGGCCCCTCTCATCCACTAGTGCACTTCTCCTTGGGGCAATTCACACCCCCCTCCTTGAGTCATCTCCACCATTCGATTTTGTGGATGGGGAGATGATCTCAACCCTCCATTTTTGGGGGAAACCTAGTTGAGAGAGAGCCATCTCTATAAGAGAATGGACTCACCTCCATTGTACTTCTTCTTGGCATTTTCGACTTGCACTTGATAGAGAGAGAGACATTCCATTTTCAGCTTGATACTTGGTGTTGTGGAGTTAATATTGTGGTGATTGATAGCTAGTGTTGGATGCATTATAGAGATATCTTGTGTTGTCTTTCCATATTTGTTGGCTGGTTTTTATTTGCAGCATTGGTGGCCATTTGAAGAAGGGCGCCATACTTGGAGCGGGAGCTCCACTCTAGCTGTTTTCTTCGAAGTTATTCACAAGGGAGTTGTAGTTTTCTTATTGCTATTCAATTCTCTCATCTTTCAGCCATTTATTTGCTGTTATACTTGTTTATTTGCTGCAGTTACTGATTATTTCTTGATTGTGGCAGGTACCCAGGTCGCCATTGGCATCTAGTCGCTCCTCATGCTCAAGGGAACACGCAGGCTGCTCCACACTTGATCTTCTGGGCTAGTCCTCACTCAAAATCTCTTCACTTCACCATTTTACCAGGTGCTCTTCATTTCCTTGTCTCTTCTTTGTCATTTTCACTGTTTTGCTAAGCTGCAACCGTAAAATAAACCCTAAAATTATAAAAAATTAACTTCCCACTGTTAGAATCTTTTTTTATTTAAAACCCAGTAATGATTTATGCTTAAACGCCCACATCTCAAATTTCATTGCAATCCGACTCCATATGCCCATAGAACTAGGCACTAGTCCTTCACTAGTTTCGCCCTACCTGGGAAAAACTGTCAAATCTGGTTTTTTGGGTCAACTTTGGTGTTATGGGTACTCTTTAATCTGCTTCGTAACATCTTTTTACCTTAGAGCACCAAGTATCAGTAGCTGGAAGTGGTTAAAGATGTAATTTTTTGACTGCCCTAGGTCCATTTTTCTACTGTTTAACCCATTCCCCTAGGGCTATTAATTTCACTGGTTGCTGGTCTATTTTTTGTGTGTCTTAAATCAGCCATTTAATCAAGTTCTAATTGCTGGAATATGTGTTTAAATTGCTTATTCATCTCTTCCATGTATTATTAAATCATAATGAGCTTCATTCCCCATAGGCAGGGTTCCTATACACTCTTCTAGTAATTTTCTGTTCGCTGATTTATTTTCCAGCCTTCTAATCTTTCATTGAGTCCATCATTTGTATGTGTAATTAGACCTGAATTGGTTTCTTCTAGTACATTTTCCCATCCAGAGTCTTGATTCCACCAGGATGGAGGATTTCTCACACTTAGTCATCCATTCTGTCTTTCACTTTGTTTATCTTTTGGGTTTGGGTGTCTGATTGTAGAGTCTCAACCATCATTGGTTGAGTGGGGTATCCCCCCTGACTTGGCTACTGCCCACGTCTAAAGCGACTGTAGCCTTGTCCGGTGTGACTTCTGTCCCTTGGACGGAGGACCTGGCTACTGTTTGTTACACCTACCTGGCTGTTCACCTCTACCATCCCTATTGGGATACATACCACAAGCAGCTAGAGTTTGTGTGATAACATATCTGGCGCTGTTGCTAGGGAGGTAGAGGCCTACCCATGTTTTTGCTTGCTTTTTGCCTCTATCATCGCATCATAACTTAAAACTCAGTTGGTTGGTTTTGTTTTGCTTAATTTTTACAGTCAACATTTTTGTTCACTCACTACTTCTCCCTTCACGACATTCCACCTTCGGTGAGCAAGGTATCCCGCTCACCTGGCAACTCCACCCCACGGCTCCAATGGAGGCCGAACCCATCCATATAACCTTCGCAGCCTTGAGCACTCTGACGCATCACATAACATACCTATCATGTACGTCAGACAACATCTTTAGAACTTTCCCTTGCACCCGTAGGGATGCCCACTCCAGAAAATGATGTAGTGGTAGGAGGGATGACCATGAAATTATTGTCTCAACTGGTTGAGTTGGTCACTAATGTCACTCTCCTCCTAAAACAACAATATGAGGATAATAGGAAACGTGACCAACACATCCGGCACATGTACGAGGGAGCTTACAACTGCTCTCCCGCTTCCGCCCAGGTCCTTACCCGGGGCCAATTGGCCAAGAAGAGAGCTGACCCAATAAGCCCTGGTCATACCAAGGTAAGTCCCAAAATCCTAAAAGGAAATTTCCCTCAGCACACCCCTAGTCTCGAGAGGCCCATAGGAAAAGACAAACCCGGGCCAAAAGAAAAGGTGATTCCGAGACCTAACCCTAGGGTTATGACCAAAGAAAAGGAGCACCCTGGGACAAAAGAGACGAATGTGCCTAAAACTGCAACCAAGCCTAACCCAGAAGCCAAGAACACCCCTTCACAGGTTAATAGGTGGAAAAGAAACATAAAGCCCCAAGAAATTCCTAATGAAGAGCCCCGTGGCCTCGATCCCATTAAGGTATCCTTTTCTAGCAAACTAGCCAACTCCTCGGTTCAAATCCCTTTGAAGGAGCTATTTAAAGTCCCGGCCATCAGATCCCAGATCATGGAATTCATTGGCATTAAGACCACCCCGATTAGCAAGGTGAAGCAATTCACCTTTCAATTCGACATGGGAAACTATTTGTCTAAACTCAGTATGCCCAGACCCTTGAATGAAATCCTGAAGATTCCCGAACTGCATGACAGAGCCCGCACCTTTTGGGGAATACAACCGAAAGGAACCCCTCCTGAGAAACCAATTGAGATCGTCCCTGATCCTCCAATAAACATCCACAGTGCATCCGGTAACTTAGAAGGGTGTCATCGGTTCTACGTTGCCCTCGAAATAAATCAACTCATACTCCACAATTGCGTGCTCGATTCAGGGGCCAAGGTCAACGTCATGCCGATGCGTGTCATGGAACAACTCGAATTGACCCCGTCCAGAACCTTTAGAAATGTGTGTGGGATGGACACCTGCCCGGTGCAAGCAGTAGGAGTTATTGAGAACCTCCACATGAAATTGGCTACCTGCCCCGATATCCGGATATCCATGGATGTTCTCGTTATCGATTTCTCGGATGTTTGGGGCATGCTTCTATCTAGAGAATGAGCTGCTAAGTTGGGTGGTAACATCCAAATGGACCTCACATACGCAACCATCCCTAAGGGGCTAAACAAAAGCATCACCCTGCTCAATGAGCCTCCCATGAAAGAGCATGTGGAGACCCCCGATTACCTTTATGAAGAATCCATCCGCCCAACGGATGAGGTGGGAAACTTTATGGTGTTGGCAAATTTTTGGGAAAATACTAGGCAACACCCTTTCCCGCCTAGCGAGGTGTGGAAGATGCATTTCGATGGGGCTCGCTCTAGTCATGGTGCGGGCGCCGGGGTGGTCATAACCTCACCCACTGGTGAAGAAACCATATACTCATTCCGTTTGGAGTTTGACTGCACCAACAATGTGGCGGAATATGAGGCCCTTCTCCTCGGACTTGAAATTGCCAAGGACAACAAGATTAAGTGTCTGAGTGTTGTCGGTGACTCTGACCTCATAGTCTCCCAAATTAAAAAATAGTTTGCTGCCAAAAATGATAGATTGCGCGCTTACAGAAACACAGTGTGGGACACCATTGAGTTATTCGACACTTTCTCAATTAAGGCTGTCCCTAGGGAGGACAATTCATTAGCCGATGCACTGGCTGTAGCTGCCAGCACCTTTGAGATCCCTGACACCTTGGAGGACCGTAAATGCCAAGTTGAGGTCCTATTTAGGCCTTCTGTACTTGACAATGAAGACTATTGGCAGGTGTTCCAGGATGATGCCCATATAGTGCATTTCTTGCAAGGAATAGAAAACTCCCTTGATTCGATGGTAAGCCTGGAAGACCAGTCTTTGGAGGAATCCCCAAGCAGCATCAACCTGTCGGAATTGTCCATACCACTAGAGAAAAATTTCAACAGACACGATGAGTACAAGGGGGGCAGAGCTCAGCTTGTTGATGAGGTAATTGAAGTAAACATAGGTTCCTCGGTCACCCCTAAGATGATAAGGATCGAGAAGAATACGTCCAACGAGGAACGCAAGAGAATCATTGAGCTAATTCTCAAGTACAAAGACGTGTTCGCCTGGACATATGACGACCTGAAGACTTATGATAAATCAATCATCGAGCATACTATCCTGCTAGTAGAAGGTGCCAAACCATACAGGTATAAATTGAGAAATGTCAACCCGAAACTGGCCCCTCTAATCAAGAAGGAGATTGAAAAGATGCTGGCAGCCAGAATCATCAGACCTGTAAGGCATACCTCCTGGGTGTCCAACCCGGTGGTAGTAAGGAAGAAAAATGGTGAAATCAGGATATGCATTGATTTCAGAAATCTGAATCGGGCTTGCCTTAAAGACAACTACCCTTTGCCTAACATGGAAAACCTGTTGCAAAGTGTCACCGGGGCAGGGATGTTGTCCATGTTAGACGGGTTCTCCGGGTACAATCAGGTGCAGATCAAGAAAGAAGACAGAGAAAAAACCACATTCACCACCCCATGGGGAACCTATGAGTACATTCGCATGCCTTTTGGACTATTAAATGCTGGGTCTACGTTCCAGAGGGCTATGGACTAGGCCTTCAGTGACCTGATCGGAAAAATCATCGTGATCTACCAATTTGACCTGATGGTTTTCTCCAAAGAACGGATTGATCATATAGACCACTTGAGAAAGGTTTTTGACATATGTCGAAAATTTGGGATATCCCTTAACCCAAGAAAGTCAAACTTCGGGATTGATGAAGGAAAGCTATTGGGACATATTGTGTCTAAAGAGGGAATCAAAATTGACCCAGAAAGAATCCGTGCCATCCAAGAGATCCCGCCTCCCCACAATGTCACCGCTCTCAAGTCCTTCTTTGGGAATATTAACTTTGTGAGAAGATTCATCCCTAACCTTGCTGAGTTGGCAAACCCTCTGAACACCCTGCTGAAGAAGGATGCCGAATTTAGGTGGGACAAGAAATGCGATACCGCATTCAACAAACTGAAGGAAGCTATATCCTCATCCCTCGTCCTAGTCCGCCCTGATTAGAACAAGGAGTTCCTGATCTACTCATACGCCTTTGAGGACACTATTGCGGGCATCCTCTTGCAAAAGAACGAAAGCAATCACAAGCAACCCATCGCCTTCATGAGCAAGAACCTCAAGGATGCGGAACTAAAGTACACTACCACCGAGAAGCAAGCGTATGCTTTGGTTAAGGCCCTAAAACATTTTCGAACCTACGTGGGCTTCTCCAAGATTAAAGCTTATGTACCCTACCAAACCGTGAAAGATGTTTTATCCCAAACATATGGGATTGGTGCTAGGGGAAACTGGATCTACAGGATCCAAGAGTACGACTTGGAAATCAAGCCAATAAAGATTGTGAAAGGTTAGGGTCTAGCCCAGCTATTGATTGAGAATGAGAATGATGCCTAGATAAATCAAGTAGGTGAAGACGGTGAGACTAATGTGAACATTAATACGCTAGAAGAGCACGAATGGTACAGGGACGTAGTTTTCTACTTAAAGTACCTAACGTGCCCTGACCACCTAGTTGATCACCAAAGGAGGGCCCTCAGGTTGAAGGAATCAAGGTTTGTCCTTACGCGAAACGACCTGGGATGGAGAAACCTGGATGGCATTATCTTGAGATGCGTCGCACCTGATGAATCACTTATAATTATCAGAGAAATGCATTCAGGACTATGTGGTGGCCATTATGCCCCTAGAGCGACTGCAGCCAAGATCATGAGGGTAGGTTACTACTGGCCCACGCTATTTGGAGATGTCCACAAGCACATAAAGACATGTCAGGAATGTCAATTCTTCACCGGGAAACCTAGACTCCTTGCCTTGCCCTTGAACCCTGTGATAGTAGAAGCCCCTTTCCAGCAATGGGGAATGGATTTTGTGGGACCATTTGATGTAAATTCAAGCAATGGTTACAAGTATATCCTCACTTGCACTGACTACTTCACCCGTTGGGTCGAGGCCATCCCCACGAAGAAGGCCATAGCCACTGTCATGGTAAAATTTCTGGAAGAAAATATTGTCTCAAGATACGGGTGTCCTCTCATGCTCACTACGGATAACGCTAAGGCTTTTAGCAAAACGGAAATGTCAGTCTTCTACCTTAATCATGGCATTGTGTTGTCCCACTCCTCGAACTATTACCCACAGGGTAATGGATTGGCTGAATCAAGTAACAAGAACCTCATCAGGCTCCTCAAGAGAATGGTTGGGGACAACAGACGAGGTTGGGACAACAAGCTAAAGTACGTTGTTTGGGCCGATAGAACTACGGTGAAGAGGATAACGGGTAAATCCCCGTTTGAGCTAGTGTACGGGAAATATTGAAGACTCCCCATCAATTTGCAGATCCCTGTTTATGAATTATTGCACCAATGCGGGTCTGACGAGGAAGTGATCCAAGCAAGGATAGATAAGTTAGTTGAACTAGATGAGAAGAGAAGAGAGGCTTTCGATAGGACGGTCATAGAGCAAGAAAGGGTAAAGGGGACCTTCGATCAAAGTGCCCGAAATGAACATTTTAAGGTTGGTGATGTGGTCTTGCTATGGGATAAACATAGGGAGAAGCATGGAAGACATGGCAAGCTAGATAGACTATGGATAGGCCCGTATAGGGTGGCCAAAATAGTATGAAAGGGGTCGGTAGGTCTGGAAACGTTGGAAGGTGAGAAACTTGAGCTTCCTGTAAATGGGAGGTTGTTGAAACATTAATTCCCACCTATAGGCGACAAGTGACCCAAGCCTGTCCCTTTCCCCCTTTTTTGTGGCTAATAAGCTCTCGAGAGCAGCAGTCGGTTATCCCTTGCCTTGGATCGACCTTATCTTTGATTGACCACCGATTGACCTTTTTTTTGTCTTGTTTTCACCTTGAGTTTACTTCGCGCTTTCCACTTTTTCTTTTCACATTTTGGCGCCTTTTCTTTTTGTACCATAGTTTCCATTCAGTTTCTTTTTCTTTATACCTCTTGTGTCGGCCTAATAAAACTAAATGCGGTAGAGTTAATTTATTTGATATATCATTTATTTCAGCATTATCATTTTGTTTTTTTATCTGGATTATTATATATGTCTATTGTGCGGCCTGACATGTGGTCTGCAGAGATTGGTATAGCATCTGCATTTTACAAGACTAGGTACATATTGATGATGATGCAGAGAGCATGCTGGTGCATGTACGTTGATGATGATGAGAGGGGTGCTACAGACCAAAGATTCTGTGGTTATCAAGCACTCTCTCCCTTAGAGCACTTGTCCCAGGCGGAGCCTGTGTTATCACATATTATGTTAGCAGCAACTTCCACATTGCAAACTGTGCGGCCAAGGATCGCACAGTACTTTTTTTTCCAGATCAGGAGATTAGCTGCCTTCAAAGGAGGCATTTTTGTCCAGATTGCCCCTAGCAGACATATCAGAGGGGACAGGTAGTTGGACTTACCATCTACCACAGGGTTACCTTTCCTTGCCAGGCTTTGACACAAGCCCATTTGAGACAGTTGCCTAGTCTTATTTTGATCGAGATTGTCACAGTACAGTGCTGGTTTATTATATGCCCGGATTCAACAGAGATCCAGCTCAGATACAGGTTCAGTAGTAGCAGGTATATGGTGCAACAAGTATTGCATATATTGATTATTGCTCATGTTGTAGATTAGACTCTTTTATACTTGCTAGTACACTAACTTTGCATGAGATGATATATTTGGTGATCTACTTATGATATGATGTGTTTGGGCCTTTGGTGATGTCAGTCCACCCCTCCGGTTAGACTTATGTATATACACACTGAGTCATGTCCTGTATACTTGGATTAGACTTGATCACTTAGCCCCTCGATAGCTAACTTTAGCGCCATTATCACCTTCTCCACCCATCCGACTCATCCATGACACCTTTTCCCCCGACTTGGATTTTGATTTGTGATCACGAGGACCCCCTTTCCCCACTGATCTATGATTTTTCCATGACTCCTTGTTTGTTGTGCCTCGGCTCTTTAGTGTGTGAGATACACGGTTAGACCTGGGATTTGCTCTTGTCGGTTGCCCTCGATGTTGCAATGCAGTTAGGATTGTGTAGCCTCACCGGATGCTCCCCACTTGTCGTCAAAGCATGTATTACCCACCCCCATTACCTTTGTAGTATGAGCGCCATGTTTATATCTTTTGAGATATGTATGTAGCCCAAGAGGGCCATGAAGAAATGAAATGTAAATCAGGCTAAAAAGGCCTCTATGTTATAACTGTAAAATCTAGCCAAAATAGGGCTAAGTATGAAACTCATTGTAAAATCCATGCAATGTGTTTATGAACACACATGGATTCTGGTCAGCTATACATATCAACATTTGTAGTGGTTATTCCTCACCTAGTCCTAAGGGACAAGGAGGTGAGAAGGAGCAAGGGACAAGCTCAAGATTGCCCCCTAGAGTCTCAAGTTACGGTTTGCCGGACACCCAGTTTGGAGGCTCTAGAAAAGAACCTCACGGAGTCTTCGGATACGGATGTGAGTTGTGGGATACTTGTTAGATGACTAGTGGTGGTTTCCCTGCACTATACCCATTTGTGAGGCACTGCCCTTTCCCGTGTTTTGTCATGGCATACTTACCTCAGTGGAACCCGCTTTCCCGAGATGTCTAATGGTCACATGATCTTTATCCTCGTCCTCCCATATCTTTTACCTCGTTGTCCACATCACCTAGAGTCAGCAAGGTGGTCAATTCTATGGAGGTGTATAGCATCCTAGTCTTTTGGAGGTGGTGGGCCCACTTCACCAGGGCCTTGTACTATTTCGAGATTTAATGAATTTTTTATCACCATGTATCATTTATTGCTTAGTAATGTACTAACTTGTTTAATTGAGCCTTGTCACTTCATGCTTGCATACAGGGTTCAGCTAGCACTATAGTTGACCAGATTTGACTTGGTCAAACTGGGTTGAATAGGCCAAAAATGGGCCTGAAAAAATGTTGCGATCGGAATTTTGATTTCGATCATTTATTATCTACAGGGGTTCCATATGAGCATGCAACTGACGGAATTGCAAAACATTGAACACGTTGAGATATTTTTAATTATTATTGGTCAACTTTGACCTGTTTTAATTAAAAATCATGGATTTGAGGCAAATATTGCCAAAGTGATGGATCGAGGTCATTCAAGTGGTCATCCCTACTAATTTTGGGGTCCACGATCAAATTACAGCAGACGGTTCGACAATCCGGGCAATAAAAGTGGGTCAAAAGCCCAATTTTCATCTTCAGCCATATAAACCAACAAAAAATACATGGAAATCAGAATTTTGACTAAGGCAACTATAGGCAAATGGAAAAATCAATGGTTGGAAATGGTAAAGGTAATTCATAAGGCAATTTTGGTATGTTTTGACATTATATTTCATGGTTGTGGGGCCCTCATTTGCCCAACTCACCATGGAGGTCGATTTTGGCCCATAGGGGCATTTTTCTCCCTAGTGGGGAATTTGTTTTTCTTGATGTTGATGGTGGGACCCTTCTTGTATGTGGCTGGGGGGATAAAACATCCCATAGAAACCCCCCAAATCCACCTTGTATTGATGTATGGCCCACAAGGGCCCCTCTCATCCACTAGTGTGCTTCTCCTTGGGGCAATTTGCACCCCCCTCCTTGAGTCATCTCCACCATTAGATTTTGTGGATGGGGAGATGATCTCAACCCTCCATTTTGGGGGGAAACCTAGTTGAGAGTGAGCCATCTCTATAAGAGAATGGACTCACCTCCATTGTACTTCTTCTTGGCATTTTCGACTTGCACTTGATAGAGAGAGAGACATTCCATTTTCAGCTTGATACTTGGTGTTGTGGAGTTAATCTTGTGGTGATTGATAGCTAGTGTTGGATGCATTGCGGAGATATCTTGTGTTTTCTTTCCATATTTGTTGGCTGGTTTTTATTTGCAGCATTGGTAGCCATTTGAAGAAGGGCGCTATACTTGGAGTGGGAGCTCCACTCTAGCTGTTTTCTTCGAAGTTATTCACAAGGGAGTTGTAGTTTGCTTATTGCTATTCAATTATCTCATCTTTCAACCATTTATTTGATGTTATACTTGTTTATTTGCTGCAGTTACTGATTATTTCTTGATTGTAGCAGGTACCTAGGTCGCCATTGGCATCCAGTCGCTCCTCATGCTCAAGGGAACAGGCAGGCTGCCCCACACTTGATCTTCTGGGCTAGTCCTCACTCAAAAGCTCTTCACTTCACCATTTTACCAGGTGCTCTTCATTTCCTTGTCTCTTCTTTGTCATTTTCACTGTTTTGCTAAGCTGCAACCATAAAATAAACCCTAAAATTATAAAAAATTAACTTCCCACCGTTAGAATCTTTTTTTATTTAAAACCCAGTAATGATTTATGCTTAAATGCCCACATATCAAATTTCATTGCAATCCGACTCCATATGCCCATAGAACTAGGCAATAGTCCTTCACCAGTTTTGCCCTACTCGGGAAAAACTATCAAATCTGGTTTTTTGGGTCAACTTTGGGGTTATGGGTACTCTTTAATATGCTCCGTAACGTCTTTTTACCTTAGCATACTAAGTATCAGCAGCTGGAAGTGCTTAAAAACGTCCTTTTTTGACTGCCCTAGGTCCATTTTTCTACTGTTTAACCCATTCCCCTAGGGCTGTTAATTTCACTGCTTGCTAGTATGTTTTTTTTGTGTCTTAAATCAGCCATTTAATCAAGTTCTAATTACTGGAATATGTGTTTAAATTGCTTATTCATCTCTGCCATGTATTATTAAATCATAATGAGCTTCATTCCCCATAGGCAGGGTTCCTATGCACTCTTCTAGTAATTTTCTGTTTGCTGATTTATTTTCCAGCCTTCTAATCTTTCATTGAGTCTATCATTTGTATGAGTAATCAGACCTGAATTGGTTTCTTTTAGTACATTTTCCCATCCAGAGCCTTGATTCCACCAGGCTGGAGGATTTCTCACACTTAGTCATCCATCCTGTCTTTCACTTTGTTTATCTTTTGGGTTTGGGTGTCTGATTGTAGAGTCTCAAACATCACTGGTTGAGTGGGGTCTCCCCACTGACTTTGCTACTGTCCACGTCTAAAGCGACTGTAGCCTTGTCCGGTGTGACTTCTATCCCTTGGAAGGAGGACCTGGCTACTGTTTGTTACACCTACCTGACTGTTCACCTCTACTATCCCTATTGGGATACATACCACAAGCAACTAGAGTTTGTGTGATAACAAGTTTCTTTTAAATCTGATTCTGATTTAGACCTCAACAAAGATTGTTCAAACCTTTCACTTAAATCAACATTTTCCTCATCTAACAATTCTTCTTGAAAAGGAGGAAACATATCTATTGTTTGAGAAGTACCTTCTTGATATTTTCCTTTAATATTCCTTAGAAGCTTTTCTGGACTCTACACCCCTGAGAATAACTGAGAGTCTGGATTTCTCCTCGTGGGAATCCTTCTGGGAGCCACAATGTCTTTCTTGGAGTCACCTTTTAAACTTGAGAATTTTTGACAGTGAAGTTGCCATGGAAAAATACAACCAATACTAAATATCAAATCTCTTTGCCCACAAAAATATGTTTACATTGTCGTTCTTCCCAGGGAGAATTTGAACACTCGTTCCCCAACAACGGCGCCAAATTGTTATCTCTCAGGATTTATCCTTTGGTTGCAATGGATAACCCTAAGGTAACCATTTCAAACCAACCTTTAGGAGGAGAGCTGGATTCTTTCCTACCAAAGAGGGCTCTCTCAAAAGGTGAATACGATGGCCAGAAACATTTTTCAAGAAACTGATATTTCTATTTTAAAGTTTGGCTGAAAACATATGAATCACATTGGCCATGGAGTCACGTCTGATATTTCTATCCCACAGTCAAGTTCTTTTAGCAGGTGATATTTGAAAGAAATTTAAACTTACCCATCAACATTAAGCATCAACAGATTCAACACAGATGAATTTAACATCGAATTTAGAAGAAAACATGGAACACTTAGGTGCGATTAAGACAGAGCATGATTTGCATGAATTCTGTATTAAATAACACGTTCACCATAAGCATAAGAAGAAAAATAACATGGAAGATTTTCATTGGAAAATACGATTTACAAAGAGAAAGGAAAATATAGGCTGCAACACAAGCAACACAAGAATCTTCACCCTTCAAAATGTGCTTTATTTCAGCATGGCAGAACTTTAGAATAATGAAAGTACCCTCAATACCAAAATGTCCTTCTCTATCACAGGTTTCAACTCTTTACAATGACGACCAAATAGCCTCTTTATAGCACTTTTTTGAAATGAAACCCTAACAACCTTGTAACTGACTTGGTAAATATTTGGATTTCACTTTTACATTTCACTTATAGACAAAATTGTACACATGTCAAAATTTCCAACACATGAGTCTTCGATGCCCTGTTTGCTGGATGGAGACTGCTTGCTAAATCTTTGAGCCACAAATCTTTAGGAGCATAAGGTGTATTTCGTCCTCCCATGTTTCTCCACCGTTTTCCACTGATCTGCCATGGGAAACTAATAGATTATCATTTCTTTCACCAATACCTTCATTTCTATATGTTCCGCTGTTGAAATTTGTGGTATTCTTTCACCCATCATGGCCAATCTATGCATAATTTCAAAATCATTTGTGAGCTTCTCCAACAAAATCTTGCCGATCAAAACATGAGTTAAATTCTCATGGCCTTCATGGTTGGTCTCGGATTCAAAAAGAAAATCCTTGTGACTATTTTGAGGAATCAAGTCACCTTTTTCATCCTAGAATGAAGGCAACCCCTTCTCAACCAGCTGATCAAATTTCCTCTTGTAGTCTGTCACTTGTTTTCTCATGTGTTCAGATCTATCTTGAACACCTTCCACATGTGCATACTTCCCAAGCACTCTCCTTGCCCAGGTTATAATCTCTATTGTGTTTGTAATCTGCATAGTCTTCGAATCCTCACTTGTCAGGGTATTTATAAAATCTACTGTGTTCTAAGCCATATCTTTGGGTTTTCTATTCAAACTTTCTCTCATAGCTGTACAGCTCTACAGAGAATCATTCGTTGCTTTTCCCCTTTCTCTCATAAAATTTAGGTAGGGTCTGAACTTGGTGAATTCAGCTATAATGGAATCCCAAATCATGTGCTTGGCACCCTGCATTGGGGTTTGCCCTGTCACCTGTATTATAAACCTTGGTTTCTATCTATCAAATCCTTGTTCTTTTTTTTCATTGCCTACATTTCTTCATCCATTTCATGATTCTCCTCTTCTAGCTTCCTTTTTTCTTCTTTCAACTCTTTTATTTCTACATCCTTTAGACTCACCTATGACATGGCCCGAATAAGGTCATCTGCATTCCCTCCACTACCGGCTTGACTAACCCCTTGTTGTACTCTTTCTACGGCTTCCAATTTCCCTTTGAGATCCTCAATTTGACTTTTGAGTATTATTCGGTCTTTCTCCCACTCAACCTCTTTCTCTAGAAATTTCAGTGATTTTTCTTTGTGGTCATCTAGCTCTTGGGATAAGTTCTCTTTTTCCTGCTCCAACGTGGTCAGTTTGGAAGCCTCTATTAGCTGGGTGGATGGTATCTCGAGTTTTTTCTTGAGCAACTGAATAGTGCTCTCTTTCTCCATCAACAACTTCTTACCACCTTTACCTTTGTTTGCTCCATAATCAGCCAAATCTATTTGCAGTTTATTGATCTTCTGTTGATGGGCCCTATTCTCAGTCTTTTCCTATCTCAACTGGATCTCCAATCTGTTGACAATACTCTCCAATTTAGAGACCCTTAGAGTAGCCTTCATCAAGTCTTCGTATAATACTTCCTCGGTCTGCCTATGCAGTTGGATCTTGTCGGGGACTGCTATTTTCTTAAAGTTCAACTTCATCTCGGTCACCTTGTCATCGGATGACACAACCATATTCAAAGTATTTTCGGAGACATCTCTACTGGCCACCAAAGTGACTGGAAAATTTTTCGTATCTCTGACTCTAGGAAATAGACTGCATGTTTTTTTTGAGTTGGTGTGTCTGTCTTGTCCATACTTCACATACATCTCAGATCTTGATTGGAACCTCTTGGTGTCACCAGCCTCCTTGGCTTCCTGGAAACTGTACTGTTGTATCTAAATTTCGAGAGCCGGGTACTTCTCCTTTTTCTTTTCTTCTACTCTCGTGGATACAACCAATTCACTCGGAACATCTCCTTTGAACCTTTTTGCCCCTTCTGACTCCTCTATTTCTGTGTCAGAGATTTCTTCAAAGCTTCTTTTGCCTACATTCTCTACTGCATCTGAAAGTACCACTTCAGATGAGGGATTTTCTGGGGTATCCGGATCCAAATGTGAACATGATGGGGCCTCTTCATCTGATTCATATTGCAGAAGTTTCGCTCTTTTGGATAAACCTTCCACCTCTTCATGATCGAAGGCTCTATTCTTGTTTTGTTGTCTTCTGTCAGAGATTATGTGGCAGGGGTCATACTTAACAGCAATATCCTTTTTGAATTCCAATCCTTCCAATTGCTTCTCTATAAACGAGAGGGCATGTTTATTATTCATAATGAAGGGACCCACTTTCAGGGGGAACTTGATATCAGAAGGTTTTTTGAAGGTAAAGAAATGATCATCTTCAACAATCAACTTCTGTCTGATAAATTCCAAAGAAAAAACCCTTGAGGTAAAAAATGCTGGCAGTATGTAGGGTTCTTTCACAAATCCGCATAATCTGATAATAGTATGCTGCTTGAATAAAAACAAGTCCCCGATGGCTAAATCCTATTTTAACTGCATTGGAGTTCTCATTTCTGGAAAGACTCTTGCCAATTACTCTCCAAAAATAAACTTGTAGACTTCTGCAACAATATAGTTCATATAATTGAACATGTTTTCTTCTAGCGAATATGAAAAAACTTCCAGCGAAAACGTTATAGCTTTATGACTTGAGAAAATCAACATCTTCATTAGATGAGACTGAAACCTGAAATGACGGGTGTTGTGGAAATCCACTAGCTGAGAATAGATATTCTCAGCGAGGGATGCATCAAACTTAAGGCATGGTACTTGATGGTACTCCATCTCTGGTAAACCAAAGCTTATTCTGAAGAGCAGGCATAGCTGAAACTCGGTCACTACAGCATCACTATCAAGTCCTAAGAACTGGACAATCAAAGACAAGACCAACTGAGTGTTTCCATTACAGAAATCCAAATCTAAAGGGTAGGGTGTGTCTTGGATTTCGAGGTCCAGTTTGAGGCAATTGGCGAGGAAAATTTGTTTGAGTTCGGGGGAGGATTGGCCATAAAGACTGACTAGGGCTTCCTCGAAAAACATTTCTGGTTCATGGGACTGTGGTGGGGGCACTTCAAGGGATTTTCTGATAACAGTGGGCTCGATAGGGCAAATAATTCCAGATTTTTGTGTGTTCATCACAACTCTCTCGTCTTGGGAGTAGTTTTCTACACACCATGAAACGAACTCAGGGAATCTCGTGAACTAGTCTGGGCAAAAGTATATAAAGGACGACTAAAAAACCCTATGGACATCGGTACCTTCCTTATTTAACCTATCTAACTTTGCTTTTATCTCCCTAACTGACATCTTAACCACAGTGTCAAAAACGTCCCTGTACCTATCCTCTAGGGCATCTTCAATCTTATTATTCCTGATACTTAGGGCTTCTGCAACTTCTTCCATTATAAAATAACATTTTTCTAACAAATGCACAGGTTTCAGGGCCTACCTGACACTAACATCTCGTAAACCTAGTATCCTCTGTCGCTTTCTTCGCTGCACACTTGTCCAGATATTTCTGACGATGTCGCTTAAAAAACAAATGTCAACTTTCATGTGACCCTTCACATTTTATAACCCGACCCCGATTATTTTCCTTGCTTCTCCTCTGGCAGGCATTCGCCTCAACCGTCGATCCTCCGTGCTTCAATCTGGGCCGTCGGATCTGTGGTCCCTTTACCGTCACCCTCGTGTGACCATTACCTGTTGTTAGATCTAACCCGTGATGAACCTCCACCGTTGCTCTTAGCACTTGCAACCATTGCAGGTAGTTTCGCATGGCCAATTGGCGGTTTCCATTACCAGCTTTTCAGGTTGCGGAATGCTAAGGAGCTACCACGTGTCCAGTAGTTTTGGATTCCGCAACCATTGCTTCCTTTAATATGTTGTGGATCTCCATAATTAGGAAATCCCCTTACACCGTTGATCTATCTTGTGCTGGCTGATCGACGGTGAGACCTGCGGGCCATTTAACCTTACCTTGTACTATCCTTCCGCTAGACTTCCTATTATCCATATTGATTTTTTCTTTGCTCGAGAACCTCTCGCAGCCATTGATTTCCTTAGGTAGAGCCCTAGCCGTTGGATCCATTCTACCCTTGCTACATCTTAACCCTGTCGTATTCGACCTTCTCACCCAGCTTTCCGTTATCCATCGTGCTCCTTCCCCAGCGGGGAGCCCTTCATCATCGTTGATTTTTCTTAGCGAAATCCAAACCTTTGGATTGCTTTTCACCTTCGCCATTCTTTAACCAACATCAACGACCATTGGATCCCCTTCCAGTTTCCATCTTAACTATAGATCTCCCCCTTACCCAGCTGGGGACCCCAAAGGTGGTACTGTCGGTCTTTCAAGCGGTTTCCCATACCACTTCCACACTTTATGGAATCATGAGGAAGCGACACGTGGTGGGTGGCTTGTAATTCCACAACCACCTTCATCGTTATTCCTCCGCGTGACTTGGCATTGCGGAAAACATTCTGGAGCGTTGATCTGGCGATCAACAGTCGATCATCCACACAAACTGTCCGTCGTTTAACTCCTCTTTATTTTCTTTGGTGGGATCTGATTGCTAACCTTTGTGTTTCTTCTGTGGCGAAAATCGACCTCCACTGTTGATCTCCGATGACAAGATCTGAGCCGTCGAAACACCCGACCCTTTAAACTTCCCTCTATGGTTATTTTGGGATCTCCTCTCCGTTGTAGATCCTGTCTCCGCTTCGATCTTAGCCATTTATTTTTCATTTCACGATTTCCCGAGCTATTTCGTGGACTCTTCTATATTCCTTTAGCTCCAGCCAGTGGTCATGTGGTATATATCTCTTAATGGACTGGGTGCTTTCTCCTATAGAGCCTTGGATCACATCAACCACAAACTTCCAATTTTTTATTACCTCATTCAAGCTTTGGAAAATATTTGTGCTAACAGACACCACGATTTCCTTGGTTGTGCATGGCTTCCCAGAGGCTCTTTAAGCCTCCATGACGACTGTACAAAGTTTTTGGGCATTCCTTAGGGTGGTACAATGACCTTATGCACAATGGAATGCCATCCTACTGCATGTTGGGTGACATGATTTTCTATTGGTGTAGCTTCTTCTTGGATTGGCATATTAATTCCTTACTTGGGTATTCAATTGGATGGATACATTGGAATGGGTGCATTCGTTGCCTCAACTTTAGTTTCTGAGGCTTTGTTTGCTTTGACTAATCAGAGTTAATAAATATTGGTAAGGAGCGAGTCTGTCACACTCATCATTTGTTTGATATAAATCCATCCTTTCATGATTTAATTAACTTTCATCTCATACACATGTTAATGGATGGTCATATCATTATGTGTCATGGAAGGGGAGTGATATGTATATATCCATGCCTTACAAACAATGATAATGCTTTGTATGGAAATCACAAAACTTTTGAAATTTGTCTCCACAAATGTTTAATGAAAAATTTAGCAAACAAATATGTTGGTTCACCAAATTGTAACTAATTTTCGCCTCCTTGTAATTTCCTCACTTAATGAACATGTACCACTATATATTTTCTTTGTAAAATAGAAATACTACAATATTTGATCGTTGAATTTCTCTCTGATTTCCCTAGAATAATGATGGCGTACTGCATATATGGCATGTGTAGGGCATAAGCATATGAAATAAACAATTAAGGAAATGAGAAAAAAATATTGAAATCTAGTATGTAAGTTTATAATGGGATGTTGTGTTAGGAAATTCTCCCTACGGATAAGTAGGATTCCTCTTGGGATAAAGCGGGTTCCCTAGACACCTAAACCAAGACATAAAGAAAACAAATGGTTGCTACTTTCTCCTAGATTCAATTTATACAGAAGCCAATCCAAGAAAGCATATGCATAAGAAGGATGAGAAGGGTTATATGTCCTACCTCAGCCCTGAAGGTTGTCCTCACTGCTCCTTGTTGATCTAGCTCCTAGCTTGAGGATCCAATTTGATGAGCCTGCAAACAAAAGAAGAAGACAAACAGTACCTTCCAAGAACAAGTGTATTAAACTAAATCTATTCACTAACAAGTAAACAAATACATGCATTCAACACGAGAAGCACAATTTGGGAGAATATGCCAAGTTTATTCATTAGAAATCCAAAGGAAACAAGTACAAGACATGATTATACTCGATATTGCACCAATAGCATTTCCTCCAAGATATCAATCAGAATCCCCTTGAGCACTCTAAGACCATAAGGACCACCTCTCTAACCTAATTTCCATGTGTGTGAGCCAATGTATGAGGTCCTTCTTATAGGATGGCGAAGCCAAACCACTTGAGAGATAGTTTTGGATCAAGGGAGGATAAGGTGGATCAAGGCATAATCATATTGCCATGATTGAAAATGGAAAGATATTCGAGAGATAAGCTGATCCACCCAAGATCATGCTCGAATCTTGTTCCAACAATCAAGGGAAAGAGGTTGTTACAGGATTGTCGCTCCCTTAACACTGAGCAAGGAGCGAAAATGTTGTAATTTTTGCTCATCTAGAGGCATGCAAGGAGCGAAATATTTGAAATTTTCTCCCTCTAGGCCATTGGGAGGGAGTGACAGTCTCAATCAAGGCTCAAAGTAGGGTTTGTTAAGATGGTTCTTCAACCTCCAAATGTCAAGGGACCTTCCCAAATTTGTCTAGGGACTAGGTAAACCATAATAAAGTGAGACTTAACACACCTAGGGAGAATCAAAACGTTTACTTCTCATGGTGATGAATCATGTTAGGTCAAGAGTGCACATTTGAGGTACAACAGGTGCCCCATAAAGTATGAGGTCATAAAGGATTTGATGGCCGAGATACTTGATCAAGACATAGGTGCAAAGGGTATCTGAAAGAGTATTGGAAAGAAGCTACAAACAAACATCAAGCAATACAATTGTATCGTCCCCGAGGTGGGCATACCCATGCTTGAAAAAAAATTGACTCAAAACATGGTTGCTGACCAATACATTGCAGATCCATGAAAGTACTGACTCAGGATACAACCACCGACACACACTGTGGATCTGTACCTAAAAATGACTGAAGATAGATCATGGCTACATGAATACAAAGTATATTCATGATACAATAATAACATAACCACGTCCAATACAAAAGTGGATCTGTGTGATAGTACAATACTGAGGTCACCAACATGATGACTATGTGGGAACCTACTAAAAAATTCTCCATCGCAACTTGGGTAAAGTACATAACATGAGTCCCCAAGGTATTCAACCCAAACCTGGAATTATACGATTCTATCCATGTGAATAAAGGTCTTGAAGTCAAACATTGTAGAAACCACTTGATTACCGGTCAATGATGTGAACGGTTAACAAGTGCAAGGGAAATCACCAATGATGACAATGAATCCCAAGGTATCCTAGTACATTATAACGAATGTGAATAGATGAGTTGGAGTCGAACACTCGTGGAATCATCCGATTAAAGGTCAATGATGTAAACCTACTGTTGGAAGCGAGGAAACCTGCCATTGAGGCATTCAAGACCCAATGTACTGAATGGTTTATAAGTCTAATTTATGGATGAGGTGTTGGAGTCGACAAGAATAGACTCATCGAAGGAGGGCCATGATGTATCCCACATCATCGACACGAAACTGACAACTGACATAGGAAAGTAATGTAAGATACTATATCAAATGAGTATGGACCGACACAAGGATGAAGTTTAATAGTATTGCAAAAAGGCTAGCTCAGGTCAACTTCCCTTGAACACTGGATGGCATGACAAGTGACTTGGAAGCATTGACTCAATGAGGAAGAGACCAAAACATAATGCGGCGATAACCGAGGAATTCTTTGGATGACCCAAATGAGTAAGATGACTCATGGAATTTGGCATGACTCAGAGGAAAGCAGATTACCCAACTGTAAGACAAGACACAAACAAGTGCCATGTTCAAGGGTGAAAAAAATCCATCATAAGACTTTCAAACAAAGACTTAACCCATTTTTCCAATTTTACCCCATCATGATCGATGAGTACCTCTTTATTTTTTAACGAACTTGAGGAGGGTAACATATGCTCTGTATAGCTCATCTTAGATGAGTCCCTCATCATATGTTTAACGAACTTGAAGAAGGATGGGTTTAGTCCCATATGGGCCCTTCGATGCATGTTTTTACGAGTCCAAAGAAGGTAAGCTCAATGATCTTTTCACATTTAGAGAGTCTGAAAAGGATTGAAAGAAGACTCCGAGGTGGTTCTTTTTCGTAAAGTTAGTCTTCTCACCAGAAAAATGATAAAAAAATCTGAGAGAGAACTCTTCTAGCCGAGGTTGAATACAGTATTCATTTTTCGTAGATAGTCCAAATGGTCCAAAAAGGGGGTAAAGTATCACCAAACATATGTCCTTTCAAGTACTTTTACGAACGTGAAAGAGACAAGTTCACTCAGGAATCATTTCCTATTTAAGGAGTCTGAAAAGAGCTTTAAAGGAGACTCCGAGGGAGTTCCTTTTTCGTAAATAGTTTGACGATGCCGAAAATGGGTAAATTATCACTCGAAAAATGAATATTTCATGGTTTAAAGTGCTTGAAAAGGTCAAACTATGCATGCACGTGTTAGGTCACTAAGACTTAGAAATGTCCCTCTCCCATAATCTTGTAAACTAGTCATCAATTCTAGACACAACTATGTTAGAATCTCATAATGGCATAATCAACTAAGTGAAAAATAGCTTGAAGAGACATTGCTAGTGTGAACATGAGAAAAATAACAAGCTAAGTGGTGGTAAAAAGAAATGAATGGTAAAAAAAAAATCATTTTCACCTTACTATTTACCTCAAAGGAATTTTCACCCTTGTTGAAGGCCGAAATTGCTGAATTTCATCTTTAACACCAAAATTCCCAACATTGGAAATTTCCTCCAAGCTACCTTTCTCACCAGAAGTAGCTACTATCTCAATATGATACAAAGGAATTTTATTTCTGCAAAAATCATAATTATAGTCATACCTTTGCATCATATATTCCTCCTCATGAAGTATAGTTGTGGTGGTCTTTCCTTCCACCAAACTTTCTGGTTCACATCCAATTGATGTGTGCTTGTCATCTGCTTCACTAGGTAACTCAAGTGGTGACTGGAAATTTGAATTAAGTTTTTATTTTGGATCTGATCCAAAATATGTCTCACCACCATCAACATAATTAATTTCCTTTGCAAGGATCTTGACATCACCAACAAAGAAGCTTGAATGTTTCGAAGTGGAATCTCTTCCCACATTGTTCATAACTTCAACACCTTTTGCTTGGTCTTTGGGTGCTTATGCTTCTTTGTCATCATCCTCCAAGTGACTTGTGTATTCTTTATCATCAGGGATGCCACAATTATGATGATTTATACACTCTTCATTCTCCTCTAAAGGCTGATCCTCCATTGTAGATTCATTGTTTCTTGTACCACCTCTTTCATAAAAAAAATTGGAGTCTTTCTTTTGAGACAAACCAAAGAAGAATATATTGAGACTTCTCATTCCTGATGCTGATGTTAAGGTCTATTTAAGATGCTGCACACTCATCCCAATATCTTGGAGTTTCATATCATGTTTCTTGAGAGACTCCTTCAAAGTGGGCTCCTTTCTTTCTACTAGTCTAGCCATTGGTGGACTATGCAACCTATTATCTCTGTAGGAGTAGTCACATAAAGAGTCATAATCCTCATGTGAAACATGTAAAAATACACTTGTGGTTTCAGCTCCTCCATCAATGTAAATTCCACATTCATCAGGGAAACACTCTTCCCTTGCATCCAATTCCCAATCATCATCACTGGAAACCAATCTCATAGTTGCAATTTCTTCCTTGCCGGAGGATGTGGTTTGCAATCTTCTTCAACTAAGAGATTTATTTCCACAGGAGTAGAGGAAAGTGATCTGATACCACTGTAATATCCCTGATCTTATCTCAAGGAATATTATGTCAAATTCAAAATTTTAAAACATAAACTAGCACAGATTAAAACTAGTTATCAAAACTAGTCAAAAGCAAACTAGAACTAGTCACTGTAAATCCCACCCAGAACTTGAGATTTGCACTACGTTGTGTTAGATTTCATACATTCATATCATAATAATTCAAATGCATAACCAAGATCACTAGAAGAAATACAAATAAAAAAACAATAACAATAGAGTTTATCCCGAGAAACCCAAACGAGAGAAAACCCCGCAACCTTTGTATAGAGATGATACTTCTGAGATCTTAGTACAATCATAAAAGAGAAAAGATGGGAATGCTTCCCAAAAGTAGAAACCAAAATAGCCTTCTTCTCCAGCAGGTGCAAACCTCCCTCTCTGGGTGATGCGAACTTCACTTGATTGGATGATTGAATAATGAGGTGCACTTTACCTCTATTTATACAAGTGCTAACATGAAAAATTCCCTAAATGGGATGACTTCACTTGGGGGCAATTAATAATTTAATTTTTAATATTTTCTTTTTCTTCTTTTCACCCCAAGGTTTACATTGATTCTTTCAAGTGTTTACATAAGTAATTACATCAATTTTATCTCCCTTAGGAGCTACAATCAAGTACAATAAAAATACAATAATAATATCTTTCCGAAGTTGCACAAAATCCAACACTCCCTCTCAACGAGGAAGGTATTCTTCGATCTCCATAAGCATCACAATCATCTGGGTTTCATCTGTACATCTATACTGTCTCCATCATCTCTATACATACTGAAGATTGTCCACACAGTCTCAGTCCTTCGAGAAGTGTAATCATGCATCAACTTCACCAGTCCTTTGGTGAGTCCAGGAGAATCACTCAATCCCGGATCTAGGAGAATCACTCAATCCTGGATATCTGAGATGTCAGCTATTCCATCTATGTTATACCATTTGCTACATGTCTGTCTCATCTTTCGATTGGATTTCTCCCATACTTGGATGAGATCCCAGACAAGCAAATGGGCACGACCATATACTACCTATTCATCTCATCTGTCGATGGGGTCCTCCCATACCTGGATGAGAACCTGAACGAGTAGAGGTACCTGTGCAATCACATGACCATATACTACCTGTCTGTATCATCTATCGATGGTATTTCTCCCATACCTGGCTGAGAACTTGGATGAGCAGAGGAACCTGTGTGAACTCGACCATCTACTGACTGTCCAACTCATCTGCCGATGGGATTTCTTCCATACCTCGCTGATTACCTAGATTGTATATGCACTTGGGTGAACCCGACCATCTACTGATTGTTCAACTCATATTTCGATGGGATTTCTCCCATACCTAGCTGAGTACCTGAACTGTAGAGGCACCTGGGTGAAAGCAGGGCAAGCATCTCGATGTCATCTTTCCCTCTCAAGGAGGGACACGTTCTCTTCGACTCCAAGTATTCTGCGAAAGTATTGGAACTTCACCCTGGGAAGAGCCTTGGTGATAACATATGTAGTCTGGTCATCTGTTGGCACGTACTGTAACTCGACCGCACCTTTCTGTACCATATCACGAATGAAGTGATATTAGATATCTATATGCTTCGACCTGTCAAGAAATACAAGACTCACTCATATCTGCACACAACTCTAGTTATCACAGTGAATCACGGTCGGATCTGGAATCTGGCCAAACAATCCTTCCAGGAGTTTATGAAGCCAAACTGCTTCTCGAGCTGCTGTACTAGCATCCATGTACTCGGCCTCTGCAGTAGTGAGTGCTACCAAGTTCTGCTTCCTGCTACACCAGGAAATAACTGCAGAACCCAAACTAAAGAAACATCCAGAAGTACTCTTCCTATCTGCAATGCATCTGGCCCAATCTGAGTCTGCAAACCCCTGTAATCTCAGGTCACTATCTGAAGCATACTTCAATCCATATCCCACAGTTCCACGTAAGTATCTGAGCACATGTTTTGCAACAATCCAGTGAATTTTCCTCGGCTCGCACATGAACTGGCTGAGAGAATTCATAGCAAAACATATATATGGTCTAGTGTTTGTTAGATACATCAAGGACCCAATCAGCTGGCGATACATGGTGGGATCAATAAAATCTGAGTCATAAGTAGAATCTATCAACTCATTCCAATTTTCATCCATCGGAGTGGCCATGGACTTGCAGTCCAACATTATGAATCTCTTCAGTATATCTATGGTGTACTTTCCTTGTCCTAGTAAAATCTCTTTCTTCCTTTTCCATACTACTAATCCCAAGAAGTAATGCATCAATCCAATATCCTTCATTTCAAACTCAAAGGCGATACTCTTCTTACACCATACGATAAGTTTCTCATTTCCTATGAGAAACATGTCATCAACATATAGTACTAAACTCATTGGCTCATCATCTACAACCTTAAAGTAAAGGTTGGGGTCTACATCATTCTGATGCACCTTCCATCTCATGGATGAATCAATAGAAATGATCAATCTGATGGAAGTATATCGAGTTGCAGGAGAAAATGTCTCATCATAATCAATTCCCTCTTTTTGAGAGAATCCTCTGGCATCAAATCTAGCCTTGTGTTTTTCCACACTTCCATCTGCTCCATGCAAATTCTGTTGTGCCCATCTAGGCCTCTTCCGACCTACTACAGTATCTCTGGGAACATCAACTGGATCAAATAGAATCGATGGGTTCATCATTTTCTACTGACTCCCTCTTGAACTGGAGGGGGATATGATCTCCTTTGGTTCTAGCAATTCATCTCTTCATCGATCTCCATGTTTGATCCTCTGATAGACATCTCTTCTTCAAAGGTCACATCCCCACTGACTTCAATTTGTCTGGATCCTGGGATGTATATTTACTGTATCCCACGAAAGTTCCCTTCTTTCCTGAAGGTTCTAACTTCGTGCTTTTTCTTCTTGGGCACATGTATGAAGGTTGGACAACCAAATATCTGAAGGTGGCTCACTTCTGGTTTTAGTTTTGTGAATGCTTCCTCCGAGGTCATCCTTCTAGGATGAGAGTCATACTCCTGGAAGCTTCCTCCTGAACATCAATGAGATTCATGTTTCCACCACTTGTTCATCGGAACAAGTTCCATCATTCTTCTCTTGTAGGCCATATCACATGGTCTTTTCCCTATAATTCAAATCCCGACTGATGATCAATGACATTGCATAATCAAATGTAATGACAATAGTTTACACATGCATCTGAGCTAATACTTTAGAAAAACAATCATAAACATGTATTCCAAACACATTTGGGGAATATCTAGATGTCTGCTATCTCCACTAGAACATGCCATCAAGAGTGTGCACTACTCTAAGCATGCAGGAAGGAGATATCATTTAGACTAGGTCCATCATATGTTCATGAAGTGTTGTGTAGCTCATATGCATAATGAATATAACAATGTAAACTATATCAACTGCTCAACACATTAGATATGCATATAATAGTTATGAAGACATATAAGACAAAACAGATCTATGTAAGCAAGAAAAAAAAATACTTATCTCTTTTTGTTTTTGTGTGTGGGCTCCCACTGCCTTCTTGTGGGAACCATGAGAGACTTTTGTTCTTGCAATCTGGATCTTCATATCTCCTAGAAGAAGAACTTCGAATGATCATCATCTCTTGGATTCTTGTGATGATGGTATTCTTCTACATCAACAGTTGAGGCTTCATGCTTCCTTTTACTTGAACTTCGACAGCTACTGGCGTAGTGTCCATATTTCCTACACCTATAGCATTGAACTTAAGATAAGTCCTTCTTCTCCTTCTTCCGATCTGGGGAAGGACTAGATCTCCTATCTTGGTGCTTGTTTTTGTGGAACTTCTTTCCTTTTCCCTTACCTTTCTTGGCATGGGATATAAATGCTTGGTTCTCCTCAGGTTGAGTGCCATGGATTCTTTGTCGTGCTGCAATTAGTGTCTTTTCCTGAGTGCAATCTACCCATAGCTTATCAAACTTGGGTAGTTTAGATATACCACTTATGCTTTAAATAAAGGAATCCCAAGATGGTGGAAGACCATTCAGAGTGGTGATAACAAGCTATTTATCATCAATGGGATCTACACTGGTGATAAGCTTGTCCCTTAGTTCTATGATCTTCATAAAGTATGAGGCAATAGATTTTGACTTGGACATCTTCATATTTGAAAGCCAGTTCCTCAATGTGATGGATACATTGATGCTAGTGTGTTCAAACAACTTCTTTATGGTCTTGAACATTTTCCTAGCATTCTTCTTCCCTGATATTTGTGGGACCAAATGATCTCTTACCGAGTCCACTGGAATCCTTCTTGCTCTGGCATCATTCTTCCTCCATCGGGATTTGTCTTCTTCGGATTTTGGCTCAAAAACCGTCTCATTTACATATTGTAATAGGTCATTTTCTTCTAGAAGTAGAAGAACCCTAGACTTCCAAGAGATAAAGTTGGAATATCCTTCCAAAAAATCTTCAACCTTCATACCAATCATCTTGACTGCAGATCTGGTTCAGAAACCCTAGCAGGAGCTAGGTCAAACATGAAAGTTGGAATTTGGAAAAACTAATTGCACAAGTAGATGCACCTTTACAAGGCGATTTGATTTGAGGTAGGGTCGATCCAAATCTGTGGAGAGAAGTAGGTCAAAACTGAAACCCTAATTTCTGCTCTAGCTATAGAGTTAGGTAAAAAACTGAAAATTCTCGAAATTGAATTATGTCTTCACCAAAAGATGCGCCTCTCTAATAGAAAAATTTCCAAGGCTTTCTTTCTCCAAAATTTCGGGTGAATACTTCAGAAGATGAAACCCTAGTTTTGATAGGGTTCTAACAATGTTTCGACAATGACTTCTTATAGAACTGATCTGATACCATATTAGATTTCATACATTCATAGCATAATAATTCAAATGCATAACCAAGATCACTAGAAGAAAGACAAAGCACAAAATAATAACAACAAATTTTATCCCGGGAAATCCAAATGGGAGAAAACCCAACAACCTTCGTATAGAGATGATAATTCTGATATCATAGTACAATCATAAAAGAGAAAAGATGGGAATGCTTCCCAAAAGCAGAAACCCAAAATAGACTTATTCTCCAGCATGTGCGAACTTCCCTCTCTGGGTGATGCGAACTTCACTTGATTGGATGATTGAATAATGAGGTGCACTTTACCTCTATTTATACAACTGTTAACATGAAAAATTCCCTAACTTGGCCGACTTCACTTGGCGACAATTAATAATTTAATTTTTAATATTTAATTTTGCTTGTTTTCACCCCAAGGTTTACATTGATTCTTTCAAGTGTTTACATAAGTAATTACATCAAGTTTATCTCCCTTAGGAGTTACAATCAAGTAATATAATAATATCTTCTGAAGTTGCACACAAAATCCAACATTTTGGATCTGACAAATAGGTTGGGGAATGTTCAGCAGCAAAAATATCAGTATCAGTTCTAGCTTTAAAGTCCTATGCACAAGGTACTAGGGTCATTTACGTTTCAACAACAGCTGCCGCTAAGGTTTACTTCAAGGCCTCTTGGGCACACCAGCAAATGCATACTAGACTTATTCACTTACACTTGAAGGTAATAAAATGGTGAATATTAGTCATTAGCCCCTTAATTAGATGATGGACAAGATTTTTTGAGAGTTTGTGTGTTTTTGGTTGAGTTTGGAGGCGAAAGAAGAAAGGGCACTAGATTGGACAACTCAGCTAGTTGTTTTCCAGGTTCTCTCAAACAGGCTGAGAGGCATATGAATTCTAAGGGAAAGCGTTGGAATGTATTCAATGGGGTTATAAGAGTCACACATGATCATCAGAACAATAATTTAACTCATAGGAAACTTTTAATAACAGATACTGCAAAACTAGTCTAGAAATGGTGCCCAAATAACTAGTCTTGAAAGAACTCAATCCAAACAGCCTCCAAGGATTTAAAATTTCACTTATGAACTTCAAATTGACTCAGACCTGAGTTCAATGACAGCATAAAACCACAATTAAAATATCCGAGCAGCAATGGTAAGAATCTGAGTTTCAAACCTAATATAAGGCTTCCAATACATAGTATTCTTACAAACTGAGAGAAGATGACTGATATGAAGAGAAATGAAGAGGATTTCTTCACTAGATATGCACATATAATAAATAAATAATATATGGATACTCATGGACGGCTCAAGACATCTGATACAACTCACAAGGGCTCTCACATAGCCCAAAAATCCTTAAATTTGCACACGTGTGCTCGTCAACACTAAAACCTTGGCTCTAGTTAAAATGGCTATATCTTGGTCATCCATACACCTTTTTCAACAATACAAAAGGTGTTTATTACTGGAGAAGACCCTCTAGATGCAATGGAGTAGGTATCACAACCCATGAATGCTCATAAATTCCAAAAATAGAACCCCCATTTCTTCCCTTCAACATTGTCCCCACTGAATGAAGGGAATGAACCACACAATAGGAGCACCAACCATTGGATCAGAATTATATGGCTGTATATCATAATTATACAGATACATATGATCAAAAGAGAATACTTGAACACACTTTCCTTGGGGCGCATCACCCAAGCACTGATTGAGGCACATCACTCAATCCTTGAGAAGCACAACTCTCAAATCATTAAACAAAATGGCCAAAAGATGTGAATGATGCTCTTTCTCTCTTTTTTATAGACTCTATAGCTTCTTATTCAAGTCATTAAAGTCATGGTATGTGGTCCCTAGCTCATCCAAGTGCCTTCCTTAGTCAATTTGGAAATTACTTGCTTTGTGCAACATTTCTTGCTTTTATCCTGATTTTTTTCTACTTTATGTTTTTCATGTTTCACTGGATTTTCCCTGCTTTTTCAGTGCTTTTTCTTGCTTTTCTACTTCTTTCTTCTTTTATGGAATTTCCTTCCTTTTTGCATGCTTTCTTCTTTTATGAGTTTCTTGCTTTCTCTACTTTTCCTGCCTTTCCTGCTTTCTTTCCTTTTTCTGCTTTTTTCATGCTTTCTTCTGGCTTTCTGGTTTCTTCCATTATCATTTTTGGAAACATTTGTCAAGCCAAATAATCCTTATGCACATTCTTGGACTCCTCTAATATTATTCATTCATAAAAATTTCATGAATAATAATTACATGTGCAACTAGTTATTCCACCCAACTTTATTTAATTCCAAAAACATTTATTAAGTAATATATTTCTAATTAATTATTTAATGACCCATGGAAAAAATGGGTTAGGAGTGTTATCAAGGATCACTAGGTATGGTACATGAAACTCCATGGTGATGTAAAAAGGGGGACATGACAAAGAAACACACTATTTGTGTGGCCATAATGAGGAATGCCATCATGTTGTCTAGGTCTCCAATGCTCCAAAGAAGAATTCCATAGAAGCATAATACAAGGTCCAACAATCAATGAGGAAGCCACCTCCCATGTGCATGTCCATCATGACACAACTAAGGGTCATCCATACACCATGCACCCCACATCACATGAAGCACCCCCAAACATTGTGTAAATACTTTTGGAGAAACCTCGAAAGCTAAAAAGTTACACATGAATCCTAACACATTAACATGGTCCATATTGCATTGATATTCATCAAAATCAACCAACACACGCTCTCATATGGTTTTATTCCCATGGGAGTTTAAACTTGTTCCTTTTACATGGTGATGCCCCATCTCAACCACTAGACCATGACTTGATGACCAATATTGTTTATCCAATGTGAAATGCATAACCACATGTAAAATTTATATCATCTTCACAATTGACCCAATGAAAATTTGTGTATGCTACCAATGCTACTTCATATGTTTCGATATATTCCATGTCCCTATTTGGCCCTAAAGGTTAGTGCTATACATAGGAAGGTTTCTTAGTAAAAATTGTTTAAAACATGTGAATTCATAGACTTAAAAAAATAAGCCCTATTTTTATAATTTGCCACATCCTCATATTATTTATTTAGTTCCCTAATTGTAAATTGATTTATATTTATTGGTAGTGCCTATGAAATATTAGTGATTTATCAAAAAAAGTTGTATGGATAATTTAACTTACCCCCGTTTTTTGTGTATAATGATATGAAAAAGGGTTAGGTACACAATTTGATACCCTCATTGAGTCAAACCGTGATAAGTAGCCATAAATTCAAGCAATTATTCAACATTATTTGTTACTTAATGTGCACTACAAATCACTTCAAATGTTTAAAAATGTTACCTACCATTTCTATTACATAAAAGTAACAATTTTCATAAACAACACAACTTAGGGATTAAATTACAACTACAATTTTTGCTAGTGTTAATATTTATTTATAGATTTCCCCATATGGAAAATTGTCCCTAATATAATCAAATTCTCTTAAGTGACAATTTCCTTTATCAATCGATTCTCCAAATGTAAAATATCCATCCATAGGATCACTAGTACAATTTATGCACCCTTATAATATCAAAAATTGTTTATCTAGAGACAAATGCTTTTAAGGAAAAGTTTAGTCTTTAGTAGTTAAATACGTTGGAAAAACATATAGAAGAGTAAACACAAAATGACACAAACACATACACAAACCAATGCACACATTGAGTAATGATGGAATATTTGAACTATATAGTTATATGTTATATGGAATATTTACAATCATTTGCTAGACTAAGGTAGGTTGATAACTGATTCTAATGCTTTCTCATTACATTATTTCCCAATACTTATACATATGCAAATAACATCTTCCTTTTCAACAATCTCTATTGATTCCATTACTCAACACTCCTTATGTTTGACGACATGCATCAATAAAATCCATATCATACCTAGTGCCTCACTTGAGCTCAATCTTTAGTTCTACAACACCCTTGCTCTTCTCATACATGGGTTCTCTAATTATGAACTCCCATAAGAAAACATTTTAACAACAATTCTAAGGCTTCCCTCTGATACTCAAATTTACCTTTTATTCCATGTAACAAACATGAACCTTGCTATAGAATTGAATGAGTTGCAACCTCTTCAACACTTCCCTTCAAGAGTTTAATGCTTTGAAATCCAACATGCCATTGGTCTAACTACATTACAAATATGCCTAACACTTCACATCAAACTTAGTGGTCTCTTCCACAAACTACATTATAATTGTTTTTAGTCTAGTTAGATCACTATCTCAATGGCTTTTACAATAACTAGCTCATTGACACAACTAAACTAATATTGAGAAAGATAAGGACACCACAAGTAAACGTATCTTATTCCTCAATTGAATTGATCTTTGTTTCAAATAATATTCAATATTGAGCTAGTTCTATGTTGTTAGAATTATCATGCAAAATGTGATGACATTGACATAGGTAATACTCAATAAATAATTCAGTCGATCGTAAACAAATTTGTTGGGAATTTAACTAGTTCGTGCCCATAAAGGCCTGATTCAAATCCCCTTGGGAAAGGTGAACTAGTCTACATTGATGAGTTTACTGAGGATGCCATCCATGTGTTAGCTTTTGGGGTTACTCCAAATTTGTTTTCACCTTGCTAGGGGAGTGTTATGTCTCCTAAACCCTTGGAAATGCTTCATGGACATATGAATTGCTCAGTTTAGGTGGATGATTGAACTTGGTTAGAGTGATGGCATGGAATCCTTATATGGGAGGTTGTTTCCATGATTGACATGTTGACCCAAATTCATCATCCCATGCTCTAGTTAAAATCCTTACCAGAGTTAAAATCACATATAGTGCTCTATAGTTTGTCAAGTTCTATCATGTCAAGGAAGCCTTCAACTCATAAGGGGAACATATGGTGAATTTAGGGGATTTGGAACCACAAGAAGCAATCATAGCGTAGCATGAAGGAGAAGAGCAATCTTTATCAGAATGTTATCCCCTGAATTCTAATAGCAACAATTGTTTTGGAGGTGGGATGGGGGAGTGTTGCTAGATATCCCCCTTGCATGTTTTCTAAATGGTCATCACAAGGATTACAAGACCAAGGCAATGCCAACATGAGTAAGAGTAAAGGAAATTAAAAGAAGAATTCATTGGAACATTTCACATGCATGCAAGCAATTAGAGACCTCATCCATTATATTGTCATGGAGCCTAAGGTCTTTACTGCTACCTCCTGAGTGCTTTGGTTCTTAAAGCAAGTGACTCTTCTTTGAAGTGTCGTGTTATTTTCCTTGCTAGTTCAAGGAGAGCTTGCTTGATGAAATATCCCTCTCTCAACTCTCTTCACCATTCCATTCTCCAATGCTTAGCTTGCACCAGTTGTGGGTGTCCCTCTAGTAGTGTGCAAAGGTGCCCAAAGTGTCCCATGGTCCTAACAAATTGGTCATGTTGGACGTAGACATAATAAAGAATGAAGAGATTATTTTGTCTCTACAAAATCAATTGCAACAATGCCAATGTAGATGCAAATTCTAAAAAAGTAATTGGATTCCAGGATGAAGCATGTAGAAAATGAGGCTTAAAGGAAATGCAAGGAATTGTAGAAATGGAAAGAAGAATCATGGGACACACTAATTTTCCATTGCAACAATCTCAATGACCTTACTATTTGATTATCTGCCACTCAAATAAGAAAAGAGAAACTTGAAGACAAAATAGCCCCACACACAACCCACCTAGCAATGGGGATGGAATAAGACAAGGAAGCAGAAGATAATGCACCTCTCAAGCACAATTTTCATAGTCCATTGGTACCATTATGTCACCATAATTTTAAGGTTCTTTTAGTTGTATCTATTTTTTCATTTTCAATGAGAATATGCACTACATTGTTTGTCAGTCATTAAGAAAATATGTTAGAATATATCCTAACTAATCCATTTTGCAAAGGCTGGATGTATGTTTAGAATCTACATTGATATTGCTAGGGGACACCCTTAAAGCTCCTCATTATGTTGGCAGTGTTTTGTATGTTGTCCCTTTTGGTGCCAAAGGTTGTTTTTGAAATTAATACCAATATCCATTCCCGCTAAAAACCAAGTCTTATAAGGATTTAAGCCTACAATGACAACACATCTTGCATTGCACTAATTTTAATGAAGTTGTGTTACATTTTAAATAATCTCTTTCCCTTTGTAAATACCAAAAGTAAAAAACATATATGAATTAGACTAAGATTATTAGCCATCTCAAAGGAGAAATTTTTGCATATCATCTTGACCTAACCTCCCTCATTAAGGTATGAGTTTCAATATTTTTTAAAACCATTTATTTTGTGTTAACATATCAAGTAAGCATTACTCTGTTTTGTCATAATGTGAACAATCATCTTAATTTCTTTGATCTGGTTGTAATATAGGTTGATAGATATATGTACCTTAGTTATTGGGTCTACACTAACTTATTGCACAAAACAAGGAAATTTTCACTTTTTTCATGATAAATGACGAGAGCATAAAAATATAAAGATGCTCCACAATAATTTTTCTCCACATTAAAATAACCTATTTATAACAAATTGAAAAACATGACTTCACCTACACATGAGAGGACCATGCATAAATCTTATTAAAATATTTTCATATTTAATTTAAAGGAGTAAACCCCCTTAGTGATAATTTTATGAAATACATTTTCCCTTGTGTTCTTTACCATAATTACAAGAAGGTGGGAGGGAGTTTGGGAAGTAATTTCCCCATATTAGACTAGGATACAAGTAGAAAGTCTAAAAAAAATGTTTTTGTAAGAAAATAGAATAAATAACATCAAGTTTAGCATCATTATCTCCGAAGAGGCCTTAACATACATGTATGTTTGAATACAATCGTTCTATTCACTACCAATTCTTTGCAATTTGCAAATCCCTATAGGCATCCTCAGTATGAACCATAGTAGTCATTGTAAAGCAATCCATTGTCATGGGCGAGAGATCATATAAAACTACTTTCCTATTCATTCTCTTGCTCCCCAAATCATTTTGCAATTTATTCATCAAAGTGCTACAGGTTTACATACATATTTCAATTTTTTTTTTTGCATAACAAATGCAGGGCATTCCCAAAATGACAAATTTTAACAAGGGTAACATCTTAATGTAAGGCATTTCCAACATGCCAAATTTTAACTAGGCTTCACTTTGTATATGTCATTATGAAGTCCCTCATTTGTTGGAAAACTAATGCACCATCCATATCCAAAATGCATGTGACCTTTTCACAATTACTTTTCTATCTCCTTAAAAGAGGAGATGATGAACATGAATTTCTATTTAATGTTTTGGAAAAATCCCAAATGAGACAATGCTAGCACAATGCAAGGGAACACCATTATCCAAGTGCAAATTATTCTCCATGTTATTGCACAACCTGACAGCCTTGATATTGCAAGGATTAATTGGTTTCTAACACAGAAAAACCTCTAGACACTAACCCTAAGTGTCAAACTGGCATAGTCCTCTCTCTTTAGGTCTCCTAAGTCCACCTAAGTAAACCTAGACTAACCATGGGAGGTGCCCCTAACAAAACATTCTTGGATACTTGTTAGAGTTTATCCATCTTTATCAAGTACTAGATTGATCGATTTATGGAAGATAGTATGCCTGGGATGATTACAAAAGGTTTTGGATGTGGCACACTATGGGGTGAAGATTAAGCCAAGGGTTTGTTCAAATTTGAGATTGAGATATAGATCCCCTAGCCAAATGAAGTTCAACATAACTTTAAGAGTGTTTGATGTGCGTGTGTGTGTGTGTGTGGATACCAAGAACATTCAATTATCATGACAAGTGTGAGTGTAAAAGTTTAAGCATGTGTATGATCATATGGAAAAATTATCCCATTGCTTTGGATTAGGACAGGAAGAAGTGTCATGCCATTGCAGTTCTTCGATCTACGTGTGGATCCAACAATGATGCTCAATCCAATCTCTTAGAGCACTAGCCAAGGATAATTCCACAATACCCTTTGGCTGCATCACCGGATTACCCAGGTATGTGAAAAGTAATCTTCTTGAATGTTGTGTTCAATGCACTACAATGACAAGACAATTGATAGGCTAGTTTTAGGTGCCTTAAGGGGGTCTTTGATATACACAAGGTACGCCCAGTTCTGTGTTCAAGTCCCGTCTAATGCAATACTACTCGCATGGGGTATCGGCAGGAGTTTTAGTGGTGTCCAACAATGCCCCCTAGTATGTCTGACACACAACTTGCGCTTAACTACCTGTTGTATTCACAACCAGTATGAGTCCCCAACCATATTTTTACTCGCCTAATGAAAAATCCTTGTCGATCTTTATACATGTCGAAACATGTATTCTACCCCAAAACCCACAAGAAATCAAAATGATATCCTGTATGCCATATATCCAATATTTAAATATGTCCAATGTTGATTATGAGAAATATTGCTTAAACATTCATAATAATCATGTCATGAAAATTAAGTCCACTTGCTGGTATAAGAATTAGAGGTTCCTTGTTTAAGTTTTTAAACAATAAGATAACCTGAAAATGTGAATGATTAGATTAGCAAATATTACTTGAACAACTAACTAGTGAAATTGCGAAGACATGTGTAAAATATGTTGATATTGGTGGCTGATTCTAATATGTGTTTTGTTGAGTGAGTGATTAGCTAGCAATGATAAGCATATGTCATCAAATAAACAAAGTAAAACATGAAATCAAATTACCCACTGCTAACTATTGAAGGATGTCCACAAAAAAAAACTTGTTTGTTGTAAATTATATATGAAAAGAGGTAAAATCATAACAACAAACCTAGATCTATTCACAATGCAACTAGTAACATTTAAATACAACCACACTATTCAAAATTTTAAGGTGAAATTGTAGATTTTTTTAGTTTCATAAGATTTGGTTTATAAACAATAACCAAAGAAAAACTACAACAATCTAACTAGTCACAAAAATGAAGAAAAACGCTTTGGTAAAGGAGTGAAAAGATGGAAGGAGAGCGATAGTACCCAATAGACTGAGTGCCTTGAAGTAGATGGGCAATGGAGACAAATTTTCCCTTGGTTTCAGATATAAAATCCTTTACAAGAAATGAATCTCCAGGCAATCCCTTCACTACTCAACCTAGCTCAACCAACTAGTGCACCCCTCTCTATGTGACCAACCTGCAAAGATAGTGAGGAAACCAACAATACACTACCACAACAAATTTGTTCACAAAGGTTAGATGCAATAATTGAAGCAAGAAAAACAATCTATATGTGATGAAAGAATAAACTAGCATTCTACTAATAAATTTATAATGTTTATCTAGTGGAATGCTACAATAGTCCCTACTATGTGTTTACTTCAGTAATAAAAACAATAAATAAACATATTACCTAAGCTAAGATGCAATAATCACATTATATTCACCATGAAAAACAATGAAGATCAACAAAGCACCATCCACACAACACAAGACACAAGAAAATAGAAGAACAAAATTTTATTAGCAATGTTTCTCCACTCTCCAACCCCTTACAATGGTGGAGATCTCTTCCTTCTATAAAAAATGGAGAGCCTCAATACAATGGGAAAATGCGGTCATGGGAAAACAAAAACCATGGGTAAATACAATGAGTTATTTACAAAACTATGGGTTCAGCTTAGCTGGTGCGTCCCACTTGGCTAAGTTAGCCCTCTAGAAATCGCCCCTCTCAATTGTGGGCCTCAAAAAAGCTAAAATGGATGCCAAATGGGGCCAAGATGAAAGCCCCACAATGCCAAATAGATGAAGTGGATTGCCATGGAGAGCTGAGAGTGATGTGGAGCAAGAGAATTCGCCCCCCTTAGACAAACTTGCCCCCTAACATTCCATATTTTGTTTTGTTCGAGAAAAAATGACAAAAGTGGGATCCAGAAGCCATGCAAATGTTGATTAGATGCCTCAATCATGTAGCAGAATTGATGAAGTGGAAGGAAGTAGTTCATTGTTGAAGATCTCAACCAAGCAAATTGCCCCTCTTGGACAAGTACACCCCCCTCCAAGTTGACTTGCTCATGTGGGCCATCAAAACATGCTAAGTGATCACCCATTGGCCAACGGAATGTCCAAGTAATGTTTTAGGAGGATCCACAATGCCAAATTCCTCAATTATTATTTTCCGTGATGGTTGAATATTCACACAGCCAGACTCGGGCAATTTTTAAATCAGACTTTAGAAAATTGGTTAATTAATGCCTATTAATCCAAAAATGATGACACCATAAGAAATTTGAGGGGGAATGCCTTTGATGATGCTCAATTAACCTCTGAAGATCATGTCAATCAAAACCATAACTGAAATCCCTTTTAAAATTCCATTTACAATTTGATCCAAATAATTAAATATGGACTTAGGCATTTTTTAAATCAAACCTTGGAAAAGGCCTAGTTAATTGCATATTAGTCCAAATATTCATGAAGCCAAGGATGGAAGCATCAAATTATATTACAAATTCATATAATAGCTAAAATAAGATGACATAAGTGTATGCTCTGTTGTCCGGGTTGGTTAACTAGGTCAAACTGCCTCGTTGACCAAGTCATATTGATGAAAAAGTCAAACTTGGTAAAACTTGACCAATGATGTTTTGGAACTTTGAATATCTCTGGAAGGAGGATTCTGCTATCTCTAATGCTTTGAATTGATGAAATACTAAAGTCAAAATTATGAACAATGGCTTGTTAACATGAGTCATCATATAGCCTAACCCATAGATCATGATGCGTAAGTTTCACAAAGATTAGTGGTAAATGTTTTAGGATTAGTTCTTCTTTATGGAGTGGATGGATAGTTCAAAGGTTGGTCAAGTGAATTGGTCTGAGTTGATTGAATGACTCGAGATGTGGAAGATAGGGATCCTCTATGATATTCACCACTAGTGCAGACAATAGGGATGTGCCTTAATGTGGATTTGTGTTATGAGGTATTCCCTCTTTTTACCTTAACAATCAGACTCCCTTTTATTCTTCTCTTTTTGCTTTATCTGCTCCCTCTTCTTCTTGTACTTTTGGGCGATAAGGCCTTAACCTTGATTTTTATTGAATGCGTATGCAACTTTTCTTTTTCTTTTTCTTTTGATTGCTTGATTTTGCAATTTTCTCAATCACTCTTGTTTTCTCTTGGATCTAGTGCAATTTTTCTTTTACACCAACTTCTAGTACAAGTAGTCTTGGACTACGAGTTTGTCCTCAAATGCCATTTTTAAGGCATCATAAGGGAACGACCTTCTTGTTTCAAATATAAGGGGAAACATTAATCAATGATAGTTCTTCTTGACTATTGATAACCGACCATGGGGATCTACATGAAAGTGTCATGTACATGGAAAATTTTAGGGGTGAAATTTAGCCAATGGGCTAATTTTTTGAGGTTTTTCTCCCCAAAAAATCATCATTTTCCATTTTTTTCCTAATATGATTTGTTCAAATTCCATAGGATTAAAATTTTTTACTCTAAATATCAACAAATTTGTCCAAAAACTATATAAAATCCTTAAAAATTTAAATATTTAAAAAAAATATCGCCAAACAATTTATGGTTGGAAATTTGATAACTAGTAAGATTTGCCAAGGTTTCTACACTTTAAGAAAATTAAGGGTCCTTAAAATTTTCCCTCGTCCTGTACTGAGGAGTCACTACAACACAATTGGACCCAAGACACAAGGAAGACATGGAGGCATTCATGGTGAAAGGGGCATAAAGGGGGAGATTGAAAGTCACTTGCTTAGCCTTAAGCCAAAGGGATTACAACACAAGGTGGGGTGATATGAGTAAGATGGAAAGGTCAAACACCGAGCCAAATAAGAGGGGTAATCCCTGTAAATACCAAGAGCTATTTTGGTTATTGATGTGTAAACAAAACAAAAATATCTTATCCTCATTAGCCTATGATCAATACTACTAACTATAATCATCAAAACAATAAATTGCAGTGTAATGCAAAATACGATGAAGCTCAACATCAATACAAAGCATAACCATAATGAATCCTCGTGCATGGCATGACAACACATCATGGCATAAGATGGCATCATCTCTTGGAATTCTCATCACTAATCTCTTCAGTGGGCATAGAAATTTGGACTCATCATCACAACTGAAGCAAAAACAAAAAAAACATGGATGCAAAAATCCCCATATTGTATGTGGTATAACATCTGGCTCCATGGGGGACAAGTACTCTAAGGAAGGGAGTGCTTGAGAACCACGTGACATATCTGGTACACAACATCTATTAGCCAAAAATAACTACAAAACAGAATATACCCTCCTCACAGATTGTTGTTAGTGACCAGTTTATTTCAAAAGTTTAAAGAAATCGAAAATGCTCAAAACTTTCTAACTACTTTTGCATAAATAAAATCTAAGTGATGTAGAAAATAAAATGCTCAAAATAGGAAAAGAAGTTCTAAATCTAATCAAAGCAAAAGCATAAAAATAACAACTATCTAACCTAAGAAGTTTAACCTCTATTGAATTGGCGAAAAATAATGTTTTAACATTCTTCCATTGGTTGGAAACGACAATTCCTCCTTGTCTACTGACTCAAGGTGAAAGGATCCCTTTCTCGCTATTTTAGAAATGTGGAAAGGCCCCAACCATAGTTTGTCCAACTTACCATGATCATAGTATTTTTTTAGTTTGTCCCATAAGAGTACCACATCACCAACATTGAAATCATCATTTCTTGCCCCTTGATCAAATGTTCCCTTAGTTCTTTCTTGTTGAATAACCATTTGATCAAATGCTTCCCTTCTTGTTTCATCCAACTCAACTAGCCTATCTATTCGATCATGCAACTCGTCCTGATTTGAGGTAAATTGTTTTAATGTTTCGTAAATGGGAATTTGCATATTTATTGGTAGTTTGCAAATTTTCCCATATACTAACTCAAAATGAGATTTTCTTGTCACCCATTTTACAGTAGTCCTATCTGCCCATAATGCAAATTTTATTTTTCTATCCTAGCATCATTTATTATTTTCCACCATCTTTTTTAACAATGTGATTAGGTTTTTGTTTCCAGACTCATCCAAACCATTTCCTTGTGGATAATCATTTGAAGAATGGGATAACACAATACCATGTTGCATATAGAAAGTTGATATTTTGATCATATTAAAGGCTTTAACATTATCAGATCTTGAGAGGACACCCAAATATTGAGAGAATGTTTTCTTCTAGAAACCTTATCACTATGACTGCAGTTGCATTTTTGGTGGGTATTGCTTCCACCCAATAGGTAAAATAATCGTTCCAAGTTAGAATGTACTTGAATCCATTAATAGAGTTGTCCTTGAATGGACCTACAATATCCATTCCCATTGCTACAAAGGTGCTTCGATTATAATGAGCTTTAATGGTAAGACAAGTAACTCGAGCTTTCTTACAAAGAATTGACATGGTTGGCAAGATCGAACGAATGTGTCAACATCTTTGAACAAGGAGGTCCAATAATAGTCGGATCTCATAATTTTTGCCGCAGTAGTCCTAGGGGCATAATGTCCACCACAAATTCCTGAGTGCATTTCCTTCATGATTGTGATAGATTCTCCAGAACTTACACATCGGAGGATTATTCCATTCGGGTTTCTCCAACCAAGACCATCTTCAATGATCACATAATTTGTGACTTTTAGTCGAAGAGCCCTTCTTTGATGCTCAACCAAATGATGAAGGCGGGTCAAATTCTTTAGATAAAAAATGATGTCCCGATACCACTCATGATTTTTGCGAATAACAAACACATTCATGATGTTGTTTCCTACTCCATCATCCTGTTCTATCAATTTTTCATTTCCTTCGGTTAAAAGTTTAGCCAAACCTTGTCCTTTGATGATCTTAATCGGTTTTATTTCAAGATCATACTCTTGGATCTTTGATATCCATTTTCCTCTTACCCCTAAACCATCATGTTGGTATAGGACATCTTTAATTGCTGGGTAAGGAACATATGCCATGGTCTTAGAATATCCTATATAAGTTCATAATTGCTTTAAATATTTAACCAAAGCGTAAATTTGTTTCTCATTAGTTTTGTAATTTAAGTCAACATCTCTCAAACTTCGACTCATGAATGCTCATGGTTATTTGTATTCTTTTGTAGTAAAACCCCCGCTATTGTGTCTTTTGAGGCAAAAGAAAATACTATAAAGTCCTTAGTAAAATCGAGGCTAACAAGCACTAGTGAAGTGGAAATGACCTTTTCGATTTAAAAAAATACATGTTGGCATGTTGGATTCTACACGTATCCAACGTCCTTTTTTATAAGAGCATTCATTTATTTGAATAGTTCAACAAAATTAGGAATAAACCTTCTAATGAAATTGATCTTACCAAAGAAAGATCTAAGAGACTTGATATTATGTGGAGCAAGGATGGCTTCAATTGCTTGAATTCTCTTAAGGTAAATGTGGAGACCTTCCTTAGACACTATATGACCTAGCAATTTTCCTTTGTCAAGGACAAATACAACCTTTTTTGGATTTAATGATATCTTGTATTTACAACACCTGTCAAAAACCTTCCTTAAATAGCTCACATGATTACTTCTCTCCTTCGAAAAGACAATTAGATCATCTTGATAAATAGCAATGATTTTCCCAAATAAATCACTAAAAGCCCAATCCATAGTCCTTTGAAATGTTGATCCGACATTTAGAAACCCAAAAGACATTCTAAAATACCCATACGTTCCCCAAGGAGTTGTGAAAGTCATCTTGATCCAAACTTCCTTTTTAACCAAGATTTGATTATATCCTTAAAATCCATCCAGCATAGACAACATTCCAACCCTCATAACACTTTGTAATAAGTTTTCCATGTTGGGAAGAGGATAATTGTCTTTTAGTGAGGCTTGATTTAAATTCTTGAAGTCAACAAAAATTCTTATCTCACCATTCTTCTTCCAAACAATCACTGGGATTGAGATCCAAGTGGTATGTCTCATGGGTTTGATGATTCCAGCAACGAGGATCTTATCTAATTCTTTTTGAACTAATGGGGCAAGTTTTGGATTAATGTTGCGTAATTTTTGTTTGTAAGGCTTGGTCCCTTCTTTAAGATGAACGGTATGTTGGATGGCATCTTCTCTCTAAGTCTTAAGATAATCATATGACCAAACAAAAATGTCTTTATATTCTCGGATCAAACTCTTAATAGCTCTTCTTTCGTTCTTGGAAGCATTCTTTCCAATCTTGATTATCATAGGACTTGTAGTTGAGCCAATATTGACTTCTAAAATTTTATCCACAACTTTAGCTCTTTTATCCTTGTATTCATCATGCATAGTGAAATTATTTTCTAAAGGGATAGCCATTTCAAAAATCCTTATATTATAAATATCTTGGTGGTTCATTTCATCTTGCCAATTGACTGTATTTTCTTGAAACTCTCCCATGTTTTTCAAGAAGTAGATAATTTGAGCATCGTTATCAAAACACTTGCCAATGTTCCAGGTTGTCTAGTACAAAAGGTCTAAAGATTACTTCCATCTTGCAATTTTCAAGAGAGAGGTTCTAGAGGATTTCAAGAGTACTAGCTGCAACATCTGAGTCGACAAGAATGTTGTTATCTCTAGGAACTGGCTTTATAGCAAAAGTGTCAAACATTTTGATTGTGTCCCATATAACATTCCTATATGCCTTCAACATATCATTCTTCGTTGAGAATTCATTATTAACTTAGCAAAGGATCAAATCAGAGTCCCCTATAACACTTAGGCACTTGATGTTCATATCACAGGCAATGTCTAGGCCTAATAATAAGGCTTTGTATTCAACAACATTATTAGTACAATCAAATTCTAATAAGAAAGAAAAGGTCTTCACTTCCCTTGATGAAGTAAAACAAATTCCAGTTCCAACACCATGCCTAGACCTAGCACCAGCAAAAAGCATCCATAATTTTCTTAAAGTGTAAAAACCTTGGCGAATCTTACTAATTCTTAAATGTCCAACCATAAAATGTTGGACGATTTTTTTTGTAAAAAGATTCAAATTTCTAAGGATTTTCTCTAGTTCCTAGACAAGTTTGGTGATTTTTAGAGTTGAAAAATGTTATCCCATGGAATTTGGGAAAATCAATTTATAAAAAAAATGGAAATTGACAAATTGTTTTTTGGAAACAAAGGTCAAAATTAGCCCATGGGCTAAATTTCGCCCCTAAAATTTTCCCTGATCTAAATGCATTTTCCATATTTGATTGTCCACATGCTCATTTTGGTTTCTCTCAATCCAACAATTGGCCAACACCATGAGACTTCCTACTTCGGTATTCATGCACACAACTTCATTAAATGGTTCTATAGGGTCTTCGACATGATATTTCATAGTGGCCTCACTGTATAAAGTGATGTAGTATCCTTTGTTTACATGAATGGTGCATAAGATAATCCATTTGAATACTTCATCCAAGTTTTGCTACCCATTATGATGACAACAACATCCCCATGCGTTAGGCACATCAATTACAATGACATTCATAGTTGTACCGATATTCGGATGGGCTACCACGTTTACTTGCAAGTCTTTAATGAGCCCACAAACTTCAACAGTTTGAGTCTAAGCCACATATGTTCCTGTAGGGGCGTGAGATGCTCCACTCTAATTGGTTCATTATTGAAAGGGGCATGACATTTGTAGAGGCACCTGAATCAAACATACAATTATGTAAGAGTAGCCCATTGATTTGAAGAGCTATAAAGAAAGGTGGGCAACCATCACATTCTCTTTCATTTATACTATGGAGCATGATCGAGGGATCATTTTTGAGCTTTGTTACCCATCATTTGGGCGTACAAGTTTCTCTAGGACCAATCCCAAAGAACTTTGTAGCCCTCCTGTTTATTAAAGGTATTTTCAACAATTCTCCAAGTGGAACAGGGACAACTATTTTAGCAACATAACTTGCATGTAGTATCGACAGTAGTTACAACGGTGGCCAACAATGCCCCCTAGTATGTCTACAACACAACCTACACTTAAGTACATATTGTATTCAAAACCAATATGAGTCCCCAACCGTAGTTTTACTCACCTAACGACAAGTCCTTGTCGATCTTTATAGAGGTCGAAACACATCTTCTACCCAAAAACCCACAAGAGTTCAAAATGATATCCCATATGCCATATTTCCAATATTTAAACATGTCCAATGTTGATAATGAGAAATATTGTTTAAACATTTGTAATAATTATGTCATGAAAATTAAGTATCAACAATCTATAATGTCACTTGCTGGTATAAAAATTATAGGTTCCTTGTTCAAGTTTTTAAACAATAAGATTACCCAAGAATATGAATGATTAGATTAACAAATATTATTTGCAAGTGTAAAATATTTTGATATTGGTGACTAATTTTAATATGTGTGTGGCCGAGTGAGTGATTAGCTAGAAATGATAAGTATATATCATCAAATAAACGAAGTAAACCATGAAACCAGATTACTCTATTGAATGTTGTCCACTAAAATGAAACTTGTTTGCTATAAATTATATATGAAAAGAGGTAAAATAAAAAACATCAAACGTAGATCTATTCACCATGCAACTAGTAAGATTTAAATACAACCACACTATTAAGATTTTTAAGGTGCAATTGTAGAATTCCTTAGTTTCATAAGATCTGGTTTATAAAGAACAATCAAAGCAAAACTACAACAATCTAACTATTCACAAAAATGAAGAAAAACGATCTGGTAAATGAGTGAAAATATGGAAGAAGAGTGATAATACCCAATAGATTGAGCGCCTTGTAGTAGATGGGAAATGGAGTCAAAATTTCCCTTGGTTTCATATCTGAAATCCTTCACAAGAAAGGAAGCTCCAAGCAATCCCTTCACTGCTCAACCCAACTCTAGCAACCAATGAGCCCCTCTTTATGTGACCAACCTACAAAGGAAGCGAGGCAACAAGCAATACACTACCACAACAAACTTGATCACAAAGGTTAGATGCAATAACGAAAGCAATAAAAACAATCTAGATGTGATGAAAGAAGCACCCAACATTCTACTCATTCATCTACAATGTTCATCTAGTGTAAAGATATAACAGTCCCTACTATGCATTTACTTCAGAAATAGCATCATTAAAGAAAGATGTTACGTAAGCCGGGATGTAAGAATCACATCACATTCACCATGAACGACAATGAAGATCAACAAAGCACCATCCACGCAAACACAAGCCACGTGAAAATAGAAGAATATAAATTTATTAGCAAAGTTTCTCTACTCTCCAACCCCTTACAATGGTGGAGGTCTCTTCCTTTTATAGAACGAGGAGAGCCTCAATACAAAGGGAAAATATCACGGGCAAACAAAAACTATGGGTAAATACAATGAGTTGTTACAAAACCATGAACTCATCTTAGCTGGTGTTCCCCACTTGGTTGAGTTGGCCCTCTAGAAAACGTCCCTCTCAATTGTGGGTGTAAAAAGTTCTGAAATGGTTTCCAAATGGAATCAAGATTAAAGTCCCACAATGCCAAATAGTTGAAGTGGATTGCCATGTAGAGCTGGGAGTGATGTGGAGCAAGAGAATTTGCCCCCCTTAGACAAATGTATCCCCGTAAAATTCCATTTTTTGTTTTGGTTGAGAAAAATACCAAAAGTGGGGTCTGGATGCCATGCAGATGTTTAATAGATGCCTCATCATGTAGTTGAATTGTTGAAGTGGAAGGAATGGTCCATTGTTGAAGATCTCAACCAAACAAATCGCCCCTCTTGGACAAGTGCACCCCTCTCTAAGCTAACTTGCTCATGGGGGCCATTAAAATGTGCTAAGTGATCACCCATTGGCCCAAGGAATGTCCAAGTAGTGTTTTAGGAGGACCCACAATCCCAAATTCCTCAATTATTATTTTTCGTAATTGTTGAATTATTCACTCAGCCAAACTCGGGCATTTTTTAAATTGGACTTTAGAAAATTGATTAACTAATGCCTATCAATCTAAAAATGATGACACTGTGAGAAATTTGAGGGGAAAATGTCTTTGGTAATGCTCAATTAACCTCTAGATATCATGTCAATCAAAAACTATTGTTGAAATCCCTTTGAAAATTCCATTTACAATCTAATCCAAATAATTAAATCTGGACTTAAGCATTTTTTAAATCAAACCTTAGAAAATGTCTAATCAATTGCTTATTAGTCCAAATATGCATGAAACCAAAGATGGAAGGATCAAATTAGCTTCCAAAGTCATATAGTTGCTAAAAAAATATGGCATAAGTGTACGCTCTATTGTCCGGTCTGGTTGACTAAATCAAACTACCTTATTGACCAAGTCAAACCACTGTGTTGTCCGCCAAGATGCACACCAGCAGCAGAAATCTTTCGAAAGTTGTTTCCTCACTACAAGTGGGGAAGGTGTGGCCTTGGGGGCAAGCAATGAGCTAGGTACTGTCACCTGAATCCCAGCTCCTCCGTTTAGGCAAACTCCTAACGAAGCCAAGGGGGGTAGTCCCTATAAAGAGTTCTTCTATGGCTCTTGTGTTTTTAAGTGTTTTAATGATTGTGTCGATGCAAATGGGTGTTGTTTAGGAGTTTTTGATGAGATCACAATTTGTAAGATGAAATAAAATAAACACAAGATAAGAGCAATCCACGTTGCAGATACAAGATTTGTAAATAAACAAAATTATGAAGACTAATAAAATGGCATCCACAGATAATAACTTAGACTGATTTCCAATGGACAAATGGCCTAGATTAATAAAAATATGAAAATGTAAAATGACCAGTGCCAAATGGAGTCAAAAAATGTGTAGTGCTTGGGGATGCTGAAGATACAAGTCTTAGAATATTGTTTGTGAGAATGTTGTGCAAGTGTTCTTGGTTTATTTTAGAAATTTTTAGTGATCTTGATTATTAGGGCTGAAAAAGAAAGGTATGTGTCCAACCAGAAAAGTATACCTTCAGTGGCTTCCCCTTGGTGACATGACGGACCGTCTAGTATTCTTCGGCTAGGTGTCCAGTGGATTTAACCAGCACTAGAACTCTATGACAACGGTATGTTTCTGGCGCCACCAGTTAGGAACTTTTCCCACTACTTGAGTATTTTTCGAAATAGCAACGTCGGTTCGTTGGTTGTGGGGTGGAAATTTTATTATGGTTATCACTTGCAAGATTAACAAATCCAATCACCGTTCTGAGTACGAGTCCAACTTGTTAGGGTCGGCAGAGCATACTAAGTGATGGAAAGCAACGAAGTAAATTTTAGAGGGGAATGTGAGTTGGAAAATATTTTATTAAACGCACACAGTGAAACTCTCCGACAAAGAGTGCTCTTGACTTCGTCTTATGACAGAAATTCAAGTGACTTTAACTAATCTATATGCTGAATGCAAGGAAAATGCAGTGGGAATGCTCTCCGACGGAGAGTGCTCTTGACTTGTGTTATGGCAAGTTCAAGAGTCTTTGGTTCTTTTTTTAGAAGACAAGCAGTTGTAAGCAAATAACACAAATGATAGCTCAACGAATGATACAAAAAATGGAAATGGCAAATAACTTTCACTTTGCAGAAAGGGAAACTAAACTAGCAATTAGTGTTCTACTTGCAAAAATGAAATTATTCTAAGTACTTGAAGCAAATCTACGCTAAGAAATGCAAGACACTCTTCCCCAAATGGGGAAGGAAAACCAAATATGGGAGGCCTTATCTCTCTTAGCCTTATTTTATTAATCAAGTACAAATGAGGGAGTAAAACACTTGAAATGAAATTAAAACCCCTTTTTTGGGTTTGTACAAAGGAGAATGATTATGGTTTTGTCTTCTTGGTTCAAATATTCTTCTTCTTTGGGTAATCTCCAAAAGGTTTTGGTTCACACTTCTTCTTGTTTCACTTTTCAATGACTTGTTCTCTTTTCAACACTTATAACAAACAAAAGTCCAAAAACTCATGCACCCATTAGCGTTAGTTAAATAAACAAACTTGAAATTAAACTAGATCTAAGCTTTGCAAAGAATGAAACTAGATGCAACTAAAGTCTAATTATCTAGAATGAAATGCAACTAGCAACCTAATATAAACTAGAATGAAAAGTAAACTAAGAAATGAACTAAGTGCAAGATCTAAAACAAATGCAATTGCAAGTCTTAAAATGAGATCTAGAAATATGAACTAAGATCTAGCAAATGAAAGTGCAAAGTAGGAGATCTAACTACTACTAACAAAAATGAAATGACTAACTCTTAACCAAATCTCTTTTGTTGTTTTATGTGACCTTTTGTAGTGGTTAAAGGGAGATGAAAGGAGAAAGCTTGGAGAAGTTTATAGGTAAAATGAAAAGAGGGATGAAGACCAAAAGGAAATGGACGAAAGGTGGAGAAGGGAGAAAAAACCAAACTTGAAGAGGAGGGAAACGAAAGGGGAAGTAAGAGGCTTAAAGAAGTGGGATGAGAGCAAAGAAGAGAGGTAAAGGGCTAGCAAAGGAGGGAAACGAAACTAGACTAGAAGAGCTTTTTGGAGAGGCGAAACGAAAGGCTAATGGAGGCTAAAAAGGTGGAAACGAAAGGATGAAGAGAAGACAAAAGGTGAAAAACGAATAGATGAAGAAGGGAAAAAACGAGAGTAAGAGGAGAAGTAAGGCCAAAGCAAGTCAAAACAAACAAGAATCAAACAATGAGATGGGATCTACCTTGGAACAAGGTGACCACTAGAATACTAGTCCCGAAAACCTTCCAACTAGCTGGATGCACGCAAGGATGCTAGTGGGGAAAGAGAAGTAGCCACAAAGTTATGTGGCACTTGGGATCAAATCCCAAGCTACTTTCTCAAGTCAAAACTTACATATGAGAACATAGAGAAAGAAAACAAAGAGAGAGTGTGGGAAAGATAAAACCTAAAGATCCACCACTCATAAAAGTAACCAAGTAACCAGAAGTTTGAGAAGTAGTTTTGTTCGATGGATGAGGCACGTAAGCCCTTTGTTTCTCGATTTCTTAAAATAAAAACTCCTTTGGTAGCTTGTGGAATGAATGTGTAAACCAAGCAAGATCTCTTGCACTTGGGAGAATACCTGAAAGCCACACACTTGAGAGAAAAGCATAGATTATATAATATCGTGCTAGATTGTTAGCCTTCTAATCACAAAATCATATGCTTAAGAATCAAAAGCAAATAACTAAAAATGGTATCACCTTATACAAGATGAAGCAAGGCACACAAAGAACTTCCACATTGACCTCCAAAGTCTTCAACTTTATTCAAATACTTAACAAGATTACAAAATTATCCAAAGTTTCTATGCACAAATCTCCATGAGAAAGAAGGAGGCAATGCCATCCTTATATAACAAAACAAGAGACTACCCCTACCCTAATTTGAATTGGCATGAGGAGAGAGCCAATGGCACTTGACAAATTCGATTTCCAATCAAATCCATGTCTAAATCCAATCAATACGTAGCTTGGAGTTAGATCTCCCACCATACAACTCGAGCTGCCATAAAGGAGATGGGGAGGTGGCTTCCACCTTGGCAAGGCGCCCCCCATCTTTCATTGTTAACATCACCCAACAAATAAGGAGTTGCCATGTGTGATATTTGAGCTCCAATGAAGATTGACGTGAATGGATGCAAGGGCGTGAGCTTGAGGCTTGGAGTTTGACTCTAAGTTAACTCCAATCTTGGTGGTTGAGAGTGGGAGGTGGCCTCCACCTAGGTAAGGCGCCCCCACTCCCATTTAATGTAACTCAATCCTCAATTCAATCACCAATAAATACTTTGCCATGTCACTAATTCGCTTTTGCACATAAGGAGGGCGAATTCTTTTGAATGAGAAGAGAACAAGTCATTGAAAAGTGAAACAAGAAGAAGTGTGAACCAAAACCTTTTGGAGATTACCCAAAGAAGAATATTTGAACCAAGAAGACAAAACCATAATCATTCTCCTTTGTACATGTTAAAATTCAATATGCTAAGACAGAAAATAGCAACATTACATTCTATTTCACAATAATAGCATATACAGGATCACTGAAGAAACAACAAGCATAGCATAAACACAAGAGACATAGATTTATCCTGGGAAACCCTCATGGGGTAGAAAACCCAGCAAAGCTTTCCTCAATAAGATGATAAACCAAAATACAAGATGTGCTCCCTCCTTCTAATCCTCCTTAGCAAATCTCCCAGACAAGTGCTCCTCTTTTCAAGTGTGTGAGTGTTTCAAATGAGGAACACACCTCCTCTATTTATGCACTACTCTGACATATATTTTACACAAGTACATGTAGGCTTGTATTTAACCATTAGGTTAAATACCCTATTATAACTGACTGGGCCGACCCCCACATGGTGGGTCTAATAACCCTAGTTGCCACAACTCCTCGGAGGAATAAACATCTCCGGATACATAATAGAATCACCTCGGAGGGATGGAACATCTCCGGAATAAATAATGTACAAATATAATATTCTTAGAAGTTACAATATTCAACACTCCCCCTTAACGAGAAGGATATTATAACAACATCTGCAGGAGCAAGGAGTCATTGACTACATCATCTATATATCATCGGAAGCTTTCTTCAATTCATCATCATCAGTAACTCAACTAGTTACTAGAACATCAACATCATCAGAGTTGATATTACTCGATTATCAGCATCATCATCATCATCGTCATCACACGATCACACGATCATCAGCACCGTCATCACACGATCATCAGCACCGCCATCACACGATCATCAGCATCGTCATCACACGATCATCAGCACCGCCATCACACGATCATCAGCATCGCCATCACACGATCATCAACATCGTCATCACACGATCATCAACATCGTCATCATACGATCAACGTCATCATCATACGATCAGCATCGTCATCACACGATCAGCAGCATCGTCATCATACGATCAACATCGTCATCACACGATCGACAGCATCGTCATCACACGATCAGCATCATCATCACACGATCGGCAGCATCGTCATCACACGATCATCATCATCATCATACGATCAGCATCGTCATCACACGATCGGCAGCATCGTCATCACACGATCATATTACAGGATGATAAATCCTGCTCTCTTTAGGACATAGGTCCATGGATGATGCAATCCAGATCAAGCTCTAGGATGATCAATCCTTATCTCTTTAAGACAAGTCTCATGTCTAGGGACGATCCAATCCCAACCACAGTGCCAGTCCTTTTTCATACTGGATGTGACCTAGATCAGATCTAGGATTTACCGCCACAGAGTCAGTCCTTTTTCATACTGGATGTGTCACATCTACAGAGCCAGCCCTGTTTCATGCTGGATGTATCACATCTACAGAGCCAACCCTATTTCATGCTGGATGTATCACATCTATAGAGCCAGCCCTGTTTCATGCTGGATGTATCACATCTACAGAGCCAACCCTGTTTCATGCTGGATGTATCATATCTACAGAGCCAGCCCTGTTTCATGTTGGATGTATCACATCTACAGAGCCAACCCTGTTTCATGCTGGATGTATCACATCTACAGAGCCATCCCTGTTTCATGCTGGATGTATCACATCTACAGAGCCAGCCCTGTTTCATGCTGGATGTATCACATCTACAGAGACAGCCTTGTTTCATGCTGGATGTATCACATCTACAGAGCCAACCCTGTTTCATGTTGGATGTAACCTAGAACAATTTTAGGATTTGTCATGTACATTTTGAACCGAGGTCCAGGGACGATCCAGTCCTATCATGTACCTTTTGAACCGAAGCTCAGGGATGATCCAGTCCTATTCAATTCTCGGAGACCTCATGTCTACGGTTCAATTCACAGGACCAAAGTCCGAGGACGATCCAATCCCCTTACCTGTTCATTCAGGATTTTGTTCTCGGAGACATCATGTCTACGACTCTCTTTAGGACTGAAGTCTAGGGATGATTCAATCCCCTCAAGTCCACCAAGGACTTCATTCTCGAAGACATATGTCTACGGCTCTCTTTAGGACTGAAGTCCAGGGATGATCCAATCCCCTCAAGTCCACCAAGGACTTCATTCTCGAAGACATATGTCTACGACTCTTTTTTCGGACTGAAGTCCAGGGATGATCCAATCCCCTCACATGTTCACCAAGAACTTCATTCTCGAAAACATACGTTTACGGCTCTTCTTTCGGACTGAAGTCCAGGGATGATCCAATCCCCTCACATGTTCACCAAGAACTTCATTCTCGAAGACATACGTCTACGGCTCTTCTTTCGAACTGAAGTCCAGGGATGATCCAATCCCCTCAAGTCCACCAAGGACTTTATTCTTGAAGACATACGTCTACAACTCTCTTTAGGACTGAAGTCCAGGGATGATCCAATCCTCTCAAGTCCACCAAGGACTTCATTCTCAAAGACATACGTCTACGGCTCTTCTTTTGGACTAAAGTCCAGGGATGATCCAATCCCCTCACATGTTTACCAAGAACTTCATCAAAACATGTATAACAAAACATGTATCCTCATCATCAAAACATGTATAACAAAACATGTATCCTCATCATCAAAACATGTATAATAAAACATGTATCCTCATCATCAAAACATGCATAACATCTATCATCAAAAGCATGTATACATCTATCATCAAAAGAAAAAAAATAAGATTCCTAAATCTAAATAATTCTAAGTAACTAGGTGCAGTAAATAGGTAACCTCATCATTGATGAGACAGACTTGTTATCAGATACTATGCTACTCCCCCTTTCGAGGAGGGTCCTTCTGGACTATACTAAGCTTGTCTCGGAAGTATTCAAACTTTACTCGAGACAGAGGTTTAATCAAGATATTAGCAATCTGATCCTCATTGCTTATATACTTGAGCTTGATAGCTCCTCTCTGCACCATATCTCGTATATAGAAGTATCGGATTTCTATGTGTTTTTGACTTATCGTGGAATACAAGATTTTCTATCTTGATGCAGTTTTGAATGTCACATATAATCATAGTGGAATTCATTTCTAAGTCAAACACTCCATATAATAGCTTATGAAGCCACACTGCTTCACAGTTGGCAGAGCAGACAGCTATATATATATTCTGCTTCAGCAGTACTGAGAGCCACACTAGATTGTTCCTTCCTGAACCATGAGATCATGGCAGATTCAAGACTATAACATCCACCTGATGTACTCTTTCTGTCTGAGGCACTTCCTACCCAATCAGAATCTGAGTAACCATGTAAACGGAGTTCATGACCTCCAAGATAATATAGACCAAAATCTAATGTACCTTTTAGGTACCTCACTACATGCTTTGTAGTTATTAAGTGAACCTTTCTAGGTTCTACTAGATACTGACTTAGGGTATTTGCAGCAAAGCATATATCTGGCCTAGTATTTGTTAAATACATCAATGACCCAATGATTTGTCTATATAGGGTTAGGTCCACTAAATACGATGAGTCATTAACTAACAACTTCAAGTTGGAGTCCATGGGAGTGGCCATGGCTTTATACTCCAACATATCAAATCTTTTTAGAAACTTTACAACATATTTACCTTGAATTAAAAGATTCCTTTTGGATCTTGCCATACTTCTAGACCTAAGAAGTAGTGCATTAATCCGAGATCTTTCATTTTCATTTCTACAGCCATTTTCATGACCTGTTTCTCATTCCTTGTCAGAAAGAGATCATCGTCATACAATAATGGTATGATAGGTTCATCATCCACAACCTTAAGGTAAAGGTTAGGAACAACTTTACTTCTGGTAAATCCCAAGCTTTGTCATGAAGCTGTCAATTGTCCATTATTCACACTCAGCATTGAGTGATCTTCTACATATCTATCTGTGCCATCTCTCGTCAGATGGGTCTACTAAAATGAGCCTCAAAATCATTCGAACTCTGTGGTGAGTTCCTTCTTGCATCCATGTCATATGTGTATAGAACCCATATTCAACCTTGTAGCAAAGGTTGAGATCCGCATCACCCATGATGATCATTAAGCTCATCAATTGACTACCAATCCTGGGAACCCATACATAACCTGATTACATTATTAAGAGAATGGTCTTATCTAGTCCCTTGGAGCAAAACATCTCATCATGATTCTCTTCCTCTTTCTAAGAGAATCTCTTAACCACAAGCTTTCTATAGTGTGTTTGATTTGTAAATCTTTTGTTGAACATCCATCGCTTGTTCAGAGTTCATCATTCATCATGATCTTTCCTACAAATCAAAATTAAGTACATGATTAGTAATACTTCATAATCATCAAATCATATTGACATGATAACCTATTATGCATACAGATATCATTTACATAGTTATGCAACTATTTTGACCAATACTTTGGCACAACACTTTCCCATATCTTGTATGCATACAGTGGCTATCTAGATGCCTTCCATCTCTACCAGAACATACTATCGAGAGTGTGCACAACTCTCAGCATGTCAGCAAAGAGGTTTCATTCTAGACAAGCAACAATGGAATGTTTGTCCAACTTACCAATCATATGCATATTAGTAGTATACTGTTCAATGCTTTATGAATGTTTACACTCAGCATGATATATTCTAGGAATACAAATATGCATACAAGCAATATCATTTACTATTTATAATAACAACTCAAATACTTATCTTTTATGTTTGTGTGGTTGCCTCCCGCTTGATCTTCTGTATGTCTTCTGAACTTCTATTCATTCTGTACCACTGTGCATGCTCAAGTGTACACTAGTGTCATCCTCATGATCTCATACACAAACATACATTCATTAGTATATTCTCAATATTATCAAAACATTCTAATTCTAAATAATCTTGAATATGTACAGTCATGATCATTAGTATTCAGGGTTTCAAGGAAGTCTTCTTTTACTCATGCATATTCTTGTTTGATCTAGTTAGTTAAATCATCAACCAAGATAAGAGACATAATATGCATAAACCCTTGATTACTAACCAATCATACCAAGTATACTTACACAAGGTAAGATTCTAACATGACATAGGAAAACATACCTGGATTAGTATACCTGCTTAGTTATGTACAACATACCTAAACAATCTTTTCAATTATTTAGAGATCCTGAGCTAGAACCTGCATGTCTCGTAGGTTAAACATAATATAACAAAGTCATACATACCTTGTGAGTCTTTGTCTTCATGTTGTCATGGTCATGGAACTTGATTTGTCTTTTGTAATGTACCTGTGTCTTGTTAGCAGACAACATCAACCTCACACAACACCATAATACATAAGTACAATCATATAGCCCTAATCAATGAATGTCTTCGATCGTTCACATGCATTCATATTGTTACTAGGGTGATAAGACAATTAATAACATTAATCAAGATTGTACTAATAAATAACATGAAGACAAACACATTATGAACTTAATCAAGAATCAGATTTCAAGGCATACCTGAACCTCCTTAAGTCATACCTGTCGAGACTTTTTGTAGTCTTCTTATGGAAGGCCTTAGCCTCAACTCCCCCTGAAACTTGATCTAGAGCTTGATTAGGGTTTGCTAGAGAAACCCTAAAAATTCAATTTTTGACTTTCATACTTCTGAATGGATGGAAGAATGTGTCTTGCTGAGCTGATCAACCTAGCATTCTTCAATTTTGAAATCTCCAAAATTTGACCCCTCAAAATTGCCTTCGAAACTTCTGGATCTTCTCGACAGGAACCCGAACTAGGGTTTGATGAAGCCCACCCTTCTGTCCAATCAAAAGGTTTGATCCAAGGCTCTAAACTCTTATTTTTCTGAGGAGCTTCCAGCTGTGGTTACAGACTTAAAAAATTCCAACTTTCTCCGAAACCCTAAATTCCGGAAGCCATGAATAAAGGTGCTAAAAATAATTCTGTTTTGACAGAAATATGCACCTGATTGCTTCTGCTATAACTCTGAAATTTTTGCTCCACAGGGTCTGAAAACTTTTTCTGCAGTAGCCTGACCTGTCATCTTTCCATCCTGACAGGTCTGACCTCAATTGGATTTTCTGAGAGAGAGTTATGCCAAGTGTCGCAACGTGACTTGTTTATGGGATAAAACAGGAGAGCGAACTTGTACGACGTGCCACGTGTCACTGGTTCACCTTCGGCCTCTGAAAAAGTTTTCTGAGATAGTACAGTCTGTGTACTACCTGTCACTTTTTACGAAATTTCATTTGGAGCTTCCTCGCCCAAGTTATGACCTTTTTGCCAACGTCACCTGATTTTGACTGAGATCTGGAAGAGACAGAAACCCTAACTTGTACTGATCATAACTCATAAAGTACAACGAATCTGAGGGTGCCCTTTGGACACAAGGTGCCTGGGGATGTTATCTTCGACCTGTAAGCTTTTCAAACCCTGAACCTTCGCAGAAATGGATTTATAGCGAAAGTTCCACAATGACTGGTTTTTGCTATGTAAAACCCTAACCTTCAAATTGTCGTAAGTAAAGCAAGTGTCGTAAGTGCCATACCTTGTCTTCCTTCAGGTTATCTCTGATACCATGTTAAAATTCAATATGCTAAGACAGAAAATAACAGCATTACATTCTATTTCACAATAATAGCATATACAGGATCACTGAAGAAACAAGCAGCATAGCATAAACATAAGAGACACAGATTTATTCTGGGAAACCCTCATGGGGTAGAAAACCCAGCAAAGCTTTCCTCAATAAGATGATAAACCAAAATACAAGATGTGCTCCCTCCTTCTAATCCTCCTTAACAAATCTCCCAGACAAGTGCTCCTCTTTTCAAGTGTGTGAGTGTTTCAAATGAGGAACACACCTCCTCTATTTATACACTACTCTGACATATATTTTACACAAGTACATGTAGGCTCGTATTTAACCATTAGGTTAAATACCCTATTATAACTGACTGGGCCGACTCCCACATGGTGGGTCTAATAACCCTAGTTGCCACAACTCCTCGGAGGAATAAACATCTCCGGATACATAATAGAATCACCTCGGAGGGATGGAACATCTCCGGAATAAATAATGTACAAATATAATATTCTTAGAAGTTACAATATTACATAAGGAGGGCGAATTCTTTTGAATGAGAAGAGAACAAGTCATTGAAAAGTGAAACAAGAAGAAGTGTGAACCAAAACCTTTTGGAGATTACCCAAAGAAGAATATTTGAACCAAGAAGACAAAACCATAATCATTCTCCTTTGTACAAACCCAAAAAATGGGTTTTAGTTTCATTTCTTAGTTGCTTTTCATTTCAAGTGTTTTACTCCCTCATTTGTACTTGATTAATAAAATAAGGCTAAGTGGGATAAGGCCTCCCATATTTGGTTTTCCTTCCCCATTTGGAAAAGAGTGTCTTGCATTTCTTAGCTTAGATTTGCTTCAAGTACTTAGAATAATTTCATTTTTGCAAGTAGAACACTAATTGCTAGTTTAGTTTCCCTTTTTCTACAAAGTGAAAGTTATTTGCCATTTCCATTTTGTGTATCATTCGTTGACCTATCATTTGTGTTCTTTGCTTACAACTGTTTGTCTTCTAAAAAAAGAACCAAAGACTCTTGAACTTGCCATAACACAAGCCAAGAGCACTCTCTGTCGGAGAGCATTCCCACTGCATTTTCCTTGCATTCAACATATAGATTAGTTAAAGTCTCTTGAACTTCTGTCATAAAACGAAGTCAAGAGCACTCTTTGTCGGAGAGTTTCACCGTGTGGTTTTAATAAAATATTTTCAAACTCACATTCCCCTCTAAAATTTACTTCGTTGCTTTCCATCACTTAGTATGCTCTGCCGACCCTAAAAAGTTGGACTCGTACTCAGAACGGTGATTGGGTTTGTTAATCTTGCAAGTGATAACCATAATAAAATTTTCACCCCACAACCAATGAACCGACGTTGCTATTTCGAGAAATACTTAGGTAGTGGCCAAGGTTCCTAACTGGTGGCATTGGAAACATACCGTTGTCATAGAGTTCTAGTGCTGGTTAAATCCACTGGACACCTAGCCGAAGAATACTGGACGGTCCGTCATGTCACCAAGGGGAAGCCACTGAAGGTATACTTTTCCGATTGGACGCATACCTTGTTTTTTCAACCCTAATAATCAAGATCACTAAAACTTTCTAAAATAAACCAAGAACACTTGCACAACATTCTCACAAACAATATTCTAAGACTTGTATCTTCAGCATCCCCAAGCACTACACATTTTTTGACTCCATTTGGCACTGGTCATTTTACATTTTCATATTTTTATTAATCTGGGGCATTTGTCCATTGGAAATCAGTCTAAGTTATCATCTATGGATGCCATTTTATTAGTCTTCATAATATTGTTTATTTACAAATCTTGTATCTGCAACGTGTATTGCTCTTATCTTGTGTTTATTTTATTTCATCTTACAAATTGTGATCTCATCAAAAACTCTTAAACAACACCCATCCGCATCCATAATCATTAAAATACTTAAAAACACAAGAGCCATAGAAGAACTCTTTGTAGGGACTACCCCCCTTGGCTTCGTTAGTAGTTTTCCTAAATGGAGGAGCTGGGATTCAGGTGACAGTACCTGGCTCATTGCTTGCCCCCAAGGCCACACCTTCCCCACTTGTAGTGAGGGAACAACGTTCGAAAGATTTATGCTGCTAGTGTGCATCTCGGCGGACAACACACTGAAAAGTCAAACCTGGCCAATGAAGTTCTGGATCTCTGAATATCTCTGAAAGGAGGATTTTGCAAACTCTAAAGCTTTGAATTGATGAAATACTAAAGTTAAAATTACATAGAATGGCTTGTTTACATGAGTCATCATATAACCTAACCCATAGATCATGAAGCATAAGTTTCACAAAGATTAGTGCTAACTGTTTTAGGAATACATCAAAACCATATCAACATCAAAAAATTTACAAGGATTAGTTCTTCCTTGGATGGATAGTCCAAAGGTTGGTTAAGTGAATTAACCCGAGTTGACTTAATGACTCAAGATGTGGAAGATAAGGATCCTATGTGATCTTCACCACTAGTGCAGACAATAGGGATGTGTCTTAACATGGATTTGTGTTACGAGGTATTCCCCCTTTTGACTTTAGTAATCGAACTCCCCTTTATTCTTCTCTTTTTGCTTTATCTGCACCCTCTTCTTCTTGGACTTTACTTCTTGTGCTTTTGGATGAGGAGACCTTAGCCTTGATTTTTAGTGAAGGCATATGCAAGTAAGACTTGTAATTTTTCTTTTTATTTTATTTCGATTGCTTGATTTTTTAATTTTCTTGGTCACTCTTGATTTCTTTTGGATCTGGCACAGTCTTTCTTTTACACCAACTTCTGGTATAAGTAGTCTTGGACTGGGAGCTTGTCTTCAAATGCCCTTTTTGAGGCATCATAGGGGAATGACCTTCTTGTTTCAAACCCATGGGGAAACATTATTGAATGATAATTCTTCTTGACTATTGATAGTTAGCCATAGGGATCCACCAGAAAGCGTCTTGTACTGAGGAGCCATTACAACACAAGTGGGCCCAAGACACAGAGAAGACATGGAGGCATTCATGGTGAAGGGGACACAAAGTGGGAGATCAAAAGTCACTCTATCATCCTTAAGCCAAAGGAATTACACCACAAGGTGGAATGATATGAATAAGTTGGAAAAGTCAAACATGGAGCCAAAACAAAGGGGTAATCCTTGTAAATACCAAGAGTTGTTTTGGTTATTGTGTACACAAAACACAAATCTCTTATCCTCATTAGCCTACGATCAATTCTTCTAGCTATACTATCAAAATAATAAATTGTAGTGTAATATGAAACATGGTGAAGTACAACATCAATACAAAGCATAACCATAATGAATCCTCAAGCATGGCATGGCAGCACATTATGGCATCATCTCTTGGCATTTCCATCACTGATCTCTCCTATGGGCACAGGAATCCAAACTCATCATCAACTGAAGCAAAAGCAAAAAGCAGATGCAAAAATCCCCATGCTGTATGTGGTATGAGAGTAGACATGAAAATAACACTCCTTTATAAAGTCTAATTTCATAATCTATGATATCATAATCAATAGCAATTTCTTGAAGATTCTATCTTCCAACTACCCAAGTTAAATAATTTGTACTAATAAACAAAATACTTATAAAATTTGAAATTGAGCACGAGATTATATGACCAACATAGTAGGGGTGTGTATGGAAATGAGACTTGTAAATAATCCTCATAAGCATGTAAAAACTGAGGCCTAGGCATTAAGATTATTTGCTTCAGGCTTTTCTTGTTATGTTTTTGTCGTATGAAAAATTACATTCCAATAGCAAACAATAAATTATTTTCCATCGAGGCCTAGGCATTAAGATTATTTGCTTCAAGCTTTTCTTGTTATGTTTTTGTCGTATGAAAAACTACATTCCAATAGCAAACAATGAATTATTTTCCATTGTTACAAGGCATACATCCAAAATCGCATCATACAATGTGACTTTATTTCCTCATTTCTTTGTATATATATATATGAATGTAGATCAGAGCATTCACTAGGCTTAATAGGCAAAGAGGTCATAGTTTAACTATCAATGCCACCATTATCCAATTTGTATAAATTCAGTGACGCGTTTCAAGGAATAAATTAATTCCCATAAAAATAATTAAAATATAAGAACTAGCATGTATGAGTAGTTAAAAGTATGATTATCTACACCCTTGAAAATGATTCATTACTAGTTCTCTCATTCAATTTAGATAATCCAGTACCATGAGTCAAAGTAATGTCGAAATTTGGAATCTGGTGCATCACACCTGTTAGTAAAGACTAGATTCTATGTTTCTTTTCTTAAATTTATTTTTTATTCCTAGGTGGTTTTGTTGATTTGTTACCTTATAGAAATAATATCCCTAGCTGAATTGAAATTAAATAAAACATTGTTGATGTACAAGAATAAGAACAATTAATGAGACTATTTACGAATCTAACAAAAACACTGAAGTGCTCAAGCCTAAAACCCAGAAAATAAAATTTAAAATAAAACAGAAAAAGTCCATCTAGACCCATTAAATTATAAAGGAGAGGAAGTAGTATGTATCTAGAATGGATGCCACTCCTAACATCTAGGGCTGAAAAGAAGTCAGTAATGGAGGTTCTCGTGGTATTGTACTGTTTCCTTTGTGGATTATCTTCATACGTCTAATATGGCAAAGTTAGTCATTAGATCAATTGTAGGTCATGTCTCCTACGGGTTGAAAGAAGGTGAAAAGGTTAATACATGCTCTAAGCAAGTTGTTCCTGTGCTGAGTCAACTCCCAAATGAACAATGCTAGACGCCTTTGATTAATGTAGTAGAGCTAATAGAGCACCTTGTGAATCTCTATACAGATAGTTGTATTTTACCTCGAATCTCATAGTGGAGTGGATGTTTCAAGCTTCCCAAGTAAGTTGGTCTACAAGAAGTGATGGTTATCCCCAATTTTGAGATGGTAGGAACAAGCCTATAGTTGGCGTGAAGGAAAAGTTAATCCATAAAGTAGATTGTCATAACTTAGTTATGAGCCCATTCCCCATCCGAAGACGGGCACTAAAATAATGGAGAAGTTTTAACAAGAAAAGTTTGTATGAATCCACCCAAGTGGTTTTTACATATATATATCCTTACAAGTACCTCAATTTATGTTTATCTTTGTCAAATCTCCCTTCATTAACACACTTCAAGATTTTAAGCAATTCCAAATAGAAATCTATACGAAGAGAATCGTTTCAACAAGATACAAATTAAATAGAACGCTTGCAACAGAATCTTGAACAGAAAGGGGACTCATGATAACATGATGGGAGCCAAGTAAATAAACCAAATATACAAAAAACAATTAACTTGTTCACAAGTCAGGTATCAATAGTGCATACATGGAGTCATGAACCATATGGCATGTGAAGGTTCTAGATCAGGCCAGGGATAACAGCTGAGGGGCAATGCCATGAGTTATCATGTTTGCCTATAGCCACTCAAGCTAACGGTTCATTTTTGGTACTACACAAATGAACCCCAGTGAGTTATCTCAGTTATGCTTTTGATGATACACTTGGAAAAAATGGTGAACCAGGTTGCTTTTAATAATTTGAACAAATATTGAATACTCAAGTTTGGTTCATAATAAAATGATGGAAATGTGGATGTTTTTGTACATACACTTCCAAATAAAATAACCCTCTTGATTGAAAGTCTTAAATATGCAGACTAAGATCTTTCATTTTTCACCACAAAGATATCAACCAGTAAATGCTAGAATGACCACTGAAATGAGAACACAAAAATGGAAAAAATTTCAATGCAAAGAAAATAATAGCATCTATCATTGCCTTTCCGTTCTCTGGTCAACAAGCATCATTATCAGGGCAATCAGCATCGCTATAATCATAACAGACATAGCTATGGCACCATATAGACTTCTCAAGGCCATCCTCAACTTGGGTAAGTGGCTGATGGCATCTTTTCCAGGTTCTCTGGAATTCTCTTGTCCTGGTTTGAGAGATGAAGATGCAGAGTTTGCAACAACCATACCCCAAAATGATGTTCCAATTGAGGTAGCCCCTGGGGCCTCTGGCTCCAAAATTGCTGAGTGATCTGGTGGAATTTCCATGGACAATAATTCTTTGCATCGCTCATCTACATCCTACAAACCAGAAGAGCTCACAAAATTTAGTTGAAATCCTACCAATAGTCCATTGCATGCACTAAGTTTAATGTCATCTAATGGGGTAGATTTAATAGAAATTGATTTGGAACCACTCCAGAAATTACATGCCGACTAAATACTAATCTTTCTACATTTATAAAAAGTTAAAACTGAAACTTATATCACTGTTTATCATAAGTTCATACAACTGAGTTTAAAATCAAGAGCTAAAGGATCTCAGTAAACAATTTATCAATATAACTCTACTTATTTACAAACGGGACACATCTGACTTTCATATTTTTACAATCTAAGTGAGAATGAGACAAACCAAGCTTTTCTTGTTCTAAGTTAATTTTCCACTAATCCACCTTCGGATTTGATACTATTACCAGGTATAGCATGAGATTGCTAACTAAGGGCACATGGACTAAATAAGATATATATAAAAAAATTATTTACAGTGTTATGAATGCATTGTTCATTGTCAAGCTGGAAAGGGAAATCAATTGTCATACAAGATGTTTGACCTACAGAACTTGAAAACTCCTTTTTAGAACCTCTGTCAAGGTAGATTCTTGGCATCCTCATCATGATAAGCAACTCCAGGATATTAATTTTGAATTGAACGTTCATATTTTGAGTATCTTCAGAATAACACACAAATCTTGAAAAGTGATTGTCTACAAGGATAGTTGGCTTCAATAATGCCATTGTCAACACACATTCAATATTCCTGGATCATTGGTTATCATTTTGAAATTAAGAATATTTTCCCAATTGAATAAAAGTAGTGCCACAATGTGTCCCGCACCACCAACTAGCCATCACAGTTAAGAATCCAATTGAACATCCTTTCCTCTTTTCTCTCTTTCTCATTGTGTAGGTAAAGAGAATTGCAACAAAAGTAGTAATGCACAAGATGAAGGCAATTTATCAGTCTGGGTAATTGCAATAAGGGTATCATGTGATCCACTCGATGAAGATAATGAAATAATCCACCAAGAATCTTCAGTCATCTCTGTTTTTCAGGGGCTATTACTTAAAAATATATCATTATATCCATTGGCTTTAATGCCATGATCTGATGCCATGGAGGAAGTATCCAGCTTATACATATTGTTCTCTGTTGGAATATCCATCCAGTTCTGATTAATTGACTATGTATTGAAGAATTGATATCAGATTTATTGTTCCAAGGTGAATGACAATATGTTTGTAAAAGCTAAAGCATAAAAGAAACTATTCTAATCTATAATGCAGAGCACCAATTAGGAATGCAACTTCTATGCCCTGAATGCATCTTTGTCCAAATATTGCCAGTTAAGTTCTACACTGATGAATGATCTACATAATACTTTGTATCCTAGCCTAGATATTACTGTCAAATTGACCTGACAATATATCTAAGATGATTCATTCCACTTATTTGTGGGTATTGGTCTGATAGCTTAACTCAACACTGAAGCCTCAGAAGCACTGACAGAAAAGGTCTTCTGATAAGTGTTGCTCTCATCATGTCAACAACCATCAAAAGTAGATCAATCCTTTGTGTATAATTTTACCTGTATCAATGGGATTCTTATTCTTTCTATGCTTTCACCTATCTTCACATTCATGCATTGTTTGTTGAGATTCACAAGTGTTAGCAAGAGAATTGAATTGAACCAAAACAACCCAAATTCTGCAATGATGAAAGAGATAAGCAGCACTAGGGAAGCCAAGAGAGGCATAGCCCTAGAGAAAGAAACAAAACCCAGCACAAGTGAGCTAGAGAGATAAATAACCCAAGCAGACGATAAATCAAACTGAGAATAAAAGAGCACAATGCTTTTATGGTGCCCTTAGGCTAAGAATGAATGAAAGACAACAATGTGTGAAAATACAAATAAGAGTTGTGTATTTATACACAACTTAAGAGGTCGGGCACTTTCCCCAAGAGGGTTTATTTAACCTACATTGAGTTGACTAGTTTGACTTTAACCAACCCTGGAAATCTAGTATAAAATTACAAATAATGTTGACTGCGGCCAAAATGTGAAAACTACATCGTTAATTTTAACACCCCCTCTTAATCTGAACTGGGGGGCACCAAGAGAAGACATTACATCACATCCCCCCTCAATGGAAAATCTCCCACCAATATGACTTTGCAAGCTAGTGAAGGCGGCCTCAAATAGAGATTTGGTGAAGATGTCGGCAATTTGATCGGTTGAAGGGACAAAGATTGGCACAATTCGTCCATGAGAATGGAGATACTGAATGTAGTTCATCTAGATATTAATGTGCTTTGTCTTGTGATTATCTGCAAGATGGTTCTTTGATTGTTACAAATAGGGTGGTAGGAATTTCTTGAGGAAGACCCAACTAATCAATCATCCACATCCAAGCAAGGTGCTTATTGACGAGAACCACACTAGCATATTTGACTTTTGTGGAAGAGAGACCCACAATGTGCTTCTGCTTGGGAAGAGAGACCCACAATGTCCAGAACCAAGAGTGAATAAGTACCTTGAAGTGGATCACCACCTATCAAAGTCACCAACCCAATCAACATCATAAAAACCATGTCGAAGAATGGGAGCACCAACTAAATAATGGTCTCCCATGCTAGTAGCACCTCTAAGATAGCGCAAAATACTTTAGGTAGCTTGTCAGTGACTCTAGTGAGGCTTTTGCATATATCTAGAGCACATGCTAACAAGTGACAAAAAAAAGTGATATCTAGACGAGTATGAGTAAGGCAGAGTAGATTCAGTACTCCAGATCGATCGACAATAGCATCAAATAATAGAGAAGGACAATCTTCTTGATATTGCATCCTAAAAGCAAGGAGGACATGTAGGTTTACAATGCCCCACCCTTGAAGCATTGTAGAAGGCCTAGAGTATAATAAGGCTATGAGAGGGATATTCCATAGGAATATTGACTAATCTAGAGACCAATTCCCAAGTTTGGCTCTTGATCAGAAAATCATACATAGTAGACATGGTGGCCTTCCATTCAGGAGATTCCTTTTCTTGACTATAAGAAGGGGTATCTCAATCATCCTCCACTTTGGAGAGAAAGGTTCGTGGAGCAAGGGGATTCCCATAAGGTTGTAGTTTCCTTTAGGCCCTCGTCATCATCATTTGTCTATACTCAATCACTGTAGAAGAAGTGCTTGGGGAAATACAAGTGTTACAAATATCTCTGATTTCTCTTGATATTTCCGATTTCTCTCGATATTTCTGATTTCTCCCGAGTTTTTCATGTCGCCGATTTGTCCGATATTTTCATAACTCTTTATGTTGAGATTTTCTGATAATTCCCCATATTATCCCCGATATTTTCCATAAGTTTCTTTCCAAACCCTTGACGATATATTCCCCGACACGATATTTGTGTTGATGTTTCACCTACAAAATAGTCTAACTCTTGTAGGAATTTCGTCAAACACTTAGCTAAATTCTGATTTCAGTCTCCAATAAAACTTCAATAGTAATGCATTTAAAATCAACACTTTCAACTATATTTTATGAGCAGAAACACAAATGACTAAGAACTTGCAGCGGAAATAAATGAACAGTAGACAAGCATTCAACCATACGTTTGACACAAATATATTTAGACATTGCCCCTGGAAAAACCCCAAAGGGAAAATCAGTCCAAGAGAGATATTTTATTAGCGAGCTCACGAAAATTTTATGTGTTTACAGTATTAAAGGTTCCCAGCAAAACATGACAGTACTCATCTCACGAACCAAGCACAATATACTCCTTGAAAACAGTGCCACATTGTTCCAGCTTGTTGTACGGCCCTATACAGTCTGCACCAGCTACAAAATTGCCTCGAATGTTGTGCCTAGGATCTATTGTACTTTCAGTACGAACTGTATAGATTCTTCCTACAACAAATGCCTTGAAATCCATGCCCTTATCGCCTACCTCGATTTTAGTGCATAGAAACATTGTATGGCCTACTAAATTTGTAATGTACAACCAACATTAAATGTTGTACAATATTGTTGTCATAAATGTTGAACTTTCTTGGGATGTGGGACCTCTCTTCCTCTTGGGATTTGTGCCCCACTCATGCTGCTCCTCCCTTTCTTTCAACTCAATCTCTCTTGATCTTTCTTGGAAAATGTGCCTCTTCACTCTCACTTTCCCATTTTATTACCTTTCTAATGACCCTTTAGCTACCTACAGATCTGAACGGTCAAGATTAGATCTTGGCCTCACTAGATCTACGATTGTGACTTAATCTCTCATTGAGATGACTTAAATCACTTAAGTCACTGAAACTTAATAAAAGTCACTTTAGTCATTAAAATAATAAAAGAACACTTACCAACTTTATAAAATCACTTCATACAATAAAGTGCCTAGAGAGTGAAATTTGCTCGATCACTTCTGCATGATAGGCATCGCCAATGCAAAAGTACCTCCGGGCTACCAAAAACTAACACTCCCTCTTAGCGAGGGATGTAATTCCGAAACCTCCACCTAGATTTGTCTCCAACCCCATCATCCCATCTGCTACTGTAGCTACTCCCTATGAACCAGAAGGCTTCCCTACCACATGCATTGGAATCTGTACTGAAGACTCGTCCCTGCAAAACATGCTTCGAGTCTCCTCAAAATCCTAAGCATCCAACTAGTTCATCTCATACCAATTCAGTTTCCTGACAATACTGGAAGAATCCACACAACTGACTGTCCCTGATACTGGCACGAACCCTGAATCCAAGATCTCCTTGGACCCAACCATAGGCTATCCGAACAACCTGTGTGATCTCCCTTATATGACACAAAGCACTCATGTTGTGTCCAATGTAGCTCCCACTAGATATATAAGTACTTGTCCACGCTAGAACACCACACTATATCCCTCATCCTCAAAAGATGATACTGAGAGCAAGTTTACCTTCATCCCTAGAACAAACAACACCTCAGCCACCTCTAGAGATCCTCCTGACTCTAGCTGAAATCTCACACATCCAACCCCCTTCATGGCATGCATGGTGTCGACCCCACTATCCACATAGCAGTCTAAGTCTATCTCCAAAACACTAAGGACACCGACCTCCTTCCCTTCATGTGGCGAGATGAACCACTGCCCACAACCCATGCTCCAATGTCCTCAAACCCTACACTACCACTGCCTGAAAGACAAGAGACTAGAGAAAATTCCTTCTCAAACTTCTTCGCAAAGTTCTCAATCTCAGCTAATGCTACTATCTCTGTCTCATCCTTGCGCTTCTTCTTTTTGTTTGGACATTGACTCACATAGTGGCCAGTTTTGTGACAAGTAAAGCATTTCACTTTGCTCATGTCCTTCTTTTGTTCACCTGTCAAGCTAGACCCACCACCTGGGTATTTCTTGGGCCTCTGCTTGCTCTTTCCTATAAGAGCAACATTCTCCTCATCATCCCCATACTGATTCCCTGTGTGGCTGGAACTAAGTCTCAGCTCCTCCTGTATGAAGTCATCCCAAAGTCTAGTCTAGTCCATGTAGGCATATTCTCTCTGGCAACAATTGCACGCACAAAGTCCTGCCATGGTTGTGAGAAACCATTCAAGGCAGTTCTAACCAACTCTACTTCTCCCACTATCTCGCCAACAGCACCCAACTCATCACATACCTGTGAAATCCGGGTAAGGTATGATGTAACATTGTCAATCTTGGTCATCTTAGTATCTCTCAGCTTTTCCCTCAAAACCATTTTTCGGTTTTGATTGTTGCTTTGGAAAAGCTTTATCAAAGATCCCACATATCAAAGGCATTATTTTTTCTGGTCACATGAGGCATAATGTGGTCTTTCACTGCATCAAGAAGAATACGCTTTGCCTTCACATTCGTCCTCTGATAATCTTCCAACATAATAGGATCAGTGGGAATCGTAACAGCTTCCTTGGTTGTATCCCATAACCCTGATTCATCCAACAACAACGTGACCCTCTCCTTCCATGGAATGAAATTCAATGCACCCACAAGGCTATCCTCATATTGCAAGCGAAGTGTCAAATGAAGAAGTTTTGGTTAAAATCATTGTTTCTGCATACAAGCATTTAACCAAACACTTTGATCAACCAGGATTTAAAATTCTTTTGAGTTTACTGATCAACAACACTTTGATTTTTAACTTGAATAATAAACACCAGGGCAAAAATAAACAGTTACTAATAAGAATATGAACATGGTGAATTTTAAATCCAATGACCAGGGTAAAACCCCCACAAGGGAAAACCCAAAGAGAAGATTTTATTGATATAGAGCAATCTAAAACTTTAATTACAGAAATTTATCTTTCCCTCAAAGAATCAAACTAGCAAACACAAGATAACTTATCTCTAACAAAACTGTTACTTCAATTTCAGTGCCCATAGCAGCTATACGGCCTTGTCACACGTGCCAAATCTGCTGCTACTCTATGGCCCAATCAACCAGTCATTAAATGCACTGAAGCTGCCTTGAAATCTGTGCCCACGTGTGCCAGATTTGTTGTTGATGTATGGCCCAGTCAAATTGTCGTTAAATGCGCCTAGCCTACTTCGATTTATGTGCCCACATGTGCCAAATCATGTTGTACGGCCCATTCAATCTACCCTGGGAAATGTGCAAGAAATAACCTGGCTACCTTGGGAATTGAATCACTAATGTTTGCTGAGTTTCTTCGGAACTGTGCTATGACTCTCACTTGGAAAATGCTCTTTTTCAATCTGACTTCTCTCTCAAACTTGGTGTCTTTCCCTTTTCCCTAAACTATTTTTATATTATGAAAACCCCTAACCACCTTTAACTAACTCATCCAATGGATGGGATTAGTCTAATCTGAAGGTACACATTAAATGCACAAATAAAACACCTTTTATTTATTAAATGTGCAACTAATGCACTTTTGGGTTTTACACATATAAAGTCATAATATAAAAAACACTTTATTTACATAACTCAACTTTACATAAATAAAAGACTAGGGATAACAACTTAGTCCCCCCCATGACAAACACACCAAAAACCACAAGGAGGACCTCCAAAGTTATAAATTCTAACATCAAAGCCATACTCATGGACCAACCAACGACAAGCCCAAGTCTGCTAGGTGAAATAACTCGACAATTCCCTTGTTGCTTGTTGCCACCAAAACTAGCGTGCATGTGTTAAAGCCCAAAAGAGGCACACTAGCCCAATGGAACTTGAAGAGAAAAGCCATTGTCACCACACTCCTCTGTGCTCACTTCTACTTGGATCTCCTCCAACTCAAGGGGAATATCCCTAAATAGGACTGCTAGACCAATAAGACAATGGAGCTCATAGGTGAAGTAGAGAGTAGATCTAGCAAAACAAGGCCAAGTAGTACAAAATGGAACTAAACAGGTGATGGGAAGGAAGGGAAGATCAATCCAAAGGAGACTAGTGCCAGAATCACAAGGGGCAAATGGAGTCAAAATAGAACAACTCAAGAGGGCCTTGCACAAATGTTTACTAAGGGAGAGAAGGTCGCATGATTGAGCAAAACCTTGCTTAGTAGATTGACGGTGAACCAAGGTTTACAAGGAAAGGGATTAAATGAAATATCCACTTACTTTCCAACTCTATAGGGTGCACCTTATAAATAAAGGTCTATGGTTGCACAATCCAAATCAGGGCAAAGATACAACACATAATCCCGTATAAATAAGCATGCAAGAAAGGATGCAATAGAGATTAACTTAAAACATCCTTCTTCAACGAGGTATCAGTACCCTTATAATGACCCGAGCAAAGCATAGGAATGACCATGTAACGCACCTAAAACAACTTACAATCATGAAGCTCCAGCAAGTTTAATGCCACACATTTGGAAGAAAGTACTCCAATACATGTCCAAGAAATCCTCAAGTGATTTTCTGTTAAGCTCCAAGAGAGATATTCTATTAGTGAGCTCAAAGAAATTTTCTGATTTTACAACATTAAACATTCCCATCAAAACATGACAATACTTGTCTCACAAACCAAGCACAATATACTCCTTGAAACCAATGTCACATTGTTTCAGCCTTGTACGGCCCTGTACAGTCTACACCAACTACTAAATTGACTTGAAAGTCATGCTTGTCACCTGTTGTACTTTCAGTACAAACTATACGAATTCTTCCTATAGCAAATGCCTTGAAATCCGTGCCCTTATCTCTTGCCTCGAGTTTAGTGCATAAAAAAGTTGTACGGCCTATTGAATCTATAATGTACAATGAACATTAAATGTTGTATGATACTGTTGTCATAAATGTTGAACTTTCTTGGGATGTGTGCCCTCTCTTCCTCTTGGGATTTGTGTACCACTCTTGCTTCTCCTTCCCCCTTTCTTTCAGCTCAATCTCTCTTGATCTCACTTTCACCTTTTATTAGTTTTCTAACAGACCCTTCAACTACCTCCAGATCTCAACGGTCAAGATCAGATCTCGGCCTCAATAGATCTACGGTTGTGACTTAATCTCTCATTGAGATGACTTAAATCATTTAAGTCACTCAAACTTTATAAAAAGTCACTTTAGTCATTAAATTAATAAAAGTACACTTACCAACTTTATAAAATCATTTATAAAGTAAAGTGCCTGGAGAGTGAAATTTGCTCGGTCACTTCTGCATGCTAGGCACCACTAATGCAGAAGTACCTCTGAGCTACCAAAAACTAACAATTTGCAACATTGAAATACTCATAAGAGGACGATCATCATTAGGATGTGAAGGGGAGAGATCCACTAAGACATGTTGAGAATCATACATACACAAATCATTTGTAAGTAGTGGAAAAGAACCTAGTGGACCATAAGAACATCAAACACAACATCTCTATGTTCAATCACTTTGTGAGTGGAAGGATCATATACACAATATACTTTGGAAACTTCACTATAAACCACCAAAATGCAATGATAATTTTTAGGCTCCAATTTGTTTCTCTTTTCTCTAGGATTATGGCCCATGCACTTGATCCAAAAATTCTAAAATGCAAATTTGAAGGTTTGTTTCCATACCATTTCTCATAGGGAGTCATATATTGAACAACACAAGTAAGTGCCTAATTGATGATGTGGGTTGCACAAGCAATTGCTTCCCCCAAAAAGTTAGGCGACATCTACCTAGAGTGAGGCATGCAATCAACCATTTCCATAATAGCTCTATTCTTTCGGTCTACTATTTGTTTTGGAATAATCCTTTGCCAAGAGATGCCATGAATTTGATGAAATATTTGGAAATCACTACTAATAATTATCCTCTATGATTGAAGGTGGTACACTTGATCTATTTCTTGCTTTGATTTTCCACAAATGATTTAAATTCTTTGAATTTCCCAAAAACTTCATCCTTCGATTGAATGTTGTATATCTAAAGGAGGCAAAAGAAATCATCATTGAAGGTGAGGAAGTACTTAGATCCCCCAAGAGGAATGGTCATAAGCCCACAAATGTCACTATGAACCAACTCAAAAGGTTGAGAGGCTCACCTCGCTAAATTCTTAATACAGGACTTGTGATGGTGTTCCCCCAATATACAACCTTCATAGACATCGCTAGGTGGTTTAATATGTGGAAGATTATCTTCCATCTTAGACAACTCATATGTTGCAAAGACCCAAAGTTTGCATGTTCTAAACAGCAATGCCGTAACATGTTCTTATCATTAGTGTTGGCTACCATATCAATGAATCCATTTCATACTGAGGAAGGTGAAAGCCAGAGAACTCACCTTGCTAAATTTTTAATGAAGAAGTCTTTATGGTGTTCCCCCAATAACCCTTCACAGACACCACTAGGTAGTTTAATATGTGGAAGATCATCAACCATTTGTAGACGACTCATATGTTGTAAAGACCCAATGTTTGTATGTTCTAAACATTAATGCCATAAAATGTTGATGTCGTCAATATTGGCTACCATATCAACAAATCTATTTCATACCGAGGAAGGAGGAAGCTTCCCGAGCTTGTACACATGATCAAATTCATCACAATAACTCGAGGAAACCACTTTAAAACAATCATACAATGTCCTTTACAACCATCACTTTGGCTAAAATTCCACCTTTCTGTTGGTGTGAGTGATGTTGTAAATAGAAAGAAGATTGGGTCCTACTCCTAGAACATGGAGGAGTTCTCCAAACTTAGTAGTGTCAATGATGAAATCTCATAATATATATTGACATCTACATAATGGGGCTGACATCTAATGATGTTATATTATTTAATGTATATTACAATGACCTCAATAGGAAATGATAGGAAACTTAGGACATGTCAGGAACCAAGAAGATTTGAGTATAAAATTAAAAACTAAATCCCAATAATAAATTATAAACATTAAAAAAATTCTACAAATGTCACTTTAAAATTCATTATTTCATATTGCATGCTGCCATACAACATAGATGATGAACACTGCATCCTATTTCATAATCCATAGGAAACAAAATCACAACTTTAAATATCAAAATGGTAAAATGTTGTTGTTGTGGAAAAAACACAAAGGGAAATTAGAATCCTTCCACATTGAGAAAACTCACTTTCATAAGAATTCGCAAGCTTGATTTGTCTCCTTACTAGCATTGTTCTAGAGAAAGTGCCCTGTCAAAATGAGAATGCCCAAATTTCAAATTTAGGGTTTGGAGGCCATCATGGAGGCCACCAAACCCTTTTATTCAGAGTTATCTAATGATGAGACGATTTTGACTTTTCCGACCATTATAGATGAAATTCAACGATCAAATCTTTGGCCAGATCATAACTTTTCATTGTTCAGAATCCCTTTTTTATTGCAGAAATGGATTCAACGCCCTAAAACACCCCTGTTCTACCCCGATTGTGCAATCTCAACACATTATATCTATGATTCCAACCAATGTTATCAGAACCAGACCAGTTTTGACAAAACCGACCAGTCTGACTGGTTTACAGGCCTAAGCAATCTGAACCACTACACAGAACCGAAAATGGTTGGTTCTGTTACCTGTACGGAACTAATTGGTTCTTGTATGGAACCGACCTCTTTGCTCAAAACTGGCTTCTTTGCTCAAAACCGGCCAGTTCTGTACAAAACCGACCAATTTCGTAGAGGCCATACAGTGGAGTGATTTTTTTCATTTTTCTTCAAAAAACCAAAAAATTAAGTGAGAGGGGGGGGCAAACTAACCCTAGGCCCCTACTAATGCTATATAAAGGTAGAGAACAAAGGTAAATCCTTGACCTAGTCATCATCGACAATACTAAATGGTAATATTAAATTCTTAAAGTAAAAGTGACATTCTCCTTATCTTTCATTTTCTATCATTTTACTTAAATTTTTAACATTACCATTAATTGTTTCAGGATGTTTGACTCTTTGAGAGTGGTTGCAATGTCATCGAACTTCAAATGCAAAAAGTAGAATTTTGTATCCCATTCAGAATTCAACAGGCTTAACAGTTTTCAGAATTTCAGTATTGCAATGTTTCATTGGACTCTATCATGTATGAGGGTATGGGATTGGCATTTAATCAAGCACATCAACCCCTCTATGTACCTTGATGTTGGTGGTGTTGATTGTTCAGATTGATGTTGGTGGCCTCAAAATTAATTTTTGAAGAATCCCTAGTTTAAAGGCCATTTATTAATGTACTTAGGTTCAAATATGAATTGCACTTGGTGCTATTTTGGTTGTATGCACTCTTACTTGCTATATACATGAGAAACTTTGCATATTTGTGTATAATGGTTTGAATTCTAATGGATGCACATGAATATATATATATATATATATATATATATATATATATATATAATTTTATTTTCAAATTTTGAATATTTTATGTATAACTATAATTTGGTCAACTGGTTTTGTGGTCCAGTTTTTTTTTCCGGTTTTTATCCGATTTCGGTCCGGTTCCAGTTCCTGAGGTCAGTCGGTTCGATGACCTGTCCAGTTTTAGTAACTTTGCTTCAAACAATTCTGGCCAGATTTGGGGGGGAAATGATCAGAAAATGAACCAGAAAAGAGGTCCAAATCATCTAATCTTTAGATTTCTCACTTTTATTCTTTTTATCTTTCAAAACAAACAGCATGGGAGGCCAAAAACTTCTCGAGCTTTGAGGCCCCTTTCTCAGGAATTGCCAAGAAATGGCTGAAATGTTTCCAGAAACTGTCGGAAACATTTCAACAGTTTCTAGCCATTTCTGAAATGTTTTTGTGCTCATTTTTGGCATCTGGATATGTTTCGGAAACCAAAAATGCATATCTGGCTAACCGGGCACAGTTTTCATGTATATCTGCATAAAATTTCATATTCAAAACATTTTTCCTCGAATGGGTTCACCATGCTCTGCCGACCTTTACTGTTGATTCTATGTTTCTCTTGACAATTTTTTCGCAACGACAACATTTTACTCTGCAGGCTATAATTGAATGTTCTAGCTTCTGACCAATTTATAGATTTTTTGAAGCGGATGCTTCTTTCTTCTTATTAACCTTTAGCTTTGCCATTACTCTTAGGCATATTCCTTCTTATTGTTTCAGCTTTGGAGGATGATGGATATGCGGTTCTTCATGTGAGAGGGCATGTTTATATATATCCGGAGAGTGGGGGCTTGGGTGCAGTGAGTCTGCTTGGCATCCGTGATGGCCGGATATACCGAGTATTGGGGCATCCGGTGGATGGTGAGCCTGGTGAAAGATCAGACTCAGTGGCAGCAGCAGTGGCTGTCAGCGTGGAGGATTCATCCAACTCTGTGAGGAAACTGAGTTGGTATGATATGGTTCTTCAGGATGAGCAGGAGAGCTCTCAGTTCAGAGTTGTCAGACGGAGACCTTCAGCAGTTGATCCAGTCCAGGTATCTGATAGGCATTTAGATTCAGAGGGAGCTTCAGTTATTGGAGGGAGAGATCCAAGTGGAACTAATGACAGTAGTACCTCCCTCGCTAAGAGGGAGTGTTAGCATTTGATAGCTCGGTGGCACTCCTGCATCAGGTGCCTAGGTGCAGGGGTCAATAACGTGGAGTCTCACTTATATTCTTAAAGTGACTTTATCAATGTGTTTTTATTAAAGTACCTTTTTGATGTGACTTTATGATTTAAAAGTGAGTCGCACTTTATTATGTTTCTAAAGTGACTTTAAGTCATAATGTGTACTTTTTATATATTTAGGGTAATGTGACTTTTCAAAAAGAAAATTTATTGTAAAGTTCACTTAGGAGATTTAAGTGAGTGAGAGATTAGATCCCAGCCATAGATCTCTTGGCCAAGATCTAATCTCGTCCATTGAAGTTGAAAAGTCATGAGAGTAACCCTAATAGGGTAAATAAAAAGTGTATGAGACTTCATTTTGTCACATCCAAGAGAGAGTTTTGGAAGGGTGCACTCCAAGAGAAGTGGAGGAGAAGAGGCACGATTTTCATGCAAGAGAGAGAGTTCTGCTGAGAAAGAAGAAGGGCACGCACTCCCAGGTGAAAGCTGTTGGTGTTTGGCATGCTTTTCCAGTGAAATTTGCTGCTGTAAATGAAGACAATGCTAAGGAGATGAGACAGGGATGAAATGAGCACACATTCCTAGACAGAGACAGAAGGTTTCAGTTGACTACACATCATTCCCAGGAGGCCGTACTGCTGAGTTTATGCACAGTAATCGATGAGATGTACAGCTGAGAATTAGCACACAAATCGAGGTACTTTTAATGCTGCTGTTTTAGTATTAATGTGCACAGATTTTGAGGCTGATTGTGTACACAGATTTCGAGGAAGTGATCACAGCAAGGAGGCCGTACTGTTGACTGTACAGTGCATGTGCTGTTAGCAGAGTGTGGGTTTGGCACATTTTTCAAAGTGCTGGTACAGTACTGAAATTCTGAAGTTATTCCTGTGTTGTATCATTTATTTCTCAGCTTAATAAAGATCTCTTGCATGCTGGTTTTCCCCAGGGGTTGGGGGGGTTTTTCCAGGGTCTAAGTTTAACCAAAAATACTGAGTTAATGAGTATTTACAGTGATCTGATATTTAATTCCTGTGTATGCATCTTTCATTACAGTCTGCTGATTTAAGTTTATTTCTGCTGCTAAGATGCTTCATGAGTAGTATATTCACCTACAGTGTCTTGAAATTTAAGCTTGATAAAAGTGTGTAATTATTTTTTTACTGTTGAGGTCAATATCAGAGTATTTCCTGAAGCATTCGACATCAAATTCAGTTGGCTGCTAAGTGGGCAGAATTCTGAGTTGTCTGGGTATTCTGAGAATTCTGAGTTTTCTGAGTTTTTGTCATTTCTCAACACTCACAACGTGTTTTGTTGCTTCTGCCTGAGCATAATCCTCTAGGTTCTGCTAATGCTACGCATGCCACCTATCATATTTTTCCCAATCCTTTAATTTCTGAAGTTGAAACTTTGTAAATATTATAATATGATCTATTCTTAGGATCACTGTTTATGTCTTTCAGAATGCAATTTAATGTCGTTTCATGCTACTGTCACACTACATGGTGTACAGGCACGGCTTGTGAAACTTTCCGTGTTCATGATCCTTTTCATTTTTGTTAGTCCTCGCTTGCCTCATCTCGCCCCCAATGACTCTGGAAAGGCCTATTCGCTTCACAAAAGTCCACAGGTCCGGAAAAAATGCTCGAGATTGTCATTCTTTTCACCAACTGTTGTTCAATTTAATAACCTTATACTTCTCTCTGTTCAAATGTTCTAACTTCACAGTAAATGTTCTCGGATTTTTTCTACCTCCAAAGACATCTTTATATTTTTTTAGCACACTTCCAAAAATTCTCCCATTCATGGCTTCGTCAAGTCCTCACACAAGAAATGTGTTTCCCAGGCTGAGACCACTTTCGTCTTTCACAAAGATGAAGAGGTTTTCCAGAAAATGATGCATCAGAAATGAAACCCCAAAACATGTTACAGAAGATCACGTATTTTCACTAGTATCATAGTTTTATCATACATAACCATAAAGGTCATACTTTAACAGAATAAGCTTAAGTATTTATTACAAGATACTTTATTGCCTACATCACTAACTCCTTAATCTATTGATAAAAACATAAGTACATAGGTTAAAATTAAATATCCTAACACTTATCCATTGTATAAAACGATTGTTAGTCCTAATAAAATACATGAGAGCCCTTTGCATCAAAATTCAATTACATCAATAAATTTACACTCGTCTTAGTTACTAAAGTCGAGACTTGGAGAATCATGCAGAAGTAAAGAGTGCCCTCGTTTATGGAATTTTATCACAATACAACTCAAGAATGAAACAGTCCATTATAGGTGAGGCTTTCAACAGTCATTGATGCACTTGTTAGTTGTAAGTATATACTGAAAAAACACATATTTATACTAAACAGCCATTCAAAAAAATAACAGTACAATGTTCAAAGTACTGTTAAGATGCTTAAACTGACCTGAAATGTTTCTGTGGGTTGCAAATAGTCACAGATGAAGATGCCATCCAACCAAGGAACAAGTACCCTTCTAGGGAAGACAAAACTGCACGGTTCACTGTTTCAATAAAACCAGTCAGAACACAATTTTTACCCTTTAAGCTGTTGTAAAAACAATGAATATTCAAACTATACATCAATGTTCTTGATATGCAAACAAAACAATCTTAAGATGATATACCCAAGTAACAGGCACGGAAGGAATCCATAGTAAATCAAGTTCACAAACATGGTAAAGTCCCAGTTTCATTGCTATACACTGGCAATGCCATTAGAAACTATGTATTTCTACGAGAGTGTGTTGAGAATAGTGTGATCTTCACATGGCCACGGTGATCTCATATTGTGTCATTAATGCATTTTGTTAGGCATTAATTATGGCTAAATCCATCAGTTATTGTAATATAAGGTTACGGTTAAGGCCAACCTAGTCAACTTTGATATGTTGGCTCAATAATCCTCTTCGGGAGTGCACCCTCCTTGTGTGGGCCTATAACCCCCCTTCGGAGGATTCCCTGCTTGAGTTGTGTCTAAATACACAACTCAAACCTCATTTGTAAATCCTCTATTTTGATCATTCAGCTAAGACTCTCTAATACAAGTGGTTTAAGCCTACAGGCACTAAATCTTTGGTGTTCTCTTGTGGTTGGCATATTTTATCTTTTATGTGCATTTCTGCATATCATGTGTAGTGCATCCATGATCGGGAATCTCTCTCCCTAGTGCACTTTTGGTTCAGCCCTAGCGCACTTCTCTAGTGTTGGTCTTTTATCTTTTCACTGCAGGTTTTTGGGTTGGCATTTTGGTTCCATTTGATCACCTCTTTCTGTTTGTGATCTCAACAATGTGAAGTCCAAATACACATTATCCCAAGCCTGAAAATATAGATGACCACTCACACAATCACAGGTGGCTGCAACTGTCAGTCACTTCAAAATGTTGATGACACATAGATCAGAGTCAACAAAAGATAAATATATATGACATAGAAAAGAGGGCATGTTAGGTCCTAACAGAGGATCACAATCAAGGCCTCACTCTAGGTATTTTGTTGGTTTTGTACTTTGGAAGTGGCCCTTCTACATCACATGACATTTGAAAGAGACTCTCACCACAATTATGCAACTAACCTCCTCCACTAATTGCATCATTTAAAATCACAATGAACCAAAGGATAACTATACAAACTCTGAATTGCAAAACATCATGAGCTAGTGCTAGTACATGCAAGACTTTTCAGTGTCAGGTGTCTAGCTGAAACAGGGAAACCTGCAAATGTTCATGGTGATAATATTCCTAATAGTGCTAGCTCATGCAAATGATTCGTGTTGTAAATTGTCATTGAAAATTATCAAAACTGTTTTTGATCCTTTGTTGTTCATAAATTAATCTTATCCACTTATTGACTACGATAAGTATGTTTTGATCACTGAACCATAACTACCTCTCGAAGATGCATCTCTATTGTTACTAGTATTTGATCCCAAATGGTTCTTCTGATATTGATTGCAGTATTACGCGTCACCTCTCCGCAGAACTCCACTAAGGTAAACAGTTGACAAGTCTATCCACTAATTCTTAAATTACATATATCCAAGAACATGCACAGTATCTAAAGCATCTACATAGAGTAAGTCAATAATGTATGACCAGTATCCCATGAGCATTAGTCGGAATTACCAATTTCTCATGATCTCGAATAGTCCATAGCACTTATTACATTCGTTGACCAATTTTTGATGATCTTGAATGGTCCACTTAGCACTCATTGTTTCATGTGATACTCATAGGGGTGCAGAGGTGGGATTGAAAATAGTGAAATGAAATGCATAGCATCAATCATCACCTCCGAGGCTTGCACCCAATAACCAGGCCTTCTTAGAAAGGTCACTCATCCCAACACTCCCCTGGCTCAAGCATGCTTAACCATGGAGTATTTCCCCATAGTCAAACCCACTTACCTTGCTAACCTATTTGCAAAACATTAGCAAGTATTGTGCCTTGGCTCTTTATTTCAGCATTTGGGGAGCTTTCGTAGTCCATATGAAATATCATTTTGGGGATTATTTGCTTAGAGTAAGTCATTAAGGCACATCCCATGGACCATATCCCATGAGCATTAGTCAAAATGACCAATTTATCATGATCTTCAATAGTATACTTAGCACTCATTATATTAGGTGATGCTCACAGGGGTGAATAAGTATGATTGAAACTAGCAAATGAATTGCATAGCATCAATCATCACCTTCGAGTCTTTCCACTGGTAACTAGGAATTCCTTGAAAGGTCATCCATCCCAAGACTCCTTTGGCCCAAGTGTGCTTAACCATGGAGATTTTCTCCATAGTCAAACCCACTTAGCTTGATATCCTATTTGCAAAATCTTAGCAAGTATTGTGCATTATGAACTATTCATTTAGAGCTCTCTTGACTAATTATTTAAGCATGTGGTGGGCTTTCACAATCAAACTATGAAATACCATTTCAGGGATTATCTATGTAGAGTAAGTCATTAAAACATGACCCGTGTCCGATGAGAATTAGTCAGAGTGACCACTTTCTCATGATCTTGAACAGTCCACTTAGCACTCATTGCATCGGCATTAATGTCAACTTTCCCCTCCAATCAAAATAGCAGATTATGGAGAGCATTAAATTATCTATGATTCACATACGAGTTGCCAGTGTTACCATTCCTATTCTTAGTTTCCTCACTAGGAATATTATTGTTGTGGGGTTGTTATCAACTAAGTTGCACTTAGGTGATTTCAAGTGAGTCTGTGAAGATAAAACAAGTTTACTTGTTCACAATCAAAAGAACAGAAGTCCTAGCAGGCCACCTTGGCCTTTTTTTAAAATAAAATCACATGTCCATGCCCTATGGGGAAATTGTAAAAAATGTCATAGCATGATGGTTTTGTAAAGGACTCGGCTTTCCTAGGACTTAGTTATTAATCCGACTAGCCTAGAGTGTTTTTTCCCTTGTCAATTATATGGTGTTGAATAAACGACATATAATTTTCGATTTTTTCACTCATACCTCCAAAATTGGGACGGTTGGCATGGTTTCTCAATCTTAGGAGGTTATTACAGTTCAGGTGTCAATGTATATTACCATGCTAGATATTTAAATCGAGTCGTATGGACATGTCCCAGGTCTCCCTAAGTTTTCTTTAAATTCCGAAGAAAATAAATTTTTTCCGTAAAACTAGACCATTTTTTAATGGTTTAAATGGAAAAATTCAATTTGTAATAAAAGTGTGGTCTGGAGGCGGAATTCGGCGTAGGGATCTTCGTTTGACGCTCAGAGCGTCCTCTTTACCTTAGGACCCACTTTCTCCATGTTCTGGGTGATTACATCGCCTCTGGGAGTATTATTCCTCGAAGATGTAACAAAATGGCATTTTAAGGCTAAAAAAACCCAAATTGCACCAAATTGGCCTCGCATGTGCCAAATGACTTGGCATGCCATGTCAAGTGAAAGGCAACTCATTTAGAGATAAAGGAACATGTGCAAATGTCAAATCAAGGGATATTCGAATCATCTCAAGTTAATAATACGCCCCTCCTATGAGGATGACGCATCTCATGTGTTAGGAGATTTGAATTGGTGGGTGGAGAAAACAAGGAGAGGGGGCGCACCTCCCTTTGCGGTGGCACCCACCTCATCAACCATAAATCACGTGATTCCCAATCAAGTATGATGATGTCGAGTTATCCCTCAAAGGGAGGAGGCGCATATCTCCAAAGAGCTCATGTGACTTGAAGTGGGTGAATCTCATTTGTTGGATGGAGTTTCCAAGGAGAGGGGGCACCCACCTCATCACACAACTCCCACTTATTTCTCAATCAAGAGGATATCAATCCCCTCTTTTTCTCCTATGATGCGCTCTCTTCTCCTTGAGCTAGTGCGCCACTCATGTGTTATCCTTTGCTATATAAGCGAGCTATTCTCCTCATTCAAACCAGTTCGAGTTGCATGAGTAGAAGGCTTGTCATTGTACTATTTTCATTTTGTATTGTTGGAATAAAAACAAAAGCTTTGGAGGCTCATTGGTGTAGTGTGTTTTTGGATGATCATGGCCTCACATGTTTGAGGTAATTTGTATGTGATTAATGTTTTTTTGCACTCTTGTGTTGTGGATCTAGCCTTGATAGGGTTGTTCTCAATTGATAGGAAGAAGGTATTTAATAAGTTTATTACTTGCTTTCTTTTTGCTCATACATGTTTAAAGATATAGATCTAGCATTTTAATAAGGTTATTATTATGCTTCTCTAGTTTTTTTATGCATGAGTAACTAGATCTCACAAACCTTTTTGCAAGTGTCTTATGAGTAGTTGCAGGTAACCATTGGATAGGAGTTTGAACAAGATTGTTCACCCTCTCTCCAAGAACATTCATGTTGCTTAGTCCAATAGCATTCCATCGAAGGCTTTTATAGTTATTCTCATCCGACATTGGGCCTATCTCTCCTTCTCCTTCTCCTTCAACAAACGCAAATTTTTCTTCGTTATTTGCAAATCTATTATTCCAAAAGTTATATTTTCTTTTAGATTTGATATATTGTTTAGATCTTGCATTTTAAAGCTTCATTCTACTAGATCTAACTTAGCTAGCTCCACTTTATGCAAGTCATTTCATAGCAAAAGTTCAAGGCTTGAAGTAGAAGTTAGTTTGTGCTTTTAAAAGTTTTATTTGGCAAGTTAAAAGTGCTTCATTGGCTGCCCTCAAAAGCAAGCCAAGATCCTCATACGGACTTGTCCTTTTGAGTCATTTTAGTCAATTTTTGCAAGTAGTTTAACTTAGAAATTTTTCCATATTTTTTTAGTCACCCAAATAACTTTTAAAGTGAGCTTGGGCATTTTTAAACACTAATTTGTTCGCTATCCTAAATTTGTTTGTAACAAGTTTTTTGGACTTTAGGTGAAAATTTGAGTTTGAGGCCAATCCAAGGCTTCCCGGAGCTTCCTAGTTTCGCTGGGAAATTTACACTTGTATTTTTGTAAGCTTTTGGATCTAGATCTGTAAAGATCCAAAGCATTTCTTTCTTCCAAGTTTATTGTAAATCATAAATAAAAAGAAGAGCAAGTGGGCTACCCACACCCCATCCACCCTAGGGGGATTCGCAAAATTTTCATGGAGTGATTTTTTCTAACAATCTTTATTTTCTATTTAAATAAAACAATCTAGTACTAAAATTTAACGTTTGAAGTGTCTGATCCAAATATCGGCCTTCAAACTCACTTAGGACGTACGAACACTTAATTTATATTTTTTGTAGGCAGTATACTTTACAGATCAACTAGATCTCATTATTTCATGTATTTTTTGCCAAGAAAATAAATACTAACCCACCACGCTCTACAGAAGTACGGAAAGGGAAAAGATATTCGTGTAGTAATTAGTTTAACATTTTAGTTTCAATCTTTTCTTTGTTTTGGTAAATGAACTTGGCATTGCTTTCCCGAAGTATGCTTTGGCCGTCACATAAAGGGCTTTGCCTAAGTACGTGATCGGATGATCAGAAAAGAGACTCTTTGCTTGTAGTAATTATCATAACATTTTACTTTAAGTTATTTATCTTTTCTACAATCAAACGTAAAAATATTTAGTTTTCAACTCAAAGTATGCTCTTTCACCTTGCCAGCATTCGCCTGGGCCTGTGGGAAATCAGAAAGAGTTGCAACTACTCCATAATTCTTCACATCTAATAAAAACTCATCCTATTAAAATTAACTACCTTGAACATAGTGAAAATCCGACACTAATAACTTAATTATTGTGTGGGGAAATTTCTTAGGAGAAGCGGGAACCATAGGGAGGCGACCTCAGGGCACAGTTAGACTACACCCTTGTTGGTGTAGTGTTGAACACCGCCCTCGAGACTCCATTCCAGCCCTCATGTCTTCGTGAGGGGACACCTTTAATTAAATTTGTGTACATTACTCCTTGTACAATAGGGTATATCTGGGGCTCCCTTTCTCCCGTAATCAAGTTTCATCTTATAATAAACTAAAACTGACCAAGAAGCACTCACACAACATCTACAACACAACAACACGCATTTTTGACTCCACTATTGGCACTGATCTTGTTTATATTTATTTCAATCTTTGAATCAGGTCTTATGTGTTATATGATTATATGTTGTTGATCTTAATTTTACAAGTGAATTTTGTTTTCAGTCAATCTATTTCAAAACTCCTAAACAACTTACCCAATCATAAACTTAAAGGTTAATCAGCCTTAGTAACTCATAGGGATTACCGCCCTTGGCTTCGTTAGGAGTTCTCCCTAAACGGAGGAGTTGAGTGTTGAGTGACAGTATCTCAACTCGAAACTTGCCCCTAAGGAACGCACCTAAGCAGCATGAAGATTTTTGCTGCGATAACCCTCGGGTGCGTGTTCCGGCGGCAACATCTTTTAGCGCCATTGCCGGGGATAAATATTTTTATTCCTGGGTACAACATTAACCTTTTTGTTTTTACCTTATTTTGATGCATTTAGTTTTATCAAAAAAAAATTACTTAATCCATCCGCCGACTCCACTAAACTTAAACTCAACAAGGTATTCTACGAGAAGGACAAAAGACGGTTTGTCAGTTTCATTCCTGAACCTGAAAGGGTTTACAGAAGGAGACAGACCAGGCTCGCTTCTTGGAGGATCCTTGAAAACTTAGGAGCTGAGTCTGTTGAAAACATCCATAACTTATTTGAAAAATAATTTCTTAGATCCAATGGAAAAAAAATTCAAACCCCTTAATTTCACTCAAATAGCAGGTTATCCACACGACTTACCTGACAAGGCTATCGAGAAATTGTCGATGTTCCAAGGCAATAATGCCATTAATGCCACAGCTCACCTCACCAAATTTGATAGAAACCTAGTATGGTGCCTGTTATCACACCATAGTAGCAGGACTACTATTCTTGTACAGCAGATATCTGCACATTTCAGAGCTTCATTTATTCCAGAGCATGGCTACATATATTGGATCACTCATGATCAGAGCAGTACATTATTCAGATATTGTATGACCTTGTGTCAAGGCTGAGCCTTGAGAGTTCAGATTTGATGACTGATGTGACCACTTATCCCATTACAGTTTCAGATTCAGTGCCTAGAGATGTATTTCAGCAGTGTTTCAGATGATGCATGATGATTGCTATTATGATGATGTTGTATGATCTATGGATATGTTCTCACTGACTGTGGATTATTAGCTTGTTGATTTAGTCATGATTATAGCATGTGCTTGGTATATTCTTCCTGATGTGGCAAACTATTTAAAATGAACTGTAAATCATAAAATGAACAATTGCTTGCACTTTTAGGTCATCTAACAAAACTTACTGGTATTTCACCTTACATAGACATGGTCTTTCCCAACACCAGTTGTCTGCTAGTGTAAGCTCCATATCCACTTGTCTCCATCCATACATGACCTTCCTGTTTGACTTTAAACCCTGACTTGTCTCATTTGACTTTCTGATACTGAGGACTTCCCTATTTTTCTACCTCTGTGTTTGGACCGCATCCCTGTTTATTCAGTGTCTCGGCTCTGAGTTGGTGACAGAACTTGCCTTTGGTGAGTTGGATTGTAGGCCTAAATCATTCTGGTCGGTTGTCCCGATGTTTGGCATTGGCTCGAACTCCCCCTAGTCACTTGAGATGTTGTTGGCTAAAACTGAAAGCTCATGTTCTACCTATGGAAACTTAATAAATTCGCCCATGGAAACAAAAAAGGGCAAGAGCAATGAAAAGCTAAAAATACTCCTCGAAGAGTATAAGAAAGGTCCAAAAAGCAATAGTTCTTAAAAGCTATATCTAAACAATTGCTGACCTTGTGAATATATGAAAAACATGCCCTGGATGCAAGCTGCAACTAGTTGTGCTTCTCAGCACATCTGAAATCCGAAGGGTTATGTAGGCCAAAAAGGCCATGGAAATAAAATTGAATGATCCTAATGAACCTGGATCAACTTGATGTAGACATGATGCCTAAGTTGAATAAACACTCTCTAAACAACTTATCCATTTGTGAGGCACAGCCATCCCCCGTGTTCTTTTGTCCAAGCACAGAGTTTGTAGCTTCCCCCCTTATCCCAGTCCAAAGTATTTTTGAGTTGAGTTAGACAAGTCAAACCCTTGGCCCAACCTTGCTCCTAGCCTTCATCCTTCACTAGCAGTTTGACCATGTCCAATGGGTGAGTTTGTCATTTGAACTATGGTGCAAGTAATTTATTATAACAACGGAATATGTTAATATAATTAATGCCACTGAATGGAATTTATACTTTGAGCTTAGCTATGGGAATGATTAAAGAAGCATTGTCTTAGTCTACTGATGTGATTTATCCTTGATTATATATATTCTTGGGATCCGTGATGATGTGGACCATGTATGATGATTATTGATGATGATTTATGGTCCCACATGTTTGATGATGATATCATATGATGGACATATGATGCAGATGATGTTTGATCCAGTTCAGCAGGTTTATTATCACTTCAGATCAGCGGATTATACATTGTCCATATATGGTGGACCCTACAGCTGGCCCATTAGGGCAACCCAGGGTGTATGAGTACTCATTCCTAGTGGATTTGGGTCTTCTGGATCCATTGAGACACTTATCTTTCAGATCCGGGCATTTCTGACAGTGATTGATGCAGTTTTACACTTGTTGACCAGATTTGGGGCTGATTTCCCAGCCTGAGCAGCAGGGGCCCCGAGAGGCCGGTTCACCTAGGGCGCTGATGATGGAGGGGGTGGTCCAGCCACTTGTTATTACCATTTATCCCCCCTCCCGGAGAGCCTGGTGGGCTCAGTTTGACAGCGCTAGCACCCTAGGAGGCAGTTTTGGCACTTTCACAGTTCCCGAGGCAGTTAAAAAATGGGATAAAGTGGTCACTGAGGAAATCGATTTGGGCAATTGAGGCAAGGTTTTGGCATTTGGTTTTCACAGAGGTCTTCCAGGGTGATCTCACTATCTTCCAGTCAGTTTTCACCATGTGGGTATCTCCAGATTGATCACAGGAGGACATTTACTGCTTGTCTGTCATGGATTCTGAGGACAGTTTTGGTCATTCTTATTACATTGGACATATTTTATTATTTTATTGTGCCTTGGGGTGAGCTAGCAAGGATTTATACCTCCTAGCCCCACCATGTGCTTATTTTATCATGTCCTAGTCATCATGAGGTGGATTGTTGTACTTTTTACCCCTCTAGTGGGATGACGTCACCCTCATTGTACCATTTGTGAGGGCGCTATTGTTATGTTGAGTGATCCATGTGATATTATGTTATGGATTCATCCTAGCCATTGATTGTATGATGAGATCTTATAATCTCAACCACTCATTTGATGTAGTATTATGAAGTGGTATAGGGTTTTGGTCTTTATTATCCTATATAAGGAGGAGACCCCCCATTGTAAAGCTCACCTTTGGAGCTCTGGAATATTGGAATAGAAGATTTTTTGTGGAGCACATCTCTCTTGGCTTGTGGATTCTCTTGCATATTGAATATAAAGTATCTCTTCTATGTATCATTGTGGATCTATGTGTTTTGCTAACCTTTTGACAGGAAAGTCGAATTGGAGAGAGGAGGGCGACTTTTGGAGGGTTATTGTTGGAGGGATCCACATATTCTCTCTTGGGTTGATCTTGTGACAGGGAGTATCATTATTGTATCTTCGTGACATAGTTGATGCTTTCTATTACATCTTTCTACCATTTTCATAATCATCTTGCTTGACTTGTTTCTTTGATCTTGTCTTGTAGGAGGAGGACGATTTGGCTATCTTGGAGAAGGGAGATTTGGTTGGAGCACTTGGATCTCACTCTTGAATATAAACATAGGAGAATGCTATCAACTTGCAAGGTGGCCATAAGCAAATTGAGGTAAGATCTACAAGGTATGTGCCTCTTTCATCCATTCTATCTCCATTGGTCATAAAACCCTAATTAAATCAAAACCCCAAATTTTGGTATTTCTTAGATCTACTTAGATCTAGCCCTCATTTTGAAAAGATATTGAAAACCCACCTCTATAGCATCCACCCCTAGTTGGATCTATAGTTTGGTGGTGATTGGCTAAGAATTGACCCATTTTCTAAGACAAAAAGCTCTCCTTGACCTAAAGCGCACTTCCTTGAGGGAGGCTTGTTGGGCTAGATCTAGCACATGGGTATGTGAGATCCCGCTTGATTTGACAACTAGACACTTGATTACACATACCCATATCCTTACTTTGGTGAAAACTACCTTGTGGACATCTCTCCATGTTTTGAGGGGTTGAAACCCCCTTTTGACCTCATTGGTAACTTAAAACTTAGATCTACTAAGATCTACCCATTGGATTCACTTGAAACTTTGAACATGCATAGATCGGGGTACTAGCATCCCGGATCTACATTTTGGTGGCCATTGGACTTGGTTTGGTCCACCAAACCCCCCTTTTTGCCTCTCCTTGAGAAAGTCGCACCCCTTGGGAGTTTTGAGTTGGACCACTTCTAGGAAGTGGGTGTTGGAGATTTTCATGGATTTGGAATGCCCATGCCTTGAAACCTAGGTCTAGACTATCCCTTTTGTCCCGATCCACCTTGGGGATTGCATTCCTTGTTTTAAGGAATTGTGGTCCACTTTTGGTTATCACCTAAAAACCTAGATCTAGCAAGATCCAACCATTGGATCTCATCCAAACCACTTGACTTGGCTTCTAGGTGTCCCGATCTACACTTTGACATCCTTCTTGACTCCATTAGCCCATCCAACAAGGCACTAGTCCTTCTCCAAGCAAGGCGCACTTCTTGGGATTAGTGTCAAACCCTAGATCTAACACATGGGTAACCCTAAAACCAACTCTAACTTGTAGATCCAACCTAGATCTAGCCTATAGTACCATCTTCACACTTAGCTTCACCTTGTGGGCCCATCTAAAACCACTTCACACTTCCCAAGGCAATAAGACCCACTTGTGTAAACACATGGTACTATACTTAATAATCATACCCCATCAAGTGGCCTAAACCATACATAGGTGGAAACACTAACTATCCCTGATACCATCTTCAACCATGCCCTAAACATTAGGTCCACTTAGACTTGCATTGGTTTCCGTAACTTATCACTCATTCATCCTTTAAAACCTTTGCTTGGGTCCAATCAACTGTGATTGGGGTATAGGGTCTCCCCCTTGGTCTAATTATACTTTGACCTAAAGCGAAGAGTGCCTCGGTTGACGTGACTCCCACATTGCATTGGGAACCGTGGCATCTCTTAGGTCACCTCTTTAGTTGTCTAACTCCTCTACCGTCCCGGATGGGATACCTTTAGGGGCAACTACAAGTTGTGTGATAACAGTGCCAAACAGCCGCTCAAAAGCAGGAAGATGTTTACATGAGGCTCTTTGCCTTATCTTTAGATGAAGATGCTTATGATTGGTTTACAGGCCTAGATGACAACAGTTATTCAACATATGGCACTTTCCCGAAAGGCTTCTTAGAAATATTTGGTGACAAGAAAGAGCCTTGTTATCAGCTAAATGCCCTCCATTCAATTAAAATAAATGAGAATGAATCCATGGAGGAGTTTAACAAAAAGTTCAGAACTATAGTTGCCAACATTCATGCTAATTTCAAACCCCTAGACAATTCCATCCTTGTTTATTATATGGAAGCTTTGAGTGGTGAACTGAAATTCATGCTAAGAGACAAAGAGCCTAAAACTCTAAAAGCTGCCCAGGATTTAGCTATTAAAATTGATGAAAACATGCAATCATCAGGGAAATCTAATTTACCTGGCTTTACAAGAGGAATGCATGGTGTCCCTAAACATCAGGATAAAGGAAAAGCCATTGAAACTGAAGCCAAGGATTCCTCAAAAGATGCAATGAAAGCGATGACTGATACTATAAAAACCTTAGTAGCAAACCACACTGCTCAAATGATTGTCATGCAAAATAGGTTTGTTAATATGGAAAAGACACATGCTTCCCAGCTCTCTCAGTTACAAAGGTTTCCCCCCAAAGGAAACCAGGATAGATAGCAGAAGAAGACTCCTCCTTATGAGAAGAGGCCACCCAACCAGTTAGATTCAACCAACATGGTTGAAGAAGTAACTCCCTTTTGCAGACCTTGTAAGTATTTCCATGAGGAATCCACTTGCTATAGTGCCCGTCACATCATGGAACATGGTTTACCAGAAACTAGCGGCCAGGAAGCACCTTCAAGAGAGCCTGAGTACATCAACACTGTAGGTCATTCCTACCCTTTGTCGGATCAACATTGGAAGCAAGTTGTAGCGTATAGTCAAGAAAAGGATTTCATCACTCAAAACTATGGAGAAAAGCCTAACCAGACCAAGTCCAAGACATGTTTAATGCCAGATTCAAGGAGGCAACTTATCAAAGAAGAGACAGTCCTGCCCTAGCCAAAGCAAAGCAATACATTCCAAAGGTAACAAATCCTCCCATAGTAAATAAATTGAGCTTTGATATGGGTGATTGGTTAACACATGCTAAAGTAAATGTACCTGTGACTGATATGCGTAAAATTCCAGAGTAGAAAGATAAATTTTTGAAAGCCTTAGATAATCCGCAAAATAAGATTTATGATACTCATCCTAAAATTAAAACTCCATCTAAAAATGAGATTCTGGATAAATCTAAGGGGAAAGTTGTAGAAGACATAAACACTTTTGGAGATGTTATGGTTATCTTGAATAGAATGGATCAAAGAAAAGAAGATCATCCACCCTTCTATGTTTCATTATTGGTGAATGACTTTTATCTTCACAACTGCATGTTAGACTCAGGAGCATCATCCAATATTATCACCTTGAAGGTTATGGATCAGTTAGGTTTGAAAATCACAAGATCATACCACAATGCTTGTGCCATGGATGCTAGAAAAATCAAAGTTGTTGGAATAATCACAAACCTTGAAGTTAGCACAGTATCCAGAAATCCATTTAGATATGGTTGTGTTAGTCATTGATGTGCCAGATACATAGGGTATGCTTTTGTCGAGAAAGTGGGCTGCAACTTTAGGAGGACACATCCAAATGGATTGGACTTATGCAACGGTACCTGCATCAGAGAACACTCAGGTTAAGCTACACAGAGAAGTTGAAAGAAAGTACCATGTTGAAAACCCTAAGAATCCACATAATGAATTTGTTGCCAAATCAGATAGTCTTGGAAACTATGCTATCCTATCTAACTTCATGGCTCCTATTAGAGAAAAAATGAAAGATGAAAAGTTAGATGAAATAAGGAAGTTATATTTTGATGGAGCATATTCTAAGTCTGGAAAAGGAGTAGGAATAGTAATCATTTCCCCATCTAAGCAATCATTCAACTTTGCTTTCAAATTAGAGTTTGATGCATCTAACAATGCAGCGGAGTATGAAGCACTCTCACTTGGCTTAGAAGCTGCTAAAGATATGGGTATCAAAATGTTAAGTATCAAGGGTGACTCTGACTTAGTGATTTCACAACTAAAGAATAAATTTGCATGTAAATGTCAGAGACTAAAGAAGTATAGGAATGCTATTTGGGACACTATGGAGTGGTTTGATGCATTGAACCTGTTATCACCTATTTTGTACAAATAGTTGAACTTTCGATGAGCCGCCAGTTTATTGAACATGATTCATGTTCATCATCAGCATTCAGAAGTTCAGAAGTCAATTTCAGGGCAATTTTGCCCCTTTTGTAATAACTGCATGTTCATACCCCCATGGAGAATTTGTAAAATGTTGGTCTAAACGGGGTCTTTTTATAAAAGACTCGGCTATCCGTAGGTTTAGCCATTTGGGGGATACTCTAGAGTGTTTTTTCCTTAGGAATTATGCGCTACTCATCAGTGGCGTATAATCCCCGAGTTTTTCACTCAAACCTCCAAAGCTGGAGTATTTCCCATGGTGGTCAAAACCTAAGGTGGTTATTAGAGTCTTGTGTCTAGGATTTTTTACGTGTTAGCCACATCGATTGAGTCGTATGAACATGCACTAGGTCCTCTAGGAGTTTCGTTTGATTCCGGAAAAAATAATTTTTTCATAAAATTAGAACATTTTTTAATGGTTTAATTAAAAAATTTCAAAAAATGATAAAAACCTCATCCGGAGGCGGAATTGGGCGTGGGGAGGCTCGTTTTGACGCTCAGAGCATCCTCTTCACCTTGGCACCTTCATTCTTCAGTTTCCGAGCAGTTACGTCACCCCAGGAGCAGCTTTGGCTAAAAATGCATCATTTTGGCATTTAATTGCTAAAAAATGATAAATTGCACTAAAGGACAAGGTTGAAAAATGACAAAAAAATCATTATTTTAATGTTTGGAAAAGGTTGTGTTGTCCGCCAATATGCACACCAGCAGCGGAAATCTTTCGAAAGCTGTCTCTTCACTACAAGTGAGAGAGGTGTGGCCTTGGGGGCAAGCAATGAGCCAGGTACTGTCACCTGAATCCCAGCTCCTCCGTTTAGGCAAACTCCTAACAAAGCCAAGGGGGGTAGTCCCTAAAAGAGAGTTTCACTAAGGCTCTTGTTGTTATAGTGTTTTCTTATGTAGTGATGCGGATGGGTGTTGTTTAGGAGTTTTTTGTGGAATGAGAGACAATATAAAGCTTGAAAAATAAAACACAAGATAAGATGCAATCCACGTTGCGAAACAGTATATAAAGACTTGAGATAATTAAGAAGCATCCACAGATAAAAATTGAATGACAAAAGGACCAGTGCCTTACCCAATGGGTAATGGAGTCAAAATAACAAATGTAGTGCTGGGGGATGCTGAAAAGTAGTCTTGATAGTAGCTGTTCGTGAGATCGTTGTGCAAATTATCTTGGTAAATTTCAAAGTTTTAGTTGTCTTGATTATTAGGGCTAAGACCAAAGGTATCAAAAAGATGGTAGAACCCTACCCAAGAAAGATACTGGCAACCCTAAGTGACCTGTCGGAAGCACCCAGATTCAATAAGGATTGGTGTCCAATGTTTGAACCGCCCCTGAGTCTGACAGTGGGAATCCGGCGTCACCTCTCGTGGGAAGAACAGTATTTTGCCTTGGTTGAGGTTTTGGGTAAAAATTTTAATTAAGTTTATCGATCGTAATTACCAAGTCTTACACCTTTCTGAGTACTAGCCCAACCGTTTCCGGTTGGCAGAGCATACGGGTGTAGGACAAACCAAGATAAATTAATTAGGGGTGTGTGAGTGGAAAATTTTATTATTAAAAGAACCTTGTTCAACTCTCCGACAGAGAGCGCTCTTGACTCGGTCTTATGACCACAGTTCAAGAGACTTGCTAAATTAACAATGCCTAATGCAGGGAAATGCAAGACTAATATGCCCTCCGATAGAGGGTGCTCTTGACTTGGATTTGGCCAAGTTCAAGAGACTTTGGTTTATTTTAAGGAAGCAAAAGTATTTGTGTTGTGAAAGCAGCAAAATAACTTTAAAAGATGAGTCCACTTGATAAACTTGAAAGATATAAATTAATGCTTAACAAGAAATACTTGCGAGATAAATAAATCTAGTGTTCTACCACACAAACTTTAATCTAACTAGGTGGGATTGATCTCCGAACAAGATCAACCACTAGAAGCCATCAATCCTGGAAACCTTCCAGCTAGCTGGATGTCCACAAGAAGTTGATGGGGGAGCGAGAAGCTACCACAAAACTATGTGGCCTTTGGGATACGATCCCAAAGTTAGCTATTCTCTGGTCAAGGATTGGAAGAGAAACAAGATAATAATAAACAAAGATAACTCTAAACTACCCAAGAATCTCTTTCAGGTTCAAGACCCTACTCGGGAAAGCATGGGGGTAAGTAAAATATGGAAGATAAATAAACAAGTTACTTAGCGAAATAGAAACTAATCTAAGAGCATGGAAACGTAAACTAAGTTAAACCACACTACAAGACCCGACACTCTTCCCCAAATGGGGAAGAAGGACCAAAGGTGGAGGACCCCTCCACTTGAAAACTTTTTATTAAACTGTTACAGATGCCTTGGGTTTAAAACCTTGCAAGGTCTTTAAGAAAGATGATACTTGGAAAAATCTAAGAAAGAAGCAATTTTTTGCTTGCTTTTACAAAGGATAATTATGTCAAATTTTGCTCATTTTCAAGGTTTCTTCTCTTTGATCCTTTGCTTGGATCTTACTTCTTCAAAGCTTTTCAAATCTCTTTCTTTCAAAGCACCTACACAAACGTGAAAAAGATACTCAACATGCACCCATTAAACGTCAGAAATCAAAATGGAATTTGAATCTACCAAGTCCAAACTTGAAAAATAAAGCCTAAAACATAAAAGTCATGAAAATTTTGTTCGAAAAAGTTTGTATGGGAAAACGGACCAGCGAACAAACGTTGCTCTAAATATGCTAGAAAAGAGATCTAAGACTTAAAAATTTTAAGGAAAATTTTATGAAAAATTTTAAGGAAAATTTTATGAAAAATTTTCTATCTTAAAAGGGAAACTAAATGCAAACTTAACAAGTGCAAGAATGAGATCTAGTATGATTTTAAGACTATCTTTTCAATGCATGAGATTTAATTTTAATGAGATCTAACTATGCAAAAAACATCTACCAAATAACCAAGTATGAGATCTAACACTAACTACTACTAACTCCTTTGTTTTGTTGTTTTGATGTGACTTAAGGCTTAAATGGGAGTGGACGAGGACAAGAACTAGAAGAAAGATGGCTAGGACGAATGGGGTGAAGGGTAGAGACTAAAAGGAAGGGGAGGAGGCACTAAAAGGCTAAGACGAGAGGAGAAGGATGACCCTTCTAGGATGGACGAGAAGGCAAAAGAAGACCAAAACGAAAGGGGGAGGAGACAAATGAGGAGAGGGGACGAGAGCAAAAGAGTGGGGCTAAAGGAGGTAGAATGAAACTAGGGCAAGGAGGAATAGGCTTAGCAAATCAATGGGAAAAGGAGATCAAGGAGCAAAAGACAAGGCTTGAAGAGAGAGCCTTTAGTGACAAGGTTTTTAAAAATAGAATTTTTGGTTGATGAGAAACCTGAGAAGAGCTCTTCCTAGCCTTCTTAAGATGAAAAGATCTTGAGATTATTGTAGATCCTGCAACCACAAAGTGTTAGGCCAAAACTTGAAGATGAACAAGGGTTTGATGCAACCGAGCTCTTACCCCTCTTCACTTTAAGCAACACCTAATCACAACCCAAACCACTCAACCAACAAGTGAGATCAACAATGCTAGTATGCTAGAAATATCAAGATTAGATCAACAATTTGTATAACCAACTACTCATGTCCATTTAGATCTTGATAAACCATGCATAAATAACCAACTTAAATTATAAATGGTTACTCTATTGTACTAAAAATAGTCCTCACAAGCTAGCCATTGATCAAATACTATGCATAATCAAGAGATGGGTTTAGAGAAGATGTCACCTCAACAAGAGATGAATTCACACCAAAGATCGAAAGCTCATGGACCTCCAAAGTCGAAATCTTTATTGAAAATATTAAGCCAAAGCATGTTACAAATTTGTGTAGAGTAATCTTGCATCAAAGTCTCCATCCAAAGAAAGCCCAAATGGCTTCTCTTAAATAGCAAAACACTAGCCTAAAACCCTAATTCGAATTTGACATGAAAAGAGCCAAAAACTCCATCTTAATCCAATCAAAACCATGTCAACACCAACCAAATCGAGCTTGGAGTCTTAACTCAACATTAAGCTTGAGTTTGGAGCCCATAATTTGAGGAAGGAGCCCCACATGCATTGATTTCAAAATCCAACAACCCATTAATTAATTGCCAAATCACAAAAACGAATTTGCATGAAGGTGGGTGAATTTCTCAACTGTAGATCACTCCCAGTGCTCCGAAACTGATCTAAATCAGGTGGGTGAAGATTCCAATCATCATAAATGCTTTTTGCCATGTCATTTTGACTTTTACTTTATTCAATTTGGCCTTTTTTGGAGAGATTTAAATTATCTCCAATTTATTATTTTTTGAATATTTTAATTAATATTTCTCATTTTTTGATTTTTTGAGAAAATATTAATTATGAGGCCAAATAATTATCTGAAACTTAGGGTTAGCTGGTCCGGGGATCATGAATGATTTTTGGCTTAAGTCTGGAGCCTTCAATCACTGAAATCGGATCCCGGATGACTGACATATTACAAACCCAAATTTCTCCATTTAAACTATAGAGAAATTTTAATTAAATTTTTAAAAATAATTAAAAAATTAAAAACCCCAAATCCAACGCGTCCGGTAAAAAAATTTTCGAAATTTTTTCTTGGGGTCCTAGAGACCTAGGACATGACCAAAACCTATTCTAATAGTGTCTAGTAGGTTTATACATTATAGTTGGTCCCTAATAACCCCCCATGGCCAAATTTCCAAAATCGGGCATTCCAGCTTTGGAGGAAGCGGGAGAAAAACCAAGAGATTATATTTCGCCTGAAGCAAAGTATAATCTGACGGTGAAAAAACTCCCTGGAATACCTTAGTTGTTTAATCCAGTCATGAGGAACCGAGCCACTTAGACCCTACTATCACACTTTGATACAAACCCCCATGGGGCCATGGTCATGTCGACTCAAAAACAAAACTGGCTAGCCAAAAATGGCTAGACCCAAATATCTGAAACCCAGATACTCTGGAAGTGACACTGATGTGTTCCAACACTGGCGGCTCAATAAGGTTTCAACCATTTGTACAAAATAGGTGATAACAGGTTGAAAGTTATTTTTCTAAGGTGTACGACTACATGGAGATAATAAAGCAAGCCATGAAGTCAAGGTTTGGATATGCCATTTAAATAAAAATGACGTGAGCATGGTTCACGTGGGCTTCAATTTCGCATGGGGTGAGTGATGGGTCCATACTCCATGTGATGGGCTATCATTTATGACAAAACACATGTCTTAAGTAAACATTGGATTTCGGATTCATTAAGTGGAGATGACGTGAGTATTTACCATTCACGTAGGTCACTCCTCCTTCGAAGAACTCGCCATCATCCAAGCTCACGTCAATCTCATTTAACCTCACGCCTATCCTAGTTGGAGTTTGACTATTGGTTAGTATGCAATCACCATTAAATTGGCTCCTTCTACCTTTCGAGTTAGTGCCTACCTTTCTACACATGTCTCCACCATGCTAGCTCGCTATCCTCAAACCCTCACGTCATCTCCATTAGCTTCACGTCTTAGCCTTGTTGGAATTCGTTTATTGGCTGGTGCAATCATTGATTGGCTTGGCTTTCATTAGAATGGAGTTAGTACCTACCTTTGCCACTTGCCATCCATCAAGTAGCTCGCATATCTCCACTTGCTCACGTCAAACCTACCAAGGATCACGCTTTTCCTACCTAGCTCGCATGCATCCTTGTTGGAGTGTGTTGATTCGTTGAAGCTTTCATCATACCTACCATTAGAGTCGAGCTATGCCACCTATCTCTTTCACCTACCAACTAAGGCGAGTTGTCATTCGAGTTAGCTCCAAAGCTTGGTGTTGATTGTAATTCAAACTACTTGCCATTGCCTAATTCGACCTAGGGTTTAGATTGTGTGTTTTACTATAAAGAGAGGCCCATTTGGGTTATTATCTCATGGAATTTTTTGGGCAAACTTACTCTGCCGGATTGTAACTATGTTCTAGCTATTGCTATTTTGGAATAAAAGGAGACTTTGGAGGTCTACATGGTGTGCCATTGTTGTTATGAGGAATGATCTACAAACCGTGAGGTGATATTGTACTTTTGCATTTGTTTACAAATTATGATTCTAAATCTTGTTTAGCTTAGAATTCTTTGTTAAGAACATAGGATGGGTATTTGATGGTCCAACTTACCCATTGATATTAGGCTTGATGCAATATAGGAGTGCAAACTGTAGTCGGTTCTTACTTATGTACTTCTTATTTCATTTTGTTTGATATACTAAGCATGATCTAAGTTTTGTCTTGTAAGTGGTGCATATGTGCAGATCTTAAAGGATAGAGTGGAGGTTTGAACTCGGGTGTCTCTTCCTCCCTCCATCAAGGATTTTCTCTAACATTTTTTTTTTTCATTTCAGGGCCTCCTAAAAGTCTGTCTTCAAATCTCAGTTGGGCATGAGAAATTGGTTCAAGGTTTCATCTTCAAAATTATTTAAAACTTGTTTTGGTTACTTGAGTTAGGCCTTTGATCTTCATCCCATTGGCCTTCTCCCATTCGCCATTTGCATCCTCCATCTCCACTTTCAAGCTTCCTTTTTCATCCTCCAAGCTTCATTTGTATTCGCTGCCCTACCTATCAGTCCTCTCCATCTTCCCTGTTCGCTGTCCCAAATCTCAGCACTCTTCCTTACATTGTTGGCTGCCCCTAAAACTCAGTCCATTTTTCTTTCTCTTTGGTTGCCCATCACCCTCACTGTTTGCTGCTGTTCACTCACTGTTGGCAGCCTATTGTTGAGTTTTTTGCAGCGTTACCGTCCCATTTCCTTAACCTTCAACCCTTTCTTTTGCTTTCTTCCTTCTAGATTTTATCATCTTGACTGTCCCATTGTTTTTTGCAGCCTTAGTTGACTGTCCCATTTCCCTTTTGGCAGCCTTGGTTGACTGCTCCACTCTTCCCACTGTCAATTTATTGGCTGCCCTTCCTTTTTCCCCTCACTGCTGTCCTTGTTTTTCTTTGATTAACAGTCCCTTGCCTCATTTTTGGCAGCCCTCGTCCTATCTCTAGTCCATCATTTAGTGCCTTCGTCCCGTGTCTTTTTATCCCTTCTCCATCCTCTCGTCCATCCCTATTTTTGCCCCAAAACATAACAAAACAAACAAAAGGTGGTTAGTAGTAGTTAGTTATTAGTTGTTGGAAGATCTCATGGTTAGAGCTTAGTCAGATTCAAATTTACTAGTTCTATTTCTTTGCACATGTAGATCTCATTGAAAAGGGTAAAAAAAAAACTTGCATTGTCTTTGAAGTACTTAGCCATTTACAAATTTAGGATCTAGTCTCTTTATTATCATAGTTAGTCTTGCATTTACTTTGTTGCTAGTTTAGATCTTACACTTTGGAATTTGGTAGTTTGTGTTAGATCTCATTTAAAAATTCAATAAACTTGCATCTCCTTAGTTTTGTTTGATTTGTAGATCTAGGTACTCTCCAATTTGTTTTGGTTATCTAACATCTAATGGGTATTTGAGTTGCTCATTTGTGATAGATCTTTCCTTGAGAAAGAAGAACTTTGAGAAGATTTGAAGCAAATAGAAGAAAGGAGCTTCTAATACAAGAAGTTATCAAGAAGACAAAAGAGACGATCCAAACCAAAGGACTAGTATTTATCCTTTTGTAATAGCTCTTAGAAGCTTGTTTCAAGTATTTTTACAAGTTACATCTCTCAAAGTCCTTCAAAGGGTTAGAAACCCAAGGCAATTGTAAAAGCTTAATAAAGTTAAGTGGAGGAGGCCTCTACTTTTTTGGGTCTTCTTCCCCATTTGGGGAAGAGTGTCGTACTTGGTTAGCTTAGATTTATGATTTCATGCTCTTAGATTAGCATTTTGCTTCAATAAGTCATTTAAAGTTATCTTCCATATTTATTTACCCCCATGCTCTCCCGAGTAGGGTCTTTGACCTGAAAGAGATTCTTGGGCAGTTTAGTTTTATTTCTTGCATTTATTATTATCTTGTTTCTCTTCCAAGCCTTCAACCGGAAGTTGTATCCTTGGGATCCCATCCCAAGGGCAGGACCACATAATTTGTGGTTACTCTTCCTTCCCCGTCGGTTTCCTTGGCAGAGCTTTCAGCTAGCTGGAGGTTCTCAAGTGCAGGCGGTTCTAGTGGTTGATCTTGTTCGGAGATCAATCCCACCTGGTAGATTAAAGTTTGTGTGGTAGAACACTAAATTTGCTCAAATTCATTTTATTTCGCAAGTAGTGTTGTTAATATTATTTGTATCTCGTTGATCAATCTTATTGTTTAAATCTATTTTTCAATCTGAGATATACTACTACTACAATTTATCTGCTTCTTAAAATAAACCAAAGTCTCTTGAACTTGGCCAAATCCAAGTCAAGAGCACCCTCTATCGGAGGGCATTTCAGTTTTGCATTTCCCTGCATTAGGCATTGTTAAAATAGCAAGTCTCTTGAACTGTGGTCATAAGACCGAGTCAAAAGCGCTCTCTGTCGGAGAGTTGAACAAGGTTTTCTAATAATAAAATTTTCCACTCATACACCCCTTAATTAATTTATCTTGGTTTATGTCCTACACCCGTATGCTCTGCCAACCGGAAACGGTTGGGCTAGTACTCAGAAAGGTGGAAGACTTGATAATTTACAAGTGAAAATCTAATTAAAACTTTCACCCCATAACCAACCAATCCGGAGTTGATCGATAAGATAATTTCAGTGGGTAATCTCTTAGTGAGGGCGTCGAGATTCCATGTTCAGCCTCTAGTTTGCTGGCTTGCATTGCGCGGCCTGGCTAGAGCACTAGGTGGCCCGACATGTCCTTGAACGGAGGCACTTGATATTGTCTTTTCCGGACTTTCTTGAACATCCTTCGTTTTAGCCCTAATAATCAAGAACATCTAAAACACTTAAAATTTACCAAGAACAATTGCAAAACGTCCTCACAAACAGCTACTTTCGGCTTATTCTTTCAGCATCACAAGTTTTATTTGACTCCATTTGGCACTGGTCTTTAATATTTATATATCTTTTATCTGGACCATATGTCCTTGTCACTTGTTTAAATTTAAATCTTGTGGATGCCTTAAATTAAATTATAAGTCAAAGTATTCTGTTATCTTCTGAATCTGTATCTTGTAAATTTTGCAACGTGGATTGCGTGTTTAATTTTGTTCTAGTCATCATTCAAAAAACCCCTAAACAACACCCATCCGCATCACAACACAAAAAACACTATAAATACAAGAGCCTTAGTGAAACTCTCTTTTAGGGACTACCCCCCTTGGCTTCGTTAGGAGTTTTCCTAAACGGAGGAGCTGGGATTCAAGTGACAGTACCTGGCTCATTGTTTGCCCCCAAGGCCACACCTCTCTCACTTTTAGTGAAGAGACAGCTTTCGAAAGATTTCCGCTGCTGGTGTGCATATTGGCGGACAACAGAACCTTGAAGCAATTCGTAGAGAACAGAATAGCTTAGCCGATAAGTTAGCAGTAGCAGCATCCACTCTTCAACCTACGGATGAAATGATAAACGGTGATGGAAAGCTTGAAATCAACTTTAGACGTCCGGTTCTTGATAATGTAGATCATTAGCAGGTGTTTAATGATGATAAACAAATCTTAAGGTTCATCCATAATGTTGAGGAGTTTTCAGATTGTAAAATCAACTTTAAAGAGGAAGGAAAAGAGTATTCAAAGCCAGACAACAACATTAGAAATCCTATTCCTAGAAGCTATATAGGATTTTAGCAGATGTTTGACAGGCAGGACAGGCACATAAATAAAAAAGAGTCAATAAAACCAGGGGAATATATTGAGATAAACATTGGAACATATAAGGAACCAAAAATTATAAAAATTGGAAAAGGCACCTTTGAAAAGGAAGGGAAGGATTTAATTGATCTTGTTAGGGAGTATAGAGATGTGTTTGCTTTTACTTATGATGAATTAAAAGCTTATCGAGATGATGTATTTCAGCACACTATACCCCTGAAACAAGAAATGAAGGAAGTAAAACCTTTCCGGCAAAAACTTAGACAAATAAACCCTAAATTAGCACCAATTGTAAAAAAGGAATTAGAAAAGATGTTTGCTGCTGGAATCATTGCGCCAACAAGACATTCAACTTGATGTTCTAATTTGGTGGTTGTGAGGAAGAAGAATGAATCAATTAGAATATGCATTGACTTCTGAAACCTCAATACGGCATGCCTTAAAGACAATTATCCTTTGCTGAATATGGAAACCCTTCTCCAAAGGTAACAGGTTCACAGATGATGTCCATGTTCGACGATTTCTCTGGATACAACCAGGTATTGATCAATAAAGAGGTTCAACATAAGACCATTTTCACCACTCCTTGGGGTAATTTTGAGTACTTGAGAATGCCATTTGGCTTATTAAATGCAGGAGCTACTTTTCAGAGGGCTATGGATTATGCTTTTAATGAAATAATTCATAAGATCATTGAAGTCTATCAAGATGATTTAACAGTATTCTCTAAAGAAAGATCTGGCCATGTTAATCACCTAAAGCAAGTTTTTGAAAGATGCCGTAAATATGGTATATCATTGAATCCAGCCAAATCAGTCTTGGGAGTTGATGAAGGAAAGTTGTTAGGACACATCATCTTCCAAGATGGTGTGAAGATAGACCCTGAAAGAGTTGAAGCCATAAAGAAAGTGCCCATTCCCCAGAATGTCAAAGGTCTCCAGTCATTTAATGGTCAAATAAACTTTATCAAGAGGTTCATCCCCAACTTAGCAGAATTAATGAAGCCATTGCAAGAATTATTAAAAAAGGATGCTAAGTATCAATGGACAAAAGAAAGAAATGAAGCCTTTAAATGTATCAAAGATAATATTTCCAGATCCCCTGTGTTAATCAACCCCAACTACTCAAAGGAGTTTCAAATTTTCTCATTTGCATCAGAACATACAATAGCAGGAGTCTTACTCCAAAAGAATAATGAAGGTCATGAGCAGCCAATAGCTTTTATGAGCAGAGCTTTGCAGAGCTCTGAGTTAAAATACACTTCCATGGAGAAACAAGCTTATGCTCTCATCAAATCCCTAAAGCATTTTAAGATGTACATTGGCTACTCAAGAATAATTGGCTATGTCCCCCATTCTGCGGTTAAAGATATCTTAGCTCAACAAGATTGCTTAGGAATAAGGGGAAATTGGGTCTCTAAAATCCAAGAGTACGACCTAGAAATAAGACCCACGAAGTTAATAAAGGGACAGGGATTAGCCAAAATGCTAACTCAAAGTAATGAAGAAGCCATAGGGATGGTGTGCCAAACCAGTTTGTCAAACCAATGTATCAGAACCAGCCATGTCAAAAGGTCTTCAACGTTTAAGTAAAACACAGTGGTATGCGGATATAATCTATCTTCTACATAATTTTGATTGCCCTGAGCATCTAGTAGGCCATAACAGAAGAGCATTAAGATTAAAAGCTACTAGATATTGCATCTCTCAGGATGGATTGGGATGGAGGAATCCGAATGGTTGAATGCTCAGATGTGTCGATGAGTCGGATCCAAAAAGCTCCTAACAATTTTCACTCAAGATTTTGTGGAGGGCATTATGCAGCAGATACAACAGCCCATAAAATCCTCAGAGCTTGTTACTACTGGCCTACTCTATTTGGTGATGTACATAAGAATGTCAGATCTTGCCTCTAGTGTCAGATGTTCACTGGGAAGCAAAAGTTGGCAGCCTTACCTTTGAAACCAGTAGTTGTTCAAGAACCCTTCCAGCAATGGGGTCTTGATTTTATCGATCAGTTCAAGGAGAACTCAAGCAATGGTCACTCCTGGATCCTTACTGGTACCGACTATTTCACCAAGTGGGTGGAAGCCATCCCCACTAAAAATGCAACTGATAAAGTAGTTATGAATTTCCTAGAAGATCAAATCATAATTAGATTCGGTGTCCCAGCTAAGATAATAACTGATAATGGCCCAACATTTAGCTCAACAACTTTTTCATCTTTTTGTTTCAAGTATGGCATTGTCTTATCTCACTCCTCTAACTACTATCCACAAGGGAATGACTTAGTTGAATCCAGTAACAAAAGCTTGATGAATATTTTAAAGAAAACAGTTGGAAAGAACAAAAAGTTTTGGGATAGCCAAATCAAGTTTGCAGTATGGGCTGGGAGAATAACACAAAAACGTTCAACAAGAAAGACTTTTTTTGAACTAGTCTATGGTTTAAAAGTATCAGTGCCCATCTCCATACAGTTGCCAGTGTATCAATTACTTCATGATTATGATCCAGATGATGATGCCATGAATCACAGAGTATAGCAGATAATGAAGTTAGATGAGACCAAAAGAAGAGCTTTAGACCAAAGCATCAGAAACTAGGACAAGGTGAAGAAGACTTTTGGCAAGTCTGCGAGGCCAAGAGATTTCCAGCCTGATGATAAGGTTTTGTTGTGGGATAAAAAGAAAGAGAAGCCTAGAAATCATGAAAAATTTGACAACATTTGGATGGGACTAGACATCGTATTCGAGCCAGTAGGGTTCAACTCATTCCACCTTTGCACAATGGATGGGGAAAGACCAGTTCTTCCGGTTAATGGCCACCATCTCAAGTTATTTTTCAGAGATAACAACTAAATGTCCATGGGGGCATTCTTGTAGCAGGGCCATTTCTAAACCTTTGACTTGCATTGTTTCAATTTTTCTTTTTTTTGTACAATACTTTTGTATATTATGCTCCATGTATATTATTGATGTATTATAATTTCATTTATGTACAATAATTTTTACGTACCCTATTTTTTTCATTTGGTAAAGATGTGTGGATACTAATTCAATCTAGTTTTTGTGCAGGAACTAGAGATTCTTGGATTCTCAAACACTCTCTTTGATTGAGAATCAAGAGCGAGTGCATGTCCCACAGTTGGAGCCAGATGTTATCAGCTAATTTGCACTTAGGTGATTTCAAGTGAGCTTGTAAAGATAGAACAAGTTTACTTGTTCATAATCAGAAGATCAGAAGTCCTAGCAAGCCACCTCGACTGTTTTTTTTTAATAAAATCATGTGTCCATGCCCTGCGGGGAAATTGTAAAAAATGTCATAGCATGATGGTTTTGTAAAGGACTCGACTTTCCTAGGACTTAGTTATTAGTCCGACTAGCCCAGAGTGTTTCTCCCTTGTCAATTATATGTTGTTGAATAAACGACATATAATTTTCGAGTTTTTCACTCATAACTCCAAACTTGGGGTGGTCGACATGATTTCTCAGTCTTAGGAGGTTATTAGAGTTCAGGTGTCAATGTATATTACCATGCAAGATATTTAAATCGAGTCGTATGGACATGTAATAGGTTCCCCTAAGATTTTTTTTAATTCCGAAGAAAATAAATTTTCCCGTAAAACTAGACCATTTGTTTAATGGTTTAAATGGAAAAATTCAAATTGTAATAAAAGTGTGGTCTGGAGGCAGAATTTGGCGTAGAGACGCTCGTTTTGACGCTTAGAGCGTCCTCTTTACCTTAGAACCCACGATCTCCATGTTCCAGGTGATTACGTCACCTCTGGGAGCATTATTCTTTGAAGATGCAACAAAATGGCATTTTAATGCTAAAAAAAACAAATTGCACCAAGGGAAAAATATAAAAAATGAGTCATTGGGCATGTGCCAAATGACTTGGCATGCCTTGTCAAGTGAAAGGCGACTCATTTCGAGATAAAGGCACATGTGCAAATGTCAAATCAAGGGATATTCTAATCATCTCAAGTTAATAATATGCCCCTCCCATGAGGATGACGCATCTCATGTGTTGGGCGATTTGAATTGATGGGTGGAGAAAACAAGGAGAGGGGGCGCACCTCCCTTTGAGGTGGCACCCACCTCATCAACCATAAATCACGTGATTCCCAATCAAGTATGATGATGTCGAGTTATCCCTCGAAGGGAGGAGGCGCATATCTCCAAAGAGCTCGTGTGACTTGAAGTGGGCGAATCTCATTTGTTGGATGGAGTTTCCAAGGAGAGGGGGCGCACCTCTTGTAGAGGTGGTGCCCACCTCATCACACAACTCCCACTTATTTCTCAATCAAGAGGATATTAATCCCCTCTTTTTCTCCTATGATGCGCTCTCTTCTCCTTGAGCTAGTGCGCCCCTCATGTGCTATCCTTTGCTATATAAATGAGCTTTCCTCCTCATTCAAACTAGTTCGAGTTGCATGAGTAGAAGGCTTGTCATTGTAATATTTTCATTTATGTATTGTTGGAATAAAAACAAAAGCTTTGGAGGCTCATTGGTGTAGTGTGTTTTTGGATGATCATGGCCTCGCATGTTTGAGGTAATCTAAATGTGATTAATGTTTTCTTGCACTCGTGTGTTGTGGATCTAGCCTTGGTAGGGTTGTTCTCAATTGATAGGAAGAAGGTATTTAATAAGTTTATTACTTGCTTTCTTTTTGCTCATACATGTTTAAAGATATAGATCTAGCATTTTAATAAGGTTATTATTATGCTTCTCTAGTTTTTTTATGCATGAGTAACTAGATCTCACAAACCTTTTTGCAAGTGTCTTATGAGTCGCTGCAGGTAACCATTGGATAAGAGTTTGAACAAGATTGTTCACCCTCTCTCCAAGAACGTTCATGTTGCTTAGTCCAATAGCATTCCACTGAAGGCTTTTATAGTTATTCTCATCCGGCATCGGGCCTATCTCTCCTTCTCCTTCTCCTTCAACAAACGCAATTTTTTCTTGGTTACTTTCAGATCTATTATTCCAAAAGTTATATTTTCTATTAGATCTAATATATTGTTTAGATCTTGTATTTTAAAGCTTCATTCTACTATATCTAACTTAGCTAGCTTCACTTTATGCAAGTCATTTCATAGCAAAAGTTCAAGGCTTGAAGTAGAAGTTAGTTTGTGCTTTTAAAAGTTTTATTTGGCAAATTAAAAGTGCTTCATTGGCTGCCCTCAAAAGCAATCCAAGATCCTGAAAAGGACTTGTCCTTTTGAGTCATTTTAGTCAATTTTTGCTAGTTTAACTTAGAAATTTTTCCATATTTTTTTAGTCACCCAAATCACTTTTAAAGTGAGTTTGGGCATTTTTAAACACTAATTTGTTCGCTGTCCTAAATTTATTTTTACCAGGTTTTTTGGACTTTAGTGAGAAAATTTCGAGTTTGAGGCCAATCCAAGACTTCCTGGAGCTTCCTAATTTCGCTGGGCAATTTACACTTGTATTTTTGTAAGCTTTTGGATCTAGATCTGTAAAGATCCAAAGCATTTCTTTTTTCCAAGTTTATTGTAAATCATAAATAAAAAGAAGAGCAAGTGGGCTACCCAGCACCCTATCCCCCCTGGGGTATTCGCAAAATTTTTATGGAGTGATTTTTTCTAACAAACTTTGTTTTCTATTTAAATAAAACAATCTAGTACTAAAATTTAATGTTTGAAGTGTCTGATCCAAATATCGGCCTTCAAACTCACTCAAGACGTAGGAACTATTAGATTTTCATACATTCATAGCATAATAATTCAAATGCATAAATAGGATCACTAGAAGAAAGACAAAGCACAAAACAATAAAACAAGAGTTTATCCTGGGAAATCCAAACGAGAGAAAACCCAGCAACCTTCATATAGAGATAATAATCCAAGAACAAAGTATAATGATGAGAGAGAAAAGATGGAAATGCTTTCCAAAGATAGAAACCCCAGATATAGTCTTCTCCTTCTGCAGGTGCGAACCTCTTTCTCCAAGTGATGCGAACTTGTATGAAGTGGATGAGTGAATAATGAGGTGAACTTCACCTTTATTTAAACAAGTGCCAACTAACCTTTTTACCTAACTAGGCCGACTTCTCTTGGGGAGCAATACATAATTTAATTTTTAATTTTTCTTTTGCTTGCTTTTCACCCCAAGGTTTACATTGATTCTTTCAAGGGTTTACATGATTAATTACATCAAGTTCAACTCCCTAGGAGGAACAATCATGTACAATAAAAACAATAATAATATCTTCTGAAGTTGCACAAAATCCAACACTCCCTCTCAACAAGGAAGGTATTCTTCGGTCTTCATCAGCGTCACGGTCATCTAGGTTTCATTTGTACATCTATACCGTCTCCATCATCTCTATAGAAGGTTGTCAGCACAATCTCAGTTCTTCGAGAAGTGTCATCATGCATCAATTCCATCAGTCCTTCGGCAAGTCCAAGCGAGTCTCTCCGTCCTACTTGGATGTCCGAGAGATAGGCTTTTACCATCTGCTACTTGTCCATCTCATCTGCCGATGGGATCCTCCCATACTTGGCTAAGAACCTGGACAAGCAGATGTGCACGACCATCTACTACATGTTCGTCTCATCTGCCGATGGGGTACTCCCATACCTGGCTAAGAACCTGACCGAGTAGAGGTACCTGTGCAATCATCACATGGCCATCTACTACCTGTCTGTCTCATCTGCCAATGGGATTTCTCTCATACCTGGCTGAGAACTTGGACGAGCAAAGGCACCTGTGTGAACCCGACCATCTACTGCTTGTCTGACTCATCTGCCGATGCGATTTCTTCCATACCTGGCTGAGCACCTAAACGAGTAGAGGCACCTGGGTAAACCTGACCATCTACTGCCTGTCCGACTCATCTACCGATGGGATTTCTCCCATACCTGGCTGAGCACCTGGACGAATAGAGGCGCCTGGGTGAATGCAAGGTAAACATCTCTATATCATCCCTCTTAAGGAGGGACACATTCTCTTCTACTCCAAGTCTTCCGCGAAAGTATTCAAACTTCATCCTGGAAAGAGGCTTGGTGAGAACATTTGCAGTTTGGTCATCTGTCGGAATATACTGTAATTCGACCACACCTTTCTGCACCATAACACGAATGAAGTGATATCGAATCTCTATATGCTTCGACTTGTCGTGAAATATAGGATTCACTGAAATCTACACACAGCTCTGGTTATCACAGTGAATCACGTTTGGATCTGGAATCTAGCCAAACAATCTTGCAAGGAGTTTACGAAGCCATACTGCTTCTCGGGCTGTTGTACTAGTAGCCAAATACTCGACCTCTGCAATATTGAGTGCTACTGAGTTCTGCTTCCTGCTACACCAGGAAATCATTGCAGAACCCAAACTGAAGCAACATCCTGAAGTACTCTTCCTATCTGCAACACATCCAGCCCAATCTAAGTCTGTAAACCCTTGCAATCTCAAGTCATATTCTGAAGCATATCTCAGGCCATATCCCACAGTGCCACACAAGTATTTGAGCACATGTTTTGCAACAATCCAATGAATTTGCCTTGGTTCGCACATGAACTGACTGAGAGCATTCACAGCAAAACATATATCTGGTGTGGTGTTCGTCAGATACATCAAGGACCCAATCAGCTGGCGATACATAATGGGATCAATCAAATATGAGTTTGAAGCAAAATCCCTCAGCTTCTTCAAATTTGCATCCATCGAAGTAGCCATGGACTTGCAGTCCAACATTCTGAATCTCTTCAAGATGTCTATGGTGTATTTTCCTTGACCTAGGAAAATCTCCTTCTGCCTCTGCCATACTTCTAATCCCAAGAAGTAATGCATCAATCCAAGATCCTTCATTTCGAACTCAGAGGCAAGTCTCTTCTTACACCATACGATAAGTTTCTCATTTCCAGTGAGAAACAGGTCATCAACATAAAGGACCAAAATCAGTGGCTCGTCATTCACAACCTTGTAGTAAAGGTTGGGGTCTGCAACACTCTTGGTGAATCCCAGACTCACCAGGAATCTGTCTATCCGTCCATACCAAGCACGGGGTGCTTGCTTGAGTCCAAAAAGGGCCTTTTTCAATCTGCATACGTGAGACTCCTTTCCATGGAAAATAAACCGTTCTGGTTGCTCAATATATACTTCTTCCTCAATAACACCATTGGGAAAGGTTGTATTGACATCCATCTGATGCAACTTCCATCCCATAACTGAAGCAATAGCAATGATCGATCTGATGGAAGTATATCGAGCCACAGGAGCAAATGTCTCATCATAATCGACTCCCTCTTTCTGAGAGAACCCTCTGGCAACAAATCTAGCCTTGTATTTTTCAACACTTCCATCTGCTCCATGCTTGATTTTGTATAACCACTTGGAAGTCACTACTGACTTCCTCTCAGGTCTCGACACAACCTCCCACACACCATTCTTCATGATGGATTGGTATTCTTCCACCATGGCATCCTCCCAAACTTGGTGTCTGGATGCTTCTTCATAAGTGGTTGGTTCTGGGTCAATGATGTGACTCATCAACGTTACATAAATGGAGAACCTGTAAGGTCTTTTGCTTTCTCGGAAAGCACCATGTGGAGCTTCATGCCCCTCTGCATCCTACAAAGTCTGTTGTGCCCATCTAGGCCTTTTCTGACCTATTGCAATATCTCTGGGAACATCAACTGGATCAATAGGATTGATAGGTTCATCTTTTTCTGCAACTCCCTCTAAACTAAAGGGGGAGATGATCACATCTCCTTTGGTTCTGTTATCACACCATAGTAGCTGGGCTACTATATTTGCTAAGCAGATATCTACACTTTTGAGAGCTTTTCCTTACACAGTTTCAGTGAGATCAATTATGATGAGCATCCTTATTAATGATCACTTACACATCAAAGCAGCTATATCAGACAGTGTGTAGACCTTGTGACAAGGCTGAGCCTTGGGAGCTTAGATTTGATGATCGATATGACCTTTTGTTCCATACAAATAGAGTTCAGTGCCCAAAGTTCCAGATGTTCTTATTGCAGTAGTTGTTTCATTAGTTCTAGATGATATTAATTGAGATATGCAGTGATATGACTATTAATATTGTTATCACCAAACTTGTAGATGCCCCTAATGATGGATCTAGAAGGATGGTAGAGGGGATAGGCAACCAAAGAGGTCAACCACGAGAGCCTCGATTCCCAAAAGGATTGGTTGTCATGCTAATCGAGGCACCCTTTGCTTTATGTTATCAAAGCCAAAGACAACAAAGGGGGAGACCCTGATCTACTCCCGACAGGAGAGATCTAACCAAATCACTAGATCAAGCTATAACAATAGGGTACATAACGTGACAAGTATGGAACCCTAGATTTAAGGAATTAGGGTCACTCTGGAGGCTTAAGAAGAGTAAGACTTGAGAAAGTTTGATTACACACAGTGACTCGACAATTAGGTATGATTCCAGGATTCAAGTGCTAGTACAAATGATTAAATTCAGCTGCCTTGGGAAACGTGACCCTTAAAACTAGGAAAGTGTCCCAAAGAGTGGATCTGAAAATTAGGGCTTTCTAGTACAGCTTGACAGAAGGATATGACAGTGTTAAGGCCAACAAGCTTGCAAACAAAGATCAAACGACAAGTAAACCAGCCAATGAGGGAAGTGTGCTAGGGTTTAAAGATCAGTGCCTCGGGATATGGGCCAATGGAGTCCTCCAGCAATGACGCCTAGGAGAACCCACCTAGGGATATGCAAGATACAGAAAACCCAGAAATGGTTTGCCAATAAACCAAGTCATTTGAGCCAGGGATTTTTTCAAAGAAATTTAATGAGGGTTTTAACATGAAATGACAGATGGGTAGGTTAGAAGAATAAACTACATACCTTGCAAGCATACCTAAGTCATGGAGATGATTGCTATGATGTTGAGGATTGTTACCGCGAATATCAAATAAGAATTCGGTGCTTTCTCTTGCCCTCACGGATTGCCCAACTCCACAAGTGCGCCCTCCTCTTCTTGTTGAACCAAGGACAAATAAAATCAATCAGTTCAAGCAAAAATGAAGGAAATACAAATGACGAACATGATAACAAAGAGTAAGAGGTACAAAGACAATGACACTCCCTGTAACCCTAGTTTTAAGAATCGGTGAAATCGGTTTGCTAATCAACCGATTCACCGATTTACTAGCATTCTGATTCAAACTGGTATCCAAACCGGATTAGGGGACCGGTTTAACCGATTCAAGTAAAAAATCGGTCCGGCCAACTACCTCCCACCGGTTTGATCGATTTAAGTAAAAAATCGGTCCGGTTTTTTGTGTGCGAGCCCGTGTTAAAACAGGGTTTTTTTTTTATAATTTAAATTTTAAACCTAAACTACTACTAACCTACCCAACCCGACCCGTATTGCACTTAGAAGTTAGCACAACTTAGCAGCGGCCGTGTGGAGTCTCTGGAGCAACGTGGAGTGGACGTCGTGGGCATCGTGGTCGTTGTTTTTGCAGTGTACAGTGACATGGACAGTGGAGTAGTGGGCTCAGGGCTGGACCAGTGTGTAGTGGGACGATGCCGCTGTGTGAACTTGCAGTGTGCACTGTGGGCACCAACAGACTCGGGAGTGGGAGTGTGGCCCTGTGGGGACTCAGGAGACTCGAGAGTGGGAGTGTGGTGATTGTGCAACAAGCTACAGCAACACATTGGTTATTTTGTTTCTAATGCTATAGAATCATGAATTAGAATCTTGAAAATGTTGTTTTTCTTAAAAAAATAAAATATTTTATGTATTTTTTAGCAAACCGATTCATTAAATTAAAATCGATTCCGATTCCGATTCCGAGTTGACCCTTGACCGATTCCGAGTCCGATTTCGATTTTTCAAACTTTGCTTGTAACGGACGAAGAGAAAAGAAAGTAGCAGGGTGAGTCTCCCCAACCAATGCGATCTCCTCACGAACTCGACTTCTTCACCTGTAGATAAAAACGTGGAGAAAAGATGTGCAAAATAACCACCAAGATCCTCAATGCAGAGGAAGAACAGTTTCAATCAACACCAATAACATCCAAAACCATAAGACAAGTATCTGCAAAAATATATTTCATTCCAAAAGCCAAGAGCCAAAAGTCAAGAGTCCCTTTACAATGAGAGGCTCTCTCATATATATAGCTATGAGAGAGACCAAAACCTTAACCACCTTTTTAATGAGTGGCTAAGATTAAAAGATACAATAGTGATAATCTACAATTGAGATGAGCTCAGCATAAAGTACATGGATCAACTCAAAAATATAACAATGACATGGACAAAATCGCCCTAGGGGGACGTCTCACTACAAGTGACTAGAAGAACATAACATAACGCTCATGGTGGGTCTATGGGTTAACATATATCCTCCCTAGTGTGTCCCCATGGCACAATAACCATCAAACATATCATCGTGTAAAATCATGCCCAATAGGGAAAGTCGTGAGCCTCCAAAGGCACCATGAAACCACAAAAATGTGTCGGAGAAAGATGTGTGGGCCCCACTGACTGCTGCAACTGTTGTGGAGGGTGTGGAAGACATCATACACATCATCAAAACCATTCCTATGCCATTTCCTTGCCTTAGTAGCCCAAATCGATTTCCTCTGTAGCCAATTTTACCATTTTGTATGCCTCTATAAATCACTTGTAAAAAATAAAAATTCTTGTAACTCTCTGCCTAGTCACCCGGGGCTAAATCTGACTGCACCAGCATGTCTAGGAGTATGGCAATATAGTAAAAACAAGTGGTTGGACCCCATACTCCCACTGTAGCACACTAGGTAAACCAATCAAATCATGGAACTACTCTGACAGGCCATTTTTAATGGCAAATCTGCACTGAACTGATAAACTGAGACAAATCCCAACTAAAACTGCCTAGAACTAAAAACCGACTGTCCAAATGGACTCAAAGAGCCCAAATGCACTAGATATGCATACTCATACACCATATGGATGATTGCATAATCATATAATATCAATACCATGCCCGGACATAATAAAAATAATAATAATAACCTGCAAATGATCAAAATCATTAAAATACCACAGATCACTATTTGAGCCTGTAAATACTGCATGGAACCATCTGGTGACCAATAATAGACCACATATCATCAATAGCTATCATCCAGGGTCTAACTCATCTCATGTCCTGTGGTTGACTTTGGTCAAACTGACCCATAATATGATCTAAGCAAAAACATCAAAGTGTTGCAAGTGTAATTGGTTAAGGCATGCTTCATAAATGATTCCAATAGCAATATAAACATAAAGTAATCATTTCACTAGCGATCTAAAACAAGATATTCAAGATTTTCCAATAATAATAATGGCTCAGACTAGAACCTCAAGGCTATACTCACTTCATGTTTGTGATCAATTTGCTAGTGATGGGTGAGGGTGGATAAATGCAAAGCTAGGCTAAGGGATGACTATACTGACTCAACACTGTGACACTTTGGCTGTAGGAAAGGGGATACACACTAAAGCATATGTTGGACAAGCAATAACATAGGGAATGGCAGTGTCTCACAAATGGGTAAGTTGTTTGGGAACTGCTTATTCAACCTTGACAGATGTCTACAACTCACATCCAAGCTGATACAGTTCCATGAGAATCTTTTCTAGAGTCGCCATGACTAGGTGCCTGCCAAACAGTAACTCAAGACTCTAGGGGACACATAGAATTAGTTGTCCCTTACTCCATCTCATATCACAACCCGCAGGCTAATGAGGAATAAATCATTACATGTAAAGAATGTTAGTTTTTCAACATTTAATTTAATATGATCTAGGATCTTATCTGAGAGAATAACAAGCACAACAAATTAATCACAAGAGACAATAGACACAAAACATTTCACCAAGGAAACCAAAAAGGATAAAACCCCGCAACTTCCTCAGAGATAGAATGAGCAATAGTACAAAACCCCAAAACAATAAGATAGACTCTAGCAGCTCGTCCTCCTCCACTTGTGCGAACTTGTCTCTCTCTCACTTATGCGAATGAGTGAGTGAGTGAGTGAACAAATGAGCGAGTCACACTCTCTATTTATACTTTACTTCACTTGCCTTTTTACCCTACTAGGCCGACTTCTCCTAGGAGAGTCTAATAACCCATAAAACCCTAACTCTGGGCCGACCCCACAAGAGGAGTCTAATAACCCATCAAATAATAATAATGACTCTTTCGATCGGAGGAATATAACATCTCCGTCGGGTGTACAATAACAATATAAAATATACAAGTGAAATACATTCCGAAGTTACAAATACATCAACACTCCCTCTTAACTAGGAAGGTATTCTCTTGACACAATTCATCGGCACAAGTCTTCATCACTGGATCATCATTGTCACTGTTGTTGCTATCTCGATCATCAATCTCCAATCTACTCGTCATAGGAAGTTCTACAGAGCTAGCCCTTTTTCATGTTGGATGTAGGCCTAGCCTTCATGTAGGTCTTCATCATCTCTGCGAGCAAGCCATCAAGTAGGTACATCTCGGGACTGATTACACTGCTTTTGCAAAACCTGCAAGATCTCCCAGGATTGATTATATGCCATTGCAAAACCTGAAGGAGCATCCCATGATTGATTATAAGCCTCTGCAAAACCTGTGTACCCTATTGTTACCTCATCATCTTCAGATCATCTCGTCGTAAACGAAGCAAAGCCCAGATGCACACATCACAGCACTTACAATCACCGGCATGGAAGGACTTTCCTCTGACCATCCAGGAAAGGTTCAGCAATTACATCAACGACCATGGAAGGACTTTCCTCTGACCATGTCGAAAACGCTCGGCAATTACATCAACGACCATGGAAGGACTTTCCTCTGACCATGTCGGAAAAAGCCACGCCCAGCCCTTACATCTGCACCATGGGAAGACTTTCCTACAACCATGTGAGAATGGCCCAGCCCTTACATCTGCACCATGGGAGGACTTTCCTACCACCATGTGAGAATGGCCCCAGCCCTTACATCTACACCATGGGAGGACTTTCCTACCACTATGTGAGAATGGCCTGTGTGCATCTGCGTCTTCCGGACTCATCACTTCCCCTTGGAAGGAACCTCGATCTGAAGTACACCAAGCTTCTCTCTGAAGTATTCAAACTTCACTCTAGCCAGCGGCTTGGTCAATACATCGGCTATCTACTCGTCCGTCGCAACATACTAGATCTTCACTGCTCCTCTCTGCACCATTCCCTAATATAATGGAAGTCGATCTCAATGTACTTCGACTTGTCATGGAACACTGGGTTCTCCAACAACTTCACACAACTCTGGTTGTCGCAATATATACAAGTAGCATCCAACTGGAGATCAAATAAATCACACAGTAGCTTCCTAAGCTATACTACCTCACAACTAGACGAACAAGCTGCGACATACTCTGCTTCGGCTGTACTCAGTGCCACACAGGACTGCTTCCTGCTAAACCAAGAGATCACACCCAATCCCATACTGAAGCAACACCCCAAAGTGCTCTTCCTATCAATGGCACTACCTTCCCAATCTGAATCAACATAACCCTCCAAGTTAATCTTCTGATTCACATCATACTTGAGCCCATAATCAACCATACCCCTTAGGTACCTCAGAATATGCTTTGCAGCAATCAGGTGAACATGTCTCGGATCCGTCAAGAACTGGCTCAATGTGTTCAAAGCAAAGCAAATATCTGGTCTCGTATTCGTCAGGTACATCAAGGACCCAATCATCTGACAATACATCATGGCATCAACCGACTCTGATGAAGCATCACTCAATAGCTTCAGGTTCGATGCCATAGGTGTGGCCATGGCCTTGTAGTCCATCATCTCGAACCGCTTCAGGATCTCTACTGCATACTTCCCTTGTCCAAGGAAGATCCCATCCACACTCTGCCACATCTCCATGCCTGGAAAATAGTGCATCATACCTAAGTCCTTCATCTCAAACTCGGCAGCAAGCTTCCTCTTTGTATCAGCAATCAATCCATCCTCACCTATCACAAACAGGTCATCTACATACAGTAGGAGTATCACTGGATTGCCTTCCTCAACCTTGTAGTAAAGGTTGGAATCCGCTTTACTCTTCGTAAAGCCCAAACTAGTCAGGAAGCTGTCTATCCTACCATACCACGTCCTGGGTGCCTGTTTCAAACAGTACAAGGCTTTCTTCAGTCTACACAAATGAGTCTCCCTGTCATGTGTCTCAAACCCGAGTGGTTTCTCCACATATACTTCCTCTTCCACTACACCATTCAAGAACGTTTTCTTGACATCCATCTGGTGTATCTTCCATTTCATCACTGCAGCCAAAGCAAGTACTAATCTGATGGAAGTATATCTGGCTACAAGTGCAAATGTCTCCTCATAGTCTATTCCTTCTTTCTGGGAGAAGCCACAAGCCACAAATCTTGCCTTGTATTTCTCTATGTTGTCGTCTGCAGCATGCTTGATCTTGTAGATCCACTTGGAGGTCACTACAGACTTCCCTCCTGGTCTCGGGACCACATCCCAGACATCATTCTTCATGATCGATTGGTACTCCTCGATCATGGCATACTTCCATTCTTCTTTTTAGTTGTTTCCTCATAGTTGGAAGGCTCTTTGTCAATGATGTCACACAGCAGGGCTACATAACTGGAGAATGGTCCTGGCCTTTTGCTTTCTCTATCCATTCCTTCTGGGGCACCATATCTCTCTGCATCTTGAATTGCTTCTCGTACCCATGCTGGTTTCCTCTTGTGAGAATTCTTCTCACGTGGTGGATCTACAAGTTCTTGTGGATCCTCTATCTCACGATCTTCTTCTTGATTTACTTCATTCATTGTTGTATCTCGATTCCTGGGTACTTCTCATTCTTCAATGTCTTCAACTGGTATCTTCCTGGATCTGTGATATGCTGAGTCTTCGTCGAAAGTTACATCTCTGCTGATGCCGATCTTCTTGAATCCTGGGAAATATATCCTGTAAGCCTTCGAGCTTTCACTATATCCCACAAATATACCCTTCTTTCTTGAAGGATCTAACTTTGTCCTCTTCTCTTTCCGAATGTGTATGTACACAGGGCAACCAAATATTCTGAGATGGCTGACCTTTGGTTTCTTGCCAGAAAAAACTTCTTGTGGTGTTTTGTTGTCAAGTACTCTATGTGGAGTACAATTTTGTACATACACAGTTGTCATAGCAGCTTCTGCCCATAGATACATAGGAAGATCCTGGTCATGAAGCATTGCCCTTCCTGCTTCCATAATTGTTCTATTCTTCCTTTCTGCAACTCCATTCTGTTGTGGATTATATGGAGTGGTCAACTCCCTCTTAATCCCTAAATCTCTGCATAATTTCATGAAGTCTTCTGATGTGAACTCTGGAAGTTATCAGCCCCTTCAAGCTTATCCTCAAGCTTGGTGTGGTGAGACATCTTAATGAGAAACTCAAATGGAAATAAAAGATTTAGATCTTACCACTTTGACTTGTTGAAACTGGACCTGGAGCTGGCTAGGGTTCGACAGAGAAACCCTAAAAATCCAAACTTGGAATTTCAAACTTCTGACTGGACAGGGAGATGCAATTGACTAAGGCGAGCAAGTTGGTGTGCTCAGATTTTGAAAACTCCAAAAATTTACCCCTCAAAAGTGACCTGTGAATTTCGGATTTGCAATTTCAGTCAAATTCTGGTTTTCTGGTTTTTCTGGTCCAAAACCCGAACTAGGGTTTGATAGATCCTGGGGTTCTGCCCAACCAAAAAGTCCGATCTTGGTCTCTAAACTTCGATTTTGCTGAGGAGAGCAATCCTATGCTGAGAGAACTCAAAAAATCCACTTCTGTCAAAAGCCCTAATTTGCCGCAGAAGTGATGGGCCAAAAACTGAAAATGCTCGAAATCAAATTATGTCTCGACAGAAAGATGCGCCTTCCTTAGGAGAGTCAGCGTAGCCTCCTGCCTTTGATGATCTGTGGAAAGAGACCCAAAAATTAAGAAGCCCTAGCTTCCGCAGCTGCACAGTATCTTCTTCTCAGGTTAGCCCTGATACCATGTTAGTTTTTCAACATTTAATTTAATATGATCTAGGATCTTATCTGAGAGAATAACAAGCACAGCAAATCAATCACAAGAGACAACAGACACAAAGCATTTCACCAAGGAAACCAAAAAGGATAAAACCCCGCAACTTCCTCAGAGATAGAATGAGCAATAGTACAAAACCCCAAAACAATAAGATAGACTCCAGCAGCTCATCCTCCTCCACTTGTGCGAACTTGTCTCTCTCTCACTTATGCGAATGAGTGAGTGAGTGAGTGAACAAATGAGCGAGTCACACTCTCTATTTATACTTTACTTCACTTGCCTTTTTACCCTACTGGGCCGACTTCTCCTAGGAGAGTCTAATAACCCATAAAACCCTAACTCTGGGCCGACCCCACAAGAGGAGTCTAATAACCCATCAAATAATAATAACTCTTCCGATCGGAGGAATATAACCTCTCCGTCAGGTGTACAATAACAATATAAAATATACAAGTGAAATACATTCTGAAGTTACAAATACATCAACAATCATTAGATATAGCATTTGTTAAACCATTGCTTTAATTAGACCTTTTCATTTCCATAGCTTTTGTCTGTGTGTGTTGAAAAACACATTCATGGATTTCATTTCATTAGGCTTTTTGATCCATGTGTGTTGAGAAACACATTCTTGGATTTACATTTCAACATGCCTTTCATTCAGGTGTGTTGAAAAACACATTCTAGAATGGGCTTTCATTTAAGAAATACAATAAAGTTTCCAAGTACAATGTAATGATGGTAGTACTATCTGTTTCAGATCTAGCCAACACAACTTAGGCAACTCAAAGCCGAGACACAAGTTAAACAGGGAAGCTCATCCAACAAAGAGGCTAGAGTGGGGAAGTCCTCCATATCACAGGTCAAGTAGTAAGTCAAGGTAAAAACAATAACTGGAAGGTAGCGGATGGATGGAGATAGTGAAAATGATGCCAACACTAGCAAGCCAAATAATGGTGGGAATGATCACCTCCATTCTCCTACGGAGGATAAAACTAGTGAGTATAGACAAGAACTTCTAAAACCTGAGCAGGACACTAGATAGATACATAATAACAACCAAATCCAATACTATATATATGATCGCCAAATCATGACACTAAATGCTAGAACATGCCACTAGAATGACTATAAAAACAATATAACCAAGAACACAAGATAATACCTGCTGGATCATATACCTGTGCAATACATCTGAACCATCATTTGTCTACTGGGAAACTGCTGCTGCAACTCTGGGCTCTGCATACTGCTCTGTATGGTAAAATGGCTACATCGGTCATCAAATCTGAGTTTCCTAAGACTCAGCCATGGCAAAGGAATATACTGGCTGCTCATAATCATAGTAGTGATAAAAAATATATGCTGATCTCAAGCATCTCAGTGTAAAGGACTGGCTGAAAAATGTACTGGAAACTGGAATAAAGGTATGGTAGCCCCAGCTACTATAAATGTGATAACAAGACTTATGATTGTTAGCATTTGATTATTATCTTGTTCTTTTAGTCATCTTGATAGCATTAACTTGGTATATAATTCATGATGTGGCAATATTATTTAAATGAATAAAATGAACTATCTTGGTTGGATTTAAATAATAAATTGGATGTATTACTTGCACTTTAAAGGTTTACTGACTATACTCATTGGTTTCATTTACCCTCTTCCAAGCATGGACATGGTCTTTCCTAACATTTATGTTTGCTAGCTTAGGCATCACATTCACTTGACTCCATCCATCCATGACCTTCCTTGTTTTGGCTTTCACCTTGACTTGCCCTCTTGACTTGTGATATGGAGGACCTCCCCGCTTCTGCCTCTGTGTTGGACTTACATACATGTTAGTTTTGTGTCTCGGCTCTGAGTTGGCGACAGAACTTGCCTTTGGTGAGTTGGATTTTATGACATTATCATTATAGTCGGTTGCCCCGATGTGTGGTTCTGCGCGGAATTCCCCCTAGTTGCTTGAGAAGTTCTTGGCTAAAACCTGAAGCAAAATGTACTACCTTGGAAATGCTCTAAAACTCGGGGTCATAAAAACAAATTTATGCACAACGGTCTTCCTTAGGAGTCAGCAGAGAGGACAAAATAAATTCAAATCGAAGACTGCAGCGATAATTTCGGCCCTCTCGTGCGTGCATATCTTCAGCTCTCTCTATATTTCGAGAAGATAAAATTACAAGGCTGGAATCTATTGAGGATGGTTTATTGTCAGCAGATGCATATCTCTTAGAGGAGAAAAATTCTTTATCTGAAAAACTTCGGCTTATTCGAGATAGACACCAAGTATTTGCCACTTGAACTTCTGAAAATGGGTGTTGTATATGATTCTGTCGTCTGCGCTTCTCTTAATACTGAAACAAAAGAGAAAGTGGCCATTAGGAAGACCACTAAAAACTTCGGAAAAAAAAAAATGGCCTTCGGACTCTACGTGAGATCAGGCTCCTTCGCCAACTTAAACATGAGAATATCACCGGTCTCAAGGACATAATGAAGCCAACTAACAAATATGGTTTCAATGATGTGTATATCGTACAAGACCTCATGGACTACAATCCAAATATAAGAAGCGACATCGTAGTGCAAGTCCTCAGAACCGCAAAACGAATAGATAAAGATGCATTGGAAGGAGAGCATTTAGGTGGCCGAGATGAAGAAGGAAAAGAAAGAAAGGAAAGAGTGCTAAATACGTTTGAAGCATGTAATAGAAGCTCAAGCCGAGGGGGAGAAGTTTCAGTTTCGTTACAGTATCAGAAATTAGAAGATATAATATTGTCAGGGGGAGAGATTTCATCAAGGGGAGTTTTTCTTTGCCATTGATGTCAAAGGGGGAGAGAAAACTCTATGAAGCACATCGACAGGGGGAGTTATGATAGTGTGTTGCCATTAATGACAAAGGGGGAGATTGTTGAGAAGTTGTCATTGATGTCAACAGTCTAATGACAAGAACGTTTCTAGATACTTTAATATCAAGGATGCCATTATTGTTATTGATGTCAACACTATAGAGGGAGTTCATTAATGCCAACATTGTAGGAGGAGCATGTTTGACTAATGCTGAAGATGAAAGGACATAGTTTTTATATTATCGGAATTCATAGAATATCTATTACTATCTTAACCAATGTTCAAAAGGTTATATAAAGAAAAAGATTCTGAAGCATTACAAGAAAAGAATGAAGTCCTATTTGAAAAGAAAAAATTAAAAGAAGATTAAAAAAAGAAAATCTAAAAGAAAGTTAACGAATGTCAAAAGAAAATTAAAAAGGAAGGTTAAAAAGATTAAAAGAAAAATTACGTGAAAGTGAGGTTGAAATAAAAAGGAAGTTCGGTAAAAGTGGATGAAAAGGTGAAAGAGGTATTTTCCCATGGTATTTAGAAGCCCATGGTATTTACTCATTATATGTGCAAATAGAAAATAAAAAGGATTTAATTAATATGGTTGTTGAAATATTAATTATGTTGAAAATACCGAAATGAAGAGTTACGTAGTTTTTGAAAATTAATAAAGAGACACGAGACTTATGTGAAAAGTCATAACATTTCATATTCAAAAGGTTTTTTACACACACACACACACACACACATATATATATATACGTGAACATATATTGAAAGAAAAGTGTCTCTCTGGATGTGATTCATAATGTAATATCTAAAGATCAAAGAAGCAGAGGAGTCCAGCCATATTAAGAGATTTTGAAGTCAAGAAGTTTGGTATGAAGTAACCAAAGGAAGAAATGGAGATGCTCGGGGGTTCTTATCAAAAGATCATTTTTTTAGAAGTCGAGAAAGTGTTGAAGGCTTTTAGCTAAAGGTTAAAAGAAGATCATTAATTGAAGAATAGCAAGCAGTCCAAGCAATCATGAAGATTATTGAATGAGATAGACTGTGATGATGACAGTTGGTATGTCTATACAGCAAAAAGAGTCGATCATAAAGAGCATATGAGTAGTTGAAAAGTGCGCAGAACGTAATTATCTTTAGCAGAAAGTACATAATTTATTGTGGTGTTTTAGCAGAATATGAGAAGACGGGGAATAGGATATCCCATCAGTTGCAGCTGATAAAACCTAGGGTGGCAGGGTGGTGCTAGGGCAGGTCGTTGCCTGCAAAAGTGAGTAGGTGCTTCCTTGTCAGTCGTAGCTGACTAAATATGGGGTCGCAGCCTCCTACCAGTTGGTGCTGGTGAATAAGGGTGTGGGTGCATCCTGATCAGTTGGTGTTGATCTAAAGAAACATCTTCTTCTATTATATAATGTAAAAACAAGTTTTGCAGATAATAGAAAAGTGTTGGTGGTTTACCTTATTGGGTTCCATGATAAAATCCTGTGTTCATCTAAGTTGATTGTTTATTGAAGAATTAATATGTGTGCTTAATATCAATTGAAATTAAAAAGTAAAAAGTAGGCAATACTAATTCACCCCCCCTCTCAATATTGTTGGATATTCCATCACTACATATACCTATTGATGATTCCATATGTTGGGCACATGCTTCAGATGATGATTGATGTAGTTTTCATGGATTATTATTGTTTACAGATAATCATATTTTTACTTGTCCGGATATGGTGGACCCTAGACGTTATCATGAGGTGTATGAGTACTCATCTCTAGTGGATTTGGGTCTTCTGGATCCATTGAGACACTTATCTTTCAGTTTCAGGCACTCCCTGACATGATACTAGCAGTTTTCCACCTGTTGACCAGTTTGGCCATGCTGATGTGGCCTGTCCAGCAGTATCTTTGGAGGCTAGTCGTTGCCTAGGGCGCTACAGAGGAAGGGTGTGGTCCAACCACTTTTTTTTACCATATTACCCCCCTTCCGGACATGATGGCACACTCAGTTTGACAACGCAGGCACCTGGCAGTCAGTTTTTGGCAGTTTCAGGGTTTTTCAGGAGGATAAAAAATGGAATAAAAGGGTCATTGAGGAATTCGATTTGGGCAATTGAGGCAACGTTTTGGCACTTGGTCTGCTCAGAGGTCATCCATGGTGTATCCCCCTTCTTCCATATCAGTTGGCACCAGTCAGTGGGGTCCACATGGTCTACAGGAGGACTTTTATTGCATATCTCTCTCTGATTATGGGGACAGGATTTGATCATTTGTATACTTGGACATGTCATTGAGTCACATTTTATATTATTGTGCCATGGCGACATGCTAGTGAAGGGAAATAATATCTCCTAGCCCCAGCATGTGCTCCTAGTCACTTGTCCTTGTATTTATGTTGTGGCTCCTATGCTATTAGCCACCCCCATGTATGACATCGTCCCCCATAGGGCTCTTTTAGCCATGACGTCATCCCTTATTTGAGTGATCCATGTCTTATTATGTTGGCTCATCTTAGCCATTGATTATATTGTTGTATCTATTGATCTCAACCACTAGTTTTCAAAAGTGGTTTAGGGTTTTGGTCTTCCTCATCCTATTTAAGGAGGAGACCCTCCTATTGTAAAGGCATCTAGAGATTTTGGCTCAATGCTATTGGAATAAAATATTTTTCTTGGGCATCTTGGATCATGGAGTTGAATGTTTGTTTGTGGTGATTGTAAATGTGCTTCTTCCTCTGCACTAACAGACATTGGTGGCCATCTTGGATTTTATCTTCACTAACACGATTTGCAGGCAAAGAGGACGTCTTGGAGGAGTGCACATTGGTGGGGAGGCCTACCCTGCTACCTTCATCAAGTCGTTTTGGGTTTACAGGGAGTTTTTTTGGCTTTGCACCAACAATTTCATGTTTGTTCATTCTTTGTTTCCATCTACCTCCATTCCTTTTTACTGATTGATCTTTGTGTCCTTGGTTGACAAGAAGAAGAGGCCAAATTGGTTGAAGGAGGCAAAACGCATAGCAAAAGGGTTTCATCAAGTTTGTCATTTGATCTTTGTGGGAAGTAATCCTCGTCACAAGCAACATTCATCTTCATTTTCCAGGTATGCTCAAGGAGGTACGTTATTCTTCTATCTTGGTCATCTATTCTCTTAGATCTACAAACCCTCATTTTTACATTTTTAGATCTACTTGGATGATGGATCTAGCATGCTTTTGGGGATATAATTTAAAACCCACCTTAATAATCTTCACGGCAATCCCGATCTATAGTTTGGTGGTGTTTGGACTCCATTTGTTCCATTTCCCAAGGCACATTGGTCTCTCCAAGGGAAGTCACATTCCTTAAGGGAGGCTCTTTTGCTAGTTCCAAGATGTGGGTAGTTGAGCTTCTTGCTTCATTGGATAGATCATCCCTCAAAACCTACCCCTAGTACTTCACCCCATTGATTTTCAACTTGTGGGCCCCATTCCTCATTTTGAGGGTTGTGCCCCACTTGGGTCATTGGGTGATGCATTAGTTCTTTCTTAGATGTATTTGTTTAACTTCATAAGTGGCCTAAATCAAACACTTGGTTGACTCATTTGTCCATTGCTTAAGCCTCTCAATCAAGCCCTAACCACCTTGGGTCCACTTATCTTTCTAGATCTAAAAGTCTTATACCATTGATCTCCTTGCATAACTTCACACATTTCCCTAGGAATCTTTGGGTTACTAGTCTTCATAGATTGGCTAGGGTCTCCCCCTTGATCTTGATTCATCTTGATCTAAAGTGAAGAGTGCCTCAGTTAGCATGACACCCGCCTTGCATTGGGAACCGTGGCATCTCTTCGATCACCTCTTTAGTTGTCTGACACCTCTACCGTCCTGAATAGGATACCTTTTGGGGACAACTAGAAGTTGTGTGATAATAGGTTCTAGGATATCTTCATCATCAATCTCCATGTCTGATCCTCTACCTTTCCTGACAGCCATCTCTTCTTCAAAAGTCACATCCTTGCTGACTTCAATCTGTCTGGATCCTGGGATGTAGATTCTGTAAGCCTTTGAAGAGTCACTGTATCCCACAAAGGTTCCCTTCTTGCCTAAAGGTTCTAACTTCATTCTTTTCTCCTTGGGCACATGTATATAGAATGGACAGCCAAAGATCTGAAGGTGGCCCACTTCTGGTTTTACTTCTGTAAAAGCTTCCTCCGAGGTCATCCTTCTAGGCTGAGAGTCGTATTCCTAGAAGCTTCCTACTGAAAATTAACAGGATTCATGTGTCCACCACTTGTTTATTCGAAACAAGTCACATCATCCTTCTCTTGTAGGGGCCATATCACATGGTCTTTTCCCTACAAGTCAAATCCCGACTGATGATCAATGACATTGCATAATCAATGTAATGACAATAGTTTACATAGGCATCTCGGCTAATACTTTAGCACAACAATCATAAAGATGTCTTCCAAACACATCTGGGAACTATCTAGATGTCTGTAATCTCCACTAGAACATGCCATCAAGAGTGTGCACTACTCTAAGCATGCAAGAAGGAGATATCATCAAGACTAGCTCCAACATGTGTTCATGAAATGTTGTGTAGCTCAAACAAATAAAACAAGGTAAACTATATCAACTGCTCAACACACTTCCTGATAGATCTGCATATAATTAAGACATACAAGACAAAACAAATCTATGTAAGCAAGAAAACCAAATACTTACCCCTTATTGTTTTTGTGTGTGGGCTCCCACTGCCTTCTTGTGGGAACCATGAGAGATCTTTGTTCTTGTAGTCTGGATCTTCATATCTCCTAGAAGAAAAACTCTAAACGATCATCATTCCTTGACTTCTTGTGAGGAGTATCTTCTTCAACATCGGTAATTGAGGCTTCATGCTTCCTTTTCACTGAACTTTGACAATTACTGGCATAATGACCATATACCTTGCACCTGTAGCATTGTATTTGAGACAAATCCTTCTTCTCCTTCTTCCGATCTAGAGGTGGACTTGATCTCCTACGTTGGTGCTTGTGTTTGTAGAACTTCCTTCCCCTTCCCTTACCTTTCTTGGCATGGGATACGAATGCTTGATTCTCCTCAGGTTTAGTGTCATGAAGTCTTTGTCGTGTTGCAATTTTTGTCTCTTCTAGAGTGCAATCTACCCATAGCTTATCAAATTTGAGTAGCTTTGATCTACTACTTATACTTTGAATGAAAGACTCCCAAGATGGTGGGAGACCATTTAGAGTAGTGATGACAAGCTCCTTTTCATCAATGGGATATCCACCGGTACTAAGCTTGTTAGTTCTGTGATCCTCATGAAATATGAGGCAATGGATTCTGACTTGGACATATTCATATTTGATAGTTGGTTCCTCAATGTGAGTGTCACATTGATACTACTATATTCAAACAACTTCTTTATGGTTTTGAACATCTTTCTAGCATTCTTCTTACCTGAGATTTGAGGAACCAAGTAATCTCTAACTCAGTCCACCAAAATCCTTCTTGCTCTAGCATCATTCTTTCTCCAGCGAGATGTTTCTTCTTCGGCCTCTGGTTCTGGGACCTTTTCATTGACAAACTGCAAGAGATCATTTTCTTATAGTAGAAGAAGAACCCTAGACTTCCAAGAGATGAAGTTGGAAGCCTATTCCAGACGATCTTCAACCTTCATTCCAATCATCTTGATTGCGGATCTGGACCAAAAACCCTAGCAGGAGCTAGGTCAAAAATGAAAGTTGGAATTTTGGAAAACTAACTTCATAGGTAGATGCGCCCTAGCAAGGCGAGTTGAGAAGAGGTAGGGTCGAGCCAAAACTATGTAGAAAATGGGTTAAAAACTGAAACCCTAATTTCTGCTGCAGCTGTAGAATTAGGTCAAAAATTGAAAGTTCGTGGAATTGAATTCGGCCTTCACCAAAAGATGCGTCGTCCTTAGAGCGAAATTCCCATGGCTTTTCCACCAAAAAGTTGAGTGAAGGCCTTGAAAGATGAAACCCTAGTTCTGGCAATGGCTTCTTCTAGTACCGCTCTGATACCATGTTAGATTTTCATATTTTCATAGCATAATAATTCAAATGCGTAAGTAGGATCACTAGAAGAAAGACAAAGCACAAAACAATAACACAAGATTTTATCCTGGGAAAACCAAACGAGAGAAAACCCAACAACCTTTGTATAGAGATAATAATTCCGAGAAAAGAGTACAATGATGAGAGAGAAAATATGGAAATGATTTCCAAAGATAGAAACCCCAGATATAGTCTTCTTCTACAGGTGCGAACCTCTCTCTCCAAGTGATGCGAACTTGTGTGAAGTGGATGAGTGAATAATGAGGTGAACTTCACCTTTATTTATACAAGTGCCAACTGGCCTTTTTACCTAACTGGGCCGACTTCTCTTGGGGAGCAATAAATAATTTAATTTTTAATTTATCTTTTGCTTGCTTTTCACCCCAAGGTTTACATTGATTCTTTCAAAGGTTTACATGATTAATTACATCAAGTTCAACTCCCTAAGAGGTACAATCAAGTACAATAAAATACAATAATAATATCTTCCTAAGTTGCACAAAATCCAACAGGAACACTTAATTTCTATTTTTGCAGGCAATATACTTTACATATCAAGTAGATCTCATTATGTCAAGTATTTTTTGCCAAGAAAATAAATACTAACCCACCACTCTCTACCGAAATACAGAAAGGAAAAAGATATTCGTGGTGTAATAATTAGTTTAACATTTTACTTTCAGTCTTTTCTTTTTTTTGGTAAACGAACTTGGCATTGCTTTCCCGAAGTATGCTCTCGCCGTCACATAAAGGGATTTGCCTGAGTATGTGATCGGATGATCAGAAAAGAGACTCTTTGCCTGTAGTAATTAGCATAACATTTTACTTTAAGCTATTTATCTTTTCTGCAATCAAACAGAATAAATATTTAGTTTTCAACTCAAAGTATGCTCTTTCCCCTTGCGGGCATTTGCCTGGGCTTGCGGGAAATCAGAAAGAGTTGCAACTACTCCATAATTCTTCACATCTAATAAAAACTCATCCTAATAAAATTAACTACCCTCAACATAGTAAAAATCTGGCACCAAGAACTTAATTATTATGTGGGGAAATTTCTCAGGAGAAGCGGGAACCACTGGGAGGCGACCTCAAAGCACAGTTAGACTACACCCTTGTTGGTGTAGTGTTAACACCGCCCTCGAGACTCCATTCCAGCCCACATGTCTTGGTGAGGAGCCACCTTTAATTAAATTTCTGGACATTACTCCTTGTACCTTAGGGTATATATGGGGCTCCCTTTCTCCTGTAATCAAGTTTCATCTTATAATAAACTAAAACTGACCAAGAAGCACTCGCACAACATTTACAACACAACAGCACGCATTTTCGACTCCACTATTGGCACTGATCTTGTTTATATTTATTTCAATCTTTGAATCAGATCTTATGTGTTATATGATTATATGTTGTTGATCTCAATTTTGCAAGTGAATTTTGTTTTCAGTCAATCTATTTCAAAACTCCTAAACAACTTACCCAATCATAAACTTAAAGCTTAATCAGCCTTACTAACTCATAGGGACTACCCCCCTTGGCTTCGTTAGGAGTTCTGCCTAAACAGAGGAGTTGAGTGTTGAGTGGCAGTATCTCAACTCGAAACTTCTCCCCAAGGAACGCACCTAAGCAACTTGAAGATTTCTGCTGCGATAACCCCCTACTGCGTGTTCCGGCGGCAACAGGGGCTACTCATTAAGCATTCTTATCACTAACTCAGCAACATTTGCTCCATGAAGGTGGAGATATTGGCTTCTAGTTGAGTAAATCTTGCCTCATCCAACCTTCTCTCTCTTTCACCATAACTCATGGTTTTTTGTTGGTTTCTTTCCCTTCAACCGGAATTTCTCTTAGTTCATGGTACTATCTTCTTGTCTGTGCGATTCAATCACAAGATCACGAAGCAACAAACCTACTTTTATACCAAAATATGATCAATCTTGAGATCAGTGGATTTGCAGAGAGGCTGGATATCAAAAGTATGATTACATTGAAATCAATACACTATATTTGCACAAAGCTTTGATACCAAAATATGATCAATGGAAAAGGATTGCAATGGAATATGCACGTTTCTGTTTACCAAAGGATGATGATGTCCAACATTAATATTGTTACTGGTTATGCTTGGATCAATTATTAAACCATGGCCACAATGAATTTCCCCAACAACATCTAGAATTAAAGGGAATCTAAATGGATTTTCACACTCAAATACCACACTTGCCCTTGGTTACACAAGGATTAATTTTCAACATAACAAAAAGCTTAAGGTTACCATCAACGAACATTTCACATTCTGCTGGTACAAATTAATGTTTTGTATTAACATACAAAATGGAAATGGAAATTGCATGAGCAAACACATACACAAGCTTTGTTCAATCAGGGAAGCCCCTTACTGTATTTTTCTCACATATTTATTTGTCTTGTGAAGGAATTGAGGATAATTTAGTTCCTTCATTATTGTAATAGTTAACACAACTGTACATATTTATACGTTGGGCCAATGGTCTTCTGGCTGCTCTGCCTTTTGCTTTACTATCTTATGAGTTGTTATCCATGTCAGCACATCCATAGGAACCACATCTATAGTGATTTGGGGTTCACAGATCTACAGAAATGCTGTGCAAGTGTGTTTTCAAAGCCTAGAATCCCAGCACCAATCATCACAATGTTTTGATTGGGCGTCAGTTCATAGTGTTTGCAGGCTTAGGTTCAAGTGTTGATCAAGAATTGTCATGGCCTTGGGTTTGCGTGTTGATCAAGAATTGTCATGGCCTTGGGTTTGCGTGTTGATCGGCGATTGTCCCAGGCATGTGTTCAAGTTTTGTTCAACGGCATCATAGACTTGGGTTTGGGTGTCGGTCGCTGGCAGTCACAAGCTTGAATTCAGGTGCTAGTGGGTGGACATTGTAACGAAAATAAATATACATGGGCTTAGGTTTAAGTTTCAGTTGGTGTTCATCACGCACACATCCACTATGAAGGGCCACAAGAAGACCTCAAATCAACACAAAACAGCCATGAAAATCTGTTGCAACTTCTAATTTGGCCCCTTTCAGTGTATGCTTGAGGATCTGCAACCAAGGGAATGGTGACTTCAACTGTGGATCATGTGAATAGAATTAGTCTGAGTATCTGCACTCAAAATAAGGTCAACAGCCCCAACCACATGTCCACTCTCAGAAACTGAATATAGATAAGTGAAAGGGCAACCTCTACATAAGGAACTCATTTTGGTAACGACTAACCAAGAACAAAGAGCTATAATGGCATTTTCTCAAATTCTCCCACAAGCTTACAGGATAGCATACTTATCTCAACTTGAATCTCATAAAGTACAAAGGAGCAAATACAAGCAGATGTTGATACATGAGCTTCATAGAAAGCAATTAGTTGCCCTTAGTGTAACCTTCTAACAACCTCTTTATGCTATGGCACGATGCACGCTTGCGGTAATGCTCACAGATTTCTTTGTTGTCAGCAAGTATGATGTTGTGTGATTTGTTAAGCAATGGGAATGTCTTTTACAATAAAATTAGGGTGTGTTTGTGATGACACCAATTGTTTGTTCTTTCCCAGCCAATACTTTATATCTGACTTAATCAGTTTATTTTGTAAGCAAATTGCATTGATTTGGTGATAGGAACTGGACCTTGCTGCAATCCAATCAATCTTGCCAGAGCTCAACTAACTTATTCTTTTGATTTTATACATTGCATACTGTACTGTATGAACATCAACATTGACAGAACCTGAAACATTCAATTTTTTATTAATTGGAAACGCCCCAAGGAAAAGGGTGCAGTATCTTCTTCCAGAGTCTCCACAAATTTCATAGCATGGTATTTTAATTTTTTAAACCATCTTTCATGTAATTATATTAAATAATTCTCCAATATTTTCTGAAAAGCTTTCAAATAAAACAATACTCACATGGATAACACTTTGAGAAGATGTACTCATGCAGTCATAGAGGATAATGTGTCAAAAAGTATCCTTGTTTACCATGTTCCATTATGTGATACAGGTATAATTACATATGATACCAACTGATTTCATGAATAGCATTTTCAAATGCTGCTTCCTGTATACATAGAAGTTATATGTACACGCACAGACAATTTGCTAGCCTGTTTTATCCACAATTTCCTCTCCAGAGAAACCCCCAAAATTTTGCCAAAAGTCTAGGACAGAGAGATAACAATATGTCAATGTTACATAGGAAATGTATCTAGTATGTGACAAAAATAATACAGCAGTGCAGATTGAACAATGCCACAGCTATTCCACTCAGTGGGACATTTATTTGATGCAGAAAATAGGTTATAGGTGGTGAGAAAGCTTATAAATGGGAGCGGTGAAAATGGACATAAATATGTCCAACAGTGATTGATGCGAAAGACAGACCTTCTGGTCTTTCAGACTGTAGCTATGAAGTATCGACATGTCTAAGAAAGAATATGCACTCTTTTGAACAAATACACACCAGAAATGGATAGTTCATTAATAGGAAACTTGCATATTCTGTTTCTGACAACCCAATCCTAAGATAATGAAATAGATGGTGCCAACAACACCACACAGGATAGCATCAAAGGTATGTGCTATTACATTTCTTACAGGAAAATCCTTCCCGTGGTTGCACACTAAAACCATAGAGATGCAAACTCAGCTCAAATCCTGAGTTCGTGCAAATATCCTTGGAGGAATCCATTTAGGAGAAAATGGAACCTTAATAAACAAGAATATTGTCAAGGAATGTTTTGCGATTAAGTTGTGGGCGTTTGGACTTTGAAGCAATTGACTTATTGAGTTATATATCCCAGTGTATTATTCATTTACTGAACATTGGGAAATGATAATTTAACTAATTCACAAGGTCTGAACATTTGGATCTTACCTCCAATCACATGAGAGTGTATTATTCATTTACCGAACAATGAGAAATGATAATTTAACTAATTCACAAGGTCTGAAAATTTGGATCTTACCTCCAATCACATGAGAAGAGGGGGTGCCTTGGCTTCAAGGGGGGATTCTCTTCAGATGCACTGCTTTCTTCTGGAATTAGAGATATTGATGCCTGTTCTGCCTCGTCATAAAGGATGTCAATTCTACTTTTCAGGCTGGCAATGATATCTCTCTGAAATTAAAAATAGTGAAATTTGAGTCAGAAAGGCAGTTACAACTTACAAGCAGGTTTCATGATGTTTTGTCCCTTAAATGACTGCCATAAGAGATATCCTGATTAGCAACCAAAACTGAAGTAACAATAAAATGAAAGGCCCTAGCAAGTTTCCCTTAGATACAGTTAATTTACCCTCAATTTTCTGTTGGCAGTGAACTTCTAGAAGGAAAAATCCTTACCATTTTCCATACATCGTTATATAAATAATACACGTGGCACATATAAATGTTACATGTTGCATGAAAAACAAAATTATGAAAATTTTCCCTTCAAACTGAAGCAATATAGAAATGTGGCTGACATGATAAAAATAAGATAATAATTTCTCTCATGTATTAGCAGTCACAAGCCTTGCTCTGTTAAATTTCCTGATATATTTTGTGTTTGCATTATCAAAAGATATGAATCTTGTGCTGGTGCACAAGAAAACCCAAATATATGTCCCTGAAGCCCATGTCATGCCAATATGCATATTCCCTACAAGCAATCCAGTCTGGTAGATGGCTTTCTGTGAAACAAACACTAAATGATAAAAAGCAGATAGATCCCCCAAAACCCTTCACAAACATCAAGACTGTTGAACAAACAGCAAGCTCAAAAAAGTGCTAGTTCTGGAGCACAGTATGATAGAGATGCTGTCACATATGTGGGTAATGCTTACGTCATCATATGTTGGTTTCAAAAAAAATATGACTTATAACAAATAATAATAGTAATACTATATGTTAGCCAAATATAGATACAAAAGGAAGTAAAAATATCTATATATACATGAAAGGGAGAGAGAGAGAGAGAGAGAGAGAGAGAGATGTGATATGCACACCTAATACTGTTGATGATTATAGCTCGGACAGGAGCTTTTACATAGGCTAGGTGTCAAGCATGCAGAAGTTGTAAATTTACTCTCTAGGTATTTGCTTAATTATTGAGTAAGTGACTTTTATATCTCTTTCTTAAGTTTAACTTGGGAAAAACACATTATTAATTTAATGTTGGCCAATGACTAAAGTGAAATTAAAATTAAGTCAGTCATTGATCTTAAGTGAGGCATAAGATCTAATCTTGGCCATATATCACTTTGGAGATTGGGGGTTAGGGTTTTGGTCATTGAGATGCTATAAACGGAAGCCTAAGGATAGGAGAAAGACATACTGTTATCACATTTTATGTCGGCAGCAGCTTCCATATTGCAGACTGTGCAGCCGAGGACCGCACAGTAACTTTTTTTCCAGATCAAAGATCAGTTGCCTTCAGACGAGGCATTTTTGTTCAAATTGCCCCTAGCAGACATATCAAAGGAGACAGACAGTTGGACTTACCATCTACCACAGGGTTACCTTTCCTTGCCAGGCTTTGACACAAGCCAATTTGAGACAGTTGCCTAGTCTTGTTCTAAGCGAGATTATCACAGTACAGTGCTGGTTTATTATGTGCCTGGATTCAGCAAAGATCTAGCTCAAATACAGGTTCACTAGCAGCAGGTATATGGTGCAGCAGGTATTGCATATTATTGATTATTGCTCATGTTGTAGATTAGACTCATTTATACTTGTTAGTACACTAACTTTGCATGAGATGATATATTTTGTGATCTAGCTATGATATGATGTGATTGGGCCCTTGGTGATGTCAGTCCACCCCTCTAGTTAGACATATGTATATGCACGCCGAGTCATGTCCTCCATACTTGGCATAGACTTGATCACTTAGCCCCCTCGGTAGCTGACTTTAGCACCATTATCACTTTCTCCACCCATCCGACTCATTCATGACACTTCTTCCCCGACTTGGATTCTGATTTGTGATCCCGAGGACCCCTTTCCCCACTGATCTCTAAGTTTGCCATCACTCCCTGTTTATTGTGCCACGGCTCTTTAGTGTGTGAGATACACGGTTAGACCTAGGATTTGCTCCTGTCGGTTGCCCCGATGTTGCAATGCAGTTAGGATTGTGTAGCCTCACCGGGTGCTCCCCATTGGTCATCAAAGCTTGTATCACTCACCTCCATTACCTTTGCAGTATGAGCACCATGTTTATATCTTTTGAGATATGTATGTAGCCCAAGAAGGCCATGAAGAAATAAAGAAATGAAGAAATGAAATGTAAATCAAGCTAAAAAAGCCATTGTATTGTAAATTGTAAAATCTAGCCAAAAAAGGGCTAAGTATGAAACTCATTGTAAAATCCATGCAATGTGTTTGTGAACACACATGGATTCTGGTCAGCTATACATGTCAGCATTTGTCGTGGTTATTCCTCACTTAGTCCTGCGGGACAAGGAGGTGAGAAGGAGCAAGGGACAAGCTCAAGATTGCCCCCTAGAGTCTCAAGTTACGGTTTGCGGGACACCCAGTTTGGCGGCTCTAGAAAAGAACCTCACGGAGTCTTCGGATACGGATGTGAGTTGTGGGATACTTGTTAGATGGCTAGTGGTGGTTTCCCTGCACTATACCCATTTGTGAGGCACCGCCCTTCCCTGTGTTCTGTCATGGCATACTTACCTCAGTGGACCCCACTTTCCCGAGTTGTCCAAAGGGTCACATGATCTTCATCCTCGTCCTCCCATGTCCTTTGCCTTGTTGTCCATATCACCTAGAGTCAGCAAAATGGTCAAGTCTATAGAGGTGTATAGCATCTTAGTCTTTTGGAGGTGGTGGGCCCACTTCACCAGGGCCTTATACTATTTCGAGATTTAATGAATTTTTTATCACCATGTTATCATTTATTGCTTAGTAATGTACTAACTTGTTTAATTGAGCCTTGTCACTTCATGATTGCATATACGTTTCAGCTAGCACTATTGTTGACCAGATTTGACTCGGTCAAACTAGGCTGACTAGGCCAAAAATGGGCCCGAAAAAATGTTGCAATCGGAATTTCGATTTCAATCATTTATTATCTACAGGGGTTCCATATGAGCATGCAATTGACGTAATTGCAAAATATTGAACCATTTGAGAAATTTTTAATTATTATTGGTCAACTTTGACCTGTTTTAATTAAAAATCATGGATTTGGGGCAAATAAGGCCAAAGTGATGGATCGGGATCGTTCGAGTGGTCATCCCTACTACTTTTGGGGTCCACGATCACATTGCAGCAGACGGTTCGGCAATCCGGGCAATAAAAGTGGGTCAAAAGCCCAATTTTCATCTTCAGCCATATAAACCAGCAAAAATTACATGGAAAATCAGAATTTGACTAAGGCAACTATAGGCAAATGGCAAAATCAATGGTTGGCCAAGGTAAAGGTAATTTCTAAGGTAAAATGGTAATGTTTGACATGGTGTTTATGTATTGTGGGGCCCTCTCTTGCCCAGCTCACCATGAGGGGCGAATTTGCCCATGGGGGTGTTTTTTCCACTTAGTGAAATTCATGATTTGCATTGTATTTGATGTGGGACCTTGGGTGTATGTGTTAGGGGGATAAAACATCATACAGACACCCCCTAACACTTGTTTTATTGGTTGTATGGCCCCACAATGGGCCCCTCACTCCATATGTGCACTATAGATGGGCAATTCGCACCCCCTTCTTGAGCTGATCTCCTCCATTCGTTTTTTATGGTTTGGGATTGATCTCAACCCTCCGTTTTGGGTCGAAACCTATCTTGAGAGTGAGCCATCTCTATAAGAGAATGAACTCACCTCCATTGTACCTCTCTTGGACATTTTTTGTAAACACTTGGAGCTCTAATAGAGAAAAACTTGGAGAGTTCTTGAGACTTTGGGCTTGGATGAATATTGTTGTGATTGATATCTACTTGTTGATGTATTTCTGAGTTAGTTAGTGCATTTCCCCACCATCTAGAGCTGAAGCGATTTGCAGGTTGGAAGATCACTTGAGGAAGGGCACATTTCTTGGAGTGGGAGCTCCACATTTGGGTTCTTCTTCAAGATTTTAACAAGGGAGTTGGATTTACTGTTTGTCTTTCAATTTCCTCATCATTTATCTTTCATTTTGTTGTGTTAACTTGCTATTTTGTTTCAAATATCTAATTTCTCCATTTCTGTGGCAGGTAGCAGGGGCGCAATGGGTCTTTGGCTGGCTCAAACACTTAGGGAAAATGCTGGTAGCTCATCACTTGGATTCGGCAATTAGTCTTCACCAATATTCATCCATTCATCATCGTTTCGGGTACTTCTCTATTGTCCAACTCTCTATTTAGATTTCTGATATGTTTGCTAAGCTAAAAATACATATAAATCCAAGGGAAAAATCAAAACTAAAAATTCAACTGTTAAAATCCTTAGTTCTTTAAAACCCACTAATGAAATCTAATTAAACAGCCATATCTCAAGTTTCATAGCATTCCGACTCCATTTACCCACCTTTTAGGCACTGGTCACTTTGCCAAAAAACGCCCCTCTAGGGCGTTTTTCTCTTTCATCCTGTTGGGTGTAGTTTGGGGTTATGGGTATTCTTTAATCTGCTCCGTAACGTCTTTTTACCTAAGAATACCAAGTATCAGCAGCTGGAAATGCTTATAAACATCTTTTTTTTATTGCCCTAGGTCCAGTTTTCCATCGTTTAACCCATTCCCCTAGGGTTGTTAATTTCACTGCTTGCTGGTCTGTTTTTTGTGTCTTAAATCAATCATTTAATCAAGTTATAATTGTTGGAATATGTGTTTAAATTGCTTATCCATCTCTGCCATGTATTGATAAATCATCACGAGCTTCATTCCCCCATAGGCAGGGTCCCTAACCACTCTTCCAGTAATTTTCTGTTTGCTGATTTAATTTCCAGCCTTCTAATTCTTCAATTTGTCCATCATTCACATGTGAAATCAGATCTGAATTTGTATCACTTAGTATACCTCATCATCCAGAATCTCGATTCCACTAAGGCTGGAAGAAATCTCACCTTCAGTCATCCATTTTGCTTCCTACTTCGATCATCTTTTTGGGGTTTAGGGTGTCTGATTGTTGAGTCTCGACCTTCACCGATTGAGTGGGTCTCCCCCTTGACTTGGCCAAGTGCCTTGTCTAAAGTGATTGCAGCCTTGTCCGATGTGACTTCTGTCCCCTTGGACAGAGGACTTGGCTGTTGTTGGTTACACTGGCCTAGTTGTTCTCCTCTACCGTCCCTATTGGGATACTTACCACAAGTAGCTAGAGTTTGTGTGATAACACATACAAGAACACAAGATCACAAAACCATTTTCAGAGAGAGATTTTCTAAAGAGAAGAGTGAAAGACTCAGTGGCTGAGAATAAGAGAGTAAAGATTTTGTAGGGAGAGAAGATTCCAGGCAAGAGAGAGAGAGGTCGATCTCATAGAGGTTCGATTCGTACAGTGACACAAAGGGCTGAAAGGTGACGCAGGCAGCCATATGAAGTGACGTGGAGTCATATGAGTGATGCAGAGGGTCGATCCAGTGACATAGAGGCTGTACGAGATGACACAAGGGCCGATTCGATGACGTAGGTTGTCGTATGGGTGATGCAAGGCCATACGAGTGACGCAGGCATTTGTACAGGGTGACGCAAAGCCGATTTGCCTTGTGAGTGATTTCTCCAGTATGCTGATTGTCTCAGGGACTGAGTTACAAGTTCCTTATTGTAATTTCTGATTTTCTCTGCGAGCCAAGATTAATAAAGAATAACGTTGAATGCTTGTTTTTCCCCATTGGGTTTTTCCAGGGTAAATAACTATGTCAAATGTGTGAAAGATTTCCTGTTTATTTCCGCTGCATTACTGATTAAAAATATCAAGTATTTCTATTTATAACTTCTGAGTATAAAAATTATAGAGGGCAAAAATCTGAAGTTGGTATTGAGTAAAAAATTAACATGGTATCAAAGCAAGGGTTTATACAAAAAAATATATTTTGGTCAAATTATTTGATTGGATAGGATGGCAGCAACTAGACAGAGATTTGAGGACCGAATGGAGGTTGCATCCAACTTCAGTCCCTAGAAGGAGAGGATAGCATTAGTGTGGATGGAGAATGGGATTTGGGAGTTTGAGGATATAACTCTTCCGGTTTTGATAAAACTCTGTTGGTTCTTACTTGTGCTACTCAGTTGGCCGAGCATAACAAGAAGGATGTGAAAGCCAGAAGAATTATTCTGGATGCAATGAAAGATCATGTAATACCTCATTTGTCTAGAAAGAAGACATCCAGGGAAATGTGGGAAGCTATGACAAAGCTATACCAGAGTGATAACCACAATAGGAAGATGGTGTTGAAAGAGGAACTCAAAAGCACCAACATGTCTAGATCAGATACAGTGTCTTCTTATCTCACCGAGATCACACAAGTTCGTGACAAGTTGGAAGCAGTTGGGGAAACAGTGCCAGATCCGGAGTTGGTAAGAGTATCCCTTAATGGCTTCACCAAGCCATGGGCTCCTTTTATCAAAGGTATTGTTGCACGAGAAAATATTCCCAGCTAGGAGAAGTTATGGCATGACGTCATCCAAGAGGAGACTTGAGAGGAGTCCCTATATGGAGGCCAACAAAAGAGTGATGATGAGGAGAACGTTGCTCTTGTGAGTCATGCAAGGAAGGGAAAAGTGAAGACCAAGAAGAAAGCGGGTAGATAGGCTTCCACTCGGGATGAGAATAAGGACATGAGCAAAGTCAAGTGCTTTGCATGTCACAAGTTTGGCCATTATGCAAGTCAGTGTCCAAACAAGAAAAAAGGAAAGAGTAAGACACAATTTGCAACCTTTGCAGACACATAGGTGAGTGAGTTCACTGCAATGTTTGAGAAGGAGTTCTCATTAGTGTCTTGCTTTTCTGGCACCTTGGGAAAGGATGCATGGTTCGTAGATAGTGGGGCTTCACATCATATGATAGGTTTTCCAGATGTGTTCACTACTATCACAGACGAGGACTTAGAGCTACACAGAGCTTGGTGATGATGCCAAGTATGGTGTTAAGGGGACTGGGGATATTCAGTTTCAGCTAGAGTCAGGAGATCCTTTGGAGGTGAAGGATGTACTATATGTACCTGTTATCACACAACTTGTAGTTGTCCCCCGTGTTGCCGAAACGTCCCCCCCCCCCGGTTCCAAGGGCAAGTTCACGCTCCGAGCGAGTTTGTGCCCGAATCCACCCCCGAAGCGCGCTTCAAAAAACTCGAACCGTGAACTGGGCAAAAAAATTGCGATTCCTGCCACTGTCAGAATCAATTTCGCTTCGGCACGCTCCGAACGCCCACAAAAACGCTTCGTTCGCGAACTCCGAGCGCTTTGGGCCGCAAACTGGAGCAAACTCCAGTCAAACCCCGAGCGCTTCGGGCAGGAGTCCGTCGAACCTGCGGAAGGAGGCCGAAAAGTGAGTTTTGTTTTTTATTTTTTTTGGTTTTTTTTTTATTTTTTGGCTTTGTGGGTGGGCCCTAGGGTTTTGTTAGGGTTAGAGAGGGGAGATAAGGCAAATTATCCCCCTCTTTCTTCTTCATTGTTTCATTTTGGAGTTGGAGTGGAGAGTGAAGGAGTTCTTGAAGTCTTGGTGTTGGCTTGGAGCAATGCAGTGAACGTATTCGTTCACTAAGTTAATAGTCGAATCCGACTCTCATATTGAATAATAGATAAGAGTAATATATAAATTGATATGATAAAAGATGATATGTTACAATGATGGCCCTGCCTTAAATATGGATCGGGCATTTGATGTTGAGGAGACGCCTCATTTCATAACCTAACTTTAGTTAACCTAATTATTATCTTATTTTATGTTCGTAGCATTGCCACTCTCTTAGAAAGGCTTTGTCCTCAAAGCCTTATAATTTTGTCGCATTGTTCTTTGCGATGTCATGGCTGATGAAACATGTCGATACGAACTGCTAAGTGTAGAGCATAACTTCCGATATGTGGATGGGTCAATCCATCCCAAATTGATTTGTTGCTGACTGTTGGGATTCCCCACTAATCGGTCGTTAAGAGCTTTGATCACATTAGTACCATCGTCTTTCGACATTTCCCACCTTTCAGAATATTGGTTTTTATGGTTGGGGTGTCGATAGGGAATTTTCACAATGTCATTTTCTTTTACGAGCGTAGTCTTTTGAGCATTGATCTGAGCTGGGAGTTTTATTTTCGTCTCTTGAGGTTTTAAGGTTTCATTCTGTATCTTTTCCAACTTGTTTCCTAACTGCCTATTATCATTTTGAAATTTCTTGATCAAATCGACCTGCGATTTTTTGTCATCTTCATACTTCTTAAGTTGTTCCTTAAGATCTTTATTATGACTTCTGATGTAGCTATTTTCTTCCTGCTTGTATAGTAGTTTTCCTTCAATGTCTTCCGTAGATTGTTCTATCTTCCGACTATTTTTCAACATCTTAATTTTTGTGACTAGTGTCTTGTTATGATATCTTAATCTGAAAATTTCTTCGGATTTGTTGGATAGTGTTTTATTACTCTTTGCGATCTCCAGTTTGTGTGCCTTTTTAGAGTCGTCATTTTGTTGTTGAAGAACTTTTATCTGTTGTCGACATTGGTTGACCTCTGATTCTTGACTTTCTAATTTATGTCGTATCTGAGTTAGTTCTTCATCTTTGTCACTAACGATTTTGTTCAAGCATATTACTTCTGCTTCGTAATTATTTATTTCCTTCTTTATATCTTGATTTCCTGACCTCTGATTGAATTCATTTTCGGCTTTTAATTCATCAATTTGCGCATACAATTTTTCTATACGCCTTTCTTGGTCAGAGATTTTTATTTGATTGCACCTTTCTTGTAATTCAATTCTTATTTCTGAACTGTTATTTATGTCATGCAATCTTTCATTGTCTTTTTGATAACGTTTTAATGTGGCTTCTAATTCCTCTATTTGTAGTCGCAAACCGACTTCCATGGTCTTCGACTTCTTCAGTGATGGATGCTCGTTCTGTACTATAGATGGTATTTAACTTTTTTGCTGAGTCTTCAATTGACTTGACTTCTTTGATGGTTCTTCCTTCAACTTTTTCGGTGATAATTTGTCTTCCTTGACTTCTTCTTGTCTTCTTTCGGTATTTCTTCTCTTCTTCTTTTTTTAATTAATAATTGTCAAACAATTATTAAATAATTATTATTATTATTATTTGTAATAATAATATCACTATGAAGTTTTTGAATAGGTAAGAGTGAATGAAGTAAAAATATATATATATAATATAATAATATGATTTTTATTATAATTATATAATTTTATGGCAAACTTTTGATAGTAAAAATTTTAATAAAAACAAAATGGTAATAATATTAAATATTATATAATAATATTTAATTTATTATAATAATTTTTGTTTTAATTAAAATTTGTATTTTTTTTGAACGAGGGTTGAAGGACAGAATGGGGTTTTCGAGGAGGAGGCGTGGTGGAGACGTGGCGGATGGGAGAAGGGGCAGCAACGGGAGGGAGAGGCACTGGCAGTGGAGGAGGGCGCTGGTAGAGTGTGGGAGATGGAGGCGTTGGAAGGGCGTATGCAGGCGCGGGCGTGATAGTGGGAGTTGGCAGGCACAGCGGAGAGGTGAGAGTAGGATGGATGGTGCGGCGTGGAGGTTGCAGATGGGAGGTGGGGCACGATGAGATGGTGGCAGTGCGTGGAGGAGGAGTCGCGGATTGGCGTGGGACTAGGGGAAAGACCACGCAGAGAGAAGAATGCAGGGGATGCAGGTGGAACGGAGGTAAGAATCATAGAGAAGAGACGGTTGTGGAGGGAGGTCTGGTGTGGGATTGGATTGGAGGATGAGGGGAGGCGCAGTGGAGACGAGTCGTAGGTAGAGGTGGTGGCAGGCGCAACAAGAGGACCGGACGGGCAGGGAGTTGATGGGGAGGTCGAGAAGGGGAATAACATGAGTGTGAATAGGAGAGGGGTTGCGGGCGTGAAGAGGAGTGCGAGTTTTGCAGGTTGCAGGCGGTGGGCAGCAAGGGGAAGGGCATATGGGAGAGGAGCATGGGAGGAAGTGGATGGCGTGAGCCGAAACCGTGCATGTAGAGTGGACTTGAAGGGAGAGCCGAAACCGAGCTCTAAAGGGAGAGCCGAAACCGAGCTCTGAGTGTAGGAACCGAATCCGAGTTCTGATACCAAATGCAGTGAACGTATTCGTTCACTAAGTTAATAGTCGAATCCGACTCTCATATTGAATAATAGATAAGAATAATATTTAAATTGATATGATAAAAGATGATATGTTACAATGATGGCCCTGCCTTAAATATGGCTCGGGCATTTGATGTTGAGGAGACGCCTCATTTCATAACCTAACTTTAGTTAACCTAATTATTATCTTATTTTATGTTCGTAGCAAGCAAAGTTGGAGAGCTTGAAGAGGATTTGAGGGAGCTTGGAGGAGACAACAAAGGATTCCACTTCCATCTTCTTGCAAATAGGTATGCCCAAGGCCCCAATGTGTATTTATGTTCAATATTGTTCACAAAATGTCTTGATTGTTTATTTTTTTGTTGTTGTATTTGTCCATCTAAAACATTTTCCCATTTCCCTCTTCCTCCTCATTCTATTGTAGGTTGTCCATCTAAAACTTGAAGAAAATGTTTTCTTATGGTGTTTGCTTCCATTTTTGGTTCTCATGGTGTTGGTTGGGAATAGGCATGTGAATGAAGAAGAAGATAGTGGTCGTTCTCATAGTGACACAATGAATGAAGGAGAGGAGGGTGGTGAAGAGGGTGATTTTGAAGCTGATAGTGGCAAAGCTTCATTAACCCCCTTGTGGAGGTTTGTCTCAAAAATTGAGGAGGGAAGAGGTGGTGGAACCTCTAAGTGGATATGCCCACATGGTTGTCATCCAAATAAACCTTATAGCGGTTCATACACCCGCGTGAGGAGGCATCTTTGTGGGGTGTTAGACAGTGATGATAACAAAGGGTCCCTTGGTATTACAATTTGCCCCAGGATAACACAAGTAGAGAGTGAAAACTACATTAAGATAGAGGAAGTTGCACAAAGAATGAATGCTAAAAAACAAAAGGTTCACTCTGATGCTTCTTCTAGCTTTGGGAGCCCATTTTAACCTCCTACTTCACCTAGCGGAAGGTCCTCAACTGGTAGTGGAAGTAAGAGAACCATAGAAGATTTCCTTGATATTGGTGGCAGGGAGGATGTGGATGCAAAACTGGTAAGGTTTCTTTATGCATGTGGTGTGCCATTCAATGTTCTCCGCTCCCCTTATTGGCATTCCATGGTTAAAGCCATTAACAAAGCACTTGCTGGATACAAGTCCCCTAGGTATGAAAAAGCTAGAACCGTGTTACTTGACAAGGAAAAAGCAAAAGTCAAGAGAGCTCTTACACGGTTTACAGATGGGTGGGCAGATACTGGGGTATCCATTGTATCTCATAGTTGGACAAATGTTAGAAATCAACATTTGATAAATATCCTTGGTGTTTCGTCTATTGGTGCAGTGTTTCTTGGAGCGCAAGACTCCTCATCAATCATGGCCTCTTCTTAGAACATAGCAGACATCTTACTGAAAAGTATTGATGAGGTTGGTCCTCCTAATGTGATTCAAGTAATCACTGATAATGCAGCGAATTGTAAAGAAGCAGGAAAAATCATTGAGCGGAAATATACTCACATCTTTTGGTCTGGTTGTTTGGTGCACACAATGAACCTTTTAATGCATGATATTATCAAGCACAAAGAATGCACATGGATAAATGATTTGTACAAGCGAGGGAAGAGACTCATTAAATTTATCACCGGGCATACAAGGGTCAATGCCTTTTATGGCACTTACTCTAAGTTGCAATTACTTAAGCTTGCCAAGACTAGATTTGGTAGCTATTTCCTCACCTTCAGGTGCCTATTGAGGGTAAGACAGGCTTTGGGTACTATGGTGATGAGTGATTAGTGGGATGAAATTAGCACTGATAGAGATGGCATGGATGCAGCAAAGGAAACTGTTATTGATAGCTACTTTTGGTCACGGGTCAAGTATGTTTTACAGTTCACCAAGCCAATTTATAACATGCTTCGGTTTGCAGATTCCGATAGACCGGTCATTGGGGAGGTGTATGAGCAAATGGACACCATGCTAGGACAAATCAAGGACACTGTTCAGCCTAAAGATGAGAATTTGTATGATTTGATCCGTATAGAGGTGGAAAAACGGTGGGAGAAGCTAAATATTCCACTACATGCCTTAGCATATGTGCTTACACCAAAGTACTATCATATATCATGGCTTTCAACCCCAGCACCAGGTGGTGAGGCAAAGAGAAAACCACACCAAGATCCAAAGGTTCAAGCTGGTTATAAGCAAGCATTGGAAAAACTGTACCCAGACGTTGAGGAGTGTGATAGCATTCGGCTACAGTTGAGCCAATACATCAATTGCACTGGTGCCTTTGGGAGCAACCATGCAGTTAGAGATCGAGGGAATTTGCCTTCTCTGGCGTGGTGGGACATGCATGGCACTAGTTGCCCACAGCTACACTCTATGGCAATGCGAGTGCTTTCACAGGTGGTGAACACTTCTTTAGCAGAGAGGTGTTGGAGCACATACAGTTTCATCCACAATGTCAAAAGAAATAGGTTGATTGTACAACGAGCAGAGACCTTGGTCTATGTGCATTACAACTTGCGATTGTTGTCGCATTACTGTGCGGATCCAACTATAAACAAATCAAATAAGATGTGGGACTACAATCCAGAGGAGGACAACTTGGAGGATGGAGCATTGGTTTTGGAGGAGTTGGAGAATGCTCTTTTGGATGAGGATGAGCGTGCTGAGATGCCACCTCCATCCAGTCACAATGCGAGGTCCCACGGGCGTGGCCCCTTGACTAGCACTCCATCTTTAGAAGGACTTTCACAGTCACAGTCATATGCACATGCTTCATCTTCACTACCACCACGCGTACCCTCACGAGGCAATCGTAGTGGTGGTAGGAGGAACTAGGAGAAATAGATTGTTTTTGCATTTTACAGTTTACTAGATAGGATTTAAATTTTAAATCGTAGCTCAGTTTAGTTATGCTTCATGGCACATGCAGATAGCCAATTTTTGTAAACAAAACCATTTGAATTTTGGTACTTAATGATGTACTTCCCTATTTGGTACTTTACTACTTAATGATGTACTTCCATAAGTTAATGTCTTAATGATGTACTTCCCTATTATATGGTTCTAACTTCTAAAGGTTGTATGTTTATAATTGATAGAATCTAGATGGTTTGCATTTGTATTTGTAAAATGTATTTCAATTTTCAATTCGTAACTTTGTATGTTTATAATGGAATCATGAATTATGGAATTTAAATGGTATTTCATATATTGGAAGTAGCACAAACATACATGTTTCATAAATTTTGCATCTAGTTTGGTATTCTACATGTTTTTTTTAATATATATATATATATATATATAAACGCTTCCAAGACGCTTTGCTTCCGACCATTTTTTGAAAAATGCGCTTCCGCGCTCCCGCTTCCGCTTCACTCCCACGCTTCGGCAACATTGGTTGTCCCTAAAGGTTATCCTATCCAGGATGGTAGAGGCAATGGACAACTAAAGAGATGACCCAAGAGATGCCACGGTTCCCAATGCAAGTTGGTGTCACGCTAACCGAGGCACTCTTCGCTTTAGATCAAGCCTAAGCAAGACCAAGGGGGAGACCCTAGCTAACCTATGAAGGCTAGTGAACCCACTCAAGACCTCCTAGGGAAATGTGAAAGATGAAATATGAAGAGATCAAGAGGGATAGATCTAGATCTAGGATGGATAAGTGGACCCAGGGAATTAGGGCTTGGTTGAAGAGGCTTATGAGATAGACAAATATTCAACCAATGGAAGATAAGGCCACTTATAGGTTAAGATTAATAGATCTAGATAGATCTAATGCCAAATAGAAAGACCCAAGTGGGGCCCACCCTTAAAATATGGAAAATAGTCAAAATGGGGCCCACAAGGTGAAGGTCAAAGTGAAATGGCACTAGGGGGTTTTCTACTCAATGGATCTATGGATTCGAAAAGGAACTAGCAATACCCATGATTTAGATCTAGCAAAAGACTACCTACCCAACAAGTGCAACCTCCCTTGGAGAGGCTCAGTGCCTTAGATCGGGGGGGTAAATGGAGTCGGATGTCCACGAAATTTTAGATCTGAGATGTTCTAATTATTATAGAGGTGGGTTTTAATTATTAATCCCATGCAATCGCTAGATCTCACCGGATCTGAAAAATAAAAAAAATGAGGGTTTTGATTTTAAGGGTTTAGAGTGACCAATGGGTGAAAATGAATGAAACAAGATACATACCTTGTAGATCTTACCTCTGAAGCTTGCAGCTACCTTCCAAGTTGGTAATCCTTCCCAGGTTAGGCAATCAAGAGTGAGATCCAAGTGCTCCAAGTGAAATCGCTATTCCTCCAAGTCAACTAGTGCGCCCTCCTCCTACAAGAAGAGATCTCGATGATAATCAATCTAGCAAAAGAATGATTATAAAGATGAAAAAACGAGACAAGAAGCATCAACTATGTCACAAAGATACAATAATGATACTCACTAGAGGGGGGTGCGCACTCATCAAAAGGAGCCCTAGGGGGTGCGCAACACATAGAAGATGACTAAACATAAGTGTGCCACATAAGTTGACAAGGACAAGTGACTAGGAGCACATGGTGGGGCTAGGAGGCTTTATTATCCTTCACTAGCATCACCCCATGGCACAATGATATAACATATGACACAATAACATGTCCAAGTGAACAAATGATCAAATCCTGGCCCCCTCAACTGAGAGCAGAATGCATCAACTGACAACCCGGAGACTGTGTGGACCCCACTAAATGTTGCAAGCTGATCTGGAAGGAGTGGGATACACCATAGATGACCTCTGAACAGACATCATGCCAAAACACTGCCTCAATAGCCCAAATCGATTTCTTTAGTGACCTTTTTATCCCACCTGAAAAACCATCAATCTGCCCATAGCCCACTGCCTGGAGCCCGGGCACAAAATATGACTGCACCATCATGTCCGAAGAGGGAGTAATATGGTAATAACAAGTGGTTGGACCACCCCTCTCTTCTGTAGTGCCCTAGGCAACGACTCTCATCAAAGCAACTGCCGCATAGGCCAACTTAGCATGGCCAAACTGGTCATCAGGTGAAAAATTGCTCATAAGATCACTGAAAGTGCTTGAAACTCAAAACTGAGTGTCTCAATGTATCCAGAAGACCCAAATCTACTAAGAATGAGTACCCATACACCCTGTGACAACATGTAAGATCATCTGTAGCATCCACCATACCTGGACAATAATAATATAATGGTCTGGAGAAAATAATAACCAGCATAGATCCAAATCCTAGGCTCTATCAAGCGCCGAGAGGGATCAAATATCCTGAGGTGCAAACCTCTCCTTGAATAGCTCCTTGAGTGCAATGCCTGAGCCACCTAATCCTAAGCTCTAAAGTCTCTAGTTTAAGTCTCATATTTACTTTTTACTTTGTATTATTCTTTTTTGTTTATGGCCGACATAATATATATTACTTTTTATTTTATATTATTCTTTTTTGTTTACTTTGTATTATTTTGTTACTCAGCAAACTCGACAAACGCTCTAAAATCTCATATTTACTTTTTACTTTGTATTAAAAGTAAAAAGTAAAGTCTCTAGTTTAAGTCTCATATTTACTTTTTACTTTGTATTATTTTTTTGTTTATGACCCACATAATATTTATCACCTAATCCTAAGCTCTAAAGTCTCTAGTTTAAGTCTCATATTTACTTTTTACTTTGTATTATTCTTTTTTGTTTATGGCCGACATAATATATATTACTTTTTATTTTATATTATTCTTTTTTGTTTACTTTGTATTATTTTGTTACTCAGCAAACTCGACAAACGCTCTAAAATCTCATATTTACTTTTTACTTTGTATTAAAAGTAAAAAGTAAAGTCTCTAGTTTAAGTCTCATATTTACTTTTTACTTTGTATTATTTTTTTGTTTATGACCCACATAATATTTATCACCTAATCCTAAGCTCTAAAGTCTCTAGTTTAAGTCTCATATTTACTTTTTACTTTGTATTATTCTTTTTTGTTTATGGCTGGCATAATATTTATTACTTTTTACTTTATATTATTCTTTTTTGTTTACTTTGTATTACTTTGTTTATGGCCGACAATATCCACAAACACTCGACTTATTTATGGCTGACAATATCGACAAACACTCGACTTACAAGATCTCCCTCATACAAATGTTAGTTATGGCCGACAATATCGACAAACACTCGACTAACAAGATCTCCCTCATACTGAGCTGTAGAGCGCCTCTCGGCGCAATCAATAAAAAAGTGCATCAACCATCATCTGAAACCTGTGTCCACTGTATGGAACAACAAAAAGGTGTATCTAGGACCATAGATCATCATCATGTAGCATCACCGGTCCAACTCATCACGAATCCCAAGGTTGACTTGGTCCAACTAAGTTTGACCAGGTCAAAACTGATCAAAATATGACCCAGGCTAGAAGAGCCTACTGATGCAAGTGCAAATGGTTAAGACATGCTCTTTTAATCATTCTCATAGCAAGACTTAAAGCATTAAGCATCATTTCACTGGCAGTTAACATTTAATTATAATAAACCATCAGTTTAAATAATAGTTTACTTTCAAAAGAACCTCAAGAATATACTCATTTTGTAGACATGCCAATTTGCTAGCATAGGGTGGAGGCTAAGAATGCAAGGCTAGGCAAAGGGAGAGGACTTGACTGACTCAACACTGTGATACTTTGGATAAGGGAAAAGGTATTACACACTTAAGCATATGTTGGATAGAGAATACACAGGGAATGGCAGTGTCTCACAAATGGGTAAGTTGTTTAGAGAAGTGCTTATTCAACCTTGGAAAATGTCTACAAAAATCATATCATTACATTTCAATTCCTTAGCCAGCAATTCTTTAGATTTAGCATTTATTTAGTCACTGCTTTATTTAGGCCATACACAACCCTTTTGGGGATTTCACCTGTGCTTAGAAGCACAACTACTAAAGCTTTCATCCAAGGTGTTTTAAGATTTCAATTCATTTCATTTGGCAACCCTTTTGGGAACTTCACCTGTGCTTAGAAGCACAACTACTAAAGCTTTCATCCAGGGTGATTTCAAGTTTACATTATATTTCATTTGACAGCGCTTTTGGGGATTTTGCATGTGTTTAAAATCACAACTACTCAAGCTCTCATCCAGGGTGTTTCTTAATGAAATTTCAAATATACTTTCACAAGATATAATATTAGTTTCCATATGTAAATGCTGATAGTATTATTTGCTTCAGGTTTTCGCCAACACAACTCAAGCAACTATGGGGACTTCCACAATCAAGACCAAACATCGGGGCAACCGACGAGAGTAATCAAGGTATAAAATCCAACTCACCAAAGGTAAGTTTTGTTGCCAACTCAGAGCCGAGACACAAACTTAACATGGATGCTATCTAACACGGAGGCAAAAGTGGGGAGGTCCTCTATATCACAAGTTGAGGTGTAAGTCAGGGTAAAAACCAAAAGTGGGAAAGATAACGGATGGATGGAAAAAGTGAAGGTGGTGCCTAAGCTAGCAAGCCATGAAGGTGGGAATGATCATGTCCACACTCCTAGGAGGGTAAAACCAACGAGTATAACACAGGAGCTTCGAAGTGCAAGTAATACAACCATTTAGATAATCATTAACAACCAATTTCATTTTACATATATATACTGCCAGATCATGATTACTAGATACTAAGTCAAGCTATAAAAATGACCAAAAGAGCAAGATAATAAAACCAATGCACATCATATACCTGCTGGGCCATATACGTATATCTGCTATCTAGACAAATTGTAACCACTGAGAACACTGTTGTTGAAGCTCCAAACTTACACTGCATCTGTATGGGATAAAAGGTCATCTCAGTCATCAAATATGAGGTCAAGAGGCTTAGCCCTGGCATAGGGTCTACTGCATGTCTGATATAGGGCTGCTCTAATGTGTGAGTGATCACAAATAATACTGCTCATCATAGCTGATCTCACTAGAACTGTGTAAAGGCAAAGCTCAAAAATATGCACATAACTGCTCTATAATCATGGTAGCCCAGCTACTATGGATGTGATAACAGTACCAAGGCTGATGAAGAACCTGCTAGTGATTTCAGCCATGGAAGACAAGGGGTATGTGGTCTATTTTCAGGATGGACAGTTGAAAGGATCCAATTCAGATACAGTACGAGTAATAGGGAGCAGAGTGGGGAACTTGTACTTGTTTAAGGCTCATCCAGTACTTGCACTAGTTGATTGTGACAATGACAGTTTGTGCGAGTTATGGCACAGGAGGATGGGTCACTTGCATCACAGGGCCTTATTGATACTGAGGGAGATTGTCACTGGTCTTCCAGAGTTCAGTGTGAAGTAGCAAGGTGTGTGCAAGGGATGTGCACTTGGAAAGTATGCCAAGACCAACTTTCCTAGCAATGATAGCAGGTCCAAAGGGTTATTGGATTTGGTGCATTCAGACAAATGTGAGCCTATGTTAATGTCATCGTTGACTGGTTACAACTATTATGTGACCTTCATAGATGATTTCTCCAGTAGGACATGCCAACATGGGTCTACTTTATGAAGACCAAGGATGAGGTCTTCGATCGGTTTTGGAAGTTTAAATCTCTTGTGGAGAACCAGACAAAGAGGAAGATCAACGTTATGAGAACAAATAATCGAGGTGCGTTCAAGGATTTTTTCAAGGACACGGAATCAAGAAGGAGCTGACAATACCTTACAACCTACAGCAGAATGGCGTTGGTGAGAGGAAGAACATGGCCATCATTAGAGATACTAAGGAAATGATCCATGATCAAGATTTTCCCATGTTTCTTTGGGTAGAAGCATGCAACATGGCAGTGGATATTTAGAACAGGAGTCCTCATAAGGTTCTTGAGGACAACTCCTGAGGAGACAATCACAAGAGTGAGGCCAGAGATTTATCACTTTCGTATCTTCGGATATCCAGTGTATGTGCATGTACCAATGGAGAAGAGGACGAAGTTGGAACCTGTTGCCACCTAATACACACCTGGGGGGAACGCGGTAGAAAACCTTCAAGCCGCTCGGTATGTCCTTGGGGGCAAGTCAGAGTCAAGTGTTGTCACTTGATTACTCAACTCCTCTGTCTAGGCTACTCCTAGCGAAACCAAGAGGGGTGGTCCCTATAAAAGTAAATCTATGGCTTTTAAACTACAAAAGAGTAAAAGCTATTCTAGGAGTTATGAAATGGATGAAATAAATTACTAAACCACATTTATCCGCAAATAAATTAAATGAGCAACTTTGTAAATTGAGAAAAGCATTCACGACATATTGGTGGATTTGATTTTAACCATAAAAATTTGCATAAGTGGACCAGTGCCGAAAAAATGTGTAAATAGTTGTTGTGTTGGGGATCTTGTTGATGTCTTGTTGGTTAGTTTTAGTTTATTAATGATGAGTGATTAAGGGAGTGGATAATTTCTTTATTTGGCCCAACTCTAACTCACTCCTTCGAACTGAGCATAATTACAACTATACCAAGGGTCCAACTGGGCGAGGCATAACCTACTTAAAGTAGCCCACTGACTCTATAGTTAGCTTCACGCAACATCCCGAGTTCTAGAGATTGAGTTTTTGTAGGATTTCCCTATTACACTAGTCACTCAAGTCCCTTTCTGATTGGCCAACTGTTCAAACTAAGCTGCAGCGGTCAAGAGCATACTTGGAACTTAAGCCTTGGTAAATTTTATTAACTTAGATATGAAGTTGCTTAACTACAATAAATCCCAAGAATCTCTTTTCCACACACCAAAGATTGGTGCGGTGCTTCGTGAAAGCAAGGGTGAAAATTTTAGAATTGCAAAAGGTAAATGACGAATTAATAGCAAAGCAAAATATTGTACAGCCCTTTTAGGATGGATTGTGTGCATGTGTTGCTTTTTATTTAATGCTTATAAAAGGAAACTAACCTAAAACAAAAATTTACGAAAAAGCACCAAACCACGAAAAAGACACAAATACCCCCTGGGGGATGGGAGCAAATGTTGGGTAGCTTGCTTGCTCTTCTTTATTTTTTACAATCAAATCAAACGAAAGAAACGTTGCTGGTCTTTTGTGATTTATGCACCAGACAGCTACAATAACCCAGAAAAATTGAGAGAAAGGTAGCAAAAGTTGTCTGGATGGCTTTAAATGGTTCCAAATTTCAAAAAATTGCCAGCATGCCTCTCTACCTACTCACAAATGTCTGAAAACCAACAAGACTTATTAGATAAAACATGGCTAAAAAACACTTTAAGAGTGTCTTTGGCAATACTACAAAATAGCTACAAAATATTTCAAAGTAAACTAGTGAATGAAAAGACAAAAAATAACTAAGTAAGGCAAGCTAGAAAGCTTTCCTTCCTAGGATCTTTGCTTGCCTCTTTAAAAGATGGCAAGCAAATGCATAGCACTAGATTTGCTTGATAAGAAATTAAACTTCAAATTTTCTTCTATTTTGCTCATTTAGATCTACAATTTAAACTTTGCAAAAAATGAAGAAAGCAACCTAGATCTAGAATATAAGATAATCCTTTTATGATTTTTTAGATTGCAAACATTTAGATCTAGTTTGAAAATAAACTTTTGAATCAAGATCTAAATAAAACAAAACCTAGAACCAAGAAAGATGACAAGAAGTAGATCGAGAAGTTATGAACCTGTTGTTGCTTGGATGCACACCTAAGGGGGGAACGCGACAGAAATATTCAAGCCACTTGGTGTGGCCTTCGGAGCAAGTCAGAGTTAAGAGTTGTCACTCAAAACATAACTCCTTCGTCTAGGCTTCTATGTAGTAAATGAGGATGGAATTGTCTGGAGGTTTAATATTAGCAGGGAGTCTTGAAACAACTTCACTAAATTTCTTGTTAAATTCCTCCACAGTCTCATTCCCATTCCTCTTAGTGTTTGTCAAAGAAGCCAACAAGTAGCGGTCTTCTTTTCTATCTCCCCATATTGCAAGGAAAGCAGTCTCAATGTCTTTGAATGTTTTGTACTTGTCAGTTTCTAACTTGGTGAACCATTCAAAGGCGTCCCCTTCCAATGATAAAGCTGTTAAGATTCAATATGCTAAGATAGATAACATCAGTTTTCAATTCAATTTCACAACAATAGCATATACAGGATCACTGAAAGAATAACAAACATAGCATAAACACAAGAGACACAAATTTATCCTGGGAAACCCTCATGGGGTAGAAAACCCAGCAAAACTTCCTCAATATAGATGATCAACAAGTACAAAGATGTAATCCCCAAACAAGAGCTCCTTCTCCTCCTTTGCAAATCTCTCTCTCTCCTATGCGAGTTTCACAAATGAGTGAGTGTGTTAAATAAGGAACACACCTCCTCTATTTATACTTTACATTCACTTGACTTTTACACTTGACAGGTCAGCCTCAATAGTTTATTCTCTTGCTGACTGGGCCGACCCCTCTAAGGGACTTAAACATCCCATTACAAATGACTCTTAGGGGATCTATTGCCCCGACTTACATGGGAGGATTTACCTCAATGACTTTACATAATAATAACATCCCGATGGAGGAATAAAAACATCTCCAGATGAATAATAATAAAATACAAATAGAATATTCTTTGAAGTTACAATATTTCAACACACCCCCTTAACGAGAAGGATATTCTAACAACATCTGCAGGAGCAAGGAGTTATCAACTACATCACAATGATACATCTATAAATCATTGGAAGTTTTCTTCAATCATCATCAATAACTCAAACAGCTACTGGAACATCTTCAATATCTTCAATACTGGAACATCAACATCTTCAGTACTGAGTATTCATCTTCTGTAGCACTCGATCACTCAATCAGCTACAGCAATAACATCATCTGAATCTCCCGATCAACAACATCATCTGGATCTCTCAATCAACAACATCATCATCTGGATCTCCCGATCAACAACATCATCTGGATCTCCCAATCAACAGCATCATCTGGATCTCTCGATCAACAGCATCATCTGCATCTTCCGATCAACAGCATCATCTGGATCTCCCGATCAACAGCATCATCGTCTAAATCTCCCGATCAACAGCATCATCTGGATCTCTTGATCAACAACATCATCATCTCGATCTTCCGATCAACAGCACCATCTGGATCTCTTGATCAACAGCATCATCATCTGGATCTTCCGATCAACAGCACCATATGGATCTCTTGATCAATAGCATCATAATCTGCAATACACATGATCCAAGTACGAGATAATCAATCCCTCTCACTTTAAGACATAAGTCCAAGGATGATAAAATCCTGATCCACTTACGAGATGATCAATCCCTATCACTTTAAGACACGATATCATGTCTAGGGACGATGCAATCCCAACCACAGTGCTAGTACTTTTTCAACTGGGGTGTGACCTAGATCAAATCTAGGATTTACAACCACAGAGCCAGTACTTTTTCAACAGGGATGTGACCTAGATCAAATCTAGGATTTACAACCAGAGAGCCAGTACTTTTTCAACTAGGGTGTGACCTGGATCAAATCTAGGATTTACAACCACAGAGCCAGTACTTTTTCAACTAGGGTGTGACCTAGATCAAATCTAGGATTTACAACCACAAAGCCAATACTTTTTCAACTGGGGTGTGACCTAGATCAAATCTAGGAATTACAACCACAGAGCCAGTACTTTTTCAACTAAGGTGTGACCTAGATCAAATCTAGGATTTAAAACCACAGAACCTGTACTTTTTCAACTGGGGTGTGACCTAGATCAAATCTAGGATTTACAATCACAGAGCCAGTACTTTTTCAACTAAGGTGTGACCTAGATCAAATCTAGGATTTACAATCTATGAATGATCACCTGTTGCTACACTGAGCAGTCCAGGAGCATACATTACATCATTACAGGACCTGCGAATGATCACCCGCTGCTATACTGAGCAATCCAGGAGCGCACATTACATCATTCCAGGCTCAACATCTTTCTCGGAGACAAGAGTCTACGGATTCCTTAGGACATGTGTCCAAGGATGATACAATCCACTCATCAACTTAGACCAAGTCTAAGGACCACTCATCAACCTCATCATCGGTATCATCGACCTCATCGTCGGAACAAGTATCCTCATCATTGACCTCATCGTCGGAACAGGTATCCTCATCATCGATACAAGTATCCTTATCATCAATTCAGGTATCCTCATCATCGACCTTATCGTCAGTATAGGCAATCTCATCATCGATACAGGTATCCACATTGATACCAGTATCCAAATATCATCATCGACCACATCACTCCCCCTTTCGAGGAGGGTTCTTCTGAACTACACCAAGCTTGTCTCGGAAATACTAAAACTTTACTCGAGACAGAGGTTTGGTCAATACATCAGCAACTTGCTCATCAGTGCTCACATACTCAAGCTTTATCGCTCCTTTTTGCACAATATCCCATATATAGAAATATCAGATCTCTATGTGCTTTGACTTATCATGGAACATTGGATTCTCCGTCATCTTGATACAACTCTAGTTGTCACACAGGATCACAGTGGAGTCCATCTCTAAGTCAAATAGTCCTGATAACAGCTTCTGAAGCCATATGGCTTCACAACTAGCAAAGCAAGCTGCTATATATTCCGCTTCAGCTTGGTTGAGAGCCACATTGGACTGCTTCCTGCTAAACCACAAGATCACAGCAGATCCCAGACAATAACATCCACCCGAGGTGCACTTCCTGTCTGAGACACTTTCGGCCCAATCTGGATCTGTATAACCATACAACTGTAGTCATGATCTCCAACATAGTATAGACCAAAGTCTACCGTACCTTTCAAGTACCTCATCACATGCTTTGCAGCTACTAGGTGAACACGTCTAAGCTCAACTAGATACTGACTCAGGGTGTTAACAGTAAAGCATATATCTGGTCTGGTATTCGTCAAATACATCAATGAACCAATCATCTGTCTGTAAACTGTAGAAACCACTGCCCATCATCACAGATCTCTACTTCACATTTTCATTGGCTAAGGAAAAAATCTCATCTGATCTCAGCCACATATCTAATCACAAGAATCATGCCAAGATTCTTTAACTCTGAGATCAACTCCCTCTGAAGTGGAGTATTGTACATTTGAGTATTGTCCTCCCTCTTTGACTGAATATCATGCACACTCTGCATTGAGTGATCTTCTGCATATCTATCTGTGCCATCTCCCATCAGATGGGTCTATTGATATGAGCCTCGAGATCACTCGAACTCTATGGTGAGTTCCTTCTTGCTCCCATCTGAGAGAAGCATGTCATCTGTATATAGAATCCCTCTTCAACCTTGTAGCAAAGGTTGAAATCCGCATCACCTGTGGTGATCATTAAGCTCATCAAATGACTATCGAATCCTGGGAGTTTGCTAAATATGCACTTCTTCTTCAATTACACCATTCAAGAGAATGGTCTTGTCATCCATGGGTGTAAACTATCTCCGGAAGTGTGTTTAGCCACTTGGAGCAAACATCTCGTCATGATCCTCTCCCTCTTTCTAAGAGAATCCTCTAGCCACGAGCCTTCTATAGTACTTTTGATTTGTAAGTCTTCTTGTTTGAACATCCATCACTTGTTCTTTGGAACAGGTGTTCATCATCTCTCTTTTGTAGATCATAGCACATGATCTTTCCTACAAATCAAATTTAATTACATAATTAGTAACACTTCATAATCATCGAATCATGTTGACATTTCAATGATAGCCTATTATGCATACTGATATGATTCACATAGTTATGCAACTATCTTGACCAATACTTTGGCACAACACTTTTCCATATCTTGTATGCATACTGTGGCTATCTAGATGCCTTCCATCTCTACCATAACATACTATTAAGAGCGTGCACAGCTCCCAGCATGTCAGCAAAGAGGTTTCATTCTAGACAAGCAACAATGGAATGTTTGTCCAACTTACCCATCATATGCATATTAGTAGTATACTGTTCAATGCTATATGAATGCTTACACTATGCATGATATATTTCCTAATTCTAGGAATACAAATATGCATACAACTATTACGAGCAACATCATTAACTATTAAGAGATTTAAGAGGTAATTCAAATAACAACTCAAATACTTATCTTTTATGTTTGTGTGGTTGTCTCCCTCTTGATCTCTATTTTCCCTTTATGATAGCATCATGATTATATGTCTTTGAACTTCTATCCATTCCATACCACTATGGATGCTTAAGTGTGCACTAGTTTCATCATTGTGTCTTTCCTCAAGATAATCATACATTCATTAGTATAATCTTAATACTATCAAAACATTATGATTCTAAATAATCTTAAGCATGTATGGTCACGATCATTTCATACACAGGTATAGTTATCTAAGATCCTAACACAAAGTAGGATTCTAACTTGATATAGGAAAACATACCTGGATTATCATGCTTGCTAGTTATGTCTAGCATACCCAACAATGCCTTCTTTGTTCTCTTCAATGATTTAGAGACCTTGTGCTAGTAACCTGCATATCTCATAAGTTAAGCATTGTATAACCAAATTATACATACCTTGTAAGTAGAGCTTCTATGTGATCAATGACTATGGATGAGTCTTTGTCTTCATGTCATCATGGTCATATGGATTTGTCTTTCTTGATGTACCTTTCATGTTAGCAGACAACATCATCCTCATACAACACCACAAGTGCATTAGTACAATAATAAGTGTCATAACCCTAATCAATGAATGTCTTCTATCATTCACATGCATTCATACTTTTACTAAGGTGATCAGACAATCTAAAATTAATCATGATTGTACTAACCTCAATAATATGAAGACAAACATATTATGAACTTAATCATGAAACAGATTTCAAAACATACTTGTATATTCTCAAGTCATACCTGTCGAGTAGTCATCTCTATAAGGGTAAAACCCTAACCATCCAAGGTATATCAATTGTAAACATCTTATATAGGTTCATGGTGCTAGGATGATAAAATATCAATGCCATTTAAAACTCCTTCATTGCTTCCCTATGAGTCTCCCAACTTTGCTAGGGTTTCTTCTTACTTGGAAACCCTAATTTTGAATCTCCTTCCTCCCACAACATTTTGATGGAGGATTAATATCTATGATTAATGGATTCCAAATCCACTTTTAAGTTTCGAATGTTGCATCAGGTGTCTCCAACATTGTATCAGGTCATGCCATACCTAAAAACTAAAAACCCTAAGTGAGAGCTTCTTCCTCCTCTTCTTTGATTTCCTCCATTGGGCCATTTCAGATGTGCCGTATTGTTTCTGGTGCATCTCTGAAATTTCAGATCTGCAGGGCCTGAAACTTCGACCAGTGATAGCCTCACCTGTCATCTTTCCAACCCCATAGGTTTGAGCTTCATTGGATTCTCCATCAGAGAGATATGCTCACTTTCCCCACATGACCTGTTTAAGGAATGAAACAGAATAGCGAACTTGTACGGAGTGCCACGTGTCATTGTTTCAACTTCGGCCTCTGAAACTCGGACCTTTGAAACTACAGTCTGTGCCCTCACTGTCACTTTTTTACGCAATTGCATTTGGAGCTTCCTAGCCCGAGATATGACCTTTTTACCTAGGTCACCTGTTTAGGGCTTCATTCTAGAAGAGACAGAAACCCTAACTTGTACGGATCATATCTCAGAAAGTACAACGAATCTGAAGCTGAAACTCAAACACAAGGTACAAGAACATGTCATCTTCGGCCTGTCCAAGTTTCAAATTCTAAACCTTCGCCAAAAGTGATTTATAGCGAAAGTTCCACGATGACTAGGTTTTGCTATACAAAAACCTAACTTTCAAATTGTCATAAGTGCCATACATTGCCTTCCTTCAGGATAGCTCTGATACCATGTTAAGATTCAATATGCTAAGATAGATAACATCAGTATTTAATTCAATTTCACAACAATAGCATATACATGATCACTGAAAGAATAACAAGCATAGCATAAACACAAGAGACACAGATTTATCCTGGGAAACCCTCATGGGGTAGAAAACCCAGCAAAACTTCCTCAATATAGATGATCAACAAGTACAAAGATGTAATCCCCAAACAAGAGCTCCTTCTCCTCCTTTGCAGATCTCTCTCTCTCCTATGCGAGTTTCACAAGTGAGTGAGTGTGTTAAGTAAGGAACACACCTCCTCTATTTATACTTTACATTCACTTGACTTTTACACTTGACAGGTCGGCCTTAGTAGTTTTCAGTAGTTTATTCTCTTGTTGACTGGGCCAACCCCTCTAGGGGACTTAAACACCCCATTACAAATGACTCTTAGGGGATCTATTGCCCTAACTCACATGGGAGGATTTAACTCAATGACTTTACATAATAATAACATCCCGACGGAGGAATAAAAACATCTTCGGATGAATAATAATAAAGTACAAATAGAATATTCTTTGCAGTTACAATATTTCAACAAAAGCGAAAAGCTTCATCTTCACATCTTCATACTTGGCATTCAGACACCACTTGTTGTAACACTGGGAAAATGCTAAGATGTGAGCTCTGGCACTAATGGAATTATTGCCCTAAAAGGAAGTCACTTTCTCAATGGCCTTCTCTGGAATTGCATGAGGGAACCCAACTATTGCGGTAAAATCAAAAGGATAAAAAAAGTCAGCTATTTTAACAGGCAGATTATTCAAATTATTTTTCGAAAATAAAAGGTGAATGTCCAAAATTGACTGAGAACCAAGATCCTCAAGGATTCTTCTTCGAGAAACTAGCTTGCTTTTCCTCCTATGGTAAACCTTTTCATGCTCAGGAATGAACTGAAGCAAGCCCTCAGAGTTCCTTCTCATAGAATGCCTTGGTAAAGTTAATGACAGTGGAGTCACCACATGTTCTTATCAATTTTCAAAATTCACTACATACATCCAACAAAGCAAAAAACAAAAAGGAAAACTCAAAAGTTGTATTCCGGAAATAGAAAGATTTATCCCCGACAACGGTGCCAAATGTTGTCGCCTAGAAGCACAGCTAAGGGGGGAATGCGGCAGAAATCTTCAAGTCGCTCGTTATGGCCTTGGGGGCAAGTCAGAGTTAAGAGATGTCACTCGAAACTTAACTCCTCCGTCTAGGCTTACTCCTATTTCGTGGTTTGAGCTTTTAGCTTAGATTTTCTTTTTTTGCATTTAATAAAATCAACATAGGATTAAAATTAACCTTGTTGGATCCGTTTCAACGGCGGGCCACAAGTGCACTCAGGTCTTAGCTTTTCACTTTTTTTTAACAATTTCCAGTTTTTTGAGTAATTTTGTCCTTGCTTTCCCGAAGTACGGTGCCACAAAAAAGAGCTTGCTCGAGTACTGGAATTCGGCTGAAAAAGAGACTCTTGGAGTAGATTAACCAAGTAGAAAACCATAATTTTGTTTAATAAAATAAATCATTGCTTAAACTCCAAGTATGCTCTTGGCCGCTACAACTTAGTCAGATCAGTTGGTCAACCAAAAAGGAAGGTAAGCACTAGTTTAATAGGAATATCCAACTAAGCTAAACTTCAAGAACTCGAGAGGTTGCATGGGTGGACACCATAGAGTCAGAGGGATACTGTAAGTAGGTTATGCCTCGTCTTGTTGGACACTTGATAAAACCCTATAGAAATCAGTTCGAGAGTTTAAGTGTAGTTGAGCCAAACCCCCAATAAACCCACTCATTTAATACTCACTAATAAATATAAAACCGACAACGAGACTTTGCAATACTTTCACGACACAACCTATGAATGTCCTCACTCGGGATGGGAGAAGAAGTCAAAGCTAAGGTGGGATCCAAGGTAGAAGTTCTTCTAGCATCCGAGGACAAATAACTCCTAGTAGTAGAGAAGAATGTGGTGATTTGCACTAAGTTGAATGTAAATCTTTGATTCAGAGATCGCTACTCCCTCTGAATCACCCTCAGATCTCAAGCAGATTGAGTCTCAATATTAATACATACTCATATAAATATAAACTCAACAGCTAGATCTCTTTACCAAACTGAAACACATGCAATCACACATAAACACCAAATATACCCTGGAAACCCCAACCGAGGGAAACCAACAAATTGTGGGGCTATCTTCTCTCTAGAGCCCAAAGCATATATATATAAATGGACAAGTACAATACAGTATTACCTCAAAGGTAACTCAATCC